>JAPFBL010000035.1:0-1200000 GCA_026182355.1 Hermatobates lingyangjiaoensis | reverse complement strand
CAAAATATGAGAAGATAATATAAGCATATGTTAAAATATACAATTTTTTAAAATGACATGCCAAAAAATAACGAACAATTATAAAGGAAAAAAAATCATTTTACCAAATAATTATTTAGTATATTGTACATATACTACATGTATATGTATGTATTTACCGTTAATTTTTTTAATCCAACAACCTACACTTATAGGCTCTAAATTTTGGCGACAAGGGGCGAATGTGTGATTCATTTTCGATTCAGCGCCCACTACCCATGGGCAGCCAGTCCAAAGAGAATGTCAATGGATATCATACCCAAGTGGTATCCACCATCAGGTTTGCTTAACTTGGTTCATTATTAACGATACATATTACCTTTTTTTGTTCACAGAGAAAGTTCTTTGCATAAACCTAATACATGAAAATAATACAGGCAGTTACATTTCCATACAAAACAAAAATCAACATGTTTCTAAAATCGTATTTAAGTAAAAGAAAGTAATGAAAAACTACCAAATGAAAAGTTAACAGAGTAAAGTTACTCAACTTTAAAAGAGTTTTCTAATAAACTCTTTTTAAGTTAAACTCAAACTTCAAAGAACGTTTACGATCTTGATATTGTAACTAAATGACCGAATCGTACGAAATCTTTTCAATTATCATCATCACCATCATCATGACTGTCAAATATTTTTCTATTTGTTTACTATCATATCATTAATGCCAGCTTCATACTAGTCAGTCAGCTTATAACTAAGGTTCAGCTGCCTCTTCATGTCCACATTCTGGAAACAAGCAAAGCTTCTTGCACCATATATCCATCAGTTCCAACCATCAACTCTTGACATCCCACATTTTTTAATCGATTTCCAAGCATGAAATGATATTAACACGAATAAGTCAATTAAGTGGTGACCCCGAAAGTGAAGGTGAAGTAACTTTTCAGCTAGTGTAGCCAATTTATTGGTAAAATAGTGAACCTTCTAGTTTTAAATTGATTGTATTTTCTTTTTTATAAACTGAGGCATTAAAAAATCCAATTCAACTAATATATTTATTAATAAAACAGTTTTATATTTTAATTATTAAAAAATGAATTCATCTACAATAACTTTTAAAGAAGTAATGTAAACTGTTACCATAAATCTTGACTTCACTGTCAGTCAAACTTTAGCAAGTCTTCTATCAGTTTAACTAGCGTTGTGTATTTGCGCTATATCATGTAAAAACAAAGTATTACTGTATTTCTTGTCAAAACATGCATAATTCATTTTCTAATAATGTTTAATTTAGCATATATTACTTAGAAAAGCTTTGTATATTTCTTATATGCAAGTCTTAACTGTAAAATGCTCTTATACCTGGTATATCCCTTTATTTTTAATCATTCCAATTACTGATGTTGCTGATATTTTTACAAGGCCCATTGCTGATTACAACGCCACCTGTACCACCATTGAATATGAAATGCAGTGCATGAAGTCTGGGACACAGAAGGTGCTAGTAAAAGTGGGAGCACTGTATCTACTCGTATTTGAGGAGTATCCCCAGTCACCCACCCTCCAACAGGTGCCGCTGTTGCCAAATTTAGAAGGAATACTGTTCTAAATGACTAAATTCCAAATGACCCCCTGGGGTTCACTGGTGCCGCATAAGAGACTGATCTCCCCTCTCCCACTGCCTGTTTTGATCACAGAGGAACGGCACAGCTGGACACCTCGCCAACTTAAGAAGCGGAGGAGGACTCCTTTGAATGCTTTATTTAGATTGCAAGATATCGGTAAGCTGACATGTCACACACGAGAATTGGCTAAACAGAAAGACTTTACATCGAGTAGATAGGTAATTTTTATTTCAGTGAATGGGTAGTACTATTTCGACTGAAATTCGTCGAATGACTGGCATGGCACGCATAGGCGGTGGCTGTAACAAAAGACATTTATGCAGAGTGGAGGAGTAGTGCCCCTAGTTCAATGAACAAATTTAATTTCAATAAATTACACACTAGTAAACACACTACTTCCTAATAGCTTGAATGTTTGAAATAACAGACTGTTATAATGGTAGGGTAAAAAGCGACTGACTCATGAGCTGGTCCTGAATAGTAGCCTCTTGACCGTCATCGCCAGACACCAGTCCTAGGTTTACAGCTTCAAACTTGCTCTCTGCTGCGACCAGAGCTTCTGCATCGCGTTGCTGAGCCTCTCGCAGACTGCCGAATTCCGCCTCAGCCCGTTCCATGCCTTGTGCCTTCACCCCCAAGGCTTTCTCGTCCTCCCGTAGATTTTTCTCTAATTGTTTTTTTCGTCTACTACCACTCTCCACATCTTCTTCCATGCTCCTCAGCTGACCTAATGCCTTCGCTTCAACACTTTCCTTTTCACGCAGTTTCTTTTCTAATTTCTCCAATTCGCTACCTTCTTCATCAGTTAACTTCTTTCGCATTTCTTTTACCTGGTTAGCTATTTCTTCAATCTCCTTCTCATTCTCTATTTTTTTCAATTTTAAATTTTCAGTTTCCTCTTTCAAGTTTTCCAAATTTTTTATTTCTCTTTCAAGTGTTAGCTAAAATAAAATAAATAACCAATAATGCAAAACCTAGACCCAGTACTTAAAACTGGTTCAATTCCAAATGCTTCAAAATTTTTAATAAAATATGTACCTCGCTGTTCATAAAGTAGTATGCCACAGAAATTCGACTCAGGGACTCGATTTCTCTTTGTACTCTCTGAAATTCCGTATGGTTACTCCTTTCTGTTTTCAATTTTTCCATTTTAGGATTTATTTGTTCATTAAACATCTAAAACAAATCATTTATTATAGTAACAACACTACATTGAGGTATTAACATATTCTATTTACCTCCCAACAATAAATCCGAAAGAAAAATAAACAGAAGTTCTCATAAAGGGAGTAAGATCAACAACTTACAAGTAGATAACCAGTACAATTAACACATATATGTTACATGCTGAAATATTATTGCAGATATAGTATAACGATTCTAGTAGTGTCTAGAGTTTCATAGTTTTACAGCATGATCTATCACAAACATTAATACCTAATACCTTTTGTTAAAATATTTAACCTGGCAGTTTTTGGAAACTTTCTTTTTAAATTTCGTTAATATTCAAATAAGAAAAACACCACTTCATGGTACGTACGTAAGCAAATTATTATGTCGTCAGTAAACGATTGCTGTCATTATTAAATTGATTATATTTTCTTTCCTTATGAACTGAGACATTAAAAACCAATTCAATTAATATATTTCTAAGTACATTAACTATTTTAGTTATTAGAAACTGATTTCCTCTACAATAACTTTTAAAGAAGTATTGTGAACTGTTACTGAAATCTCAATTTCATTTATAGGCGTTTTATTGTAAGTAATATATGATTCTAAAAGGCTCACAAGTTTATCAACCTCTAGTAAAGAAGTTATCTTCAAGTAAATCTGTTAGTTTGTGAACAAATACAGAAGTAATCAGATTATAATCTTTAACAAGATTCTCCAAGAATAGTAACAACCTTTGCGACTAGAACTAGGCCGATCATGTGGTCACCGGAGATTATCTCTACAGGTTCAAATGCATACTCATTTTGAAAAGCTAGACATGTCCCAAAGGAGAGGATTGGTAGCAGAAGCCTAATGGAGATTTTAAAGACTAAAGAGATGTGGGTATAAGCACCTGATCATATCACGGATATCTAACTGTATAAGCATTAGTTTATCAAAAAAATCCTGAATACAAGAAAGACAACTCCTTAATTACTAAATACTAATAATTTTGAATACTTCAAATACATATTTCAGATTTAAACTGATTTATGTGAATTTAATTTACCAGGAGGTCTTGTTCAGATTTTATGAATTCTTTTTCATTTAGTGAATAGTGCAAAACAAATATAATAATTGTTTGAAAGTATAAATATTTTATGAAACAGAAATGATATATTTCTTCAGAGGACATGTACCTCATCCATCTCCTTTAATTTGAAATCCTTTTTTTGTACAGTTTTCTGTGCTGCCTGTTTCTTATGTTCATACATTTTGGTGCCTGCTGCTTCTTCTATCATTGAAAGAATCTAAAATAATAAACGCAGTCTTGAAATTCACATCAAAACGTTCAAACCAATTCATGTTAATTACAAAAATTCACTAGGCCAGTTATAATTTGCATCAATAGAAATAGTCAATTTCATATTGTAAGTCTCTCAATTATATTTAACGCTGAAGTTAAACAAAATTTGGAGTGGTCTACACAAAGGCTTACTATAACTGAACGTATTATTAACACATTCACATTTCTAAGTTCTTTCATTTTAATGTGACTGTTGCGATTCTATCAATTATAATGAAAATGTAATTAACGTTATTTATTTACAGAATTAAAGTTTATCAGGACTCGTTAATCTCGTTATTGCCAACATTTCGGCTTTTATTGGAAACCTTTTCAAAGGCCTATGAAAAAGGTTTTATATCAAAACCGAATCGTTGGCAATGAGATTTTAATTTGAACCTGAAAAACTGACCGAGTCCTGATAAACATTAATTATATTTCTATTTCACGGTCGATACTTTTATCAGTAGTTATTTATTTATATAAGGTTCAAAATCCTTTTACAGTGCAGGATCTAGTATTATGTTGACAATAATTAATACGTATAAACTAACACACACCAGTCAGACATAATAATAACAATTAAATCAAACAAGATTGAGTCAGTGGTAATTAAACAAACTGTAACATAATGATGGGTAGCTATAATAGGCGTTTTATTACTTCTTTTAATTCCTTTATGTAGCAATTAAAAAAATCTGGAGTGGCCTACACTCAACTTTACTAAAAGTAAACTTAATATCAAACTTCTTAGGTATATAATATATAACGTCCCATTTAAGCATAATGTAAACATCTAAATGGGAGATGTTTAGTACTTTTTTTTTCCTGAGGTAGTACAGATAGTGATTGATCGACTTATCAATATATAACCTTATTTTTGTACATCACACAGCTGATGCAAATAACCTCATTAGTATAACTACAGCAGTAATAACATTTTTGAAAAGCCAAAGTAAAAATTTCGTGATACGAAAAATCTCCTACAGAGAACATGGCTTTTGTTCAAATAACCAGTGGATTTCTTACATCGTTTACTTGACCTTCTTCAACATTGAATATTTAAGTCAAATTTTCAAATTAAAAACAGGAATATACTCTTATTTTCTCTGAAAAACATCATAAACATCCAAGAAAAAATGTCGTTTTAAGATAATTTATAATTATGGATGTACAATAATTACATTTATTAATCTTCAAACGAAAGAGTCCAATTTTGATTTATATTTTACATTTTTGGTCTTTTATAGAATTATTATACTGGGAATTTCATGGCTTCTTAGCATATAACAAAATCATTTTCCTTCCCCTTTATCAAAAATCATAGATACCAATTTTTTCTGAGGGAATGTTATCTTTTTCCTGCCTGCTGTACTATGTTATAAGCTTGCTATGAATGTATATTGAGAAAAAATATATTAGTAATTAGCCAGTTTACATACTTAGCTCAAAGTCGAAGCCAGCTATTCAATATAATTTAAATCTTTTATAGTTGGGAGCTTCTCATTTTTGAAAATAATAAATATGAACTATCAGACTGGATATTTCTCAACAAACATAAATCCTCTTTCTTGAGAAACTAGTCCATTCATTACATTTCAATATCATGGAAAGGTACTACATTCACAATTATAATGTAATTATAACTGATATTAAGTTTTGCTCAAGAGTGCAATGTATAGATTTATTAAAGCAGTTTGTGAGACAAATCCATCATACCAAGGAAGACAGAGGAAATTGATTTATGTTTGTTAATGGAAGACAAAAGTGCTTTATTAATGTTTATTGGCGGTGATTTTTTACATTTAAAAATTTATTCCTCTTATATCTCGTATAAGTCAATAAATTATTTAAAGTTTTCCTTTTATAAATATCAATTTTATCTCAGTGGATTTGCTCAAAAAATTTCTAAGTCAATGTAAACATTGTAAAAAAATATCAAAAATTTGACAAGTATAGCAGGTGTATAGCAAGTATCCCTTAGTCCAGGATAAACATACAGTTTTTATAGCTTTATAGCTCTTTGCCGTGATTGAAATTTCATGAATTTTTTTCTATAAATTGCTATTTTTTTTTTTCAATTTTTGGTCAAATTTTCATGAGTTTTTAATGAGCCGTTTAGCGTCAAAAAAACATTTTCTGAAAACAGAAATCGTACTGTAACGCCCCTTTGAAGAATGTAATTTTAAAAAAAAATTAATTCAACTCATTCTACACATAAGTTTCTATCTTCAGGCTTAGTTTCATTTTGACCTGTCAAACGGTATGGCTTGTATGTCTCTCACAAGCTTTGAGATTGAATTATAAGTCAAATTTCTTACATTTTATTGAAAAAAAAATATTTTCCGTTGCTTTAAAATTCTGAATTTATTTTTCGTTTGTTCCATTTGTAACCTCAAAGATAATGCCAAAATTTGAAAACTCTAGAGTTAGCAGTTTGTGAAAAAAAAATGTTTTCTAAAAAAACGGTTTTTGGCAAAAAAAGTAACTTTCCCGTCATTCATAATTCTTCCCAAACAATAGGGATCTCTTTACGCTATGGGGGCAATTTTTGTGTAAAATATCAACTTGATCCATCAAAGATTCTGGACCGTAGCGTGGTAACAAGCAATGCTAACACACTCACCCACACACACACACAGACATCATCGTAAAAACTTCATAAAACGACTTCTGGGACCTCAAAACATGTAATTCCGTCAAAATCTCGAGATCGAATTTTTTCACGATCACTATACTTTACTTATAGTAAAGGAAAAAATATGCAGAGGGAAGGAAACGAATCGTGTCGTTAACTTCTTTCTTTATAATCTCTTTTTTCATTTTCACTTGAGGTTTGAATTTTACAAATATGGATTACAACATTATTAATAGAAATAAAGAATATGATAATTATGTCTCAAATATAATAGTTGCAAGAATTGATAACAATTGACAATTTCAGATGACATTTATTTATTTCCTGTGTATTATTGAATTCAGCCGCTTGCAGTATTATTTGACATGGATATGTACCCTTCAAGGAAAAGACAACAACTGTTTAGTTCTATATATTTCTGCTGCATGATTCCTCATTAGTGATATGTCATACGTCCGTTGACTGGGATCTTCAGCATTACAAATAGATGTTGCAAAGGCTAAACAGAACAAACCACACATTATACCATCAGGTTGCTGCTGTACACTTGTGTAAATATATTTCACTTCAAAGGGATATAAATGTTTCAAATAAGTTAAAGACTCATTACCAAGTCTGTTCTTGTTTAAACTGTCAAATATATAAACGTCTTCTCCGTCATAATAGGTGCAAATCCAGTGACCTATATCACTAAAAAGTCCATCAAATAGAATTTGTAAATGACTTTTCCCTTTCTCAATTGCATTTATTAGGGATGGAACTTGTACAAACAATGAACTCTGAGGAATAAATCTGATATTACTTCTAATGACATCATTGAACATATCTACTCGTATATGCGTGTCATCCAAATAACCCCTGTCATCCAAAAGGATACTGAAGATCATTTTTGGGTAGTTCATTGAAGGGTTCTAAATTTGAATCAACTATTTCAGATTTCCTCGCACCTCCGTCCATTACTGTAGGAATGCTTGATGATTGAGCTTCCTGTTCGATTCGGTCCAAAATCACGTATATTGGTTTATGATCTGAGAAATAAGTTTCGTAAATTCCTGCAGTATGCTTATGTGTAGAAAAGATGACATCTAATTGAGCATTAAAATTAGTTGTTATTGCACCTCGTTCAAACAATGAAAATAATTTATATTGACTTAAAGAAGAACACAAGAAATAGTTTTGGTTAATGTTGTAGTTGTAATCACCTAACAATGTGATATTATTTGTAACATTTAAGTTAGCTAAAATTTTTTCAAGGTTTCTTATAAATACTTCTTTCTTGATAGATGGACTTATATAACCAGAAATAATTGACATATTTTCCACAATGAAATGTACTAACTCAAGATGACAATTTGCTCCTATATCTAATACATGTTCAAATTTTGTGTTGAGTTTTGCAAAACAAATGAACCCCAAAGAATAAGACTGCATATCAGATCTAAAATCAATTTCAAATCCAGGGATCTCAAATTTCATATATGGTTTACATCGTGCCTCTGAGAACAATAGAATATCAGCTCTTAAATACCATGGATCGGAAACAATAAGAGGCAATTTCTTCTTCAATGAATTAACGTTTTGGTAAATAATTTTTAATCCCGAAGTATTTTTTAAGATCTGAAATCCTAGTCGTAAAGGTCTCTCCTTTTTCATACGATTTAGCTCAACTAAATTTCTATTTTCAGTAGACTTCAATAATGGTGATTTAAACGTTCCCAATATATATAAACCAGATAATGAAGTCACTCGACTGAGTGCCACGTATAACATTGACTTTGAAATTCTTTTCATACACCTGAAATCAATACACTCAACGCTGTATGTTTGACCTTGACTTTTATGAATGGTTACAGCTTCAGCTGGTACGACCGGAAACTGTTACCTTGTTATTTGGTGCTGTAGTTTATATGAAACTGTTAAAATAGTAGTTGATTTCATATTGGGAGTTAATTTTTCTGAAATGCATTCTCTAAGATTAATACCTTTGAATAATGATCTAGCTTTCTGGCCAACTGAATGGGAATTCATAATGTAATTTATAATCAATCCACAATATGCTTACTTCTTTCTTATGATCAAAAGTTAAATGCCTCCAAACGCCACAAGCGCCGTTCACTAAGCCATCCTCAACATTTACATTTGCAGAAATCATGTACTTAATTCCAATTTTCAAAACAACTTCATATGACAGACCATTGGTTTCTTGAGTCTTTTTCATTTTTAGGTAATCCAAAGTCCTTTTCTTAGTTTCGTTATTTAACTTTCCTAATATATTGTCACTAGCATCTTTATAAATAAAATAATGATTTTGTCTGTACATTGCTTAGAACTGACTCATTTCAAGTTTTCTTTACGTTTCATACATTGGAGAAACCGAATCCACCCTTAGAAAAATTTCTGTCGGTTTGTCCGCAAAACTTTGTCACAGGTAAACTCAGCTACCATAAGACATATAAAGCTGAAACTTTTACAGTAGATTTGTGTAGGTCTAACTTAAAATATAGGCTCTGAATTGATTGGAAATTCAACGTAGAAGTGAAGTTATGGACGTTTAACGCAAAAATGTTTGTCACAAGTAAACTCAGCCACCATAAGACATAGCGAGCTGAAACATTGACACTGGATTTGTGTGTGCCTAACTTAAAATATGGGCTCTAAATAGATTATTAATTCAGTACAGAAGCGAAGTTATGGGGCTTTTAGCTGTATTTTCCTAACTTCACAGACAAGTTTGTTTTGAAAATACACAGGTGTGGCAAGTAGGTATTGTTAGTTGATTTTAATTTCAATTTAGCATATGAATATATTGCGTATTTGACATCATTGAAATGGTGTTTCACAGAGTTAAGGATGTACTATCTATTGAGAATAAATGTTTTGTAAACGAGCAATTCTCAGCCCTTAATATGAACAGGCATAAGAAATCAACAAACAAGTTCTTACGCTATATGAAGCCGAGGAAAGAACTTACAAGTCAGTAAAGAGATTGGATTAGTGATGAAGAAGCAGTTCATTATCTAATTGAATTTCTTGACTCTGAATTTATTTCTCCTGGACTGCCTGCTCATGAGTAAAAACTTAAAGTAGAGCACCAATCATGCTGCAATTTAGTAGCAGTAACAAATTTCATGTTACGAAACATGAGTGCCCCAAAACTGTGCAACGGGACACGACTCTGAGTTCGTGCTCTACACAGATATGCCATAGAGGCGGACATAATGACTGGATGTGGTATTGGGGAGTCTGTGTGTATACTTCACATACCATTGATTCCGAGCCACTGTCTGTTTACGTTGAAATGATTGCAAAGTCCGGTCAGAGTCTATTTCGCAATGACGTTAACTAAGTCGCAAAGGGAGACTTCATCTAACGCAGGAATACAAGGTAGCAAAACCAAGTTTTTCTCACATGGTCAAATGTAGTTTACATGCTCAACGGTCAGAGGTTTCAACTCTTTCTTCTACCATGAACCTGAAGGACAGACAGCTAATGTAGTGTATTAGCTGGAGGCATTTGTTTAACCCTGTAGTAATAATGGTATTTTCTACTATTCTATAATTTCTAATGACATTTTGAAATACCAAAAATGACGGAACTTCTGATTCCTCCGTGATATAGCCGAAAGGCAATAGGCACACGGCAATAAACCAAAACAGGAACTTCTGATTCCGTCAAAGACGTGTACGTTTGCTATGTATTATATATAACTGTCAACTTTTTTTTAATTTAATATTTGCTTAATAAATACACTGGTAATAATGTAAGGTATGGGACCAGAGTAGCCCAGTGGCTTGCGTGATCGCCGATGACAGTAGTGCAAATGTATTATAAATAAATGTAACAAACAAATATTTTTTTTAATTTAAAATGTGGATAATATAAAAGATGGTAATAAAGTAAAGGGATCTAGCCAGGGTTGCCAGTAGCTTGCTTGCTCGCCGATGACAGTAGTGCAAATGTATTATAAATAAACACAACAAAAATATTTTTTTTTAATTTAATATTTGCGTAATATAAACACTGGTAATAAAGTAAGGTATGGAACCAGAGTAGCCCAGTGGCTTGCGTGCTAGCTTTTGACTGGGAGCACGTTAATTAGAACTAACTCATTTCAAGTTTTCTTTACGTTTCATACTTCAGAGTAGCCACATGTACCCTTAGAATAATTTCTGTCTGTCGGTTTGTCCACAAAATATTGCTACCATAAGACATATAAAGCTGAAACATTGATTGTAGATTTGTGTATGTCTAACTTAAAATCTAATCTTTGTATACAGAGGCTTTTTTTAGCACTGTACTAATAATGGTATTTTCTACTATTCTATAACTTCTAATTGTAGTATTAGTATAATACTATGATTGATATTTTGGAATACCAAGTATAATAGAATTTTTGATTCCGTCAAAGACGGGTACGTTTGCTAGTATGAGATAAAACCCTCGCCTGGATGTTGTCTGATTTTCTTTGCGTTGTATTCATCAACATCTTTGTTGAGCGAATGGAGATAAATTGCACCAATGGGGACTTCACATTCCTTTACTTCACATCCTTTAAAAAGATTGATTTCATTTGAAATTCTATCATTGGCCAAATTATTTAAAGCATTTAGAAATGGTACATCATTCTTTTGGCGCATAATCTCTGTTAATTCATAGATGAAGAACTCGTCCCATATTGGATTAGAATCGAAGATATTCTTCATTTCAGATTTTGGAGGAAGATAGACAGGAGAATCCATTACAGGAGGCAACTGATTTAGATCACCTACAGCGACTACTGAGACTCCTCCGAATGATGTCTTCAATCCCATAATTTGGCGGAGACGTTTGTCTACATGACTTAGCATGGTGCTTCCAACCATAGATATTTCATCTATAATCAATAATTTTAAATGAAATAACTTTTCGCGCATGTGTTTGCAACATCACAAGATAATTCTGGCATTGTTCCACCGAATTGTGTAACAGGTAATCCAAAAGCCGTATGCAGAGTCATTCCATTAATTAAAAACGCTGCTTTGCCAGAAGGGGCACAAATTAATACAATAATTTTATCACTTCCAATACCCGGCAATTTATCAAAATAAGATGTTACAACCTGATACAAGCATCTGATTACTCTACTTTTACTGACACCTGCAGACCCACTGAGAAACACACGAAACGTTGGTTTACCTGTTTTGAAACATTGCAATATGTGCATAACAAATTCTTTTTGGCAACTATTCAGCATACGTACATCGTCCAATAAGGTAGATTTCAGTACTCTTGTTGGACAAGTGAACTTTTCTAATTTATTTGAAGCCTTCTCTGACAAGCCGCCTTGACTTAGAATGTCAACGAATTATTCTTCACAAACATCCTCCTCTTTGAAATTCTCTATTTCTTCTCTGTCAGCTATTTCATTTTCATTTAAAATTTCATCTAAAGCGTTTTCTAAAATATTTTTAGGAATTATTAAGTATTTATATCTGTTAATATTAATTAGTTTTAAATGTTTCTTATACACTTCTTCGTAGTCAACATTCTCCACATCCTCAGTTTCATTCCTCCATGGTTTAAATAGCATTATGCTTTCTCGATAATAATTCTGTGGATCTTGTGCATACTTGTATCTTCTGTATCTTAATATTGATTGCTTCTCTCTTTCTCGATATAAGGTGATTTTACCTTCGTTTACGTTTTTATTATCGCACTTGACATATTTCGTTGCAAAATCTGCCAGACACACATGTTCTAAACATTGAGGACGTTTACTGTATTTTTGAATTATATTTTCCATAAATATTTCATTTGAATCTCTGTCTAATTTTTTTAAATCACAATTACATTTTAGCATTAAAACTCGTTCATTAATTGGGCTGGGGTTTATAAATACTGTTTGACGACTACATTTAGAAAGAGGTAGGGACAGTATATGGTATGAAGCTTCCTGTGCAGACATCAAATGACCATTTATAAAAACATTTGCAATTTTTCTAAACTTCTCCTTCATCCCTGCATTCCCTACGATAACATCATTGTACGCATCTCTTAATAATTTTGATAAACCAGCATCTACTTTTCCAATATAATTTATTATATACGATGCCAATGCGTATTCCTCTAATATGAATTGAATATCCATGTTAGATTCAAAAAGTTTTAAAATATCTCTATTATAACAATTAATGTTTACTTCCAATGTACTTCTCTTTAAGAATACTTGAGCGGTTTTTAATGAACTTCTTATAGCCATCATGTAATCGTCCTGGTTTAATTGTAACCGTTGCAGAACATCCTCAAAAGAACATAATTCCAGTTCCTTTGAATAATAAAAAACATTAATTTCTTTATAGATTGCCAGTTTGCTTTGTGATTTTCATTACTTTCTCCAATTTCTAATGGTTTTACGATTGTAGTTCGAGGCATCACTGGCAGAGGATAGTGGAAGCGACATTTAGTTTTATTTCTTTGCCCCTTATAACAAGTGTGTGTGTGTTTGTGATATTGAAGTTTAACATGTTCACCATCGGTATCAAAATTGCATGTGATTATTGAATCGATAAAATTAATGCACTTTTTTCGCTGTTTAAATCATTTTCTGAATATACTGGTGCATCTTTCAACCACAAAAGAATGTGCTCATGAGGTGATCCACGCATTTGAAATTCAACTCGCTCATAACAATCTTCAACAACATGGTGACCAATATTCCACTATTACTTTTCAATAGACGAATAAGTTTATTTACTTTATGATCATATTACTGAGCGCATAAAACAGGGTCGTCCCTTATTAACTCTGCCTTTTCAGCATCTGACAGTGAAATAGCCGTAATGATGGAAATATCTTTGTTTTCTTTGAATTTCTTGATATCTTTTAAAAGCTCAGGCCATTTCGATTCAGCAACAGAAAGTGTTAAGAACAATGTCGGTTTACCTAATTGGCTAATCATTGCCATTAATTTTTTTTCTTAGTTTCCCAGTATGCTGGAGAAGATCTGACATTTTTAAGAAATTTGTACCCCTCATCAATTCGGATCATATTATCTAAGAAATTCTTCTCTAATACATTCTTTACATAAATTTTGTCTATATTTTTGGATTTTCTATATTTTTTTAAGAAATATTTTTGTCTTAAATATTTGTTAATATTTGCAAGGCATGCAATTTCTAATTTTTTTTTGCCATGTATAAAACACGTGAGGGTATGCATGATCTTCTATCTCTTCTACGACTTTCTGATTTCACTCGATCACTGAAAGTTGGCTTTTGTTTCCATTTTATGTCCCGCAAATATTTTTGGGAAACATAGCTCATCTATATCCTCAGTTACGTGCCATGGAAGAGGTTTTTTGTCTTGACCAGGGACAATAATTTTCACTACATCTTCATTAATGTCTAAGACAAGTACTTCGTCTTGACATAATTCTGCTTCTAACAGATCACGCTCATCAATAGTCATCTTGTTATCGGTTGCAAAGTCATCCCTGTTTTCAATATCTTCTGCATCAACAATGAAAGGTGTTACTAGTTCATAGTTATATTCGTATTGTTGCACATAATCTTCACTTATTTGTATGTTATGTTTCAAATATAAAGGTGTCTTTGTCTTTATTAAATATTTCAATGCATCGCATATGACAGCCGGCCTTATTGCATCAAACTTGTAATGAGAAGAGTGGTCGAGGTGGCGTTTCAGCTTCACTTGAATAGTGGCCATTTCATTAAACTTTCTTGGCAGAACATTTAACATGTCCTTAATTTCTATTGGAATATTTACTACACTGCCTTTCATGCCAAATTGAGGATTTATTGCATATGACTTCAATGGTCGCATCTGCATGAAATTTATACAAGGTGCTACCATTCGCTCCTCCAATGGTGTAAGAATACTTAGGCATTCTGGTATATCAATAAATTACAATCCATTCATTATTGATAATTTCGGAACTTTTCCTTTGAGTAAATTATTGTTGCAAGTTTTACAGAGGAAACCAGAATTGAATGATACTATATCTCTAATATTTATCTTTTCCAACTTGTTCACATTCAACCTCACCATGGAGTGTTTAAAAAATAGGCCTTTGCAACATGCACATATTGTATCACAAATTTCTGCCATTTCTTTTAAATATTTCATTCATAATTTGCTACTCTCCGTTCCCAATCTGACTAAATGATTGTAATAGTTCTCTCGACATTTGAGAAAAGCATTCTCTCTCTTTTCAGTTTTATATAGAGTTTGGGACAACCGTTCTGTCTCACAATAGCTCTCATCTAATCTAATTTTCTCCATGTGTTCTTTCTTGTGAGTATTTTCTTTTTCTTTATATGCCACGTTTGTTCTTAATTTCATCATTCTCATGTTATTTGAATATCTTTCCTTGACACTGAATTCAGCATTCTGTCTAATCCTGGACATGCCAATCTTTCTAGAAACCTTTTCTCTTCTATTATACTCTGAGTCAAGCCTTAGCTTCCTCATTCCAAGTTTTCTTGACTTCCTTTCTTCCTCAGTGTATTCACATTTAAGCCTTAACCTCCTCACCTCATCCTTTCTAGAAAGCTTTTCACTTCTATTATACTCTGAGTTAAGCCTTAGTTTCCTCATTCCAAGTTTTCTTGACTTTCTTTCTTCTTCAGTGTATTCACATTTAAGCCTTAACCTCCTCAACTCATCCTTTCTAGAAAGCTTTTCACTTCTATTATACTCTGAGTTAAGCCTTAGTTTCCTCATTCCAAGTTTTCTTGACTTTCTTTCTTCTTCAGTGTATTCACATTTAAGCCTTAACCTCCTCATTCCATCCTTTCTAGAAAGCTTTTCACTTCTATTATACTCTGAGTTAAGCCTTAGTTTCCTCATTCCAAGTTTTCTTGACTTTCTTTCTTCTTCAGTGTATTCACATTTAAGCCTTAACCTCCTCATTCCATCCTTTCTAGAAAGCTTTTCACTTCTATTATACTCTGAGTTAAGCCTTAGTTTCCTCATTCCAACTTTTCTTGACTTTCTTTCTTCTTCAGTGTATTCACATTTAAGCCTTAACCTCCTCATTCCATCCTTTCTAGAAAGCTTTTCACTTCTATTATACTCTGAGTCAAGCCTTAGTTTCCTCATTCCAACTTTTCTTGACTTTCTTTCTTTTTCATTGTAAGTGGTTTTTTGTCTTAGTTTCTGCATGCTAACCTTTCTAGACAGTTTTTTTTTCTCCTTGTATTCTTTGTTGAATCTTAATTTTTCCATAGCATCTGACCTTGACACTTTTTCTTTGGTTGTGTATTTAGCATGACTTCTTAGTTTCTTCAAACCAATTCTTCTTAATAATTTCTCTTTTTTCACATAGGCGGCTTTCTTTCTTAACTTCCTCATTCCTGCCTGTCTTGAAACTGTTGTTTTTTTATTGAACGCAGAACTACTTCTCAACTTTGTCATAGATATTCTCTGTGTTATTTTTTCTTTTTTATAGTATTTCTTTGTTGATCTTAATTTCTTCATACGTGCTTGGTTATTATTTCTTTCGTTCTGTTTATAATCATTATTTGAACGTAAATTATTCATGTAATTCTTCATTTGGATTTGTCTAATATTTGTCAACCTATTCATTGATGGAATTTGAAAAACACTTTCACTTTTCTTCCCTGTTTCTTGTATTTCCTGTGTTATGGTTTCCTCGAAAATATCATCTTTTATATTGATTCCTCTTTCTCTATCTCTCTGAATTGAACGATGTTCTTGCATTGCTTTTTTCTTCTTGATGTTTCTTTTTTCATTTGAATTCTTCTTCAAACGTAGCATCTCCTGTAGATAACGAAAATATTAAACTGTTTGATTATTTGTATTCCTTAACGACAGTGAGTTACTAAGGAAAACAACTCCATCAACAAGTAAATTAAATCATATGATTAAAAAAAAACATGACTGCTTAACCTAATTGGGTTTAACATGTGTTAATATTCTAAAGGGATATTTTAAAAGTAAATGCCATAATAGTAAATCTGGCGTGGTCTCCACTTAAATTTACTCTAAATAAACATAATAACATAGTTCTTGGTATATAATAAATAACGTTCTATTTAGGTATAATACAAATGTCTAAGTAAATAGAAGATGCTTGTTAGTCTTTCATTCCTGGAGGTAGTACAGATAGTGATCCACTTATCAATATAAATGGTTATTTTTTATATCACACCACTGATGATTCGCCACTGTGATCATTCGCCAACCAACAAATACGAGGAGTGTAAATAAAGTAGTGAGACTGATTTTTTTTAAATTTTCTATTCAAATATAATTACAATGTGATATTGTCACCTTCAAAATAGTTCCCTTCGGAAGCCACACAGCGCTGGAGACGGTCCTTCCAATCATTGTAGCATTGCTGGAACTCGGATTCTGGAATGGCCTTCAGCTGGTCGGTTACAGCAGTTTGTATGTTTTGTAGTGTCCCGAAATGAGTTCCCTTGAGGTGATTTTTTCAATCTCGGGAAGAGGAAAAAGTCACAAGGACTCAAGTCTGGTGAATAAGGAGGCTGAGGAGCAACAGGAATGTTTTTACTGGCCAAAAACTCGTTTATTGAGATGGCAGTGTGACAGGGCGCGTTGTCGTGATGCAACACCCACTTGTCTTTGATGTTTGGCCGCACACGAAGGACTCTTTTTCGAAGTCTTTCAAGGACCTCACGGTAGACAAGTAACAGAGTACAAGGTTCCGTACTCTGTTGACATTTTCATCGGTGTTTGCACTTGAAGGCCTTCCGCTTCGTGGTTCATCTTCAATCGACTCTCTTCCTTCTGAAAATTCCTTAAACCACCGAAAAACCTGTGCCCTTGATAAAACACATTCTCCATAGGCCTCCTGAAGTTTTTCAAAAGTTTCGGTTGCATTATGTCCAAGTCTGAAGCAAAATTTGATTGCACACCGCTGCTCAACTTTGATGTCACTCATTTTTAAAACGCTCAAGAAAAAACCATTTCACGAAAACCAACGCTACGGACAAACAAATGACTGTGGCGAGTTCAGATTCATACTGGAGGCGCATCACACGTGCACCTGACGCTACTCAAGGCCACGCGTCTCCAGCGTTGCCAAATCGAAAGCGACGTTGCCAGTCTCACTACTTTATTTATACACCTCGTATTGTTCACAGAAAATGCTGCATCAGTTACATTTAACGACACACACTGAAATTAACCATGGCTTCTTTGAATAATTTACACCAGAAATTAAACAATATCGGTCATATAACTCGTGTGTATTTGTGTAGGAACACATCCCACACATTACCTATATGAATTTCATGACTCACTAGAGTTGTCTGGATTGCTCCAACATAAGCAAGAATTCAAAAAGGAAGCTCAACCATGTGTATGTATGAGAACATTGATACACCGCCCCTTTGAAATGGAACATTCCTAATAACTGAGGATCTTTATGTTAATTCATTGTTTATAAAATTATTGCATCACGGTGTCAAAGGAATATAGTTTTAAATCCAAGATTGCAAATTGTTTTGTCTGAAGAGGACTTTAATTCTCTTTTTAAGGATTCAATTTCCAATTAAGTTAGCATTTGCCATGAATATTTTTAAGTCTCAAGGAGAGACTCCACATAAAGTTTTAGTTCATTTATATAAAAATGGTATTTCAACATAGCCAATTATATGTTGCTCTCAGTATGGTCAAACAGATAGAAAACATTAATTTTTTTTGAAAAAACTTGCACAAAACATGTAAATAACAAGAATTGTCTTAAAAATCTATTTAATAAAAATTGCTTTTCTTTTCAACTGTCAAAAAACGTATATTCAAATTTATTCTGAGCGAGTGTTATCTTTTTCATGCGTGCTGTACTCTGTTATAAAGGTTGCTTTGAATGTATATTGAGAAAACAAATTATAGTAATTATCAAGTTTTGCATACTCCATTCAAAGTCAAAATCGGCTATTCAGTATAATATAAATCTTTTATAGCTGGAAGCTTCTAATTTTTGAAAATAATAAATATGAACTATTAGACTAGAATAGTGAAAAAACTGGATATTCGTCAACAAATATAAATCCTCTTTCTTGAGGAACGAGTCCATTCCTCACATTTCAATATCATGGTAAGATACTACAATTCACAAAGATGAAAAAACTATAACTGTTATTACGTTTTGCTCAAGAGTGCAATATATAGATTTAATAAAGCAGTTTATGAGACAAATCCATCATACCATAGAAGACAGAGGAAATTATTGATTTATGTTTGTTGGCGGTGATTTTTTACATGTAATAATATTATTCCTCTTACATCTCTTATAAGTCAATAAATTATTTTAATTTTTCCATTAGAAACATCAATTTTATCTCTTTGGATTCGCTCAAAAAATTTCTAAGTCAATGTAAACAATGTAAAAAGAAATATCAAAAATTCGACAAGTATAGCAGGTGATCCCTTAGTCCAGGATAAACAAACAGTTTTTATAGCTTTATTGCTCTTTGCCATAATTGAAATTTCATGAATTTTTTTTATAAATTGCTGATTTTTTGTTCCCTTTTTTGTCAATTTTTCATGATTTTTTTAAGCCGTTTAGCGTCAAAAAACATTATCTGAAGACAAAAATCGTACTGTAACGCCCTTTTGAAGAATGTAATTTTAAAAAAAATTAGTTCAACTCATTCTACAATAATTTTCTATCTTTAGGCTTAGTTTCATTTTGACCTGTCAAACGGTATGGCTTGTATGTCTCTCACAAGCTTTGAGATTGAATTATAAGTCAAAATTTTTACATTTTATTGAAAAAAAAATATTTCACGTTGTTTTTAAATTCTGAATTTATTTTTCGTTTGTTCCATTTGTATTCTCAAAAATATTGCCAAAATTTCAAAACTGTAGGGTTATTAGTTTAGGAGAAAAAAATGTTTTCTAAAAAACGGTTTTTGGCAAAAAAAGTGAATTTCCCGTCATGCATAATTGTTTCCAAACAATAGGGATCTTCTTCCCTATCGACCCATTTTTGTGTAAAATATCAACTTGATCCATCAAGGATTCTGGACCGTAGCATGGTAACAAGCAATGCTAACACACTCACCCACCACTCACACACACACAGACATCATCGAAAAAACATCATAAAACGACTTCTGGGACCTCAAAACATGTAATTCCGTCAAAATCTCGAGATCGAATTTTTTCACGATCACTATACTTTACTTATAGTAAAGTAAAAATTAAACTACTATACAGTCCATTATACTTTATCATCATAGGAGATAGTGGGGAATGAAGCAAATCATTACTTCTGTGATAAGGAACATAGAATGTACTTGGCGTTTTTAAAGTACATGACGGGATGTGAAAATGTAGTTGGGCAATGTGATAAGGGGAATCAATTAAATTTATGTAATACTTTATACATGATTAGAATATCATAATAAACTTTACGGAAGAGGAGACCAGGAATATTAAATGGGGTGTACAAAGGAGAGGACAGTAAGATGAATCTGTAAGATAACTCGACTTATGAGAAAGCATCTTGAAGAATTTGGAATGGATGGAATGAAGTAAAGTTTGATAATCATTGTAATGTGGATTCCAAAAAGGTGAGGCATATTCTCAAATTGGAAGAACGAGAGATTTATAAAATGTAACGAAAGCATTGTAACTTCAAAGTGGTATGAATTTTTAGTAATGGAAGTGGTTTTTTTAAACGAAACTTATAACAAAAATAATAATTACAAATAATTATTAATTATTTTTATTGTTACTGACAATAACAATAATAATTAACAATATACCAACAATAAGTTAAAAGTTAATTTAGAGTAAAAAATCAATCCTAAACCTATTATAGTTTACACGGGTCAGAAGGTTATATCCAAATGTGCAAGGATATATTATTGGGGTTTTAAAACGAAAAAAGGATATATTTTAGAAGTGGCAACACGTACAACACTTAGCTGTCTTATTCCTATAAAGGTCCTCTTACAATTCATGCATTTTTTCATTACCACAGAGGTTAGTATCATTAATATTAAAATTATTCAAAATTCTGAGTTTGTTTTCAAGCAATATTCATATTGAGATAATTAACAATAATTAATTATCATTTTTAAACTTTTTCGAATCACGAGAAGACTTGATTGAAGTCAGGTCCCGTTTTGATATAAAATACCATAATTCCTATGCTTCAATACCACCAAAAACAATGTAGTTATTTATTTTATTGCATAATTATCTACTTATTTGACAAATGGCGAGACATGTAGATTCATTACATGTCTATAGTTGAACATATAATCAAAAATGGGTTCTTTAGTGGACCTCAGAATGTGTAATTCATAAAAAATTCAAAAACTTTTTCCTTTCTTACCATTATACTGTATGATAATTAACTAAAAGAACTGTCATATGTATGTTAGAAGTCATGTGGAAAATCATCTTTTTCAATGTATTGGTTCAGAAAATATAAATTGTATGTATAACTAAAAATATAACTTATACATTGGTATCACAGCCAACGCTACCATGGTTATAGACCATAATATACTTATTTTCCAAAAATATAAACATTATATATATTTAAAATTATTTCACAATTCTTTAATGAAATTAAAATTCGGAAAACAAATTAATGTCACTATCTAAAGAAGTTATACCAAAAGAAATAATACGCTAAATTGTATACTTCCATAGCATTGGTATTTATAGTTTAAATATTTAATACACAATAAAAATCAAATACTTATTGAAAAAACTTATTATTGTTCGTATAAATTTATGAGTGAAACTTGAAAAACGACAGACCTAAAAACGTTCGAGTAAGCAAGGAAATTTACTAGGAAAGATGTTTCATTAATCATTAATTGAAAAAAAAAAATGTGTCGAGACAGACAAGTTGGTCGAGTATATATATACATACCTCAGGTGGCTTCATGCTGAGAACTTTGGTGATGCGTCCCTGCATTATCAAGAAATGAGGGTTGTTAACATTTAACTGAACCGAACTGAAGAAGTCCTGAATGTGGCCAAACGTAACAAGCGAGCCATTGATCATGAAACGGTTCTTGCCGCCGACAACAATCTGAAATAAAATTAAATATTATTTACTATAACTCCGCAGTGCCAATAACTATAACCACTATCCCTAAATTTAATATGACTAAACTTTTCAGTTGTAATACCAAATCAGGCTATCACGACTGGTTTTAAGAGCAGCCATTGGGTCAATTTTAGCTACATGAAGTCATGATCTCAGTGGCACCTGTGTGCCAATCATACAACAAACTGAATCCTGAGGTTATAGGATATTCTCTCGAATAAACTTATAGACCAGGGTTCTATCATATATTCCATTTGAAAAATTTACAAAGTCAAAACAAATCAAGCGATAAATATGACGGACAAATTATAAAAAAAAATTATAATTTTAAGCAAGTGTAATTCAAACTTTTTTTTGGTCCCTTGAATTTCCTATTAAATAAATTTTAAAAAATGCATTTAATTCGAAGAAAAATTATTTTTGTATAATACGTGAAAACTTAAACAAAATTCGAATAAGTTCAGTTATTGAGTAACCTACAAAGGAAGTTTATTGAAGAGTAAATTGATGTCATAGGTCTCACTTACCATACTCGTAACCAATTTCAAGGACTCACAATTTTACGAGAAACAACCTCTAACAAACAATTGAAAATATCATAATTTCTTGTTTAAGTACTCTAGAACTGAATGAAATATTCCGTTATTTACAACTGTATTGTAATTTCTGTACCACGGTTGATACATTTCTGATTACGACTCCTAGTATACAGTATTTTCCGATTACAAGTACCTTCAAAACCTAAACTCCCACTACCTAACCTAGAAATTCTTGAATAGTTTCTAAATAGCTATCTAGATTACTTTATGCATGCATAATATATAATTACTATATTAGGGAGTAAGGAACATACTTCATAGCCTCAAAATAGTTAAGATGTGACTATGTGACTCACGACATAGTTAAGAATAAAAGTAAGTAGAAAAGCTTGTATCTATTCCAGCGCAGATGCCTGTTTCACACAATGGAAGGAGCAGAAAAATATGCTAAAATATAATATTAAATAAAATTTAATGTAAATAATTCAGCATATTTAATATGTTAATGTGTCAATAAAGTTTCTCTATTATTTAAAAAATTCATTGGAAAAGTAAATTACTATACACATCAGTGAAAAGTAATACCAAATGATTTGATATTTAAGTATTTTTTTCTAGCTTAATATTCTTATATTCCATTTCAAATCAAAACTCGATATGTTAGGATGTTTTTTGATACCCTAATCACCATATTTTTCTGTTAACTTTTCTGTGTCTAATAGTGTTCCAAAAACGCTACAAGATCACAGTGAATTTATCATGTTAACAGTTGTACTCTACTTAAGTTTCTTCTGGAATTCTTGAATTCACTGAAATGATGGCCTTTATCTTCCTCACTGATTTTTGTGCATATTATGAATATTTAAAAGCGTAACTTATTGAGTATGGTGTCCAAATTTAGTTCAACAACCAAGATCAGAATCAGGTTTTTTTTCTTCGAAGAGTCAATTTTTAGGTTCTTGTTAAACATCTTTAAATCAATATGGCACCTCAAATATATAATGCAATATTATTAGAAACACGGATAACCACTAACTATATAAATTTCTGGATAACACATTCTACCAAATGCCTTTCTAACAAGTATTTTCAGAGTCTTAAGAGATTTTATGGGTCTTTGTTGCAGCCCCATTCCTGATAGTACTATGCGGAATTCTTTTTACATGGCCTTGGTATCAACTATAATGGCATCGATATGAATGGTCACAGGTTAGACTAATAAAAGATACCATATACCATGCAAATTCAGTGGTCTTAGTTTCAACGAATGCTTCAAGGTGTCAGTACTTCAAATATCCCTTACAATGTACTCTAGTGATCTTAAGTTGCCTTTGAAGCTAGTTCATACCCATCTCTCAATATTGGACAATAACTCTTTATTGACAATTTATTGTTTAGTCTTCTCAAGTTTCCTCTTAATCTTTCAAAGATTATTTTCAAGTTATTTTGAGACGTGATTTCTTTCAAACAACGATATCACTAAAACCTTCACATCCGTAATAAATTTGCAAAAATCACATATGTTACATCCACTTACACATTTTCCCATAATCAGAAGGCTACAGAAATTGGAGAGAAGTGGTAAGAGTAATGTACATCTTTTAGTTCGAGTAAACTGTTTATTCATCGTATTCATACCTTGAGACATCAAATAAAATTATTCATCACACATTCGTTGCATTTAAAGTCATCATAAATAAGATCCTTCTTACAATATGATGCACTTCTATAAGATATTTTTCTTTTCACGAAGGGCGAAAATAATCACTAGCACTTAACAAAGTTTTCTTTATGCATCAGTCAACACTAAACACGAAAGAAATGTATTAACTTATATCTCAAATTTGTTACTTTAACTGCTAATGATAAACTCCTACTTCATAAACTTACTTTTCGTCAACCATGTACGAAAGGCTCTGTACAACAATAAACAAAACAGTAAACAAGAAATACAACAATAATAATTGTTAATTAACATTATTATTCAATGATACTGTTGCAATACGCATTATATAACCATCTGTATAGGACAAATGTAATTGCAAAACTGAAATATTCATTAAGTCCATGCACTCATTACAATTTTTATTAATTTGAGTCATCAAAAACTGTTTTCCCAATTACAATTTATTTAGACCAGTTATAATTATTTATCAATTCCAATTATGATTTTTACCTGTCTTGTAACTGTTATTTCTTTGTATTTTTCATAATTAATAGGACTTTTGGATGTATCAGAATTATCGAAAATTACTGATACACTCGCCTTGGTAATTCCAGCTTGACCACATTTATAAATTAAATCCACAATATTGTTTGCCCTCACCTGCAACAAATATGTAGTCCGATAATGTTATTTATTCAGAGAATATTTAAAAACAAATGAAGATAAGTAACTTCACATTATGAGATAGAAATTTGATATAATCTAGAAGTGGCAATTACAAAT
Organism: Hermatobates lingyangjiaoensis; assembly: GCA_026182355.1. NCBI lineage: Eukaryota > Metazoa > Arthropoda > Insecta > Hemiptera > Hermatobatidae > Hermatobates > Hermatobates lingyangjiaoensis. The sequence continues at coordinate 1,175,203 of JAPFBL010000035.1, read as the reverse complement.
AATAATAGTATAAATTAAACGTGGAAACTTGACGTTCTTAACTCACATGAGTAAGATTTGAAATACCAAGCACAAAACAAATAGAATCCAAGATATTTGACTTCCCAGTACCGTTGAGACCTGTAATAGCATTGAACTCTGGATCAAAACCTTTGATTTCTGTTCTAGTCCCATAGGATTTAAAACCTTCTATTATTACAGTTTTAATGTACATATTATTGTGAATTAAGAACAAAAAGGAATAAAAATACACTTAAGTGATCCAAAGAAAATCAAATACACATCCTTCCAAACTAAGGCGGCAATAAATCCAGTGTTGACAGTTTGATAAAAAGTAAAATAAATAACTTATATCTATAAGTACTTGTGTATAATTGTTACTTAAAACAATTTATTTTAACATAGAAAAATTAATATAATTAAATTAATAATCAATTCATAAGATTTGTATTATCTATCAAAGTGTCTCAGAATGGAAACATTTCTTTATAGGTCTTAATGAAACTTGACCGACAAAAAACCTAGGATTCTTTACCGAAGAATGATTGAAGGAAACTCATGATGTCTTATCCATAATTATTTTTTTATAAATATTTAACGTTACAGACAACCTGATGGTTACTTAAACATAAATAAACATTTTTCGGAAGGCAGGAATATGGGAAATTAGTTTTAGAATTATTTGTGTTCATTATTATTACTGTTTAATTTATTCAGGAAATATTGTTAATATATTTTTTTTAGAAACTTTTGAATTTTGGCTTGTGTAGTAGTTCGTTGTAGATGACCTACTGGATATTTCAAGTGGTCATGGATACCATAGGCAATATAACTTAAATATTCCTTATAAATTTCTCGAGGAGAAAGGAAGTAAATCTTTTTTTTTTTGTTTACCAACGCCCACGCTTATGAGATTTTCACCTTTTAATGATATTCTAGGGAAGGAAAGTGTGGCTCACTTATTATTGACACCTATTTTAGCAATTGGGTGAGCAACGTTACCTGTTTATTCTATATTGGGAGTCCTAAATTTTGCCTAATTCACGTGTATTTAAAGTAGGGGTACAGTAGAACGAATACATACAGTAAAAACTCGCCGTACGAGTTTAATTCGTTCCCAGACCGAGCTTGTATTGCGATTTGCTCGTATTATGAAACAATCTTTCGCATTGAAATTAATATGAAAATAAATAATCCGTTCCATCTTCAAAATGCCAGTTTTTAAGTTTATTTTTAAACAGAAAATGTGCAATTCCAAAAAATAATGAATCCTATATGTGGTATGAATAATAGTACTTGAATAATAAATGCATTCAAGAAATAATCATGTTTTATTAATCTACTGAACTTAAAAGGGAGACCATCTAGGCATGAGGAAGATGGCCGGTCATAAGACCTCATAAAAACTCCGACTATGAATTGCTCACACAAGGAGGCACTCGTACTACGAGGTTATACTGCATTTGACATCGAACAGACTCAGTACCGACGGTTTAACGACCTCTCCGAGGGAGGAAGTGCTCAGATTTATTCACTTCCCATGCGAATAAATCTATGGCCAGAGTGGGCCTACAAGTTCAGAGGCGAGTACTTTGACGACTGAGTTGACCTGGTTCCTAGAAATTAGATCTCAATGTTTAGTAGAAGTACTCAAATAAAACTCTGAGGGGCAGGCCAAGGCGCTGTAGCATAATGGTATTTATATTACTTATTTCGAGAGTTATCTAGTCAGTATACTTATAAATCTCTGATTACCGATCTTGTTTAATTGTTTTCTTGCCACCGTGCATTGTCTGAATAAGTAATAAAATGTACGTAATGTTGTGGGATTCGAACTCATGACCTTTGCATTGAAAGTTCAGTACTCAACGATCTGGGTTAAAGGTGCTTCCTTACAAGACACTTCCAAAACCTGATATAAATAGCGTAAGGTTCGTATAAGTCAACTAAAGATGAAGCCCTGGTTGTTGCGCACAGGTGAAACTTGGAATACCTATTAATTTCAGCTCATGCTGGGTCATTAAAATAAATATTAAAGTAAACAGTGAGTCATATATATGACTTTGAAAATAGAAGTATTAAAAAGAAAGAAGAATGAAAAATAAATTTTCTCAACATAAGTCAGGTAAAATTACTACTCCAGATGTAAAATTTATTTCTGTTATAGATTAACTGAAACAATTCTTTTCTAGGAAAGATCTTAGTCCCATTTTTGGAATTTTATTGTTGATTAGACGATGTTTTTTTCATTGTAAGTCTTTACTTTTTTAATTCTTGGTGCTACTCTCTGCGCCAAGGGGACTTTTTGCACTTCACTTCCAAAACATGAGTATGAATTAAAAAAAGGAGCTCCTGTCATAACTCCTGTCTAACTAACTTGTTAGTTAGTGTATGAGAAATACTGATTTACCGCGCTTATATAACGAAACAAGACCAATAACCGAGGAGTTTTACGATAAAGTCATTGTTAGTAAAACAAGGAAGTTTTAATTCCATGATTGAAATTTGTTTTATCTAAAGAGAGCAACATTTCTTATTCAAGGATTCAGTTTCCAATTCAGTTAGTATTTGCTGTGACTATTCATAAGTCTCAAGGAGTGACTCTGCAGAAAGTTTTAGTTCATTTAGGTAGAGCATTATTTCAACATGACCAATTACATGATGCTCTCAGTAGGGTCATTTAGAGTTTATCTGCATCTTCGTGAATATGATTACATTATAGCGGAAGATGATGGATGACCCAAGGAGTCACGAGTAGTCCTGTAAACTCTAATAATAAGGAAATGATTATTACTAAGCCAACAGTCTGTTTGTATTGATTCCAGCTGGTCGTTTAGTCCATTTCATATAATGTATTAAATTGATAAAGTATTCTTCCTTATTTCCAGAGGCCACCAGTCTGCTTCTCATGATAGTGTAAATCGAGCAGTTGTCATTTGGTAGAATTGGGCCAATTCTGTGGAGTCCCTAGCTTTCAATATAATGAATACTCAATTCTGATCCTGGCGCTGTTTACTCTTCTTGCATTCCAAATTAATATATTAAATACTCTATAACTATTTCGCCTGTTGAGGGCATCATCGTTATTGTTGTTGTAGCCCTGAAAGGGGCCGTTACATCTTTGACTTAACTGTGGCATGATTGTAGACATGTAGTTTATTTGGCATCACCCAGGGTACACCACGCGTAGGCGAACATCATTGTACCCCACCCATGACCATACATGCAACATGCGATAGTACACTTGTACTATGTAAACTAAATATATTTAAAATGCAGGACCGTTTAAACATGAGACATACGCTTAAAATAAGGATATATATATGTAGTATGACACAATATATATGTAATACAACACAAATATACATGTTTCATGAGACAGTACATATAAAATAAGTTCAAAACTACACATAAATCAAAGATATACATGTATTAAATATATAATGGGGTAGGAAAATGTAATTGGGAAATGAAGACAAAGAGAATCAATAAGTTGATGGTAGTTTAAAAGTGATTAAGACGTCATAGTAGCTTATGACGGAAAGGATATCGGAATACATAAGAAAGCATAAAATAGAGGGTTACAGATGAATCTGGTAGAAAATAGATTTATTAAAAGTGAAAAATGAACCTCACTTTCCGATTCTTGAGCAACACCAAAGGTAAGTCTGTAAGTGTGAGAACTTTAAAAACAACAACCGTAATTATAGAATTACATGCTGTGGTTTATATGATGTTTTTTATTTCGCATGCTTATCGTAAAGTATGAGATGTTGCGATGTATATCATCTTGACTAATGGAAAGCTCATTTGCAAATCGCTTTTCCTAATTCACTTATCGACAGGACTGTCGAGCAGCTCATAGCTTAGTAAGCAGTTTGATAACCTACTCAACAGTAAACTTACTGTGAGCCGATAATAGTCAGTTAGGTCAGTGATAATCCTTTGCGTTGCCTAATGATCTACTATCAAAGTATTAGAAAGTGTCTTTCACAAACTATTACGCAACTTAAACAAACTATTTCATATCATTTTGAGCACATGATTAAGAGAAATGAATATTTCAACTAACAAAAACCAAAAAAAGAGGTTCTGTATGCTACTATATTAACTAAATTCATGCTACTTTTAATGTTTACTAGCAGATTAAATTCACAGTTAATATAAATATAATTTTATAATTATTTATAATTTATAATAGATATAAGTAAATTCTTTTAAGTTTTAAAAATTAAACATTCTATACTATGGTTATTTTTATTGTTTACAATACTCTAATTATATATATATATATATATATATATATAAAAGTTCAAAAAACGAATTACTGTAACACACAGAGAAAGAGACACACTTATTAACTAAAATTTTCGGATAATCCGTCTTCAAGAGAAAAGGTTGCACTTCCGGCGTGCTTGGTCTTCAGCTCTGTTTTCTCCTGAATACGGATTATCCAAAAATTTCAGTTAGTAAGTATGTCACTTTCTCTGTGTGATCCTTTCTTCATGTTTGAACTTGTTTGTGTCCAGTTTATATCGACTTCCGATTTTAATGTATATATATAATAACAAGATTTCACAATAAACACGTGTAATAACAATCAAGTTCAAATCACAATAAGAAGCTGGGATTACAAATCAGTTGGGATATGACTCTAATGAAGACCACTTTTTACGGTTGAAAGATTTGAGTATTTTTTTTTCATTTCTTATTGTGGTTGAACGTTGATACATATATATACTTAAAATAAACTGTGACATATAGAAAGAAACGCAACAGAGTACTTTTCAATATTTCGACTGTTATGGCGGTCATCCTCAGTAGAAGTGAACTGACGGAGAGATGACAGTCAACTGAAGAGCTCTCTGGTTAGAGGGAGAGAGAGAAAATAAAAAAAACTAAGAAGTCGAAATTGAAAGAAATTTAAAGAAGAATAAAGGGGAAGAAAACAGAAAATATAAGCAATGTATAAAAAATTATCATTTATTTATTAATGATTTGCCAAAAAAGTTGCTAATGACTAAATCAATATTCTAAAAGTGGATTTCAGAACTAACAATTACATAGATAACAAAATTATCTGCTAACTGTCAACCCTTGTAAATTGTACTAGCCTTGTGTACAAAGGTTGGTAGCTAATTGATAATGTTTTACTTATTTATCCCTGAACTCTTGCTTTCCCTGACTTGAGTTCCCAGGCTTTTGCTCTCTTTGCTTACATTTTATGCCCCTTTAAAAGCTCTCTCTCCCTTCTCTATACTACACCAGAAGTTCTGCATCACTTGTTTCAGTATCATTAAAGCTCTAATGAAGACCACTTGTTTTGATTAAAGTATCTTGGGTCACTTTTCTGTTGTTCTCACAGTGGTATATATTCACCACCTGTTTTATGCATTTAATTATTAAATGTACAAGTTACAGTGACTCTTGAATCATCTTCAAGCCTCACTGTCATCTATGCAGTTTTTTTTAGACATTCTGTTTCACTTGAAGAATAGTTGAAGTCATACACCAAGTAATGAAATTTAGGTTATTTATAGAGTTTAATGCTTGCATTGTGAATCTACTATAATCCTTGAATGTATTTATAAAGAACAAATGACATGGGAATTTTTGGTTGAAGAAGTTCTACTGTTACCATAGCAGATAATAATTTAGCACAACAGTCAAAGGAAGGAAGGTCAAGAAAGTAAAATATTGTCTGCAGAAAACAGAGTTTGCGCACAACGACTGTCTAGAATAACTGTAATCTGTTCATTGCAAAATTTTCAGACCTTGAACAAATGTAAGGAAATAAGTTCCATATATTCTGTTATTATATGTGTTTGGATAATATTCTCTATATACACAGATGATGTGGCGACTGCATTACTAACTGTAAGTAAAAACATTCATATTTCCAAAATAATTGAATTACGTTTTCAAACACTCCTTATCATTTACAATTTGAATGAAGTGAAAAAAAAATCCCGTAAACTTGAATAACTGTATTCATAAGCAAGTATAAATCTTTATACTGCGATACATTTTATGTATCGCAATGCTGTTATATTTGTTAAACAAAATTTTCGGGACAAATGCTATCAATTTGCCTTTGTAACATGTATTCTTTTGATAAAATATATTATACCTTACGAAGATTTTTGTTTGTCTAAAATTTTCGAATTACTGTAGGTAGAGTATTTTAATGGAATATTACTGCTATTAGTTATAGATCTATGAAATATTAGTGGTAATTAAACTGTACGGAGATTATGTTTCTTCAACGAGAGAAGAGGTATAAAATAGTAGGTCATTTCCATGCTTCATAAAGTACTTTATGCCAATATTAGTGGTAAAATAAAAACTATACGAAATTTTATGTTTCTTCAACCAAGAGATTAGAGGCTGCATCAATAAATTAGTAACATGTATATCCATGTCTTAGCAACTAAATACAGATGTTTTAACCTAGACTACATATTAACAACTTTTAACACTAGTGCTTAAACACACTAAAAGCTACACTTCTACATTGCACATGGTTAAAGGGTGCAGTATGTAGATTAATAACAAAAACGTTTTTAAATGATCATCATTGACTCTGGGGATATCATTAATTATATGGTTCTTAGCATTGTATTTATAGTTTTAAGAGTTTTCTTGTCCTTTAATATAACATTAAGTCTTTAAAATATCTTCAAATTTCTTGTATTAAACCATGAAACAATAATCATGTTTGACTGGAATATGATAAAATATTTCTGATTCACTGACAAATACAACAGGTAAACCATCATTCTAAGTAAGGTTTTCAGTTTTTAGAGAGCTAATTGACTACTGAAGAAATTAGATTTTTAAAAAAATTGTCCACAGTATTATAACTCCTTTCACAATGCTTCATTTTCATACTATAGGACGTTTAGAGCAAAGAAAACACATTCTGAAATCATTAAATGTACTGTAACATCCATTTCTGTCCTTATCTTTTCGTTAAACATGTAATTTAAGCGTCTCCGTAGTTTATCTATACACAATATTCTATTTGTTGAAATGATTTTATTGTATTCTGTCAAACAGTGTGACCTGTATTGTGCCAACAAATTTTCAGAATCAATTACAAGTTAAAACTTTTACATATTACTTGCCAAACTGACCTTTGCAGTTTGAAACTTATCAAAAAAAATCTTTTTTGTCAATATTACCGTCAGTTTCATAATAATCCAAAAATTTCAACACTTGAGAATTAACAGTTCAAAAGAAAAAATAGTTGTCTAAAATGAAATTTTTAGCTAAAAGAGTGACTTTTTCAATATGCAATGTTGCCTAAAAGCAATGGGGAATATTTACACTATATGTCCCACTTCAGTATAAAACATGAATTTTATCATTCAAACGGTGTGGCCTTTATCTGTGTGCACACAAACTTTTAGATACACACATACACCCATCTAAATACATACAAATATCATCAAAAAAAAAAAAAAAACGCCAAAAATGACTTCGAGAACCTCAAAACATATATCTCTGCGAAAATGTAGGTATCAAATTTTTTCATGTTACTATATTAAGTTAAAGTAAATATGGTTTAAATCAATTTTTTTTCGTTAATTCAAAAAAAATAATAGTAATATATATATCAAATCAGAACTTACTTTTACTTTTCAGAACTTACAGGAAAGCTAATTGTAAGAGGTTTAGAGTCACTGAGTACAACAGGATCTACTATCCCCTTGGAAGTCATATTTGCTCTAAAGAGTAACATTTGTTCCTGTCACTCATAGGATTTAGAAACATATCTTAGAATCCAGTCAATCAGAACTAATATACAGATGTTTTAATCCAAGGACTATATTATGGATTACAATTATCTAAGGCAAAATTAATAATGAAAGTAAAGGATCTACAACTTAAATTGTGACAATTTAAGGATGACTTTAGGAGTTGTGCTGTAGTTCTCATTGTAGTACTTTGTTGCGGATCATGTACTGGATACTTCTAACTAATGAAGGATACAATACGTAAGGATATGCAGGTAACCTTATGATTATAAAAAGAAAGCAATGCTTGATATTACAGCCTTGGAATATTTGAAAATTATTTGTAGATGAGCTATTGCCTTGGGCAAGGTAGAAAGACCACATGAGCTATAATATTCTCGAAGCAAATATATCACCTGGCATGGATCGTGTAATTTTACTTATAAACACCAATATGTGAATAAAAATATGTACATTATTCCTCAGAATAATTTTCTTCTTTTTGATATAATGAAGCTGTGAAACTAATAAGAAGACCAAAGTGTAGTTTTAAATATGTTTATGAAAATTTTCCCAAAAATAAAAACTTCCTTATCTGAAAAAAGAAAAAAATCAAAATCAATTTTAATAAGTACAGAAATGAGACTGTGTTAATGGAATACCGTGTAAACCGAGGAATATAAGTTTTAATTGATACTCTTATGAATACATATTTGTCATTGAAATCAACTACAGTTGAAGAATACAAAACGGGACTCAGATCGTGAGACCACGACACCGATCTTCGTCGGTGTATATATAATTATAATTAAAAATTTTGACTTATAATTCAATCTCAAAAATTGTGAGAAAGATACAAGCCATACTGTTTGACGGGTCAAAATGAAACTATAGCTAAAAATAGAACATTATGTGGAGGATGAGATGAGATAATTTTTTTCAAAATTACATTCTTCAAAGGGGTATTACAGTATGATTTCTGTTTTCAAAAAATGTCTTTTTGACGCTAAACAGCTCATTAAAAAAACATGAAAATTTGATCAAAATTGGAACACAAAATTAGCAATTTATAAAACAAAATTCATGAAATATCGATCACTGCAAAGAGCAATAAAGCTATAAAAACTGTTTGTTTATCCTGAACTAAGGATTCACTGCTATACTTGTAGAATTTTTGATATTTTTTTTACATTGTTTACATTGACTTAGAAATTTTTTGAGTGAATTCACTGAAAAAAAATTGATATTTATAATGGAAAAATTTAAATAACTCATTGACTTATATGTGATATTTCTGCATGTGGATATTCTGCATACTTATATGGAATAATATTTCTGCATGTAAAAATTCACTCCTAATAAATACAAATGTTCGTTGCTTTCGTTGGTATGATGGATTTGTCACACAAAATGCTATTTTCGATCTATATATTGTACTCTTGAACAAAACTTAATATCAGTTGTAATATTTTGGTTTGTGAATTATAGTATCATTCGGTAAAACTGATGTGTGAGAAATGGTCCCTTTCCCAAAGAAAGAGGAGTTATGTTTGTTGACAAGTATTCAGAATTTTCACTATTCTGGTCTAGTAGTTCATATCTATCATTTTTAAAAATTAGAAGAAAATTATACTGAATAGCTGGCATCAACTTTGGTTTGAGTATGTAAAATTGACTAATTGCTAATGATATTTTTTCTCAATATAGATTCGTAGCAACCATATAACAGAGTACAGTAGGCAGGAAAACACTCACTCAGAGTAAATTGGTATATTTGATTTTTGATAAATGTATAGAAAAGTGGTTTATCTTAAATATTAGGAGTTCATGGCACTCCCAGTACAGTAATTCTATAAAAGACCAAAAATATAAAAACATCATTCAAAATTGAAAAAATCTTTGAAGAAAAATAAATGAAATTATCTGACACCTTAAATTAAGATTTATCTTAAAACGACATTTTTTCTTAGATGTTTCTGACATTTGTCAGACAAAATAGAAATATTTTCAAGTTTCAAATGGGAAAATTTGTTTTAAATATTCAATGTAGAAGTAGGTCAGATCATAGTAATGATATTATATGCATCAGTGGTGTGATATTCAAAAATAAGCATATACAATATAAGTATTGATAAGTGAATCATTGATAAGTGATATCAATCACTAACAGTACTACTACCAGGAATGAAAGACTAATAAACATCTCCCATTTAGACATTTATATTATACCTAAATGGAACATTATTTATTATATACCCAAGAAGTATGATATTATGTTTACTTATATTAAAGTTGAGTGTAGGCAACTCCAGATTTTTTTACATTGTTTACATTGACTTCGAAATTTTTTGAGATAGATTGATGTTTACGAGTAATAGAAAAATTTAAATAATTAATTGACTTACATGAGATATAAGAGGAATAATATTTCTACATGTAAAAAAATCACCGCAAATAAACATAAATAAATTTTCTTTGTCCTGCATGGTATGGTGGATTTGTCTCATAAAATGCTTTAATAAATCTATATATTGCACTTTTGAGTAAAACTTAATATCAGTAATAATTACTTTTTTTTTTTTTGGTGACTTGTAGTATCTTTCCATGATATTGAAGAGTGACGAATGGGCTCTTTCCTCAAGAAAGAGGAGTTATTTTTGTTGTTGACAAATATCCAGTTTTTTCACTATTCTAGTCTAATAGTTCACATTTATTATTTTCAAAAATTAGAAGCTCTTAACTATAAAAGTTTTAAATTATACTGAATGAATGGCTTTGACTTTGATTTGAGTATGTAAACTGGCTAATTACCAATATATATTTTTTCAATATACATTCATAGCAATTCATAAAAGGGTAAAGCAGACAGGAAGAAGATAATACTCACTCAGAGAAAATTTGTATTTTGTATTTTGTAACATAAATTTGTAGACAAAGGGAAAGGAAAATGATTTTATTAAATACTAAGAAGCCATAAAATTCCCAGTATAATAATTCTATAAAACACCAAAAATGTAAAACATAATTCAAAATTTTAATCTTTCGTTTGAAGATTAATAAATGTATTATCGTACATCCTTAATTATAAATTATCTTAAAACGACATTTTTTCTTCAATGTTTTTGAGAAAAAATAAGAGTGTTTTCTTGTTTTAAATTTGAAAAATTGACTTAAATATTCAATGTAGAAGGAGCCCAAGTGAACGATGTAACAAATCCACCGGCTATTTGAACAAAAGCCATGTTCTCTTGTAGGAGATTATTTCCTATAAAGAAATTTACACTTTGGCTTTTCAAAAATGTTATTACTGCTGTAGTTATACCAATACGATTATTTGTATCAGTGGTGTGATATACAAAAATAAGCTTATATATTAGCTTATAAATGAGCTAAATCGATCAATCACAATCTGTACTACCTCAGGAATGAAAGACTAATAAACATTTCCCATTTAGATGTTTACATTATGCATAAATGAGACATTATATATTATATACCCTAGAAGATTGATATTAAGTTTACTTATAATAAAGTTGAGTGTGGGCCACTCCAGATTTTTTTAATTAATTATTATAATTATTAATTTAATTATAAATTCAATCATCTCTTATCTATTAACTTATTTAAGAAATACAGTAAAAATGAACTATTTGTACTGTTTTAACTAATTCATATGAATATATTAAAGTATTTGTTATCGTGTTTTGTTATTGTTTCACTTGTAAAACAATGAGGTGTTTTAATTGCCTTCATGATTAGAGTTAATCACTTGTCCAAAAGGAGTCCACATTGAATGTGCAGATAATGAAAGATAATTACCAGCTAAACGAATATAAAAGTCCACTTCTCGAATTACACGAGTCAGTTTGCTAATTGGGTAAGTGTTGTTCCATTGTAACATTTTCATTATTTTATTGTTCTTGTTGATTTTTCAATGTGTTAGATTTTAAGTAATATTTTATTTACAATATTCACTAAGTACACATAAAAACGCATTCAAACACACGTGTTAAAAATAAACTAAAGGCATACACACAATTGACAAACACTCTTTCACTATTAATCTTCCGTACAACCCTTCATCAAGAGAAAAAGAAAAGGAACACAGTGCACCGGTATAGCAACAATTGTTAATGCGTACAATCATACACTTTCTCACTCGTGAACACATGGAGATCTATGTATATATATATTGTTTTTTTATTGTCTATATAGAGAGTTGGGTTTTTGACTCTGACGAAGACCGCTTCTTGTGGTTGAAAGATCTTAGTATTTTTTCCCACTTCATATTGCGGTTTGATCATTGATATATATTAGTGAAGGTTGGTAGCAATCCTTCTTGCAAACATGTTTCTAAAAATTTTATGCCAATTTCATGCTTGGTTACCTTTTTAGAGAGTTTCTCTAATGTGTCTCCGAGCAACTCAGAAGAGCCTGCAGGGTAAATCATATGTCTCAAGCAAATCATATTTCCTCTTCTAATGACAACAAATCGTTGAATATTGACGAGAAATGTTACTATAAACACTTAGTCACCACTAAAAATAGAACAAGGTAAATCTAAAAAACAGGAAGTAGACGGCGTTGTAATGAAAGAATGTTTTCAGAACCATGAAAGTCATAATCAACGCAACAAATGGTCTGCAAAAAGAAAAGGGGAATATTGTGCAACATTCTTTTCCAAATTCAGTTTTCAGTAAACCGGGGCTGATGTAAGTTATTAACATAATTATTTATCGGCAAGAGAAAATAATATTATGATTAATGATTGGACTCTGGAAAATTAAATAAGACTTTGACTTGTTCCCAGTTAATAGGGTGAACACATTTAAAGGTATGAAGAAATAAAGCATTGGATTTAATACTATCTCCCTCCTTTAATAATATGTAGATGTTGTTTAACACGTGTTTTCATCCCTTTTTCAAAAATATTTACCCCTGCAATCATGTCATGCAGACACCCTCTTCGAATGCTTTACTAGGAAACTCTTTGTATTTCTACCATTTTGAACAGGAGTAACACCAAACTACTTTAACAAGGAAGGAACAGGAATGCCGACTAGTACAGGGTTAAAAGGGAGTACAAGTAACTTATCAGTAATGAAAGGTTGCTTCTTCTGTGTTGTTTTATTGTTTAAGTTTCTTTATATTATAATGATATATAATAATATAACTTTATTATTATATAACTATAATAAATATAATATAACTTTAATAATAAATATAGCTTTATATTTAAGTTGTTTCTTTATATTATTAATGAAAGGTTGAGTGTACTTTAATTTTGTAGTAACAGAGGCGGTGGAATAAATGTCTTTGCTCAAATACTGTTCACTGCTGATCCTAACTTTGTTATGAACAAGCCCTAGAACAGAGACCTGTCATAGAGATGAAGTGGGAGTAATAATAATGGATATAAGAAGCCATATCGGTGAGATTCTCACCAAACTCCAAAACATCTCCCCGCTTCCTCAGAAGTGCATTCACAAAGGGCAAAGTTCTATCATTGCAGCCTAAAATAGTCAATTTTATGGTGGGGACCAGGCCATTTAAATGGCTTAGAAATGCGTTAACACATTTTGTTCATTTAGCGAAATTCAAATTATGTTATAATATATAGAAACCATTTAACTTCTGGAGTCGCAATATAATTGATTATTTTAAATCAAAAGAACTCCATATAAATATTATTCAATAAGAAAGAAAGGTAACTTTCAATGGAATACCCAAAGTATAATTTGTATTATTTATCATTTCAAGTAATACGACCATTTTAAACACAAAGTTGTATAAGGTTTAAGTCTATTTTTTTTTTATCTAAAATAATGCATAATTATATGCCCCCAGGAGTTAAATGGTTTTGATATGATGATGTCTTTTGTAATTGGTGCAAGACAAAAAATGTTAACGCATTTCTTGTAAATTTAAATTGCTTGGTCTTTAGTATAACATTCACTATTGAGACTGAAAGTGAATGATCTTTTATACTTTTGGATCTTCTCACATATTACTGTCTCGCTCTCTCTACCCACTTTCTGTGTGTGCGTCTGTGTGTGTGTTTGTGTGCTTGTATGTGTAGGGCTAATGTATTTGAAAAGGCAAAATAACAATAATATGGACTATTTACTAACATACATGCACTCACACATACACACACCCAAACGCATGCGTGCAACAGAAAGGGAAAGTTGGAGGAAGAGGGAGGCAGCAGGAGTGAGATAGCATAACAAGTTAATTATTGAGGAAAACGCTAATAGTCGTTCGTAATGATATATCGCCAAAGTTAAAATACTACTAAAGCGCAGTAAAATCTTTCCTTTCGATTTACACAACTTTGATGTATGGGTCTATAAATCGGGGACGCACCGAAGTAACCGTCTGAAGTCCTTTCTGAGGAGAACACATTTAACAGAGTACTAACCTATTGTGGATATGTCTAGTTTGTGTTGAACTTTTAAGGCTTGTTGGACATTTAAAGCTCACGATGTAGAATCAACTGGTTTATGTGCCCTGTCCACAACTAAATTGCAGTTTAGTTAATTTTAGAATTACTAAATGTAATTCTTTTGACGATTGAAAGATCTTAGTCTTGCTTTTCCATTCATATTGTGGTTTGATTATTGATATATATATATAATTAAAAGAAACGGTCCAGCGGACTTTTTTAAATAAAATAAATTCAAAACGAAGGAAACACACAGAAAGACACAGACATAACTCACATCGAAATATCGATGTGAGTTATGTCTGTGTCTTTCTGTGTGTTTCCATCGTTTTGAAATTATTTTATATATATATATAGAATTCATCATCATCAAAAAGTCTAGACTGCAATATTGGATAGGGAATGAACTAAATATTCCTGATTGATGTAATATTTATCTGACAAAAATAATATTACTGTAATTCTACATGGAAAAATGCAATTTTCTATTATTACAAGCAAGGACAACCAGTCTCTCTTTTGGGAAACTACTGGCAAGTACCTTTTTCACTGTTTGAGTTCTACACATATTATGCAGTTCTTGGCTGTTTATATTTTGAATCTCATCACCTGACAAACCTAGAAAGCTGTTGTCGTTGAGGTTTTCAAAGCACTCATTTATAGAGGTTTACCTTTAGTGCTGTTTTAGAGGCTCAAAGAGTGATTTATTTGTTGTTCGGGACCTATTTCAGTCATGCGAGGGACTCATTACGTGGTTTATTCGATATCGGGAACTATAAACTATAGTGCTCAAGTTTATTAGTGTAACCTTAACGACTGCTACATATCGGCTCGGGACGACAGCTTTACGAGAGTATCACATTCAAAACTAGAAGTAAATTTGAAACTGTGATCTGCAGAACAAACGGCAACACGCTACCTGATAAACCCAACAGGTCACGCTAAACTTGACCCAAAATGTCAAAAGCTGTGACCTGAACCATGTGGGTCACAAGGCAATAGCATGGACACACGCCCCACCTGTCCACACACAAATATAACTGACAAAAAATAATAGTCGATTTAGAGACTTCGTAACATAGAAATTTATTATTTTTACTGTATATCGCTTGTATAAAGTATGAAAAACCATTTTCACTTAGTTGGGTCAATCGAAATCCAAAGTATTTTAAGCACGGTAACAACCTCATTGTTGAATAGCATTAAACAAGTCAATGTTTAATATAGCTATAGTGTGGCCTGCTTAACTACACTGCTGTCTGTATGTTTCAGTGATCACTTGACGTTGAGAAATGAAAGTGGCGTTGCTTCTAGCACTCTGCGCGGCTCTGGCGCAAACAGCTCCTTCAGACGATGTATGTCCTTAAGAGTATTTAACCGGAAATTATTTTGAACAAATTTATAATAAAACTACTTGATGTATTCAAGACTTTGCACTGCTACTCTACATGCATTTTGACAGCATTAATGCAATCGAATAAGTTATTTTTTGAGATGAATTACCATATCTTAACATGTAGACTGACGTTGCAGTTGTTTAGCTGATTTCAGGCTTTGTCCACCATAAAGAAAAACTGATTACACATTTTTCTAATGAGCTCGCTTTCACAAGTCAACCTTGATGGTTCTAAATATCTAATTTCATTGTTTTAACTACCTTACAGATGGTTCAAATCATGCACGTTATTCTTAAATGCCAATAAGTTTCTTGTGATGTAATCAATTATCCATCGGTGGAAACCGAACTATGATTTATTTTTGTCAATTCTGATTTAATTACAATGCATCAAGCAGATATAAATAATGTCTAATACTGTGTTTTAGCCCATAAAAGTGAGAAGTATTACCATAATGCCATATTGTCCAAGTATTAGGGTACAGCTAAACATTAGGGCCTGCTTTTGCACAAAATATGAATTTTTTGAATCATCACATTCACATTTATAAATTTACCCCACAGAAGTTTGTCCCCGCAAACTTTTGGATAAACACTCACCCACTCACTCACACACATACATACACACAACGCCCGTAAATACACACAACACACACGCATACACACACACACACACACACACACACACATACACATACATGTGTACACACTGTGGGACAAACGTCACAAAAAAAACTTTGGGGACCTCAAAACATGTAAATCCATCAAAATCTCGAGATCAATTAGGTCACGACTGCTATACTTTACTAGTCATAAAGTAAAAAGAACTAAAAAGACATATATATTAAGTATATACTTCATATATCACCAGCAAGTTATACATCACAAACTGTACTGTCCGAGAACTTTGCCAAAAAGCCCAGAGAAGAGTCGTATTTATTTCTCTTTTTAATGTTTTGACAACCATCAATTATATATTATACAATTGAAAAACTTACATTATTTGGGTAAGCTTAGATAAATAATATTAAATATTGTAATAATGTATTAAGACTCTTTTCTAGGAATGTTTTGAAGTAGATATCTACGCTCCTGTTTGTGCCACCAACGGTGAGACATTCAAAAATGCATATGCACTGGACTGTGAACGGAAAAAGAATCCCGGTATTGACTCTTTGCCTTCTTTACATTTATCAATGATAAAACACACCAATACTCATGCACTTCGGTACAAATATGCATTTCAACATCCGTTCTTATCAGTGAAAGCGTTCCTGATAACAACGAATGTCGAAATATTGATAATTTTAGGAAGTGCAGAATTCTTATTATTACTGAATAAATATGTTACGGATTTATGATCCTGAACTTAATCATTTAAAATTCTTATATAACAGTTCAGTGTTTATTAATTTCAAAATTTAAAACTTCTACCAAGGAAAAAGGCTTTAAATAAAACCGAAATTTAGGCTTTGAAAGTTTAAATTGAACCTGGATACTGACCAGTTTTAATAATTTTTTTATTCTATTCTATAATAGAATACCTTTTCACGGTCCCCACGGTCAATACCTCTACAAAATTATACGACCAGCGAAAATAAACCAAAACTGAGAGCAAAAGAACTGAGACACAAAATCATGAAGTAGCCCATTAAAAATCTCGAAAAGATAGAGGAAGATGAAGACATGTATGAACACCTCTCTTGGTCTCACTGTTTTCTCTCAACATGACGGCTCCAACCAAAAATCAGATACTATATCCGTCCTTTTTATTTATTTTATTTTTTTATATTTTTTTTATTTTATTTTTTATGGTAATTTTTGTACGGAATTTTTTTTAAATACCCTTATAGTTTCCTGGGAGAGTTTTCTAAGAAGGGCAAATTACCTCTTACTTCTTCCCTTCTTCTTAGATAATTTGCCCTTATTAGATGTCCTGATCCATAGGTTACCTAAATATTTACACTTTAGTGTATATAAAAAACCTACGAATGTACTTGCAATGCAGTGCAGCAAATGCAGTGACAGATAACGGTTTGTTGGTTCGGAATTAGAAGCTAGCCTTGAGTAAGTTTTTTTCAATTTGTTTATGATGTTTCTAAAGTAGAAATGACAAATGTCCATTGTTTATTGTTTTTTTGTTAGTTTATAGCCCTGAGGATATCTTAAAATAAAGACGAAACGTTAGCGAAAAGGTGATTCCGTGTATTTACCCTGACCAAACTCCAAGAAGAAGAAAAAGTGTATATATATCGTTCAAGTTATATATATATATATATATATATATATATATACACTGTTACAAGAATCTAAAAAGTGCAGACATCACAAAACAGAATAAAACACATACTAATATCAATATTTGAAAATCAGTTGTCTTCAAGAGAAGATCAAAGAGAAGATGCAGCATTAGAAAAATATGTAGCTCACATTATAAAATTTAATCAATATATCAAAGTGATGAGTCAGTCACAACTTACGGTTTATGTCAGACTGATTACACTCCGTCTCGTCTTACTAAATTCAACACCTCTATTGGTCTTCTCCAAGCAACGTTTTGTTACATATGTATGTATGTGTAAGTGTTATTACACTTAAAATAAACTGTGACACATAGAAACAAATGTCTCACTTTTCAAAAAAAAAGAAAGTGAAGGAAAATAAAGTGAAGTGACTCACTGAAAACTGAGTCCTTTGCTACGTTTCTTTCTATGTGTCACATTTTATTTAAGTATATATGAGTTGAAATTTGACAGTAATAAGGATCGCCTGTTACGGATGAAAGATTATATTTTTTTTTCTCAATTCTTATTGTGGTTTAAACATTGATTGTTATTTCACATGTTCATTGTGAAATATTATATATATATATATGATCAAACCACAATAAGAAATGGGAAAACAAGACTAAGATCTTTCAACCGTAACAAGCGGTCTTCGTCAGAGTCAAAAACCCAACTGTTGGGTTTTTGACTCTGACGAAAAACCCAACTGTTGGGTTTTTGACTCTGACGAAGACCGCTTGTTACGGTTGAAAGATCTTAGTCTTGTTTTCCCATTTCTTATTGTGGTTTGATCATTGATTGTTGTTTCACGTGTTTATGTGAAATCTTTTTATTTATAATATAATATTATAATATAATATAATTATAATATAATATAATTTATTTATAATATAAGACTAAAGATGTTTATATGTTCAATAAAGACTCTAGCGGTTATTATTAGATTAGCCATTTGATGGTAGCTTGTTCACTGGTATATATATATATATATATATATATATATATATATATATATATATATATATATAGAAAGCTTTCACATAAACACGTCAAATAACAATCAATGATCAAACCACAATAAGAAATGGGAAAACAAGACTAAGATCTTTCAACCGTAACAAGCGGTCTTCGTCAGAGTCAAAAACCTAACTGTGTCCAGTTGGGTTTTTGACTCTGACGAAGACCGCTTGTTTCGGTTGAAAGATCTTAGTCTTGTTTTCCCATTTCTTATTGTGGTTTGATCATTGATATATATATATATATATATATATATATATATATATATACGTGTGTGTGCGTGTGCGTGTGTGTGTATGTGTGTGTCTGTGTGTGTAATAAAAAATTTCAGATGATAAACAGAAATGTATTTTTCAGACATCAAGCCTTTCCATTACGGCAGATGTAAGGAAGATTTTGAACTTGAGGTTGGTGTCTGTTGATGTTTCAGGAGTTAGTCTGCATTGTATTCCTGTCTTGCTTTACATGTGGTCCTTCTTTCCCCTGTATTACCATTTCTAAAAGTCAAACAATGTGCTTTCTTTGTTGTCTATTTAAAGGAGCTTATGAACTCCGGTAAATAGTATAACACTGTGGAATGCTAACGTCATATTAGAAAAAGACAAAGTAAAAATTAAAAATATTTTATAAATATATGACCCAATCATTTAGTGGTGTTTTCAAAGTTAAATCTAAATTGATATTGTAATAAAAGACTAAAGATGTTTATATGTTCAATAAAGACTCTAGCGGTTATTATTAGATTAGCCATTTGATGGTAGCTTGTTCACTGGTATTAGTAAAGACAGAGGTCGAATATTGAGAATAACGCTAGATTTTTCATCGATCAGAGATTGTTAAAAAATAAACCATGAAATTCATCAACCCTTCGGCAGCTGGTAAAGCAGCGGTTTTGAGCCTGTTCGATGTTAGTTACTCTTTAAAGAACTAGACGCTTACAAATATAAGTAAGGTACAGTGTAGTACTCCCGATGTAGAATAAAGCCGATAAAACAGCTAGCTAATACAGAAACCAGAGTTATACATATGTCGCCAGACTTCCATGACCTAGAAGAGCAGTAACCCAAACGAGGTAGCAAGACTAAGAACGCTTGTATTCAGTCCGGCCTTATGCCTATCTCCTTCGTTTCTCTTCGCAGCAGGTATCACTAAGTAAATATCTTGACTATACTCAAGAATATCCTAATTTTTATTATTTTTTGTTCGGTTTAATTCCATTATTTCTCGTCAAGATCAATGCTATTCATCAAAACAGATTTTCTTGGTATACTTATCTTTCATCTAAATAATTAGTATCCAAACGATAATTGATATTTGAAGGAAGAAAGAAGTTTTTTTTTAAATTCATTTCAATAAATTGAACTCACATACTAATTAATTAATTAATATTTTAGTTTTTTCAAGCTATTCAATCGAGAAGAATACTCCTATTTTATATGTTTGTTTATGTTTCAACAAAATTATTGTTGTAATTTTTACACATTACTGAATCAATTGAATTAATTTATGACTGAATAAATAAATTTTATGGAGTTTGGAACTGAAATCTGTGTGTATAAGACAGTGGTTCTCAAACTATTTTGAGATTTTTTGCATGGCGGTCTCTTTATGATATTTTAGATGGCTCACGGACCCTTTTATAACAACCAGTTAACATATACGAGGTGTGTAAATAAAGTAGTGAGACTGATTTTTTTTAAATTTTCTATTCAAATATAATTACAATGTGATATTGTCACCTTCAAAATAGTTCCCTTCGGAAGCCACACAGCGCTGGATACGGTCCTTCCAATCATTGTAGCATTGCTGGAACTCGGATTCTGGAATGGCCTTCAGCTGGTCGGTTACAGCAGTTTGTATGTTTTGTAGTGTCCCGAAATGAGTTCCCTTGAGGTGATTTTTCAATCTCGGGAAGAGGAAAAAGTCACAAGGACTCAAGTCTGGTGAATAAGGAGGCTGAGGAGCAACAGGAATGTTTTTACTGGCCAAAAACTCGTTTATTGAGATGGCAGTGTGACAGGGCGCGTTGTCGTGATGCAACACCCACTTGTCTTTGATGTTTGGCCGCACACGAAGGACTCTTTTTCGAAGTCTTTCAAGGACCTCACGGTAGAAGTGCTGATTAAGCGTCGATCTGAACGCACAAGGTTCCGTACTCTGTTGACATTTTCATCGGTGTTTGCACTTGAAGGCCTTCCGCTTCGTGGTTCATCTTCAATCGACTCTCTTCCTTCTGAAAATTCCTTAAACCACCGAAAAACCCGTGCCCTTGATAAAACACGTTCTCCATAGGCCTCCTGAAGTTTTTCAAAAGTTTCGGTTGCATTATGTCCAAGTCTGAAGCAAAATTTGATTGCACACCGCTGCTCAACTTTGAGGTCACTCATTTTTAAAACGCTCAAGAAAAAACCATTTCACGAAAACCAACGCTACGGACAAACAAATGACTGTGGCGAGTTCAGATTCATACTGGAGGCGCATCACACGTGCACCTGACGCTACTCAAGGCCACGCGTCTCCAGCGTTGCCAGATCGAAAGCGACGTTGCCAGTCTCACTACTTTATTTATACACCTCGTAGGTTACTGGAACAAAACATTTTGGGGAAACAAACGTTTATTCAAACACAAAAATATTTTTTCAAAAAATTGCAACCGATTTCTATTAAAACAAAAAAAAATCTTATTTAATCAATTATTCAAACATTGAAATATATTAAAACTTCATTCAATGTGATGGGTGCATTTGCTTTGCCTCAACCAGTTCTTCTATATTTGGCTTAGTTTTGGCAAGTGCAACTCTCATATCATTTGTGGCTTCTAACCTGTTTCGGGGTTTTGTTTTGATGGCAAGTAATGCAGAAAATGCTGTCTCACATTCATAGGTGGTTGCGAATGGAATCAGCACCTTTAGAGCCAGCTTTGCAACTTCAGGATAGGACTGTACCATTTGGATCCAAAAATCACTAATTGACAATTCACGGAAAACAATTCACATATAATCACGCAATTCACCTCACCTCACCTCCAATCAATACAACTCGAGTAGAATCGTGTAAACTTGTTGACATGAGTCACACAAACAAAACACTTCTTTGACTCTCCCTCCCTATCCAGAAACTTCAAACGGAAAAAGGTGTAATTTGAGATGCAACGCTTTGATATCCTTTCCCAACAACAACGATGTCATTATGACTGTAACAATCCCAAATGGGCTAGTCGACAATTTCAAGTACTGAATGGACTCTTCGCGGTCCCCCTTCAACCCCTTCGCGGACCCCAGTTTGAGAACCACTGGTATAAGACCTATGTATAGAGTGGTGTGTATAGTAGAAGTGGAATAGGACATCTATCAGCAGAAAAACAGGCAACCAATGGGCCATTGTTAGCAATTCTGAATATAACAAAGAGCTTAGCTGAATTGATTTCGACATTTTTTATACTGAAGTTTCTTTGGATTTGAAATCTTGAAAGTATACCTCAGTATGAACTCAAGATCACTATAAGATTCTGGGAAGAGGATTCACACAAGTACACTAAACCTGTACTCTGTTAAGTGTGTGTATGAGTGTATATGTATATGTATGTATGTATATACGTTTGTGTGTGTGTGTGTGTGTGTGTGTGTGTGCAGAATACAATATATTCGTGTAAGTGTAGCTATGTATTTTGAGATGTATGTGAGTTGTATATATAAGTTACAGAATAGTGTGTTGCAGATTATCCTATTTTCTTGAAATGTATCACATTTCTTTTAATTAGGGGAAAAAAGAACATTGTCTATTCATTTTCAGTGCTCTAGATAATTTTGGAAGATCAGGTTATGAAGTAGTAATTCATATTTAGGTATATATTGCTGCAACTTTTTATTCACCTGCAAAGTCATATTCAAGAAATTGCTGTCAATTTTATCATAAGTCAATAAGACCAAGAAAAAAGTCAATGCAAGAGACAAATATATTCTAAACTTATTCGAAAATAGTAAAATTTATGAGTTTTTAACAGCGTTGTTACGTTTACTTCGAGCAAAACCGTAACAGTGCTACAATAGTAGGCATCTTCAAAATGAAGTGAAGAACCTAAGTAAGAAAAATACTTCGGGAGGGAACCTGATCCGAAAACTTTACATTTTCTAACCAATTCATAAGTTGCGTAATCGGTTCTTAAAGGCATTATTCATTCAAGAAAAAAATATAATACATGGCTTCATATACAAATTTTCTCCAACACCACGTAGTTTTACAACTTTTCGAACACTTAGTACCCTTCTTCAGGTTACATCTATAAGCACTCAACCCCTACAACTAATGATGTTACCTGAAGAAGATTATACGTTTTCTAAATGTCGTTCATTTTCTTTTATAAAACATTGTTTTGGGGACTTTGATTACCAGATCTTCTTAAAATTGTATCAACTTATTGTGTGTTAATGATATGAAATGCTAATTACCGGCGAGAGGTTATCGGAAGCTCGTGATTATATGTATAAGGGAGGTTAGTATGACTGACAGTCCCTGAGATTTGCATGCATTAGTGACTTTGATTACATACACCCTGATTTGTGCAAGCATCGTAAATGATCTATGTCATTGCTGCATGGAACATCTAGTTAGTACGTAATTTGACTCGCTAGATTAAAAAAAAATTAAATCCAATGGGCCAGAGGGCTTCATCTGTGTTGACACTTTTCTATAACACAGTGTCTGTTATATCTGTTATCATATCTGTTATTTGTAATTGTATTGTTTATTTGTTTTTATTTTATGTTAATATTTTTTCTTCTATTTATTTCTGTCACTGTTTATATACGTGTTTGAAGTGTACGCATATATATTTTTATATTAAAATAATAATTAACCCACAGTCTGGATAGGCCCTTGTATATCCAAAAGTTTAACGCTACAGGTCACAGCTTTGAATTATTTCGATATTATACTTAAAAACAACCCTATACTTTAATTACCTGTATTGTTTTTGGACAATATTCTCTCATGGAAAGTTACCATTTAGAGTTTAATTGCTAGAGTTGTTGTACACGTTGCTTGTATCTTTTGTCGTTTGCATAATCATTTTCGTTAGGCTGCTAAATAAGTATAACATAAAAATAATATGGACTGTCTTTTTGATTGCAGAAATACTGTGCCTGCACCTATGATTACAAGCCTGTCTGCGGGACTGATGGACTCACCTACGGCAACCTCTGCATGATTCAGTGCCGCATGAATCACGACCCTTGTAAGTCATCTTAGATCTCCATTAAATAGGTTTTTCAGTCAAATTTTTGGCCTGCCTCTCGTCTTCCTTCTAGTTACATTAGAACACTAAATTAAACACAGCAGCGGTTCTTATGTTCTGAGAATGTCACATTTTTTTTCTTATGTACCTATCACTCTTTTTGTATACATTATTTACCTGAAAGCTATATATCTTATTAATACTCATATATATATATATTATAACCGTAAGAAATTTAAAAATGTGACTAAGATCTTTTGTCCAAAGTAACCGGTTCTGAGAGGCACACTTCAATTGATGATTAAATCAGTTAATATATATATATATATATATATATATATATATATATACAAAACTAAAGTTTATCGGAACGCGGTCAGTTCTTCAGGTTCAAATTAAACTCTCATTGCCAACGTTTCAGTTTTTATTTAAAATCTTGAATGAACACGTGACACTGATGACATGACAGTGTCACGTGTTCATTAAAACTACAGTTGTTGTTGAAATCCAAAGACCTTTTTTCTTTCAAAGATAATTTGTAATGTAATACTTAGTTTTTCTGTTTCAAAATGTATACTTCTACCTATGAAAAAGATGTTTAATAAAAATCGAAACGTTGGCAATGAGAGTTTAATTTGAACCTAAAGAACTGACCGAGTCCCGATAAACTTTAGTTTTCTTTCTATTCCACGGTTGATACTTTAATCAATATTTATATATACTTAAAATAAACTGTGACACATAGAAAGAAACATAACACAGACTCACTTTTCAATATTTCGACCGTTATGGTGGTCAAAATATTGAAAAGTGAGTCTTTATTATGTTTTTTTCTATGTGTCACAGTTTATTTTAAGTTTAATCTGTCCTGCCGGACCGTTTTTCGTTTATCATGGTATATATATATATAAATATATTAATTTGCAGATTTAACAGCAAACTGAAACGATCTTAGTCTCATTTCTGAATTTCTTTCAATAGTTTAGATGTTGATGGTATGTTATTTGTAAACATATATACAAAGAATATACCTTCCACAAGAACAACACGTCAAATTACAGTGAAATAAGTGATGCTCGCATAGAGTAATAACTGACACACCACTCTTCAATATTTCGTCATCCGTCGTCCTCAGGAAAAGAAGTGGTTGGTAAAGTGGCCGGGTACCGACTATTCCTGGTACCTAAATACCATCTTTTGATGCAAAAAATGTACAGATGTTGAAGTGAGTTATGTCAGTAATTCTTTCCGTGTTTCTCCTACAGTTTTATCTCGGTAATTCGAAGTATGAATATATCAGTAACAGAATTTCACAAAAAACACGTGGAATCACTATGAACCATGAAAATATTCATTTCTTTTTAATTAATTTCATTCATAAATAATAAATAATTTCTCACCGAAATTTCAATTGTCTATTCAATACCAATTGTGTTAGTATAAGTAGACAGCAAATCTTATTTTAAACAAATTGGATTAAATTTTGCAACAGTTTCTGCAATGACTAAGCCAGCGTAAGCTACGAGTAGTACGTAAATTGGAGGCTACCAGCAAGAGATTAGTCAATACAGAAGCTGCTAAAATTTAATTCAATATCAATTAATATACATTAGGATATATAAACAGAATATATTGTATTGCCTTGTATATATACCATCTAATCTCGTAAATTGACGGTGGGGTTGTTTGACCGGCTTTGTCATTGTCTAGTTTCAAATAGAAGATGTAGAAAATGCAGTTCTATTTGGAGATGAACAACCGGTCGAACAAATTTAACGCAAGTACAGGTTAAGATGATCATTTATAGCCAATTGTAAACCATACTAACATCTATGGTTCCAAAAACATGCATGTAAATATATATATACCTTTTTTCAGATTTGGGGATTTCTAAATTCGAGGCTTGTTGAAGAAAGAAATGAATTCCTGATGCTTTATTCTTTCATCGGGGGAAAATAAAAGAGAAGACTCCACATGAGATAGTTTTATAAAAACTCGCAGTAATGTTCATAAGGTACAACCAGTTGTTACTCTCTTGCCAGAGCCAGTAAACTCTCTTCATTCACAGGCGATGTAACTTGAGAAATAACTCAACATGCTTTGCTGTGCGCAAGGTTTTATAAAACTTTTCAGATGGAGACTTTTGCATTACTTTCCCCAAAGATGAGTGAAGGATACATGGAAACTGATGACACAACACCTGACTCCAGCCTACTAATCAACAATCACTTTTATAAGCTATCTAAAATCTACTTTAGCCATAGTACATATTTTATACTACCTTCAGAAACATTGTTCTAGTGAATAAATAGATATTTCAATCTCTAAACCTCATTCATCATTCAGACCTATTCCTCATGTTACTGGAGTGTCCCTGTGAAGTCTTCAGAAACAATATGATCATCCAGTATTCAAAAGTAGTTAAATTTTTTTATGACAATCTGTAGCTTTTGTTGCAAAATTTGTAAGCAGCTCTATCAATATTTCCATATTTGTAGGTAATATATTTGTAATAATATAACAATAATATACTTGTAAACTGAAAAGTATAGCTGTACCTGGTGTAGAATACATAATAATGGAGAAGTAGACAGCTCCTTAAGTTTATGTCATGACAATACTCAAAACCAGATCAATAGATGAATCTAATTTTACGGATGATAAAATAATTATAATGATAAATAACAATAATTATATAATTTTCCTTTCTTTTTAATATTTATACAAATTATAATAATTATGGTTATTCCAACAACATCTGCGGTACAAATAATATGTTTAATAATATATGGTCGGTACTAATAACAAAGTTCTTAATTTGGTTTTTCAAAATTTTATACAGATATATTAAAACTTTAATTTCATTCAGTTTATTAATATATATAATATATAATAATGCATCTTACTATAACAAAATAAATTATTATTTAGTTGCACTGACTCTTTAGTTTTTGTTACTGTGATCATCACCAAACATGATGCGTACCCTATTCATTAATTGTGCAGTCTCTTATCGTATGCTATTTACTCATATTGGGGAATATATTACGTCTCGACACAAACAACATTTTTTTTGTGTGGAGACTTAATACTTTCCCCAATCCTCGAAATGCATACCTTATTATAATATTTCATATTAAAGTTTTGTTAACAAAAAAATACCATTAATCTAATTTCTAATATAGATTTCACAAAAACCTTAACACCAAATTTTTAAAAGAAAGTACTGTTTACTGTAATAATAAAATAACTCATTTCTTTAAATAAAACTATTATAACCTTACTTTTAAAGTTAAAGGTGATGGTGTCTACATGAAATAATGTGCTCTTTGAGTGTAAATGCCGTCCTGAAAACATTACCAACCTGTTCAATTTTACTTATCACTAAGTTACTATATAAATTCATTATTAACCATATCATAACAATTTTTTTAATCTAACGCTAATATGTATTTCATTATTTTCTTAATTTAATGGATAAAATATGAGGGCATGGTATCAGTTCACCTCGTCTGGTCGTGTTACTGTCAACAATACCAACAGTGAAATAACTCATATTAAAATAATAAGTTTAAGTGAAATTTCATCTCACTAAAAACACAGTTTTTGAACGGGTAGTGCAAGGATATTCACCACGTCTCCCTTAAAGTAGCACTCTCACCTTGTATACTGTAGTTTCCCTTTTAATGATATATTTCTTGTAGATCCTATCCTCTACACCATTAATATGGTAATATTTAGTAGCTCCAAGCAAAGCAACCAACTTTATGGCTTGTATTTAACAACTTCAATCTACTATTGAATGTATTTAGTACTTTCTAACTAAGCCTCTCCCATCTTTTACAGAGCTCCAAGCTAGAAAACCATGGCTACTCAAAAAACTCCTACTGACCGTATTTAGTAGCTCCTAGCTACAGCAATAACACACCCTCACTTTTTACTGCAGCTTCAAGCTAAATAACAATATCTCACTGACTATATTTAGTAGTTCCAAGCCAAAGAACTACCTCCACTGACTATGTTTACTTGATCCCAGCTATAGAACCAGACGTAGTAACTCCCACCCCGGCACATTCATAATTGCTCCAGACGCAAAGGTTTTTTTTCTACTTCCTCTTCAATTATTTTATTTCCTCTTTACTCTTTCCTATCTTTGTGGGCTACTGATTCACATCTGCTACAAACAGCAGGATGAAGAGGATTTCGTTACGGAGCAGGACTCGAATGCCTTGAATATACTATCAGGACCGCAGGGAATCCCATGAGTATTTCTTTTTATATTAGGACACGCATGTCACGTCGTTAGACTCATGGTATTCAGTACATCACTAACGTACATGAAGACTTAACACGAAGACATATATTCGGTGTCTTCAGACAATTGAATCGTTAAAATACTGCTGCAGGAGACCATATGTAATTTCTTTGCTTCAAAATACTTAAGTAAATTTTAATTTTGTTTAATAATGGTCATATCCAGTTATACAACATAAAAATCACAGTTGTATGAAGTACTACCAAGCTTAAGTGATTGTTATAGGACGGTCAACTTTTTCCTCTAGAATAAATAAGATTGTATGTTACACATTGCGCGATTACGTCAAACTGCCAACCTCTCGTCTCCAGCAACAAGTAGTCCATGGCTGCCAAACGTGTCTTATCTAAGTTTGCAGCACAAAAAACGCGTTTGCATTAACCTGTTTTCTATCTTGTAGTTATCAAGCAAATTATTGAAAAAACTTGAATTGTTGTTTTATTTTAAATTAGTTTTTTACTTGTTCAGAACATTGTCTTATTTTTGAGATGTATTTGTTTTTCTAAAGCAAAAGTGATCAAGGTTTCACTTTTTCACTTTTTCAAGGTTTATTTGAGATAATGGTAATGATAATTGTATAATGGTAGTATATAAAGTTTATATACATAAGAATAACATCAGGTTATCGAGGGATGGTTCAAAGTACTATATTCATGTAATGTCAAACTCTCTGTGGTAAAGTATTATCAAACTCATAGATAATCAATTTATTGACTTTATTTGCTTTGATGAAGTTATATCCATTTTATCAGTTATAACAAACTAAAAATCATTGATCTAGGCTTTTATTATCATTAAATTAAATTCTGAGTATCCGTAGGACCCGTTGGAACCGCACAATGGGTATATTTGTCTTATTGTGCTTCTCATTGTCAATTCAAAAATCAACTTTAGGTTTTAAGTTCTTTAGTAAAATTCATGATGTAATCAGATAATTATTTCCCACATATTCTAGGTATATGTGCCAAATATCTTTGACCAATTGAACGTGATTTCATCCGATTCATATACAATGTGTTTAAAGAGTTTTGCTTCTTCCAAACAGAGACTGATGCTTTGTATGACGTACATTTCAGATTGCATAAGAAATTCACTTATTAATAGTTGCACATACTTTTCAATACTTTTTTTCAAAATTCGTTATTTTTTTTTTACAAATTTTAAGTTCAGTTGGATTGAAATTATTAGCATTAATTTGAAATGGTTGTTATAGTCAACTTTTAGCTGCTCTTTCTTATCAATTCATAAGGATATGAATGCTGTGCATAAGGAACTAAACTGCAGTGTGTTTGTTCGGCTTTAACCATTTCTGAACAGTCCACTGACTCATTTCCCTGTATTTCTTTATACCCAGGTACCCCCAAGAGAATTAGCACATCACCTCCCACTTATACCTCTTATTTTCCCTTTCGTACCATACTAATTATTCTAAAAATTTACAATTGCATTATAAAAAAATATCTGAGGAGAAGGAGGGAGAGTTATGAGTTGATGGTATTACACAGTTTCGTGTTCTATACGTTTTATGAAGCAAGTTCAAGTACCGCTGGTGCTTTTGGATGACGGTGCTGGCCGAATTCGGCCCGCGGGCCGCGTATTGGTGAATCCTGGTCTAGACTATCCTGTCCCAGACGACTGCTCTTGTACTTCCAACAATTATGTCTACCGAGGGAATTTACTATGTGATTGCTCTCCGTAGGACAGGCATCTACTATGCTTAGTCTCCATGTAATTATTTTCAAAGCAGGGAATAATCCCTTGGCTATATGTAATTCAGTGCAGATGCACATCTATTAATACGAGTATCACTATTTTCTGACTCATTAAGTTATTCTCTAAACTTTGATAAAATACATTGACTTCAATTACATTTGACACATCATTTAAATAACTTAGAAAATCCCCGTCTTCAACTCTTTTAACAATTCAAAGCTTCTTACTAAAATTTAATTACATTGTACAATATTACTTTAAAAAACAGTAATTCAGAATTTGCTTTTCTTTTACAAAAAAATCTATGTTCTAATTATTGAAATAAATTTGTCATTATGCGAATTCTTCACATCTATATATCGCATCCACTTCCAATCTTTTGATAATCCAACTATCTCCAGTGCTTTTCTGTAAGTGTATATCAATTATGTAATAAGTTACATAACTCAATAGCTGAACTGCAGAAGATGGTCCCACTGGCTAAACAATTCTATGGTATTAAATTGATTAAAAATATACTTCAGGTATGTATGAACGTCCAAACAACAATAGAAATTGAGAAATGGGTTTAAGTATTCAGCAAAAGCAGGTTTAATTATTCAGTAAAAACATAGTCTCAGTTAGAGTCACACTTGAACTGAAACAACTGACATCTGGTGTGGTATTCAGAAGATATGGAAGCAAGAGGGGTATTTTAAAGGACATTCAATAACCTGAAGATTGTGCTAGTTTCAACAAAGCACGTCGGTTACTGACATTCCAAGTCATAGTAGCACAGTAATCAAGCAGAAGAAGGCATCTGGTTTGGAACTGCTAGTTACGACGTGAACTATAGTGCGCGGATATATTCGTTGTTCGTTGGACGTCGGAGAATAAAAATGAACGGCAGAAGGAACTCTGGTGAGTTACTTAACCAATGAAATCCAGATTTAAATCAATGGTTTTGCAGGCTCGAAAAACTTTCATGTAAATAAATTAATAAAGGAACAAGTAGAACGTTATTAAAATAGACAAAAATTAATTTTAATATTTTAAGAGCTGTCGTATTTAGGAAGATAGGGTCAAGTGTTGAAATCCAAACCAAGAGTCATGGTACATATATAAGTTCATTATACACAGAGAAATGCCAGTAAGTGAAAAGGCCACTTACAGTTTCCAATCTTTGGTTTAGAAGTCATGAGGAAATAAGAGAGGATTCAGCGATGGTTGGAGACCAATACTTCTTAACAACTTTCTTTTTACTGAAAAGCATAAAATATATAAGAAGGTATAAGAAAACAAAAAAATTAGGGAGAACAGAAGGAAAAACAAAGGAAGTGATACATGCCTGTAAATAAAAAAATCACAATGAACAAATGAATAAATAAGTAAAAATCAAATATTAAGTAATAGTAAAATATTATTAAATATATAATATATATGTATATTTAACTAAATTCACAAAAAGAATACACAACAATGAAACATTAACTCACTACTATATTTTGATGTCCTCGTCATCATGAACATAGATGTGAGTCGCTCCGAGTTCAGTTAACGACTCTTGTATATATATATATAAAGATTTCACATAAACAAGTGAAATAACAATGAATGATCAAACCACAATAAGAAATGGGAAAACAAGACTAAGATCTTTCAACCGTAACAAGGGGTCTTCATCAAAGTCAAAAACCCAACTGATTGGGTTTTTGACTCTGACGAAGACCGCTTGTTACGGTTGAAAGATCTTAGTCTTATTTTCCCATTTCTTATTGTGATTTGATCATTGCATTATATAATATATATATATATATATATATATATATATATATAAAACTTTAACAAATAGGAAAGAACACAGAAAGTCACTACAAAACTCACTTCGATGCAAGAAGTGCGAAGTACTTGCGTTGAGAAGCAAACTGCTACTCATATATATATATATATATATATATATAATATAGAGCAAAGAATAAAAATTTTAGTGCTACTTTAGTGTGAGGTCTACTGTTGTTTTATCCCTTCCTCATCGACATCACACATTACCCTACATTTACTTTAATGATAAATAATTAATTTGTACATATGCTACGAATGACTTAAATAGGTGAGGAAGAAAGGTAAAAATTAAAATGTTATCATAAATTTCGAATCATTCATTCTACTCTAGGTAGTATCAGTAGTCTAGACTTTTAATCGTGAATATTTAATTAGTGATACTGAACGACGCTTTTTAACATAGCTACATTACTACTATTCGCATCAGTATGAATAGTTGCAACCAAGTTACTTGCTGAGTTATTCAATTTCCCTGGCGATGAATAGTATTGTTAATTGACTTGTTTTATTTTCGGAGTCGTGAACTTTGAAACCATTTCTTTAATAGAATATTTTTGAGGGTGTGTCAATGTGATCTCAAATAATCAAGTGATTTAGAAGTTTCATAATTTCAAGAAAGAGAACTTTTAAAAAAAATTAAATTTAAATCAATTTTAACTTTAAAAATAAGTGAACTCTCATGTGGGTACCTGGAATAATGCAGTCGACAGGTTGAAAAAGTTTTGGAGCCAAACAAACATTCTGTGGCCCACTTTTACAAGGTGACTAGAACAACTGAGTCTAATTTTGTCTAAATAGCTGATTCTAACCGAAATTAAATTGAAAAGTAGCATCTCATTCTAAAGTAGCACAAAAATATTATCTATTTAAATTTAGACGAAGTGTTCTGCCTTCACTGCGTGGTCAAAAATGTTCGCCTCGGAGCCCTGCAGAGAGATGTTCCTACGGTCAAACGGGATTTGTAGAATAATCTGATGAACTATATCAATCATTGAACGGGATTCCTCTGTGACAGCCCTTTGACCTGGCTGTGAGTAATAGTAAATACCTCTCTGTGTCGTGGAGAACTATTTTAAGGTATCATCATCATAAATGAACCAATTATAATTTCCAATAGAAATGTACCAATTTTAATTGAATAATTGATACACCTGCTGTAAACAATTGAAGTTTGAGATTACTCTATGATAGTAATTATAAGAGTTGATGAACTCTATAGAAAAGAAGAAATGCTGATTGGCTGATTGAATTGTTCGTAACACCACCTGGTGGTTTGTCACGGAGTTTGCTGTTATCACAGCTTATCACCTGTTATCTCGGCTCTCACACCGCTCGACGCGACTCGCTTTTCCTCGTCGTGCACATACCAAGGTAACTCTCTCTCTCTTCTTCACTCTCTTGCCCCACTCCCAAAGCCTTTTCTCAACCTTCATTGTAATATCTCAGAAATATCAAATCAGTTACTCAGCTTATTTAAGTTAGTAATTTCATAGTAGACTAATCGCCTTTGAAATGAGAAAACACCCAAGGAAATTTGTTTGAACATTAGGTTTGTATCGATAGCTTCCTTAAAAGTATCCCATTTTAAGTATGAAGTATTTAATGATCATTCAATTTTTTATAGGCTCTTCAAATATCACTCAAAATCGATTCCCTTATTCTTCGGTAATATTTTTACTACTCACGAAGAATGGTTGTAGACTATCTTACCGAAATATTCAGTTCGGTGTTAGATTTATTTGAATGATTTTTTAAGTTAGCTCATGTAAACTCTGAACTGAAAAGTTAAAGCTGTTTCAAATGTTTGGACAAACGAACAATAACAAGAGCCAAAAAAAAAGTCACGTGCAAAAATCAGTTTAGACAGTGATAATAACGAAGAATAAGCTATTGTGTTGCTTTGTAAATGTTAGATCCGTTATTCTTGCTAAGCTACAGTTATTAACCCACTAAACTGTTAAGTGATTTAGCCACTATTCTTTAATTGTTACTTTTAAATCGCTGCCTTATTAGTTGACGCACGTGATCGTTGAGATGAGTCAGTTTTAGAACATGCAAGTGTAAGACATCAAGCATTACTCACAGACTGTGAAGATGGTTTTTAAGCAACATACATAAGTGTTTTAATTTACTAAATCACGTGTAGTTTCTTAGATGTTCATCTATTTCTCCTATATTTCAGTCCATTCCAAATTACACTGACTACCTTCTAACTTACCGGTACACAGTTAATTTTTCTCAGACTTAAAAAGTAATTCAATCTAACGCTTTTGATATGTGTATTATTACTTGATGTATATTGATTTCTCAACTACTTTAAACAATAACTTTGCCTATGATTAACTAAACTTGAGATTAATAATCCATTTACTGAGTTACCATGCAAGTCAACTCTTTTTACTTTAGTGGAAGTAGTAATATTGAAAGAAATTCATTTCGAAATTTTGACAGAGTAAACGTATTGATGTCTTGGGAGTAAATGCTTGAAGTTTTTTTTTTGTCGATGTTTGTGTGGTGGGTGGGTGGTTGGTTGAAAATGTATCCAACAGTATTCATTTTCCATTAAACATTCATTATTTCTATATAGACAGTCATTTTGAAAAATAGCCCTTATATTGTAAATGAGCTGACAGTTTTGGGTCAACATTGTC
This sequence comes from Hermatobates lingyangjiaoensis, assembly GCA_026182355.1. Taxonomy (NCBI): domain Eukaryota; kingdom Metazoa; phylum Arthropoda; class Insecta; order Hemiptera; family Hermatobatidae; genus Hermatobates; species Hermatobates lingyangjiaoensis. The sequence continues at coordinate 1,140,588 of JAPFBL010000035.1, read as the reverse complement.
TCATAGGAAGTTTATTTCATTGCTCATTATTTGTTTTTTTGTCATTTATGTCTTCCTCATAAATTACACTTATAGATAGTTATATTAAATTATTATTGGTCAATTTATTAGAATTTTGCCAATTAGCATTAATTGAAAACAAGTTTTAGAATTTTTCAATAAGAGAAGTAGGTCAATTTTGCTTAAAAAAGTAAGGATTTTGACTTATGAATTAATGGGAAAGCTTATGAACACGAAGTTAAACATAAAATAGCTCTTCACAGGGGTTAAGCTGTGTTGTTATCTTTTTTTAGCTATATTAGTGCAAAGAAAATGGGTGTTACAGTAGAATTTGTAAATTCTGAAAATGTTTATTTTCCTTGCACTATAAACAGTAGAGCAATAAAAGTTTTCATGTGGCACCTGTTTTGATCTATTGCTGTGTACCTGAAGCTTTCGTCCATACTACAGATTTCATGTGGTATCAAATTATGTACCACGGAATTAATTCTAAATTAGTCAGTTATGATAAAAGCTGTAAACAATTTGGTTAATTGGAACTAGTGATATAGCCCTGATCTATCACTACTCGATATCACTACAGACCCCTTATCCGACTTTACTGATTGGATTTGTTTATAAATTTAGAGAAAGTTTTTTTTATCAATATCCAACTAGCAAAATTAATTAACGTTAAATTTGTTAAGAAAATACTTGAAGTTCTTAAAATAAATTAATTTATTTATAAAATGTAAATTAATAAATACTAATTAATAAATTCGGGTTACTATTCCGAAATATAATATTCAAGAGTACTATTCCTGATAGCATATGCTCGGATATTATATCGTATTTAGTTGTTTTGTACCAATTTAATTATGCTAAAGTAAAATACTTTTATATATATATATATATTCCTTTCTCTTTTCCCCTGAAGACGGATTGCCCGAAAATTTGAGTTCTTAAGGGCGTTTCTTTACTCTGTGTTGTTGAATTTTGAGCTCGTATTGTGCCCAGTTTGGATCGTCTTTCCGTTTATTAAGTGAACTATATGGGTCAAAACCCAAAACTCAGTGTGTTTTGACTCTGACGAAGACCGCTTGTTATGGTTGAAAGATCTTAGTCTTGTTTTCCCATTCTTATTGTGGTTTGATCATATATGTTTATACAATCTTGTTTGCATATGTTTATACAAACACGAATAAAAAATCTAAGAAGATTAACACAGGGTAAAGAAACACTTACAAACTCAAATTTTTGGGAAATCTATCTGCAGAAGAAAAGAGAGAGGAAGATCAGACATTGAGTTTGTAAGTGTGTTTTTTATTCTGCGTTCTACTCTTCTTTGATTTTGAACTCGTATTGTGTGCCGTTTGGATTGTTTTTACGATTTGATAATATATATATATACATGATCAAACCACAATAAGAAAATGGGAAAACAAGGCTACTCATCGATAAAAAGATTTCACATAAACACGTGAAAATAACAATCAATGATCAAACCACAATAAGAAAATAATTGTCTTGCTTTCCCATTTTCTCATTGTGGTTTGATCATTGATTGTTATTTTCACGTGTTTAAGTGAAATCTTTATATATATATTATATATATATATATATATATATATATATAATATAATATACATACGGATTATAAGTTTGAAATATAATTATTTTAGTAGTTTAGTGTAATGGAATGATAACTATTTGCTTAAGTAATAATTATAATGGATCATTTTTGACTTATCAACATGCGAATGCTTCTTTCTTCTGTTGGCTCCATAGAGTACAGTTTTGATGAATAAAATATATATTGAAGGTTTTAGGGATTTACACGTTTCAGAATCTACTGAACTCTTATTAGATTATGATAGCGTACGTCTGAGTAGGTCAGGGTCTATCATTCATTTTAAGTGGAACAGATTGCCAATTGCAATAATTTTCACAGACATGCAGTTCTTAATGTGGTAAACAGCCCAATACCTTTTGTATGATATTGAAAAGTATAAAAGTTTCTTTGGGGTATTTGATGCTGAAACTGTTCTAAACTTAATTTACTATTCTAATAGTAGACAAATTTTAAGTTAGTATCACAACTTAATATGAATATAAATATTGCAAGATAAAAAGAAAGCCACGAATATTGAATATTAGAATGGAAAACACTACCCAAAAAACGGTTTAATAATTACGCTCTAACTGTATAACTATAACAATAAGTATTGATAAAAGTATCCACCGTGGAATAGGAACAAAACTAAAGTTCTTCAGGTTGAAACGAAACTATCAATGCCAACATTTCGTTTTTATTTAAAACATTTTTCATAGACAGAAGTATAAATTTTGAAACAGAAAAACTAAGTATTACATTACAAATTATTTTACAAAGAAAACTAGTCTGTGAATTTCAACAACTGTCTAGTTTGAATGAACACGTGACACTGTTTACAGTCACGTGTTGATTCAAACTAGACAGTTGTTGAAATTCACAGACTATTTTTCTTTGTAAAATAATTTGTAATGTAATAATTACTTTTTCTGTTTCAAAATTTATACTTCTGGCTATGAAAAAGATTTTAAATTAAACCGAAACGTTGGCATTTAGAGTTTAATTTGAACGTGAAGAACTGACCAAGTCTTGATAAACTTTAGTTTTATAACAATAAGGATATATGAATGCCTCCTTTGTATAATTATTACTCTCTCTAGAGTGACTGGATAAGCAATAACTCTAAGACAGATGTGGGGAACCTGCAGCCTTTTGAGTCATGAAGTACAGCCTTCTTTGTTCTATTAAGAAAAAGGTTTACAAATATAAAGAATCATATTATAAATTATATAAAGAGAAAATTAAGTATTTTTGCATATTTTAAATAAGAACCTGTAAATAATATTATTTTTATTTCCTTCCATTTTATTTGGCATGAAGATAATCTCTGTGATAAATTTGTTACTCAGGATGACACTTTCAAGAAAATGTCATCTTGCCCACATTCACTATGTGGGTATAGTAAATTTCATCCGAGTGAATGCTGTGAGCCATCGCCAGTTCCAAAAAATACCCATGATGGATGATGAGATCATCAGCGTAGATTTACCCTATCATTCAAAAGTGCGCTGGTTATCACAAGGACAAGCTTTAGTGAAAGTTTTATCTTTGCATAAGAAAACAATTGAGTTTCATCATGAGAACAATAAAAATTGCAAATTATCAGATGATAATTTTGATCAAGATGCCTTTCTGTGTGATATCATAACGAAGCAAAATGAGTTATGATATCACACAGATTCTGGCATTTAAGAACATATCTTTTTCTCATTCATTAGTTGAAAAGTCATTAGAAAATCAATTTCCTGAGTTAACAAAGGTAACAACCGAAAGGCTTGAGTTCAATGGTGAATCTTTTAAAAGGTTCACTTTTAATTTACCGATCGAGGAATATAATAATTGAGTAAAGAATAACTATCTTATAACTATTGCAATTAATTATTACACAAAAAATTGCATATCCATTGGTCGGGGTCTATTGTAAAAGTGGACGGTGTTGATCTTGCATTTACTCCAAGAAAGGTTCTTAACATCTTTTCTTAGGCATAGTATAGTTTTTTATATCAACATTGTCTAAACATCGCTAGACTTATGAATATCATTATATGAATGCTCAATTTTTTGCTTATATATGAAGTATAGTAATAATGATAAAACTTGATTTTAAGGTTTTGACGAATGTACAGCTTTTGAGATCCTCTGGGTACATTTTTGTTCGTTTATGATGTATATATATATATATATATCAATGATCAAACCACAATATGAAAATGGGAAAACAAGACTAAGATCTTTCAACCGTAACAAGCGGTCTTCGTCTGAGTTGGGTTTTTGATTCTGACGAAGACTGCTTGTTACGGTTGAAAGATCTTAGTCTTGTCTTCCCATTTCAATATTGTGGTTTGATAATTGATTGTTATTTCACGTGTTTATGTGAAATCTTTTTATATATATATATATATATATATGTGTGTGTGTGTGTGTGTGTGTGTGTGTGAAAAATTAATAATCAACAATAACTCTTGATATAATATATATTAACACCACAATAAACAAATATATATTAAATACAATGCTCTAAGGCCTTTCGTTACAACATCATCAGAAAGCTAAATGTACTAAACAAAAAAAATAATCACAGGTTAACCTGGTTGATTGAAGTCTTCAGGATTGCTGGCATCCATGTCTGAATTTAATGTTCTTAAAATTGAAGGAGTCTTGACCTGCTTAGTTATTTCCTTTATCAATATTTCATCCAGTTTGTAAAGTCCCGGACTATTGTTCATTAAATTTCCATAGAAGTACTTTGTGAGTGCACTTTCAATAATATTACTCTTTCTTTCTGAAGGCACAAATATTAATTCCAACTTATTTGCTTCACTCCAATTTATTATATGATTTTTGTTCCTTAAATGTAAGAACAGGGCACTCTTTTCATCTTCCCGTCCGATTGAATATTGGTGTTGTTCTACTCTTGTAAGGGACCTTTACTCGTCTGTCCAATATAAGACGTTTGGCAATCAGTACAAGGTATCCAATATACACAACTGTCTTTTTACTCCCGCATATTATTAACAAGCCTATTAAACAAATTACTATCATTACACAATGGAGAGGTCCAGCTTTTTCTTTTACTTTTATCATATATATATATATATTATTATATATATATATATATATATATATATATATATATATATATATATATACCAATTAAAAGAAACGGTCCAGCGGACTTTTTTAAATAAAATAAATTCAAAACGAAGGAAACACACAGAAAGACACAGACCTAACTCACATCTATATTTCGACCATCGTCATCATCAGGAGGTGTGAAGAGCGAAGAGCGAAGAGTCCCGCAGGAAGACAGGGCAGCGACTCAGTCGCTTTAAGACTGTCGCTCAATCGCAGGAAGACTGAGTCGCTGCCCTGTCTTCCTGCGGGATTCTTCGCTCTTCGCTCTTCACACCTCCTGATGACGACGATGGTCGAAATATCGATGTTAGTTATGTCTGTGTCTTTCTGTGTGTTTCCTTCGTTTTGAATTTATATTTATATATATATATATATATATATATATATATGTGTGTGTGTGTGTGTGTGTGTGTGTGTGTGTGTGTGTGTTGTGTGTGTGTGTGTGTGTGTGTGTGTGTGTGTGTGTGTGTGTGTGTTTGTGTGTGTGTATGAAAGAAAGAAAGAAAGAAAGATAGATAGAAAGAGTGAGTGTATCAAAAAGTCTATGAACCCATTACAGATCATACGGTTTTATATATAATTTTGTTAATATACCAAAAAATAGTCCTTTTAGTGCAGATGAGCGGTATAGTTTTTAGGCAATACTACTTCATAGCTAATCCACTTTTTGTTTATTATATGCTTTTGATAATTAATAATTATGAAAACATAATAATATGTTTTCATATTTTAATAATTAGGAATACATTTGATTTCAACATTTTAACTGATTTACATTTTTTGAGGTGTTCACCTTATGAAACCTTCTATATCCGTGTACTTTGAAACATGGGAAAGGTATACATTACCTTCCTTTATGATAAAAGGGGTTCAAACCCCTTGATCTATGATTCTGGATATATTAAATTTTTTAATAAGTAATGTCTTAATATGAACCTTTAAGTGATCAAAATTTCAAGAATTTATACTATTAGGGAGTAAGGAAAAACACGAAAAATTACATCTATTAATCCATTTGCAGTTATTTGGTGGATTGTTCCTGACGTAATTAATTTTTGGTTATAACTTATCTAATGTTACAATTGTTAGTAACATGAACATAAATGAAATTATTAAATTGATTGTCTGAGAGTTTGATAATAGGTTGGCGACAGGGTCTCGATTATACGTCTACACGATAGTCACATCAGTAATCAATCAAATTAAACAGGTTTTGAACGAGTGAGGATATGTTTGCTTATAATAGAGTTGAGTACAGGCAACTGCAGATTTTTGTTATCCACTATAACAATACAACATGGCCTATTTATGGATCAAGGATTAGGAAAGAGATAAATCCAAATCGTAATGAATTTACAGCGTTATTGAATGGTTATCAGGATTACTAGACCTCTTATTGTAAAGAGAAATGAAAGGTCAGGTTTAATCCCTCAAACCAAAAAAAAATTGAATTAAAATAAGTAATACAGGTAAGTTTTCTGAATTACTTACTAGTAATTCACTTAGTGAAACATTTTGTGCAAATCAACTGAATTATGTACTGAAAAAGAGATATAGCTTTTTGAGAGTTGTTTTAATTAAAAATTTTTTAAACTACTTTTATACTAGAATTAATAAAAATTAGGCGCATACTTATGTCGCAAGTGTTATATGGCAGTAATGCTAATATTTGTGGTATATTGTGTTTTTCGTTTCTTTGCGGGGAAGTATATAATAGTGTGTCAGATTTGAAAAATTATTTCGAAAGCAATGCTCATTTGTAAAATAACACATAAATGAAAAATCAAGCCAAGCAAGTGAAAAGTCGAGTATCGTCAGTACTTGAACGGCCTATCCATCAATGGACTGTCAGGCAAATGAGAATGCGCATGTCTTATTTTTAGGTTGCAGGTATTAACATAGGAACATGATTTGAAAAATTATTATCATTATGACTAATTATTTTTCCTTTGTTACTAATTATTATCAACGACCAACGACCAACGATTCTTTCCGCGCACTGTTGTGCACGTTGTATTAGCAGTTCCAGGTCACGGACCTACTACTGCTGAATTATTGTCCTGCTGTGGTGGTGGGGTCAGTAAGTAAATGTCTGTACTTTTTTTTTTTTATTATGTGGTTCGTCTGTTTACGTCATTTCGTGGTCGTATTATTATCGAAAAATCATTAAGTTTGATTAATGAGAAAGTGATAACTGCGGTATATTTAGAAGTTTAAGACCACCTAGTGTCATATTTCCGTCTATACCGTTTCGAAACAAGGATCACCGAGATAAATAAAACTTGTTTGTTTACTATAAATACACTGTTATAGGCTTCACCTTTAGAGCTTTCTAGTAGCTGAAGGTAAGGCTTCTCCGTAAATTGTCGCCCATTTTAGCCATCGTGGCCAAATTACAGGGTTGACTCTGCATGGGCTCTTTTGCATTTTGCATCAACTGTTGTTGGACTATCTCAACTCAGTAACCCATGGAGTAGGCACCTTCTACGGGTGACTGCTGAGGTTCTGATCTGTAAGTTAGAACAGTTATATGAGTCATTTTTATGTATATATCGTCTTTTTTTTAATGGTCTCACTGATTAATTTGAGAAAATCCTTATTAGCGAATAATGATTAGAAACAAAACTAAGAGTATTGACTAAGAAACCCTTGATTTTAATCTGCACATATATATTATTAATTTTATCATTAAAATAAAGTTTATCTTAACAAGATGAAAGAGTTTTTCTTCTAGCGCAGTTAGGAAAACAGTTGCTGGTCTGAATGTCTCACGTGTACTGATTATAGAACCGAACAATTCAATTAAGTAAATATATTGTGATATTTCGTAGCCAAAACGCACTCGTAATAATTTCCTGTACTTCCCGGGCGATTAATGTTACTTTGAATTTTTCTGAACATATTATGGCGATGTTCTTTTTCAACCCTCTGTTGATTCAATATTATTTTATGCTTTAATTTAGCTAGCTGGTGACTGCGACGTGCAGAAGAATTCGTATAAGAATTTTCCAAAGTAAATATATTAAAATAACATGTTAAATATTATATATGTTCTATAAATTATAGATCGTCGTTTTCTTTAATATAACAATAAAAATATAAAAATATAGTTTTTCTATAAAATAGACGTGCTGCACGAATGGCTCTGTCAGTATAAATGTTTCTCAGTGTTGTTGAGACCATTATTCGCCTATTATACTTTTAATTCTTATTTTTGCATAACTACCATTTTTTGTTGGTCATGTTAAGAGCGGATTTTCATTGACTTCACCCTCTCCTCATGTTCAGCTGCCACTCTTTTTAGCACTGGCTTTCTCTGCTCTACTGATTCTTGCTGTACATTTCTTTTCATCAACTTTACCGAGATTGTTCAATCAACTGGAAAGATTCACAAACAATACAAACTTATCTCGAACAAAACAAACTAAATAAATAATTTATTTATAACATGGTCAGAAGTACTATAGAGCGTAATATAAAATTGGAAAAAGGACACCTTCAGTCACTAACAGGTGAATGTCACAATGAAAACAATTGACAATTTTACCTTGCAGTTTAAAAGCGGGCTTGTGATGCCCGAGGCTCCGTTAGGAGAACACGTAGGGATTCCTAACGACTTCCATTGACTTTCTCAGAAAAGTTGACATGTAAAGACATTTTTAACTTTTATTTAGATACCGTGACAGTTTTACTTATTTTATTCTCTGAGTGAAATATAGAGCCGTGAAAGAAAGTATTGAAAGCAGGTCAAAACTTTGAAATCGAGTTAACAACTGAAATGCACATTTGGTTCGAGTTTTACATTTTCTTGACTGTGTCTGTACGTCTGTGTTTGTGAGCCGAATATCTGAAAGGCTTAAAAAGTTGTAATAATCAAATTTTATGTATAACTTCCTGCCATCCCTGAGACAGAACTGCAATCTCAGATCCAAAATTACACTTTTTTAGGGGTACTTTATGTGAAAAAAAATAATTTTTTGTTTTACTAAATATCTGTCCATACGATTTTGAAAATAACTGGTTTTGTTGGACTGGTTTTGGACAATCTCGATCTTCAAAAGCTACTCTAGATATAAGAACAGGGTCTAAAACTACTCCAACAAAAACAATAGCGATGTACAGAGTAAGACGACACCAACTTTACTTCGCTTAGCTAACTCTAACCCCTGTGGTACTAACAATATGTGTATGTTTAATTTCAGGAATATTCTAAGGAAAGTTTTTTTTACATTTTATACTTGTATTTGGTTTATTAATATAAAAGAAAAAAGAAGATTTTTCTTTATTACAACAAAAACCATCTGCCTGTTCGAGTTTTACCAGTTTTTTTGTTTTTGGAAAGCCAATGACGTTAATAACGGTTTCTTTGTTTCCTTATTGAAAAAAGATTACTTCCAATACAGTACAATCAAATTGGAGAGGCTGTTTCTTATAAAACTCCTGCTGAAAAGTTCCTCTTAAAAATCCTTATTATAGAATTCGTCTATGTGTAACTAACGATGCATTCCCCTTTATTAGTAACTTAAAACAGAAGTTTTGACCAATTTCATAATCTGATCTAAAATATTCCACTTTTAAAAGATCGTATGTATGACGTCATTGCCCAATGCACACGCATAGTACATAAATGGAACATCCATTTCTATATTACAGAGACTATATCTATTACCTCTCTGCTGCCGTGCCTACTCTCATAGTTTTCTGAAATGAAAACATCTCGAGTGCTTACACTCATGCAGTGCAATACACTCAACTTTACTAAACTAAGCATAATATGAAACTTGTTAACAATCAATTTGGTTTTGGGTTTATTTTATGTCGCTATCCTGTAGATGTAATATCAGATACTCTGGTAAAGTATTATCAAAGTCATAGATTATCAATTTAATGATTTCAATTGTTTTATTGTTTCTATACTCGTTTAAGGGCCAGGCTAGCTCAGTGGTTACGTCCTCGCCTCTGAACTGATGAGACTGGGGTTCGATCCCCAACTGACCCTCAATTTATTCATGCGAAGGACGTTAAACCGTCGGTCCCGAGCCTGTACGATGTCAGGTACTCGTTAAAGATCCCTACTCAAAAATATACTTGAGTTAGGCAAAATTTAGGACTCCTACTGTATAATCAATCTTCATTTTGTGGTATCACAAAGGGCGAATGCTCGGACTACGTGTGTTCCCTTGTGGGGCTGCCACTGCAACCTAACCTAACCTAACCTATAATCATTTTAACAGTGTAACAAACTTGATCTAGAGTAAAAATGAAAATTATTATTAAAATTGAGGGCCTTAACCAATCTATCTGTAGCATACCTAGTCCAGTTTAGTTTTTCATCCAAATAGACTTAAGGTATTTCCATACCACTCAAAGTTCTAATTCAGTATTTTAGTAAAGAGGTCTTTCACTTCTCCATTTTTTCTTCTTTAGAAAGGTATAACGAGTGTTTTAGCTGAATCAAGGTCCAAGAAATAGCCCACAATTATTTCTTTAAGCCTTACAAACTTTTTCATTTTTTCAACAAAAGTTTTTGAAACTGACTGTATTGATTTTTAATTCTGTTGTGTATGTAGTAGTAATTTCTCATATTACCTTAGTAGTAATTCGTTACCTTAGTAGTTGTCATGTTTAGTGTAATACTACTCTTTTAATATTTAAGCTTTGAAACATATAACATATGTACAATTTTCCGTTTCTTAAATCACTGAAAAAGTGGCGTATAGCTAGAACGTAATAGTGGCTTTCGCATGCTTCAATATAACCCAAAACAAAGATCGGGTTCCTAGCCATACCAAGAACTGTATATCTAAGATTAAGATTTTTTGAAGGGTATAACATGTTCATTGATTACAACGCTTTTGTTACACAACATCCATCAAACCTAATCACCAAATATAATATTGATTTGTGTTTGCTTTCATAGTTTTAAGAATTAAATTCTTACATATCAGATTAAATTATTACATATTTTCAAATTTGTTTTATTAAAATTTAAATAACAATCCTCGATTCTAATTAGTCATGTATACAAATTCAACAAGTACTGTTATTCTAAGTTGAATTTTTAGTTTTAGAGCTCTCTGCCTTTTGTGACAATCAGAATTCTTGTGAATTTGTTTATAGCATATTAATTTTATAGAACTTTTCTACCTAATTTTATAGGTGGTAGATATGTTATAGTACTCCGTTCTTACGTTGTTATGTAGTTAACTCTTTATCGTAAAGTCGTTTTCTAAGCTCGTTAAGTGTTCTATAACACCCCTTTATACTCTACGTAATTTCAATCAAATGTATTTTTGGTAAGTTTCATTATGATTTGACAAAGGGTGTGACTGTATCGTGTTCATAAGCCTTTAAAATCAATTATAAGCCAAAAATTTTACATTTTATTACAAAAGTGGTCTTTTGGGTAGTTGAAAAGTTTTACTACATTTTTTTCATTTAGGTGCTGACAGTCACATAAAACTTATAAACTTTTAAACACTCTACAGTTATTATTTTAATAGCGAAAAAACTGTTGTCTAAAATAATATTTAATATAATTATCACTTATTATTCTTATAGTCAAAATGTTTATTGGAATGTTATTACTAATATGCAATTATATTTTTTATAATAATGTGTCGTTGTAAAGCTGGAAAACTATCCTTGAGGTTGCTTGTCTGCTCGACTATCGAATGCTTAGCTTTGTGGCGGGAATGACAAGTATCCTATCACCGTGATATTTCTAATCATGTTTCTAACTAATCATTTCTGAGTTACCTGTGAATGTAAAGCAGTGTAGCTCAAACTTTATTAAAAAGTCTTAAAGGGTGTTTTTGTTGGTAACAAGGGCCTTTGGGAGAAGAAACAGTGTAAGACACCACACAAATCTCATTTACTCAATAATGAACGGTAGTGGATTTGTTAGTGTTTGTTGTTTTAGCTTAGTGTTTGTTGTTTCTAGGCAGTGCTGTTGATACTCTTCGTGCAAATGTTCTTTTTCTGATTTTTCTTTCACTCAGTTTAATCAAATGGGATCTAATTTAATAAAAATAAGTATATTTTTTAAAATTTTTTTGTACTTTTGACTCTGAAGAACGATTTCTGAACTTATTGCAAACAATTATAAAATTGATTTTATATATTAGTTATGTTATATTACATAGTTATTTATTTAATAACTCTGCAATCTGTTATAGTGTGGTATTTACACATATTCCCATGTTATCACTCAATAGCGTCAGATATTGTATTCATTTTTAATTAATTCGCCCCGGTGCTCTTTAAGCTCATAAATGCATATATTTTTATAAGTGAACTGAAGAAGAACATAAAGGGTTCAAAACGCGTTGTTAAGTTTTTTATAATAAACTTTTTTGTGGGGAGACTTAATACTTTCCCCAATATCAATTATAAAAGTTAAATGTGAACTATAAAGCCAAAATCACATTGATTTTGATCAAAATTATGTGGAAAAATTTTTATCATAAGAAAAGACTCTATTTTCTTCTCCTTTAAAAAAGTGCTATTTTGGTGCTTAGCTTGTTGCTTCGTCTCAGGAATAGCATGAACTTAAATATATTATTAGTGACTGTGGCTGTTGTCATTTTTTGAGACGTTCATCTCATCACAGACAAACAGACGGATCAATTTGTAAAACTACCTATATTGGACTCAAAACAATCATTTATGATGAAAAACTCGATTTTGAAATTTTGACTCAAATGGAATATTTCATACGTAGAGTAAATTAAAGTAGAGTAAAAATTTGTCTGTTTGAGACCTTTGAAGATATATGTATCATTCATTAGAACCATAATATGCTTCTTAAGAGTCGAGAAGTTTAGTAAATGAACTAGGGATGATTTTGTCAAATTGCCATAAGGGTTAGCGTTAGAATGCAGCTTTTAATACTTTAATAAAGCTGTTTTTACTTTAATCTACTGTAATTTCATCTCAGAAGTCATCTTTTTATACAGTGAAAGTAAAATAAACATTCATTTGAGCAAAGAGTTTAAAAATCTGTTTCTATTTGGATGAACGGTGAATAATATTGAAATAAACCTCTCCTTCCCAGCCGAGAGGCCTGCGTTATTATTGCTTTCCACTCTCTGCATGAATAACGAAACGAGACAATAAAAGTAAAGGGAACCATCATTTGTAACAACCCTTCATATCAAAGATTGGTATTGAAATGCTGCAGTCGACAATCAATATTTTAGTGCTATCAATATTTTATCACAACACATTATTTTTTCATAACTAGCAACATGGATAGGTACAATTCAAAGAAAAACAAGTTTAAGAGGCTCCTAAATATATAACGGTCCCTTAAATAATTTAATGCACTGTTGTAACAAGCTGAATTGTCAGAGTTAAACATTTAAAAGATAGCACTACTTAACATATAACTTCACATTTATAATTATCTTCGAAAGTAAGTAATTAGTCTTTTGTAATTTATATTTATATATTTATAATGTATATATTTTACACTTTCTCAATATTTGAAGAAATGTATTTTCTTGTCATTAATGAATTATATATATATAGGTCTGTTCTCTAATCGGGATTTGGTCAATTTTCTAGCATAAAAAATCAAACTCTCGTTGCCAACGTTTCGGTTATATTTAAAACCTTTTTCATAAGCAGAAGTAAGAATTTTTTAACTAAGAAAATGAAATTTACATTATTTAAAGGAACAACAAAGTTATTTATAAAGGAACACACCTATTCTATCAAACGGCCGATATATTATTGAATCTGCTATATATCAATGATCAAACCACAATATGAAATGGGAAAAAGCAGACTAAGATCTTTCAACCGTAACAAGAAGTATTCGTCAAAGTCAAAAACCCAACTGAAACTAAAACTAAAACTCAGTTGGGTTTTTGACTCTGACGAAGACCGCTTGTTAACGGTTGAAAGGATCTTAGTCTTGTTTTCCCATTTCTTATTGTGGTTTGATCATTGATTGTTATTTCACGTGTTTATGTGAATTCTTTATATATATATATATATAAATCTAAAGTTTATCAGGCTCGGTTGGCCTGACCTGATCTGACAGAGTCCTGATAAACTTTAGTTTTGTTTCTATTCCATTTTTATCAACATATATATGTAATAAATCATATATTATTTTAATTTTACTATCAATAAAATTAATATAACTTAATAAATAATAGGAACAGTACAAATAATTCCCAAATGAGCTTATAGAGGTGCCTAGGAGAATTTAACTTTGTGTACTTTAGATCGAAAGAAATTTTTTCATCTCCCAAAATGAAATAGGAATTGATTTTGGGTTGAAATGCATGGCTTTTTACACTGCTTGGTTGCACCCTGCTTCCCTCTTTGGGCGTGGTTAGCAGTAATTGATATTTTTAATTAAGAATTGATTCATAATAAATACAAGCTTAATAATAAATGAATTATATTATAATTTACTTCTTAATTGGTTGTTAATTACAAAACAATATTATATATTATATTAATAATACAGATAAATTCATTATATATTAATGTCAGAGATTTCTGTTGTGGACAGCATATAAAAATAAAAAATTGTTCATTTAAACTTTTGGTTCCATTTTAAGTTAATTAGCTCATTATGTTTGTTGTTTCAGGTATTTTATACTGAGGTCTTCAAAATTGATGAAAAAAAAATAAATAAACAAAAACTAAAATGCTAAATACTTGATACAATGATTATGGCAACCATATGTGTCGGATTTATTTTTGCAATACTGATAATATCAACAGTCAATCTGGGAGACAGTTGCCAAGTGGTCGGCGATTCTGCGAAGTGCGTTCACCTTGGTTTGAACATTGTCCCGACTAATCTGCCTCAACAGGTCAAACTGATTTGTTTATTAGGTGCCGGTTAGTGTGTGATCTACATACCATTGTGACCTACAGAAAGTCTAGACTAATATGTCATCTACATTCAAAATGTTATCATAAATGTGTCATTATAATTAGGTGACAAAGTTAAACATTTAAGAAAAAAAAAGGAATAAAATTATATCTTATATATATATTATGTAGACTTTATATATGTTATAGAGTTTACGTGGAAAAGAAAAATTTATAAATCATCAGCTAATGTAGATCACGAGGTATACTAGAAAACGACTACACCGGCATCATTTCTAAATTAATTCTATTAATTTTGAACTTTGACATTCATAAAGACCAAGAGTTCCATTAATTATTTAGTCTATTGTCAGCATTAGTTCCACCCTTCTCTCACAATGCATAGTCAGAAATAACTACTAATTAGTAATTAATCATTAACTAATATAGAATGTTTTGACGAAGTTTTAAATCATGCCCAGAACTGTATGCAGTATCATAAGATATTTTAAGATAGAGTTTCACAGAACTTAGCAATTTTAAACACAAGAAGTATTAAGTTTACTGACACAATAATTACTTGAAAGCAAAAGATAATACTTAAAAGTTGTTCTTCTTTTATTGTATGTTTTTGTCGTTTACAGTTATAGACAACCAGCCAAATACTCGACAAATAGTTTGTCAAGTATAATGAAACCATTATAATCATATAAATGAAAACATTGAATAAGGAAATCTGGTCATAAGTATGTAATCAATTTTAGAAGTGACATACGTAGGATTATTTCTTTGAATAAATTGACTCATGATTTACAAAATGTGGTCACTCCCTGTCCACACCATAGCCGCATTAAAATATACCCAAAATTTATTTACACTTTGACAGAGTTTTTAAATTATATATAAACTATTTTTTTTAGATTTTGTTCATCAAAACTTGATTGACCGGGAAAACTAGGTAACTTAATCAACTATTTATTAATTTTCTGAATAATCACTATTAAGGTTAACAGTTTTTTAAGCTTATACGAGCTTTATATCTATCCTTTATGTATGAATACATATGGAGACAGCTTTGATGTAATGCATCATCTTATAATATAATGAAATGATAAAATTACTAGTATATCAACGACGATAGCTGCATTGATACTCCAGTCCAACTAGATTACAAAAGTATAAATCATAGGGTATGGTTGATACTTAAATGGACGATCACGTGCTTCGCATATAAAAATAAAAAAAAAATTGTTTTGATAGAAAAACAAATTTTGTGGATAATCTGATATAATTTCTAATAATGAGAAAATTGCGCAACTAATGAATTAAAAACTCTGTATGACACAATTCTTACTTTTTACTTCATGTAAACTAAGTAGAGTAAACACGAAATAAATTAATTTCTAGATTTTGATAAATTTTCATATTGTGAGATAATTTTTTGGATGTTTCTTTGATGTTGGTGTGTGTGTGAGTTTTAACATGCTATAATTGCAACATACTCAATGGAAGTACAGAAGTCAGATAGTAAACATTTCTTCAGTTTAGGTCTAGTAGTTTTTGAAATACTTTTTTTTTATAAAATTAAATGTAGTTCTCCATATGTCACCATCTAGTAGTTGGTAGCCATCTCCCCTTCTTAATCACATAGTTCCTCATAAGCACATCACTAGCTTGGTCTTAGTCGGGGCAGTCCCCGCTATGCAATGTCGTCTAGTGTTTATGTTGTGGCTTTATCATATGGCCAGCTGTTCTTGGTGGCAACATTGAATTGGTGGAGGTATGATAGCATCTTCACATAGTCTGAGAGTGTTTACGTCACCATATGGTTAATAATAGTATGGGGTATCAGCAACGTACTATCGGTGATGGTAAAAACTGCCTGTTGATTGGAGAGCACACTATTGAAGAACAACTTCAAGTGTCCTTCCACTAGAGCAGGGGTTCTCAGACTCTCTTGGTCCATTCACCCCTATTTCCAGTTCCATAATGCCACTCCCCCCACCCCTTCTTCTTTCAAACATAGTATATACACTTTTGCAAGTTTACATTGATTATGTTTATAATATAATTTTATAAATTAAATGATAATTAAATTTATTGATGTATATACAAAATATCAATTCAATCAGAATAGTGTTTTTTAATCTATAATTAAGAGGTCATAATCTATAATAGCTTATCTAAGTCTGTAAAATCATTGTGTTCTGGTCACAATTCACCCCCTGAAAACCAAAATTTACCCCTGGGGGTGAATTTACCCCCCTTGAGAACCTCTGCACTAGAGGAATGTTTTTTCACGGGATCACGTCAACAATAGTGAATAGGGTAATTTTTGGTATCGACATTGAGTGACGGTACATCTCATTTTTGCTGTTTCTTTTGCTATTATGTCAGACTTTTCATTCCCCACGATTAATGCATGGGCTTCAACCCAACTGAAGTTGAATCCTACATCTTTTCTGTTTTCTGTGCATAGATATTTTCTAATTTCTTCTGCCAAATGGAGATGTTTATCCCAGTTCTGTTAAGAGTCCACTGCAAGCTGGCTGCTGGTTAGGATATTAACCCGACCTCTGATGGCAGGTTCTTGTGCGCCCACTCCACAGCCTTCAATATTGCCAACTGCTCAGCCCGATGTTTGGAGCAGAAGCCGTAGATACGAAACCCTCCTTCGTATATTACTGTTTCTTTCTCTCAGACTACAACTACATTACAAGATTTAAAAATAATTTTTAACAATAAATTTTGAAATGAAACGTCAGAATTGGAGTCTGATTTAAGTTTGGAGACAATGACCGAATCCCGATTCGGTATGTTTATTTCTTTATTAAACTGTCGATGTTGTATTAATGTAAATTTAAATATAATGTAACTATTCAACAGAAATGATTTATGTTTGATGCAAGACTTATGTATACACTGTTTGTTTCAGATTTCAAAACTCGATGTCTCATATAACATCATTTCATCTTTGGATAATCACCTGCCCT
Source organism: Hermatobates lingyangjiaoensis (assembly GCA_026182355.1). Classification (NCBI taxonomy): domain Eukaryota; kingdom Metazoa; phylum Arthropoda; class Insecta; order Hemiptera; family Hermatobatidae; genus Hermatobates; species Hermatobates lingyangjiaoensis. The sequence goes on along the minus strand of JAPFBL010000035.1, from coordinate 1,123,032 downwards.
ATGCAAATCTCGTCACTCTGAATTTATCTCACAATCAAATATTTTTCGTCGGGGCACTTGCATTGAAAAGGTTAACACTGCTAGAAACAATAGACTTGTCCTATAACCACATCAAGTTTTTTTCTACTCTTGGGGAATGTTTCTCATTCAATCATAACTTAGCGAACGTATACCTTAATTCGAATCCCTTAGGGAGAATAACTGATTTTCCAAGAAGTTCATCGGTTACAAAGATTGACTTGTCAGAATGTAATATCAGACTGTTAGATGGAAATAATACATTGAAATGGTTGAAAAATCTTAAAGTATTTATTGTAGATCGTAATCCTGTTGTTAAAGTTCTCAATTTGAGTTCTGGTTCGCTTGAAGAATTAAGTGTCGTTGGAAGCCAACTTCTCTATATCCATCCTCAAATTTATCGCCAGTTGCCATCCCTAAGGAAATTAGACATCTCTAAAAACCCCTACTTGCCTTCTATTGTAGCGCACGGATCAGCCATTTCAATGTCACTGGAAATTCTTGAAGCCCCTTGGTGTTCATTGCAGTTAATTGAAATAAGAGGATTTCCAAGACTATTGGAATTGTATTTGAAAGGGAACGCCATTACACACATCAGGCATGGTGACTTCATTGAAAACCCTCGCTTGTTGAAAATCGACTTGTCAGACAACTTCATAAAAGAAATAGATCCCATGGGATTCTCAGGAGCAGTGTCAGCCATTCATTTAGATTTAAGCGGAAACAGACTCAGTGAAATCAACGGCGTTGATTACTTGACGTATTTAACTACTCTAAATATTTCAAAAAATCCGTTGAAGATGATATTTCTGGGTAAGTCAATGTCACTCCGTGATCTGGATGCAAGTTACTGTGAACTTACAACTGTCGACAGGAATATTTTTGATTTACCTGAGTTGGAATACGCCAACTTTTCACACAATGCTATTCATTTTTTGCCTTATGGTTCATCATCGTTTTCTCTTATAGAACTGGACCTTACTTCGAACCTACTGACACATGTGAACACATCTTGGCTGAGGCATTTTCCTCATTTAAAAATTTTAAGGCTAGTGAATAACAGACTGACACATCCTATTGATGAGGAACTGTTGTACAAACTCCACCATGTGGAGATATTCCTGAAAGACAATCCTTGGCACTGTGAATGTAATAATTCGAAATACCAAACTTTCTATTCGTGGATGGGAAGGAAGGCAGATTCTAGTTTACTTCAATGTACTAGCCCTAATGAAGTGAGCGGATTGTCGTGGACACAGGCCTGTTTTCTAGAAGAATTGGCAACACCAAAACGTCCACCAAGAAGGCGTGCCTGGTTGCCTTTAGCAATGGCTTCAGTGTCGGTCATGCTTGTCATTCTGTTGATCACGGCAGTTCGTAAGCAATTCCAACAACGCCATCATAGAACAAACGCCACTCAAGCCACTCAGAACGCTGCACCTTCCAGCAGTCGCGAAAGCAGACTCCCTACCTACGAAGAGGCGCTACTCCTTCCACAGCCCATCAAGAAACTCACTGTTGGCTCGCAAACGGTCGTCGCCACAGGCAGCGTTCGCTCCTTGAACAAACGCGACCCCTTCAAATCTTTGAGCTCAAATTCACTTTAACAATTTGCAATTTTTTTGTTTATATAATTGCTCGTATATATATATTCAAGCAATATATAGTAATGGTGCAATATATATCCCCATAATTGCACCACTAACTGTTACTTAGAAATCCATATTCTATACAAAGTAGTCTTAAATTACCTAACCAATCTGGATCATTCAATAGTCAATATTTAGTTAAGCTTCAGGATCAGAAGTTATAATGTATGAGTGTTTTTCTTTTTAATATGATTAACAGATAATTTGACGAGCACTGTTAAGAGTCCTTCATCGCGAACGGCATAATATTTTACAGCAATACGACCAGTTGACAGGAAATTCAGGTCATGTTTCATGATTGTAATATTATGTTATGTATGAATATTTGATTTCTTTGCAGTCAATTTATATTTTAAATATTGACTGCCGTTCTGTTAATTAACTGAATTATTTATAAGTTTTAAATATTGATATTTTTTTATATAGATATCTTGTAATTTGTTTAAATCATATCAGATGTATGTTGCTTAATGATAAAGTAGAATATTTACTGATTAAGTATACCTTTAAAATAAAACACACTGCTTATCTATATTATTATATTTCTAGTTTTACAGTGGGGACCTGATTTTTACAACACTGAAGATGACGAGTTTTACGAATTATTTTCTTTTTGGTTCTACAGAGGATTGTGGCATTATTCTAAACTGGTGACCTCAAAGTGAATAATACCGATAAAGAATAATGCCTTAGTAATCTGTAAAAGAAAGAAGAAAACAGCACAATAGTTCTTTCCAATAATACAATCAGTGTTGAATGCACAACGCTGAATGGAGGCTTGTATATAGTCAGGGATGATAAGAGCGTATGCAGGAGTATCGTTTATCCTCTTCAATGTTGCCAGATCAGATCCCCACTGTACTAAGTTGAGCAGTTCTTTCACTTGCTCACTTTTCTGCTTTGACTTTACTTTAGATTTTCGTGGCTCCCAATTCATTTTAAAAACCATTTCCTTTTAAACACTTCATTAAAAATCGTACAAATAAATAAACCACTGCATGCTACTTTTAAAGACAAGCGTAAAGTAAAAAAGATTTTATTTATGTAAAAATCATGATTTTCTTTTTTTAACCCACTTTAACAATAATGTTTCTAGCTTAATATTAATATGGTGTACCAAATATGTTTTTTTCTTTTACAAGCTTTAAAAAGCAAAAATAATGTTCAAAACAATTAAATTAGTCTTTCTTTGGTCCCTTGAAACTATAAACTTAGCCTTAAAGTCGTAATAAAAAGTACATAATTTTTGGTCTTAAAGACGTTAAAAACAACAAGGTTTGATTTTCTAACTTTCGTGATTACTTAGAGCTGTTTTGTAGCAAAATCTTCTTTCTTTTTATAGTGAACATAAATATTAATGGCTCAAGGATTTCTTCGATAGAAACTTAAGCCTTAACTGTTTTTAGAGTTAATTTTTTAAGGATTGACGTTTCGATTACTTGTATTTACCTATGCCTACTTCTAAGGAAACGATTGTATACTTCATTACTAGTCTGTGATATTCTTTAAACTAAGACTGTTTGTCCATTCCATGTTGACATTGAAAATTGTTAAACTGATTTTAGTTATTATTATATACAGATATATTTATTTTTCAAAAAAATAAATAATTATTATTAAACTGCTTCTCCAAATTATTTCTTACTTATCCAAATTACGATTTTATACGAATTTAAGTACTGCCATGTTCGTGGAGATTTAAGTTATTATTTTTGGTAAATGGGGTTCGTGAATTGTTTTTAATATCAGGTGGTTTGATTTCAGGTCCTCTATTTTCTTAAAGAAAAAAACTGCGTAAATATTGAAATTACAGGATGTGATTTTTTAGACCTGCAATTTTACTGCACTCTTAATAAGTTTCCCATTAAGAAATAATAGATAATTGATCAATTTCAAATCTTACGACTGGACAGACGTGATTACTTTTTTCTTTCATTTATGCTTCATGTGGGATATAGTGAAATGAAACTATTGCACTGGCGTTAATATTTCAATTTGGACTATTCAACGGAGAAACACGTTCTGAGGTCCCCTAGGTCCAATAAAATACATAACTTTAAAATAATAATGTACTTTATTTCTGTATAGGCCCCAGTGGGTTACTGTATTATGAACGGAGCCTCAAGGGTACCAGGCAACTCCCTTGAGTAAATACGAGTAGCCTTACTCCGGTATTAGGTGCTCTGCCGGAGCGGACAAAATGCCACCGATAGAGCTTCAGGGATTTTCCCCTGTACGATACTAAGGAGAAAGAAGTCCGGAGACCATCCTCCGGAAGCGCAGATGGTCTAAAAGCGCTAACTAGTGGGAGCCAACTTCTGACAAGTGCACCTGAGGACCCGAATAAGACCATCCCAAAGAAGGAGAAAGGATGTCACTTTCTTCCAAAACGTAGGGAGCCTGAAAGGACATTATCAATATTGGTTTGTGTAGATTCTGCTAAGAGGAATAAACACTTTGCACCTGCTGACTGACTGTAAGACAACTTTGCTGCACAGATATAGGTGCTTCGGGACACTCAACAAAACCACAGAAAAACTTTTACTACTGGAACCAGCAAAGGTGCTGAGGGAGGCGTTGAAGCTGACTGCTGGGGTACTTTTGTACATAAAGGGGGAAGTATAATAGTTTGTTTTAAGACTCAGTGCTATAGTCACCCTCAAATAATAATAATAAAAAAATAGGATTTTAGCACCACTGAACAATTGTATTATTATAATAGTGAACTTACTTACCTGTGTGCAGGTATTCTTTCGTCTCTACCTGCAACAATATACATATATCAATAACAAAACACAATTTTATCAGAACTCGGCCAGCTCTTACTGTTCAAATTAAACTTGTAAAGTTTAATTAATTGTATTTAAAGTTTAATTGATCACTATAACATAATTATAATTTAAAATGTATAGCACACTTTGTCAGTCATTCTTATAATTAGCTCATAAGTAATTGTAATACTTGTTTATTACAACACATACTACTGTCAACCTAAAGTTTGAAATGAAGTTCATTTTTTCTTCTGTTTTGTCATTTGTTAATTAACGTATATGCTGGAATGCCTACTACCTCAAATTTTTGAAGAGAATAAACATTTTTGAAAATCATATGTAAAATTATGGAAGTTTTAATAGTAGAAAGGAATACTTCTCTTTGTGCATTTATGAAGGTCATAAAAGAACTTAAAATCTGTAGTTGAATTTAGTTACAACTATGGGATGTATGGCTATGGGAGCATAGGACTCCTATGCGACTCATGTTCTTAGCTTAATAGTTATAATAAAATAGACTGATCAATGATTTCAAATATCTAACAACCCATAAAATGATTATAGCCACATGTAAATAAATGATATATTGCTGATTAATTTGTACGTTAGAGACAATAAAATAGAACATAAATTTGCTGACATACATGGTTGACAACTAGTTTAGTAGTATGTTTACTTATAGTAAATTTGAGTGCAGGCCGTTCCAGATTTTTTGTTAATGCAATTTTCAAACAAAAGTTTTTCGCTCATCTTCACAAAAGGTGAATTTTTTTTAAGTAAAAAATTTTTTAGGCCCGTTCTTTTAAGGTAAAAATTCATTTTGATAAGCCAAACGGTTACAAAATTATTGAAATAAACTGGATAAATAAACACAAGCTTTATTGTGTTCAGAAGGATTCAGTATCAATCACAAGTAAAAGTTTTTACATTTTATTACCAACAATAATTTTACTGTTGTTTTAAAAAATTGAGGGCAATAATTTTCATTTATTGCTTCGATCGGTTCCATAATAATCTCATAATTTCAACATTAGTGTTATAATTTAGAAAAAAATGCTTAGAATCACATTTTTTCTACAAAAATGACTTTACCATGATGTAATCTTGGTCAAGAATAGTAGTGCATACCTACATTAAAAGTGCGGGCCCACAACTTTTGGATACACATCCACCCACAGACAGGTATCATAAAAAAAACTATAAATAGGACTTTGGGAACTCAAAACATATACACCCATCAAAATCTCGAAAACAATATTATTCTTGATTACTATACTTCACTTATAGTAAAGAAATGACAGTATTATTTAGTAAACATAAAATATTGAGCTTTATACTGGTGGCAAATTCTGGTTGAATTTATTTCTAATCTCTGCAGCTAGTTAATTTATAAGGTGATGCTGCTAAAAATTAGATTTTATTTTGTTGAGATTAAAATAAAAAGTCATTATAATAGAATAACTCTACAAAGTTTCAATATTTAAAAACAATAAAACAATGTTCAATCACTATTTATATTTACTTAACCATGCAGTTATTTTGATGTAATTCTAAAGATTTCTTAAAAATAAAGATGAAACATTGACACAAATATTGAATCTTTATTGTTACATTATTCTAAAAAATATATATATTCATCTCCTACGGAGAGAAACATAATGTTTTTAAGAAAAATAATGTTTTTAAGAAACATAATGTTTTTCGGAAACATAATGTTAGCCTGTCCGATTCTAGGAATTCATATTTCATTAATATTTCAAAAAAATTAATTTAAATTTAAATTAAAAAAAACTTTATTTTGAACATTAAAATGAAACAGGAAAAGAGCTTTACAAATTCAATTTAATCATTAATTTATCACTACTTATAGTGTTAACATTTGCTTTAGCAATGAACAATATTTGGTCAATTATTTACTATAACAATTTTAAATAAAGTAAAAAAGTTATACCGAAGTAGATGTTTTAAAAAACCATTATGAATGAAGACTGCATTCAAATTAGATTTATTGTTTAATCACTTTAATAGCAGCAATAGATAAATCGATTAAATATCACAAAATAAATAGTCATGGCTATTAAATGTATTGAGAATTTAATATTGAAATTAAAATCTCATTTAATTAAAATATTTTCAAAGTAACACAAACACACTTTCAGAGATTGGCATTGTTTATGCTCAGACAAGGTTCGTTTCTCAGTTTCCTTTTCTGGCTATTCTGCCCAATACCATTTTAATACAGTCAAATTTCTAATATTTTTATTGCCAGAAGAAAATTTGATCCAAATTATGTCAGTAATAATCTATAAATATATAAAAGCTCCGGTATATCTGTTTGATTGTTTTCAATGCATTCCCAAATGGTTTTAAGGTTCTTGAAGGACTTTTACCTGTTCAGTTTGGCTGTCGCTAGGAAGGTTCCAGATTGGTTAACATTACTAATTAGATTATCGACATTATCAATAAAAATTATAGATCGACTAACTAACAATAAACAGTTACCTAAAACCTAAAGCCCAACATGGTCTAAAGTCAGTGTTACCATTTAAAAAAAGGAGCTACCATAGAAGTACATGTATTGGGGTAATACACGTTAGCATTCTCCTTACTTTAAGAAACATCGGGAATGAGCTACACTCAACTTTACGATAAGTAAACATAATATTATACTTCCTGGGTATATAGTATATAATGTACCATTTAGTTCTACTACAAATGCCTAAATGGGAGATGTTTATTAGTCTTTCATTTTTGGAGATAGTACAGATAGTGATTGATCCACATCTCAATATATACGATTATTTTTGTATATCACACCACTGATGCATATAATATCATTAGTATAACTACAGCTGTAATATCATTTTTGAAAAACAAGAGTGTAGATTTCGTGTTACGAAATATCTTGCAGGAGAACATAGCTTATGTTCCAATAGCCAGAGGATCTCTTACATAGTTTATTGACTTCCTTCTACATTGAAGATTTAAGACAAAGCTTCCCATATAAAACTTGAAAATACTCCTATTTTTTTCGGAAAAATGTCAGAAACATGTAAGAAAAAATGTCATTTTAAGATAATTTTTAATCTAAGATTTGGGATAATTTAATTTATTATTTTTCAAAGAATGTTTTCAATTTTGAATTATGCTTTACATTTTTGGTCTTTTATAGAATTATTATATTGGGAATGTTATGGCTTCTTAGTAATTAATAAAAATCATTTTCCTTTCCATTTGTCAAAAATCAGATTTACTCAAATTTATTCTGAGCGAGTGTATCTTCTTCTTGCATGCTGTACTCTGTTATAAGGTTGCTTTGATTGTACATTGAGAAAAAATATATTAGTAATTAGCCAGTTTTACACACTCAAATCAAAGTCAAAGCCGGCAATTCAGTAAAATTTAAAACTTTTATAGTTAGAAGCTTCAAATTTTTAAACATAATAGGTATGAACTATTTGACAAGAATAGTGAAATAACTGCATATTTGTCAACAAACATAACTCCTCTTTTTTGAGAAAAGGGCCCATTTCTCACACTTCAATATTACCAAATGATAATGTGAATCATAAACACAAAATAATTTACAACTAATATTAGGTTTTGTTCAAGAATGCAATATATAGATTGATTAGAGCACTTTGTGGGAGAAATCCATCATGCCAAGGAAAGCAACAAACTTTATGTTCATTGGCAGTGATTTTATACCTGTAAAAAATATTATTCCTCTTATATATAAGTCAATAGATTATTTAAATTTTTTCATTATAAACATCAATTTTATTTCAGTGAACTCACTCAAAAAATTTCTGAGTCAATGTAAATAAATATCAATAAATTTTAACAGGCATGGCAGGTGATCCATTAATCTAGGATAAACAAACAGTTTTTATAGCGTTATTGTTCTTTTCCGTAATTGTGATTACTACATTATTTTTTTATAAAGTGCTAGTTTTTAATTAATTTTTTTTTGTAATTTTTCATGGTTTTTTTTAATGAGCCTTTAACGTCAAAAATACATTTTCTGAAAAAGAAAATGTAGTCTAACACCCCTTTGGTGAATGTAATCAGGAAAAAATTACCTCAACTCATCACCACATAAATTTCTATTTATCTGGAGGTAGTACGGATAGTGATTGATCCACTTATCAATATATACGATTATTTCTGTATGTCACACCACTGATGCATATAATATCATTAGTATAACTACAGCAATAATAACATTTTTGAAAAACAAAAGTGTAGATTTCGTGAAGCGAAATCGCTCTTACAATCTTTCAGATGGAATTATAAGTCAAAATTTACATTTTATTGGAAAAAAAATATTTCCCCTTATTTTAAAAATCTGAGTATATTTTTCTTTTATTTCTTTTATAATGTCAAAGGTAATCCCAGCATTTCAAAACTCTGGAATTAGTAGTTTAGGAGAAAAAACAAATGTGGTCGAAAATAGGTTTTTGGCAAAAAAAGGAACTTTCCCATCATGAATAATTTCTTCCAAACAATGGGGCTCATCTACACTACGGGGACCATTTCTGTGTAAAATATCAATTTGATCCCACAAATATTCTGGCCTCAAATCCGTAGCGTGGCCACAAACTTTGGATACATACTCACCCACCCACCCATACAAACACATACACACACAAAACACAAACACAAACATCATGGAAAAAATTTCATAACGACTTCTGGAACCTCGAAACATGTAATTCCGTCAAAATCTCGAGATCGATTTTTTCCACAGTCACTATACTTTACTTATAGTAAAATATAAATATCACAAAATAATAACTCTGGAATAATAAAACGAAACAAAAGAGAAAACCCTGCACTGGTTTCAGTTTGTTCATATATACATATTTTTCATGATAATATTAATTACCAAATTTCAAATAATAATAATAATAACATAAAAATAAAGAATGGGGACTAGTACAAAGAACAGTGTACCTGAATGTGTGACTTTTTCACATTTTTTTTAATTCGGTTTAAAATTCCGTCAATTAAAAAAATTAAGAACATTTTCAGAATAGTATAAATTAAATAAAATAAAATCATGTACATATATTACGTACTTGCTATTAATTTTAATTAATTCAGTGTATATTAATAAAAAAACATGTAACAAAATTTGTAGGAGAACAGGGTTTTTGAACCATCTCATACTTCTTTACAATTTACTTGTGACTTGAAGAGTATTAAACTCTAATAACAATGATTTACAGTTTGCCTGGACCACCCAATGCTTCTTAACAAGTAACTATTGAAACATTAAAACTTAACTTTTAAAGTTTAAACTATGAAATCATAATAATTTAAAGTTTGTTCATGGAAATTAAAGAAGAATGTAATTATGTAAGCCAAGAATAGTTTACGATTATTAATTTTTTTTAATGAGTTTAATACCTTATTTTATTATAACCTATAATTCTTGTATTTAAATATAAGAAATAAATATTCCATTTTCAGGAAAGGCAATAGGAAAAGGAAATAAAAGTATTTCTTCTTTCTATTACATAATTTATTACATGTTCACATTAATTTTGCAATATTCTTATTCAACTTTCGAAAAAGTAGTGAACAATTCTTTGACTACATCGTTTGGCAACACTGTGAATGTTATTTTTGTATTTAAGCTAGCATTTTATTGAACACAGCTGATTAATGTTTTTTGTAGATTAGGTTGTTCATATTAGAATTTCTTAATGTTTAAGCACACATCAAGAAAGATAGAATCCATTTTTGGCATGGATGATTGTTCTTGTCGATTTTATTCCAAAATGAATGTATAAATAAAAAGCCTTATATAGGTTGCTCGGACGTGTCAAATTTATTATTCTTCATTCGATTTCACTTGACTTCACCAATGTTATTATGTGGAGAAACGAATCGTTAGGTTTTCTTATATTATTAAGTTTTGTAAAATGGACATCATCCTGATGTATTTAACCTGCTCGATTTATTAAGTAGAATGCAGCAGGAAGGCAAACCCCGATTTCTCAAATACCACAATGGAAGTGTTAGGAGTGTTGCATTCAGTCCCAAAGTAAGTATTGCATTTCAATTATGGAATTTTTTTATTTATAACGTGTAATGGTGATAATACATTTGTTCTAGGATCGTTACTTATTCTGTTCTGGGGCGTACGATGGCAAAGTTAATCTGTATTCAGCACTTAGACTTCAGCTTGTTACTGGCTATCCAATATCCACCATGACATTAACCAAGAGTGTCAATGCAGTTCGTTTTAGTTCTGATGGAACTCGAGTTAGTTGAATAATTTCCCTTCAGATAGTCATTGTTGAACTGTTTTGATAGCAATGTATGTTGATTTAGATTCTGGCCACCACGAATGCCAGGAGAGTGACTGTGATTGATGTTGAAAGAGGAGAACAGTTATTAAAGTACGACAACTGTGCATTCAGTGGGAGAGACAGAACGGGTCTTGCTACCCATCCCATATGTCCTAACATGGCAGTGTGTGTGGCTGTTAATGGAAAGGGCCTCACTCTTCTTGATCTCAGAATGCCTTTACCCTTAGATTTCTTTTATGACGTAAGTATTCAACCTATCTTGGATGTTAATTTGCCACTTGAGATTGTTTGCCTAGAGTGTACTTTAGGAATCCAGTGTTTTAATGAAATGTTGATCAACTGAAATGTTCCGACTTTTCTATTTCTAAGAAGCGTTTCTATCGTTACCATATGGGGCTTAAAGTTTTGGCTATAACATTAATCTGTAGTTATCTAATAATATATTTTACTTTTTAAACTAACATTAACATTTTTTAACAGCATTGAGTGGTATTAAGTTTATTTCATTTTAACGAGGCTACGGCAGTTTGAACTATTAGATATGAACTTCGCACAGTATTGTGATTCCTTTACAAAAAGATTGAAGTGAATCACAACCTTGATGCTGCGATGGTAACCATCAGCTTTTATGTGGGTAACATTGAATTAGTCAGAGAAATGTAACTACAATACTGGTTTATCAATAGGGTGAAGATAAGTTAAATTAAACCTTATTGTCAGAGTCCTTTTTGGTGGTCTAAAGTTTATATTCACTTCCTCTTAAAAGATTAGGTCATGTCAGAATTATTAAATTTGTTCGTGTTTGATTATTATGTTTTAATATAAGGTTCATACTTTAAGTTCTATTTCAATAATAATGGTTTTTTATTACGTTTTAAAAAAGTTCAAATGGCTAAGTCGTTATCCCTTTTATATTTATCGGTAATGTTTTATGTTTGGCTATAGATTTCATTTTCAAATGGCTACTTTACGTCAAATACCATTTACTACTGGGATATATCCAATTTTTGTATACCTTAGCATTAGAGATTATGTCAGTTTGGATGACCAGTGATTATAATTAAATTATGTTATTTAATTTGTTCAGTTACATTCGGTGATTTATATCAAAATGTGATTAATGGGTTATTTTTTCTCATAATCGTTACAGAGAAATGTTCTTTCCTTATTATTATGCTTTACTGACCTTATCAAAACCTATGAATGTATTGCCTTTTCAAAATTTTGAAATAAACCTGTTACACATGTTCAAAACTTCCTCTTTCAGTTATTCGTAACTCTTAGCAAGAAAGGCTTATTTTATATTTAGGCTCCCCTGAACGTATATTCATTATATGAAATTTGTATTGTAGGTAATTATGGAAGAAATACTATAAATTAGTATTATCTAGACATAAGTGTAAGGTTTGAATAAATATCGTCCTAATTGTTTTCTACTGTGTATTTAGATTAAATAGTGAGTAGGCCATACTTGTCAATCTTGTTTCTCGTCTGCTGCATCCTTTCGCTACTCCAATGATACTATTTCTTCTGCTATTCATTTAATTTGTTGAACTTATTTAAATCAAATTGAAATTGAAGTACCAATTCTAACAGTGCTCTAGTTGATATTGGTTATACTAATGAAAGGATTTCGGTTCCTGACTGAGAACCGAGTCCTGATAAACTTTTATGTTGTTTATATTTATATATAACAAGATTTCACATAAACACGTGAAATAACAATCAATGATCAAAGCACAAAATCATGTTTGTAAAGCCCAGTCGGGTTTTTGACTCTGACGAAGATCGCTTGTTACGGTTGAAAGATCTTAGTCTTTTTTTTTTCATTTCATTTCATGCTTTGATCATTGATTACATATATATAAAATGAGATTGTTTATTTGAAATCGGTTAGTTTTCCAAATAATAAGAACTAAAAACTTCTATTTGTTTTCCAAATACAAATACTAAGAGCTACTTGTTATAAGCATTTTATTTGTGCTTGTTTGTTGTTCAAAAAAATTGTAATAATCACTGATGTGTTGTTAAGTTTGAGTGAAGAATTGAGTTTGTTATTAGGTTCACGGGAGCATCGTGCGGGACGTGGTGTTCGCGGGCCCCGGCTGGCCCTGGTCCAGAGGACAGCAGTGCACGCTGGTCGTGGGCGCCGTGGACGGGTGTGTTAAGGTGTGCACCTTGGACGGGCGCATCACGCACACCTACCAGGCCGGTCACTCGGTCAACACTGTCTGCATCACACCGGAGCCCTTTTCGCAGGCCCACTCCTACGGCTTCTACAGTCAGTCCTTTACTCTTTCAATGTTATTTTACTAAGTGGTCGAGAGAAAAAACTTTTATATATATATTTAACAAATATATGCATTGTATATTCAATCAATAGGGAACTAACATGCCAAAATTAATGTGAATTAACTTCCTTAAGTTGAATCAATGACTGGCTATATAGTCGATTATAAGAAAGTGTTGTTTTCAGGCCTTATCATGAGTGGGGGCGATATGGTATCCGCTTATGTGCCAGAGTCCGGCATACAAGAGATTCTCAAGGAGCACAAAGACATGCCTATTTGGAAGCTCAGGTTAGTCTTTGTTTCGGTATTCAAGGGTATCGGAGTGCAGCTACTATTGACCAAATCCTCTGTTGAGGCTAATTGGCCAGTCAGGTATAATAAAATATGTAGGGAGTTCTCACCGATTGAAAAACGAGTTGCCTCAATGATACTTCTATTGTTTTTTTTTTTAAATTGATCATAAATCCATAGAGTAAGATTACTTACTTAAAGGTTGTAGAACGACATGATGAGAAATTTTCTAGTTCATATGCGAAGAGTTACCTAATTGTTGAACTGAAGTAGTATCTCATTCAAACTTTTTACCTCTTACTATAAGTTTCCATGTATCTTGATCGTGACCATATATCTGATTCTTTCGAGATATTGACTTGGAAGTTTATTTCACCTACTTGTAAGAAAGTTGTTTGCTTCAGACTTTGTTTCATGTACTGTTTCAACAGTTGAAATGTGTTCATTTGTTGATTGGGACTCAGTTTTGTTTTGGGTGGTTAAATACAGTGTGTTAGTTCTAATGAGGTAAAAGCTTGTATACCTTTTGACGCTGCGGTTCCAAAATCTTTGAGTTGATCAATCTTGGTCATGATCATATTTGAACATCAAAAATGAGGCCGCCATTTAGACGAATGATCCACTATATGTTTGGGAAGAATTATGCATGATGGGAAATCACTTTTTTTGCCAAAACCGTTTTTTTTAAAACATTTATTTCTCCTAAACTGATAACCCTAGAGTTTTGAAATTTTGACATTATCTTTGAAGTTACAAATGCAACAAACGAAATATATCAGAATTAACAACAGGAAATATTTTTTTTTCAATAAAATGTAAAAATTTGACTTATAATTAATCTCAAACCTTGTGAGAGCGATACAAGCATACTGTTTGATGGATCAAAATGAAACTATGCCTAAAAAAACATTATGTGGAGAATGAGTTGAGATATTTTTTTCTAAAATTACATTCGCTAAAGGCGTTACAGTAGGATTTATGTTTTCAAAATGTTTTTTTGACGCTAAACGGCTCGTTAAAAAAATGAAAATTGACCAAAAATGGAACAAAACATTAGCAATTCATAAAAAAAATCATAAAGTTTCAATTACGGGAAAGAGCAATAACGATATAAAAACTGTTTGTTTATTCTAGACTAAGAGATCACCTGCTATACTTGTCGAATTTTTTTTTTTTTTTACATTGTTTACATTGACTTAGAAATTTTTTGAGCGAATCCCTGAGATAAAATTGATGTTTCTAATGGAAATGAAAATAATTATTGACTTATAAGAGATGTAAGAGGAATAAATTGTGCAGGAAAAAAATAACAATCACAGTGAAAAAATTCGTATATAGTTATTTGAAAAGGAAGGAAAATGATCTTATTAAATACTAAGAAGCTTTTATTATTTTTTAAAGATTAAAATTCCCAGTATGATAATTCTATAAAAGACCAAAATGTAAATGATAATTAAATGAATCTTTCGTTAGAGATTAATATAATTATTTACATTTTAATTAAAAATCACTTAAACAACATTTTCTTCGCATTTAAGATGTTTTTCAGAGAAAAAAGGGTATTCTTTTTTAAATTTAAAATTTTACTTCAAATATTCAATGTAGAAGGATGTCAAGTAAACCATGTAAGAAATCTACTGGCTGTTTGAACGAAAGCCATTTCTTGAAGGAGAATAAATCGTTAAAGAATGTTCACTTTGGTTTTTCAAAAATGTTATTACTGCTGTAGTTTAAAGCAATTATTTGCAAATAAAAAATTATCTGTGATGCAAAAATAAGCTTATAAAATTATATGTCCTTCAATCATATCTGTACTACCTCAGGAATGAAAGGCTAATAATTATATCCCATTTAGATGTTTACGTTATGCTTAAATGAGACGTTATGTTTTATATATTCAAGAAATTTGACATTAAGTTACTTATAGTAAAGTAGAGTGTAGGCCACTCCAGATTTTTTCCTCTTCTATGTTTCCATTTTCTTTCAGACCGCATTATCTTGTTCTTTCAAATAGCTTGGAAGTTTATTTCACCTACTTGTAAAGAAAAGTTCGGTTTGCTTCAGACTTTTGCCTTCAGTACTGTTCCAACAGTTGAAAATCTGGTTCATTTGTTGATTGGGACTCAGTTTTGTTTTGGGTGGTTAAAATTACCAGGTTAATTCTAATGAGGTAAAAGTTATAAATTCCTTTTGAGGTGCGATTTTCACAAAATCTTCAGTTAATTTAATCTTGGTCCATGATCAGTATTTGAACCTCAGAAGGCCCGGGTTCAAATGACAATTGGCTTAGTGAAACGAATATATATATATATTATCCTTCTTGGGTATATAATATATAATGTTCCATTCATACAATCAATGTCTAAACGGGAGATAGTCTTTCATTTCTGGAGGTAGTACAGATAGTGATGATCCACTTATAAATATATATGCTTATTTTTGTTTATTTCCAGCGATTTTTTACATGTAAAAATAATATTCCTCTTATATCTCATATAAATCAATAAATTATTTACATTTTTTCCAGTATAAACATTAGTTTCATTTCAGTGAATTCACTCAAAAAATTTTTAAGCCAATGTAAATAATTATCAATAAATACCGCAAGCAGGTGATCCGTTATTCTAGGATAAACAAATTGTTTTTATGGCGTTGTTTTGGCAAATTTTCATGGTTTGTAATGAGCCTTTAACGTCAAAAAACATTTTCTGAAAATAGAAAATGTACTCTAACAGCCCTTTTGATAATTTGGACAAATTATCTCAATTCATTTTCCACATAAAGATTTATTTCTTGGAATTCTTTCATTTTGATCCGTCAAACGGTATGATTTGTATCGCTTTTACAGGCTTTCAGATTGCTTTTTAAGTCAGAATTTTTACATTTTGTTGAAAGAAATATTTCCTTGTTTTAAAAATCTGAGGATATTTTCCGTATATTGCTTTCGTAGCCTTAAACAAAATGTCAAGACTCTAGAATTAGTAGCAAAAAAAATGTAGTCTAAAAACAGGTTTTTGGCAAAAAAAGTGACTTTCCCGTCATTTATAATTGCTCCCCAACAATCCGACTCATCTACATTAAGAGGTCCATTTTTGTGTAAAATATCAATTTGATCCATCAAAGATTCTGGACCATAGTGTGGCCACAAACTTTGGATAAATACTCACCCACCCATAGGCATCGTCGAAAACACTTCATAAAACTAATTCTGGGACCTCAAAACATGTAATTCCGTCAAAATCTGTAGATCAAATTTGTTTACACTCACTATACTTTACTTATAGTAAAGTAATAGTGCAATATTCAAATAATATTTCTTACATTTATGTTATAGAAATTTATAGAAAACTTAAAAAGCTGAAATGGTGCTGTATATAATCCTTACTTATTTTGTATTCTTATCAGTTTGAGTGTCCAATCGAGTTTCAAAGAGGAAAGTACCGCATTTCCATTTTTTCATAACTTGTTACTAAGTCTATAGTCTTATTATTAAAGTTCCCAAATTCACGAATACAATATTGTTACCAACTTTGATAACCAATAAATTACTGGATAATCAGGAGAAGTCTGGAGAGCATATTCAGTCAATTGCCTTTGTAGCAGACTTCTAAATTCAAAGGGACACCCTGCATATCTAGAACTCTAACCAAGAATCATACAGTGAATAATATTAGTTGTAACAGACAACCTCTAAGTCGAATCCTTTAACAATTTCACACAGCTCTTATCAGATTATGAACAACTACACTGTCGACCAGTGTAACACAGCCAATGTTAGTGTAAAATAAGGTGGCCACTACTGCAATCACTCGTGTCTCTTGGTCTGAGGTGTGCTCTAGTGAGGTTCTTGCCATTGGCACTGAAAATTCTAAAATTGAATCTTGGTCATAACCCTAGATTTTTTAAAATGTACTGAGCACACAGTCTTTTAGAGAGGACATAAAAATATTGGTTCCGAACCTGTTCAATGACAGGTACTCCCTATTGTCATATTAGAGTAATAAAAAATAACTAATGAAGTGAGATTAACTGGTAATGAAAGTCACTCATAACTATAATGTGTCCAAATTAACAAAATTAGACCAACTTTTTGGATCTAGCACAGGACTGAAGGCGAAAAACTAGAGTGGGTAGTAGGAAGCAAACAAATCTAAATTCTCTTTGCAAGCGAATTTATATGACAAAAACTTCAAGACATTCGAAGGAAAAATTTAATTACTTAAAACATAAAGTGGAAAGTCTTGTTAGTAGAAATTTAAACTAAAATTTTAGTTCATATTGACGTTTAGTAAACTCTGGCCTATGATCTATTTGATGTGATTAATGTAATCATATAACCATAAAATATATATGAAATTTATGTTATAATGCTAACAATTTTATACTTATATAATTAATTTTATTTCATAATATCGTTTTATGTTATTCATTTTTATTGTTAGGTAGACTATTAATATAGTCATTCTGTTTTGCTACTTTTTTTCTCTCATAATTTCTTTATGCAAAAAGGTTTATTGCATAAATACCTTTTCTAGTTAAACCACAACATTATCTCGACTTTAAAAGAGTTGATAGAACTCCATAGATATATTTAGTTGCAATATCAAGAGGGTCGACAGTATTCATTAAAACAAATCGTGATTTCATGTGACTAAAATATGTCCACTTCTTTTCCAAGTATCCGCAGAAAAGAAGTTTGTATTCTAGTATGAGTGAATGTCATACAATTACAGATTGTACAATGAATAAGTCTTAGATTCTAATTATGGCGGTAGAGGTAATCGTTTCAGGATTGTTTAAGTGGAACCCCTTCTCTGAATAGTCTTCTCAATTTAGGAAGACTAGTAAAAAGATTAATTTTGCAAATCAGGAATATCGATCAATATACAGACTTAATGTAGAATATTGACGAAATGTTTATGGATATTATAATATCATGTTTAAACTCCATCTACAGACAGATTACTAAAGTTCTAAAGCCTTTGCAAATTTTTGTTTTTATCACATATCGGTGGTAAAAAACGGCCTTTAAGATTCAAAACTTCTAACCTACATCAATAATCTGTATGTATGAAAATAATAGTATCGATTCTTTTCAAATTGTAGTATAGTTGTCTGCCTGCCTACATATGTAGCTAGATATTGATGTAATTCTTAATCAATTCTTCACTTGAATAAACTAAATTTACTGTAAATTATCATTCAGTTATTTATTACATTAGGAGTATATTAACATAATACGAACTTTTTGAAATACAAATATTTATACTTGTTACCGAGGGAAGTTAAGCTGGAGTTTTAGTTTCCTGTACCGTTCGTCACCAGGTTTTTAGTTACCTATTTATTACCGTTACATAATACAACCTCCCCAATTTGGGTGCGAATTTTTGGTGGTAAAAGCCGCCCTACGACATATACGGCAGTTTTGTAAAATATATATATTCATAATATGCAACCTTAGTAGAGAGAATGCATTTTTTTTTTTTTTTTTTTGAGACAGTATAACTAAATGCGTAATATTTGAACCACAGAAATTACTACATGTTACAGTAAGAGATGAATAAGTATTCTTACCTATTCTGATGTTGGAGTCGTTAGACCGCTAAAAAGAACTAATCTAATTTTAAAGCTATCGGTTGTTCTTGAGATTCAGATCGTCTAAAACCGAAACACTGAACACCGAAATAGGGGATAAATTATCCTCAAAGAAAATAATTAATTTCAATTGAATAAAAGTAATAAATATACACCGTGAATTATCACTTAATTAGTAGGGAAAGTCAAAGAAAATAGGCTCCTCATAAATGAAGTTTTATGAAAATAAAAGGCATTTCGAACCATGGTGTTCTTTTCCAGGTAACGTCTGCTTATCGGTACTCAAGTGTAACTTTACCATAGTTCCTTATGTCAATCCACGATACGAAGACGTAAGCTGAAGAAGAGAGCTAAGTGGTCCAAACATGCTTTTTTTTTCATAACACTTGTTTTGTATGGAGGCTAATGTTATTATCAATTTCTTCATAATACCTTTTATTTTCTATGTTTACTAATAGTATGAATATTCTATGTCATAATCCATTCATTTTGCCCAGGTATACTTCAACAGGCAGCCTCTTGTACTCAGTGTGCGATGGGGGCATTCTGAGGAGATATAGAAGATATCCTGACCATCACCAGTATCTGGGAGAGGTTTACTCTCACAAGGCCGACATTCAGGACCTCGATATATCTCCTTATGATGAGTGTATCCTTTTCAATATTAAATATGTTAATATTTCTTTTATTAAATTATTATTCCAGTATGAAAGGATTATTTGGTAAGCTGTTTATTTCGTAAAATCTGTAACTAGTTAGTTGTTTCTCTGGTGATTGAAGGCTTTATCGTTGTCTTGAATTCTCGAATCTAAGCGAAACATAAGCATTCATATCTGCGAAACAGGTTTTATTATATGTACTTTGTCTGAGGAAATGATGGTTGTGAAATTCCGTGCATTTCTGCGCGGATGATCTCCGCCAACTTCAGTCGGTGGATTCATTTCATTTAAACAAATATAAGAGTGCTATTTGTAGTGCAGAATATTTTACTGATTTATTTAAATGTGCATCCCTTTTTAATTACTCCATGAACTAGAAACAAGCTTGTGTAATTATTTTTCAGAAATCTGGCGTAAAACTTAGTAATATAAGGTTCAATTAATTAAGTTCAACCAGCCATATTATACACTTGATGCAATCCCCAGGCAGTACCTTTCACTCTTCATTTATTTTTTACAAAAAAAAATATGTTTTTGAAGCTCCGTAGAGGGTATTTCTGTCATTCTACTGGAAATTACTATGACTCCCTCATCGGTTAATTTTCGTGCATGTGTCAGAAGATGCACTTTTTACTTTACTATAAGTGAAGTTTAGTAATCACAAAAAAATCGACCTCGAGAATTTTACAAATTTACATTTTTAGAGGTCTCCAAAGTCCTTCTTTGATATTTTTTCGATGATGCCTGTGAGGTATGCGAAGTTAGTAGGCACGCTGCAGCCCACAGCGTTGTGATGGATTTAATTCATATTTTACATACAAAGGGGTCCTTTTAGTGTAGATGTGCTCTATTTTTTGGGGGCAATATTGATTATATGATGAGAAAGTCACCCTTTTGGGAAAAATTACCAAAGTGGATATATGCGTATTCAAAATCAAAGAACAGTAAATGCACACACATAAAGAAGTGTGTTTCTTTATTCTGTGTGTTACTCTTCGATTATGAATTTTTATATATGAAGTTGAAACCACAAGGAAAAAGGAAAACAATAGCACTGATGCTCTGAGGCCTTTCACTTTATGCCATCAGAGATCAAATAAAGACTGAGAAGTTAACATAAAAGTTATGCAGAAGGAAGATAACGAAACATCTGGAAAATTCAAATGGCAATATAGCTTGTTAAGAAAAAATACCC
The DNA here is from genome assembly GCA_026182355.1 of Hermatobates lingyangjiaoensis. Taxonomy (NCBI): domain Eukaryota; kingdom Metazoa; phylum Arthropoda; class Insecta; order Hemiptera; family Hermatobatidae; genus Hermatobates; species Hermatobates lingyangjiaoensis. The sequence continues at coordinate 1,102,243 of JAPFBL010000035.1, read as the reverse complement.
AATACAATTAACCAATGCTAGTCAAACAATAAGAAAATAAATACGTACTAAAAAATTAATAGAAAAGAATATATAGTTTTTTTTTAAATAGAATAAGCAATAAATAAATAATGAAACAAGAATACAAGAAGAAAGAAAATAAATTAAACAAAACATTATGCTATATGATTAGAATCAACAATCCAGTCAGAGCTCATGTCCAAATACACATTTCGCTTAATATTTCTTAATTTTATCTTTAATTAAAAATTCATCTAGCTAATTAGCCTATGACTTATATTGATGAGTTTTTCAAAATGATACTTAATGAGGGTACTTTTTACTAAGTTCCTTTCGACAACAGAAGAGGAAAGACCAATTCCTTGGAATCTTCCCAGTTTATGGAATGCCTGTTTATATTAACATGTTGAAAATTACTTGACTCATCTTGTCTTCTATTACAATATTTATGTTGCTTCACCCTGATGAGTAAACTTTTCCCCATTTATAAACATATGAAGATTCACAACCTCCACAAGGAATCCTGTAAACACAACTTTCCTCTTCTTCCTTTCACAATTATGGACAACTGAGATATCAAATTTTTTCGAAAATACTAGAATATCTTGTAGAGGTCGACGAAAGGGTACAACCAATAGATTTCTATTCGTGAAGGGTTGTTTTTCAATTCGAGTCCTCAAGAATTCTTTGGTTATCTTAAAGATATTATCAATTAGTGTTTTAGGATACTTTAATGATGAAAGTTTAATGTTTTCAGACGTAGTTATTGTTTTCCTTTTTCTTTGTAGTTTAAACTTCATTGATTGCACCACGGGTTGTTTATTGTGATTCGTCTGAATTATATTTATATAATGTTGAATTTATTCACGCGGGAGGTGAATAAATCTGAGAACGTCGTCCCTCGGAGAAGGACGTTAAACTGTCGGTCCCGAGCCTGTACGATGTCAGGTACTAATTAAAGATCCCTACTCTAAATACACTTGAGTTAGGCAAAATGTAGGACTCCCACTGTAGAATCAATCTTCATTGTGTCGTATCACAAAGGGCCAATGCTCGGCCTAAGTGTGTTCCCTTGTGGGACTGCCACTACAACCTAGCCTAACCTATATGATGTTGAAAGTATAATGTATACGCTTTATGTATTACTCACCCTTATCGCAAGTGAGAGAAGTCATCTTAAATAAACGGCAAGCTCTGAATTCTTTACAAATTAGAATATTAACGCGCATGCTTTCATTACTTTGTCCAATATGATTAAATGCCGCATAGTGAATAATGGAATAACCTTTGAATTAGTAAATTATTTATGCCATGATCTATATGCTATAATGTTTTGTGAAATACAGGTTCTTTTCTACCACTAGTGACTCTTCTAAAGTAGTCTTCGATTTAGCTGTAATATAATTTGAAATTGTTTATACTGAAGAAGTATGTTTTCCTAAAGTTGTTTCAGTTTTAGTAACAGCCTCAAAAGACAAGACAGTGGGCGTGCTTAAGCTGGGGGCGCCTAATCACGGTTTCTCGGAATACTACGAACTGACCTGATAGCGATCCCCAGGAATCTCTGCCTCTGTACATACTAAACACAACCAATGCTATCAGTAAATGTCTTGCAAACAAAGCCACTCAGGTCATTTGTTGTCACGTGCCGCAGAGCAGGAGTGCGACAGGAACTGCTACACAATCTCTTATCTCCCTCATGCTATTACGTATCATGTCTACCTTAACAAAAACAAACCATTATCCCTTTATATCATAATTGTATATTTAACAAAACTTGTAAATTATAAAACTTGTGACTTTATTTGTATGTATATAATCCAAGTGGAATTTCATTTAATATAAACTTTTTTTTTATAAATAAATGAATTAATTTATTACGGTTTATCAATTTCCTTTTATTTAAAATATGCAACTTCCAAGTTTTTAATTATTATTTGAAATTGAAGTAGTTACTACTCACAGTGTAGGAAATTACAACTCGTTACTCATACTTCTCTGAAATTTCCGAATTCCCCTTTAACACATAATAAGATATACTAATTTAAAGAAAATACAGGTTATAAAAGAATAGTACAAAATACATATTTAAAGGATACACATTTATATATAAAACACCAGAGATGGGCTTATTTAAATATTGCCTACTTAGTGACGGTCCATGTATCTGTAGAGCTGAAGCGCCATGTAGTAGGTTCAACTTGTTTCACTCCACTAAAGTTATTGGAGACTTTATGATATTGCCCTTTAAAGGAGGTCATTGACCCAGAAGAACAGTCGCCATAGAGCTGCTTCTTACTTTCCTCTGTTGCAGTACTCTGGCTCACCATTCGTTGATCAATGGACATACCTCATTGTTTTTGATGGACATATTCCTCCATCTTTTCAAATTTATAGATACACTAGCAAACGTACCCGTCTTTGACGGAATCAAAAATTCTATTATACTTGGTATTCCAAAATATCAATTATAGTATTATACTAATACTACAATTAGAAGTTATAGAATAGTAGAAAATACCATTATTAGTACAGTGCTAAAAAAAAGCCTCTGTATACAAAGATTAGATTTTAAGTTAGACATACACAAATCTACAATCAATGTTTCAGCTTTATATGTCTTATGGTAGCAATATTTTGTGGACAAACCGACAGACAGAAATTATTCTAAGGGTACATGTGGCTACTCTGAAGTATGAAACGTAAAGAAAACTTGAAATGAGTTAGTTCTAATTAACGTGCTCCCAGTCAAAAGCTAGCACGCAAGCCACTGGGCTACTCTGGTTCCATACCTTACTTTTTTACCAGTGTTTATATTACGCAAATATTAAATTAAAAAAAAATATTTTTGTTGTGTTTATTTATAATACATTTGCACTACTGTCATCGGCGAGCAAGCAAGCTACTGGCAACCCTGGCTAGATCCCTTTACTTTATTACCATCATTTATATTATCCACATTTTAAATTCAAAAAAAATATTTGTTTGTTACATTTATTTATAATACATTTGCACTACTGTCATCGGCGATCACGCAAGCCACTGGGCTACTCTGGTCCCACACCTTACATTATTACCAGTGTATTTATTAAGCAAATATTAAATTAAAAAAAAGTTGACAGTTATATATAATACATAGCAAACGTACCCGTCTTTGACGGAATCAGAAGTTCCTGTTTTGGTTTATTGCCGTGTGCCTATTGCCTTTCGGCTATACCACGGAGGAATCAGAAGTTCCGTCATTTTTGGTATTTCAAAATGTCATTAGAAATTATAGAATAGTAGAAAATACCATTGTTACTACAGTGTTAAACAAATGCCTCCAGCTTATACACTACATTAGCTGTCTGTCCTTCAGGTTCATGGTAGAAGAAAGAGTTGAAACCTCTGACCGTTGAGCATGTAAACTACATTTGACCATGTGAGAAAAACTTGGTTTTGCTACCTTGTATTCCTGCGTTAGATGAAGTCTCCCTTTGCGACTTAGTTAACGTCATTGCGAAATAGACTCTGACCCGACTTTGCAATCATTTCAACGTAAACAGACAGTGGCTCGGAATCAATGGTATGTGAAGTATACACACAGACTCCCCAATACCACATCCAGTCATTATGTCCGCCTCTATGGCATATCTGTGTAGAGCACGAACTCAGAGTCGTGTCCCGTTGCACAGTTTTGGGGCACTCATGTTTCGTAACATGAAATTTGTTACTGCTACTAAATTGTAGCATGATTGGTGCTCTACTTTAAGTTTTTACTCATGAGCAAGCAGTCCAGGAGAAATAAATTCAGAGTCAAGAAATTCAATTAGATAATGAACTGCTTCTTCGTCACTAATCCAATCTCTTTACTGACTTGTAAGTTCTTTCCTCGGCTTCATATAGCGTAAGAACTTGTTTGTTGATTTTTCCTCCCTGTTCATATTAAGAGTTGAGAATTGCTCGTTTACAAAACATTTATTCTCAATAGATAGTACATCCTTAACTCTGTGAAACACCATTTCAATGATGTCAAATACGCAATATATTCATATGCTCAATTGAAATTAAAATCAACTAACAATACCTACTTGCCACACCTGTGTATTTTCAAAACAAACTTGTCTGTGAAGTTAGGAAAATACAGCTAAAAGCCCCATAACTTCGCTTCTGTACTGAATTAATAATCTATTTAGAACCCATATTTTAAGTTAGGCACACACAAATCCAGTGTCAATGTTTCAGCTCGCTATGTCTTATGGTGGCTGAGTTTACTTGTGACAAACATTTTTGCGTTAAACGTCCATAACTTCACTTCTACGTTGAATTTCCAATCAATTCATGGCCTATATTTTAAGTTAGACCTACACAAATCTACTGTAAAAGTTTCAGCTTTATATGTCTTATGGTAGCTGAGTTTACCTGTGACAAAGTTTTGCGGACAAACCGACAAACCGACAGAAATTTTTCTAAGGGTGGATTCGGTTTCTCCAATGTATGAAACGTAAAGAAAACTTGAAATGAGTCAGTTCTAAGCAATGTACAGACAAAATCATTATTTTATTTATAAACATTTGAAATAATTATTGTTTACTTCTCCAAACATGTTGATTCTTGAATATACAACAAAGCTTCACAATGCACTTGGTGCCTGTAATTATGTCCTCTGCAAAAAACAAAAACAAAGGTACATAAATCTTTAACTTAGCTATATAAAATTACACAGTCACTTTAATCTATGGAAATTTCTACACATGTGGAATTGTACTGAATACAAAATGGCTTCCTCTTCAAATCAAATCTTAGAAATGCTATGTGGGATAATCCCGAACAGGTAAATTTGGATTTTACTTGAATGATTGAATAACGTCCATGATTTCGTCATATCTTCCTTGGTTTACAGTCTTTTAACATGCCATCCAAATCACAAATTTTCTAATTTACGTATAAGCTTGTTCGTAGAGACTGTTTTATGATATTTCCTCTTAAACTTTCCCTAGTTTCCAATATTCTTTCTTTTTACATTTTTATAGAAAAACTCGCTCCTGCACACTAATTGTCACTGCACTGATATGAATAAAAAATATACAAATCTGTAAAAACAACGTTAAAACAGAAATAAAATAATTTGTACAACTTACCTTTTAATTGAACCAAATGAACAGTTATTGGAATAGCTTTTCTTGAAAATCTGGTCGTTTTGATTGAACATTGTAGATGTGTTAATAAGACATCATGGTTCATTTAAAATAATCACCAAACCATAATAAATTGTATTAGTGTGTTTAATGTAGGATTAATTAACACATTTTCTTAAAGGATAAAAAGTAATGGCACACTATAGAAATTAATGTTATTTAATCCAAATATTATAAAAATGAACAATTTAAAGTAGTATTTGCCATTTATGGTACAGCAATATCGAGGGTTTGACAACATAAGGAGAAGAAGAGAGATTCGTCAGAATCGAATGACGCACAACTCAAACCTCACAGCCAAACCATCATTGTTATTTCATACACGTACACGTAATACTTGTAAATACAATGTGCTCCATAAAAGTATTTGCATGTAATATAAATTAATATTTATAATAGTTTCATTATAGTCGTAGATTTACAAACAAAATTAAAGAGAACATGAACATAATAACATACAGTTAAGAATATCCACTCACCTTCATTTTCTTTACCTTTTGAGATCAGAAAAAACATACTTTAGTTAAATAAAGTTAGCAAACATCCCTTTATATATATTTGGTTTATAACTAAAATATATTTCTATTAGAACATTTATATATATAAAGAAGATTATTGTAATTACGCTTATCACAACTATAAACACACTGAATCAATAAGAATTGAATATCACAGATATAAATAAAACTTTACAAATAAAATCAATACTCAACTTATAGGAAATCACAAATAGATCCATTCTGAAGCCCTCGTAAGTCACATTGTAACTAAAATAAGTATTCTTGCATGTTGCTGGGTTCTCAAGATAGTTCTTCCCTTTCTTTTTCCTCCTGATGTCGAAGATTAGTCGAAATATGGAAGTGAGTTGAGTTCCTCGTGCACCGTTTATTTTTTGTTAATTTATGAACATTTACTTAATATTTTATTTCTGAACTTTATTTGTCTCTTTACGCTTCGTTTTTTCAAGGTTAATGTTCACACATATATATATGGAAACTCGATCCAATAGAGTAACGTTTTAAAAAAGTAAAATCACACAACTATAAACACTATAATCGATATTAGACTTACAGTTCGTCATTAGCAGGAGGTTAAAGGGAATATATATATATATATATATATATATATATATATATATCAGTCGTTATCAGCCTTTGGAGTGATTCACTTCTTTTCCTGAAGACGAGGACATCGAAATATAGTAGTGAGTTCAGTGGTTTCCTTTCTGTGTTCTTTTTTAAATTCTAGTTTATATATATATATATATATATATAAAAACAAAACTTGAAATGGTCCAACAGGACTACTAGTTAACACATGAAAGAGAAAAAACAAATAAAGACACACACAAAAGACTCACAACGATATTTCGACAGTCGTCGTCATCGGGTAGAAGTAGTCCCTTTGAGTAGCTGAAGCTAACTCAGTGTTAGCTAACTGAGTTAGCTTCAGCTACTCAAAGGGACTACTTCTACCCGATGACGACGACTGTCGAAATATCGTTGTGAGTCTTTTGTGTGTGTCTTTATTTGTTTTTTCTCTTTCATGTGTTAACTATATATATAGAGTGCATATATATATGAAGCAACACAAAAACTATATCTGAAAACCTAATGACAAACTATGAACTCTCGAGTTGTACCGAGGTTTTCACGACCAGCATGAGGAAATAAATTGTAATGTTACCTTTTATCAATTAGTTACTTCAATTGTTATGTAATGTTCATCTGAGTTTTTTTATTTTTTATTTAATTAATAACTTCACAATTCAGCTTGTGGTTTGTTATGATGTTCAGAACAATAAAGTTTTGTTTTCTCGACTTGGTCAGCAAATAATACAGCAGTGAAGGCATTCTAGGTATCTGTGGCCGTACAGCTCAAATATTTCTTTGTTCAAAGCGCATTGTATGCTTTACCGCAGACAGGGGAAGCATGATAATAGCAATGCCGATTACTGAAGAGGAGTGAGGGCGGCGCAAGTCTGTCTCGCCAGGTCAGCCACAGTATAGACAGAGTTGACCATGCGCTGCACCGTGTTGATGTTGGGGAAGTGAGCTGCCGCATCGCGTGTCGCCTTGACCGCTGCCTGCAATGCCATCGCCAAAGAGTCCGCGCTCTGCTCCACCTGCAGGATGACTTGTTTGCAGCTCAGACTGGTCACTGCCGAATCTGCTACGCTCACCACTTTGTGACCTAACCGAAAAATCCCAGTCAGCCAAAGATAACAAGTAGAAAATACATTAACTAAACAACTTAAGAAACAGCGACTGTTAACCATGTTTCTAACGAACCTAAAGGATTCGGATAGATAGCTAAAAAGGTTCGTTTGAGATCTACAAAGAACTTCTATTGGAGGGTCCAAACATAGCGGTCCTTTATCAGTGGTCTCCTAAGTGTTGGATATTCACCACAGGAAGTCGTTGAGAGTCATATGTCCATAACTTTCAACGAAAAATGCCAATATTTCCATAAACACCGAGGTACACTTCCCCAGATGTACTGAGTTTAACCTCATTCTGTGGCGGTGGATGAATGGTTTGTGAAAACATACAATATATGGGTATAACATATATATGTATAAGACACATCAAAAAGGGTCAAGGAATTATACATATTTTCTCGTGCAGGAGGTCTTTATTATTAAACATAAGAAATGGAAAAAATTATTTCGTCTTCATTTATTACTGACACGTACCTCAGGAAAGAAATTGGTACGGTAATAAGACGAAAGCCAACCGAAAAGGTTTTCAGAGTACATGGCCATAACAAAAACGAAAAAAGCACTAGGAATAATTGAAAAACAAACTAGAAAAAAATAGCATAATTAATATAAATGTATTACATATACATATATATATATAAATTAAATACCACAATAAACACTTTTATGGTGGTGCTTATTCATATACTATGTCAAGAGTTATTTTGATTATTAATTTATATATATATGTTCAAACCACAATAAGAAATAAGAAAGAAAATACTAATATCTTTCAACCGTAACAAGCGTAACAAATCTCAACTAAAGTTGAGATCTCTTAAAGCAGTTGAGATTTGACTCTGATGAAGACCGCTTGTTACAGTTGAAAGAGCTTAGTCTTTTCTTTCTCATTTCTTATGTGGTTTGAACATTGATTGCTATCTCACGTGTTTATTGTGAAATCTTGCTTTATATACATATTTTGTACAATAAATTTATGAATTATATAAAGATGTAATATTACTCATGAACACCTCCGCTGTGGGAGAATACATCGGTCCTTATGACGTTAGAACGTCATATCTATAACATAAGAAAGGCCTACACGGAAGACAGCAACTTTAAACTAAAGCAGTTAACCTTGTTTTTTAATGGTTAAACTTACAAAAAAGTTCGTTATCGATTAACTGTATAGTAAGGGTAACTTAACAAATCACCAACATTTGTAAAATAGGAATGTTGTTCCTACAGTTAATCTGATACTGAAATCGAATTAATACTAGTTTATAAAAGATATGTTCAGAATAAAAAAAACTGTGACTGACCTGCCAGCAGGATGAGCTTGACCTGGGACAAGAAAGCCCTCGGAGGCTGGTTATGTTCTACGCTTTGGATGAAGGCGGTCACTGCAGAGCCCAGACTGTTTACCTCAGCACTCATGATACTCCACAAGAACTTGAGAGTCTAGTCAACAAACACCAAGAATGTTTACTTTCCCCACGCAACCAATACGTGAAAGTATTAAATATCATTTACTCGTCAATCTACTTCAGAATTCAATACCTTTCACTCACATGCAATACACTAATTTACATCCCTGAAATAATTATTTGGGATTAAATCTAAAAAGTAATATTCAATATAATCCATTTGAATAAGAAGACATTGATAAGTACACAATGCTGTGGACCTCAAATAATCAACGGTTACAGAAACGCTGAATACACCAGGAACACTGGGTGTGGTTAGTTCTAAGACAGAAGAAAAATAAGTGCTCTTAATGACCTCGATAATGTATATGGGTGTCCGAATAATAAGTGATCCACACTTTCAAGTTTTAGGGGGTGAGTAGATAGCGTCCTCATTATGCCCCCTGGGCGCAGCGCTGGAGTTGATCTTGAATATTATAAGGAGTTATTGCTTCTGTTACACCTTCGGCAGTATACAGCCCAAGCAAACATACAATTCGTGTGTATAGTTGTCAGATGTATTCATACAAAACTCCCTAATGGAAAGTGTTGTGCCCCTGGGCACTGTGACATACCCTTCAATGAATGTGCCGACCAACTAACAAGACAAGGAGCTTTTTAGACTTGAGGAGGTCACTAGTTTCCGTCTTCCTACAGAGAATGACTACCTTCAGCATTAGTGCACCCAACGACTCTCAATGGACCTTCCTCCAACATATCAAACTACGTACTACCAACTTAACTGTGGTGCAAGGAAAAAAATGGCTGAAGCCTAACTCAATGGCATAATAAATAAAGAACTGTAGAAAAGTACGAAGGCGTAAAGCATTTGATTCAGGTAGCTGGAAAAAAATACGAGTGGTTTGGGCGGAAGAGGGTGACACTGACCTTGAGGTCGGCCGGAGACAAGACGACCGGTGCAGGAGGCTCGAGCTGGTCCTCGACAGGGTCTCGCTTCTCTTCGCAGTCTATGTTGTAGTAGTCTGCTGTGTCTTTATCAGTCTTCTCCAGAACTTCAGCCTTGCGGAAAATCAACGTCGCATTTCCCTGTGAAAACACCTTTCAATTACAAACATTACATCTATTCTGACCAAAACACAATTAGTATATTGAGTCGATATATCATGGCATCAACTCAATAGGCATGCTCCATTCCCACTTCATTAAAAGAGTTTATAAAGACGACCTGGCATGTATTCACACATCATCAGAAGACTGCTTAAGATTTTTACATTTTATATTTACAACGTACTTGATACATTTTCTCTGGAATTTCCGCCCACGACCTCACTAGTTTTACTGGTTAGCTCGTCACCAAATTGCAGACATACTAAGGTACACTGGCAACAAGTAAAGTATATCTTACATATCGGCATATCTAAATCTTGAATACCGAGAAAGAGATAGTAAGAAGAAGGCCAGTTAAAACAAATCACACTTTACAAATCCATCCGAAGGTCATCATTGTTAAAAAAACATTTAGGACTGATTTTGTTAAAAACTGTAATTTATGACAATTAAAAAAAAAGACAGTTCACATGAACATACATATATAAACAAAAAGGAAATGGACCAAGAGGAAAACTAGTCAAATTACAAAGAAAAGAAGATAGCAGTAGCCGACTTGGAGACTATCTCTGACTGGCTGAGAAGTAGTCAAGGCAGACTACTTCTACCCCGATACGAGGAGAGTCTAGGTATAGAAAGATGTTGTGTCATTTCTTCATATGTAGATTACCTATATATTTTTCGACTTCGTCATCATACAATAGTGAGTTTTTGTTATCAATTGTATATGTGTTCTTTCTGTGTAAGGAGTTTACTTAGTTCGTCGAACCGTTTTATATAATTGCTTTTTTATATATATGAAGTTTAAACCACAATGGAAAAAGGAAAACAATAGAAAAATGCTCTGAGACCTTTCAATGTATGTCATCAGAGCATTTTTCTATTGTTTCCCTTTTTCCATTGTGGTTTAAATGTCATTTATGGCATCACGTGTTTATTTATTGTGATTTTTCTGCATATATATATAAAACATTATGTATTGAAAAACCTGCTGGACACTTCACCCCCCGATGATGATAATTTAAAAGTGACTATGTCAAGCTTTGCTTTCTTTTTTTTTAATTGTTTAAACCAAACCCCTTTTAATGTCAGCCGTTTACCGACTTTTTGCTTGATCGAGATTCTACAGATTCTATATTGGGAGGCCTAAATTTTGCCTAACTCAAGTGCATTTCGAGTAGGGATCTTTAACGAATACCTACATTCTACAGGCTCGGTACCGACGGCTAACGTCCTCTCCGAGGGATAACGTACTCAGATTTATTCACCTCCCGCGTGAATAAATCGAGGGCCAGGTAGGGATAGAACCCCAGGCTACTACTATCTTTGCTTGCTGAATTTTATTAGCTTAGTTTAAGTTGCACAGTAGTTCTTACTCTAAGCGTTAAATGATAGGACATTACTTCTTCAACAAACTAATAACATGTACAATACTAATGGCTTGTTCTATATTTGTTTGGTTTATTATCTAGTACTCTGACCTTCAATCATATAAAGCAGGCCAGGTTGTGGTCTTCATTGTGGTTCCCTGTATCATATGAGTTGTTTCATTCCAAACTCAAGGTAATATTGAATGAAGTCAGTCCCTTTGAAACACCCAAGACAATATATCAGCAATCCATATGGCCATATTCAAGAAACCAGCTTAATCAGTCGACACGAAGTTTAAAAGTACCATACCTCGTGCTAAAACACTTGATCTATGTAAACCAACACAATGAACATCCCTAATTATTAGCGTAAGGCCAAGCGTTATTTATATTTGTATGGTTACAGAGATCAAATAGATTTAGTACATGATAGTACTTTTACATTTTATATGGATTAATTTTTTACCTGATAACTACATTGCAGGCTAAAATTACATGGCTAACTATATTAGTCTGTTTAGAAACTAATGTACTATGCTTTAACCCTTAAATAATATATTATAATTTACATTAGAACATAAAAAGTTGTTTCCCTTTTAAAAGGACGAATACATACGTACACATTTGGTTTGGTAAAACAAAATTGGCTACAATATACACATAGAAGTGTATCCTACTAACTTTGTGAACAATATGCTATTTTTAAGTATTAAATATTTTCGATACCATTACAGTGACCTTTTTCTGAGGATCTCTTTGAAAATATTTGGAATTTCTTTTATCCATTCAATACTTTGAATTCAACCATATCAGAAACCTATCTACCTACAGCAACAGAAACTGATAAAACACACTTTTTGTATACTCTTTGGTAAGAAGTGTATAATCGGTTGAGATGTGGGGTAAATGAGACCAGGATGGATACATATTCCATGCTACGTTTTTTGATGTAAACACAGGTGACTTTAGGGGTACTTTTGAGAGGTTTTAACCTCATAAGTTAAAAAGTTATGCATAATTTATTTAGCACAAACTTAACTCATGTACTACTGGTAATTTAAAAGCAAAGCTACACAATCAATTAAATATAGATTCCTGTTCGATATTCCTAACACACTCAATCCGAATTTCGATTCGAGTTCATTTTTTTACAAATTAATTTTTTCACCTTTTCTATTTTTAATGTGGATTGTGATTCGAATTTTAGTTCAACCAGTACTTCTAAAGTTTAAATCTATTACTTCAGAGTTCTATATTTCCTCCGTAACTATATATGTTTAACAAGGCAGTTTATAAAAGTTTTTCCATCTTTTTACAAATTTTTCTTAAGGTATGCCTCAACGGTAGTAAAAAGGATAGATAAACAACTTCTTTTTCAAATAAGTTTTGTAAAAAAAGAATACTAAATTCACAGAGGATTAACAAATTAATAATATGGAGGGAAAAAAGTATATATTTATAATAATATATAATAATTTTTCTAATAACAATAAGAATATATGTATAATATACGTAATATTGACTTCCTGATTTCTGAACACCTGTCTATAAACGGGAATTTTTCATAAAAATACTTGTCTAATTGTCTAAAAGAACAAGCCATTTTTAAAAAATACAATTATTAATTTTCTGATTACAACTCAGTTGTTAAATACAAGAAGGATTAAAACATATATTCAACCAATCTTCAAACTAAAAAGATTTAAATTCAAATTCGAGTTTTATATTCATTTTTATTTGAATTAATTCTTCAAAAATCTAATATTTTAGATTTTTTTTTATTAAAGATTGAAAAAAAGGTCGATTCCAATGTAATTATATTTATTTTTATTTATTTGTTAATGTATATTAAATTGGCAAGAACTTGACAGTGTTCTGAAAGGATCATTCAAGCTTTCAGAATGGTACTTTAAAAAATTAAAAAAAAATAATGACAAAGGAGTGATTATCTTTTGTAGTTTAATAATGGTTTCTCTCAGTGATTACTTAGCAATACCAAATGTAAGTTGAATAACTGGTAAACTACTTGTTGATATAACGACCATTAATGTCTCGTTTTTGAGCCATTCATGTAGGATAAGCCATTAAATGTTTAAAATTATCAACAAAATAATAGGTGTTAAAAAAATAACAACAATATAAAAATAAATACATATACTCTAATATTTACACATTAGGCTATAACAAGGTTTAGCAAAAACAATTTAAAAATTAAACGTTTCCATTTGTTAAACAACATTATTTGTTAAACAATTAAATGAGATATCAGCGAACCATGCTCATAAATAACATGCATTAGGTTTTCACCTTAAAAATGAATAGCATCTAAAATACTGTTTAAAGCACTTGTTCAAATATTCCCTAAAGTGGAAGAAAGAAGGGTGAATATTTGGGGATATCAAGAATGACGTCTCCACACCCACACAAAGTTTATTGTGAAACTAACAATGCGTTTCAAACACTCAGTGCTCTTCTTCAGGTTAACATCTGCACTGTTGAGAGTCGTGTGTGGAGACGTAATTCTTGAAATCCCCAAATATAAGTAAATACCACACTATAACAGATTGCACAAGTAATGAAAAGTGTATATGATTTAAAGATCCTGGAATAAGGAAGAAAAAGTTTCCAAATAAAAAAGTTTTAAAAAAACAACAAATTTCGAACACGTAGTGTTCTTCCTCATGCTACACCACAATACAATATAAATAGAAAGTGCATTTAAAATCCAATTCACTGAAACAAATAAACTTAGTTACTTTAGGTATTTTCTTCTTTGAGTTTCTTCTGTGTTATGTTTCTTTTACTTTCACGAAATAAATAAAAAGTAAATACAACCATTAGTACAGGTCGTTATCGACTTACGTCGTATCCAATTTACAGCTGAGAGATGTTAATGCATCTTATATATAGTACATAGTTTAGTAGTATGCTGTGTTTGACTTGAAGATGACAATAGTAAGAATAAGAAACGATATGATATGTAGAGAGATTTTAAAAATTATATAACAATTTAAAGAAATGCAACAACAAGGAAATACGAAGTGTCTAAAGGAAAATAAAAAGGTTACACAATCAATTAACTGAAGAAAAGGTTAAACTTTCAGACATACCTGTATGCACACATATACATGCATACTATAAAATCAATGATCAAACCACAATATGAAATGGGAAAACAAGACTAAGATCTTTCAGCCGCAACAAGCGATCTTCCTCAGAGTCAAAAACCCAACTGAAACACTAGATTGACAAAAACTCAGTTGGATTTTTGACTCTGACGAAGAAAGCTTGTTACGGTTGAAAGATCTTAGTCTTGTTTTCCCATTCCATATTGTGGTTTGATCATTGATAGTTATTTCAAGTGTTTATGTGAAATCTTTTTATACTATAAAATGCATAAATATTGACTTTCAGATGATTAGAATATCATTATGGTATACAGTCTCAAATTGTTACAGTAATTCATGGGACCGACTTTCAACCTCTTCACAACCGGCCAGTACTATGTTGTATGTACTTTTTATTTATTTTGTGAAAGTAAAGAAATATAATGCATATATTTATGCAATAACTCATCGCACAACTATTAATAACTTTAGACTTTAATTGTAGTTATTCACTATATTGGGTTACTGTATTTCTCTGAATTTATATTTTATTCATGTTTTCTCAAGAGGAGGTTATTATAGGAGACCTGCATGAAAGAAGACAGCGAAGTGATGTCCTCGAGGATGTTGGCCGCCGAGGAAGCGACAGAGTCGAGGGCGTGCCGCCGGTCCTCTTCCAGCCCGCTGGCCTCCAGTTCATTGACACTCCTCTCTAGTCTACTCTGGCCTGCACTGACCGCTTCCACCAGCGCCTTCAGCTTCCCAATCATCCCGCTTCCCTCTGAACCAAACACACCCACTTTAGCACTCAAATAAAAACACCCCATCTTATTATTAGATAAAGATTTCAAATCAGTACTCATTCAATTAAATTAAAGAATACTTGCAGTCCACTCCTCCTTTATGAAATAAGTGGCAAAAATATTTTTTAACCAAACTTAACCAGAAAAATTAGCAACACAAAATAAGGCCCCTCCCATTCACACACACCCATACACAGCGGACTATTAAAGAGACAGATGGAACTTCATTTACATTTATATTTACAGGTGTCATTTATTTATTTTGAAATATTTAGCCAAATATATTTATTAACCAATCAGTCAGATCAGAAAAGATAATTACCATTTTATTTAACAATAAACAAAATAAATGTCATGCTTAACAATTTCAAAACTAACTAATAACTGTTCAAAACTCACAAATCATATTTATTTAGTTATGATATCAAAGAGACATCTCCTTTCTTGTTCCATTATTATTAAAAAGGATTTGTCGATTGCGGCAAATGCATCTAGATTTTTCGAATAGAATATAGGTCTTCGCGTTGTCCATCGGCGAGGATGGAAAGTAGTCAATTAGTCTGGTTGATGTCAGGCACTCTTAAAAATGCTTTTTCTATTTTTTTTTATTTGGCGTATGAGCATCTATGATCATTAAAGCCATCTCAACTAGTCAAATAAATTTAAGTATTCAAATTTAGGACTCTTAATGTGGAATCACCACGGGTGTATCGTACCAGAAAGGACAATCATTCTTATGTGTTTATTCTAATGGAACAGTTACCTTAAGATAGCTTTTTTACATTCTCTATCACAGTACTATGCAGTATATCATAGCTGGATAGTTACATATGGTCAAAAGGGAAGCTAGTTAAGTATGCTTCATATTGCCGGGACGATCCCGTTCATTTTGTTTCACTCCCAGTGCATTATATTAATTCAATGCAAGTCACCGATTGAACTGTTCACAACATAAGGTTCACTTCGATCGAACACCAGTCCCACAACAATGATCTACAATATTTCATCACATTCCTATATTATTTTGCTGTTGAAAAAAAACATGACATATATAAACTATTAACGGACTCACAGACGTTAGGAAAAAGACCAAGAGATAGACAAGAGTCGAACAAGGAAGACAGGGACAGTAAAAATAAAAAAGTATCATATTAGATAGTGGAAAAATGAAGTACTCGAATATTTAATCTTGCAATAGACAACTTGTGTCGGTTATGCAATAGGAAGAACCAATAAGGGGCTATTGAAAATAAAGTAATCCATTAAACCCTCTGGAAGATGGAGAAGGACAGAAATCGGTCGAGTGAGGTAGGTTATCTACTGTACATTCTTCATTAATTACCAATAACGTCTATACTATTAACAATAACAAATCATGCTTAACGACAACATACAAACTCTCATTTTGTTATACTTAATTCCGAAAGAACCAATATGAAGTATTAATTAAGGTTTATAATAAATATTATATTTAGAATTTAATTATACTGATGATTAAAATGTCAATTGATGAATATAGGAACAAATATAAATGGAAATATGTATCAAACGTGTACCTCTAGAATTTTTTATGAGTTTTGGTTAAAAGCTCCTACCAGATGATGTAATGTCTGAAATCAAGGTTTGCAGCCAACACTCCATTATGTCTTAACATCTGGAGGCACTTCCATCTTTCTTGATACTCTGTGAAGAGTGTTAGGAATGTTGTTTAGTTTGCATCAAATAACTAACTATGGTCTAAATTTTCATCAGTGAAAAGTATATGATTTTGTATTGGGGTTTGAAAATAAATAATTCATTATTAATCCGTTTAAGCCTATAATCCAAATTCTAAAAGAATCAGTATGAGTCACACCCAGATTGTAATGAGATCTTGTGTGGCAGGGTGAGTTGTTCAAACCACGCTACGCCTAGAGCATTGCCGGTCTTCGAATGATAGTACGAGTATGTGAAATGTCCTTCAAGTGACATCTCAATGAATAGTGAAAGTCTCCTTAGAACTGCACACGAAATCTTCATGAACCACATTCAATTTCTGCATTTATTCACTTATTCTATTCACATATTCTTTGTAATGTAAGATGTTATATTGATCCCTTTCAGTACAACAGTAACAGGTTACAACGCATTAAGGAGGCAGAGTAGTCTAGTTAGTACGTACTGGAGGTTCGAGATCAAGCGCTCACTCACTCTCTATCTCAACATGTTGGGAAATGGAAACATCTTGAGTTGCATGTATCATAGAAGATGGAAAACATTAACTCCCAAGTATTTAATTATTCTTTGAAACATTACTTGTAGGTCCTTTCACACAATATCATTCGGAGAACGATTATACCTTGGGTGTACTGTGGATTGAAGTACTCACACTGCCAAACCCCAACGAGGTATCATTACAATCTGGGTGTGACTCACACTGGTTTTTTAGTATTGTGACACGAAATGTTTAAAACATGGATTATAGGGATAAGCGGATTAATAATGAAGTATTTATTTTCAAACACCCAATAAAATTCATATACTTTTGACTGATGAAAATATAGACCATAGTTACTTATTCGAAACAAACTAAATAAATTCCTAGCATTCTTGAAGGAAGATGGAGTTCCCCTCAGAGTTCCTTGTAAACCTTCATTATACACATTTCATCTGTTAGGAGGTTTTCAACAACACTCGATCAAACTTCTTGGGACACTAAGTGTGATATCATATTCCTCTGTTATATTTAAATCGCATACTCGTTAAAATTCAACTTAAAATAAATTTGAGTATGGCGAAAATTAGAATTCATACGTTCTGGGTACCAAAAAGGTCTTAAAGATATGTGTGATCAACGTGGGAGTAACCAACTTAATCTAACATACATTATATTGAAATTTAAATCCATATTTGTTTTCAACTTCTTATAAATAAGTAAGAAGATACTTCAAGAAAGTAAATGTCAAATAAGTTGATGCTGGGATGATTACGGGTGATGTTGAGGAGAGAGGTGGTGGCGAAGGCGAGGAGGCGGTGCACGCTGGTCGACAGGGAGAGAACAGACCGCCTGACGTGATCGGTACGGGCGGTGTGCGGCCGTCGAAGCGAACACCCCACCACGCTCCGCACTCCAGCCTCCACTTCTGCTTCCAGCCGGCCCAACCAGTCCAGTCCACTGCCGACGTCCACCACTACTTCTTTGGGCACGTCATACTCCTCCTCCTGAAACATTTATAACTTTAAACCTCTAGTAATAAAATATCTAGAACCGTATGTTAATTGTTAGTACTTAGAATACATCAAAATTCCTGATTCATTGTTACATGACTGGATCTCAAGTAAATCGAGGTAGCCTCATCTAAAACATGGGTGAGTCACATTAACAGGGTCACTAACAGCTTGTAACTTGTCTAGAGCGTCACCATCATAGAAATATGTAGTTCTTGATATAGTAAAAAACTCCAATGTTTTTGGGCAATATGCATCATAGCAAAGATAACTTCTTGTACTTAATGTCAAAACAGTTACATTTTTTAACATTTTCCTTAAAATATGTAAAAAAATCTCAATAATTATGTACTACAGAGATTATGTGACACTGACAAGGGATACTACTAAGTTCCATTTGCAGTCACTTGTCAGATTTGTTTGCCCTAACTTCATAAAAATGTATGTACTTCATAAAAAATATCTAGTCATCGAAGTAATCAATTCATTAGAAATATATTTATTTCAAAATAAGGATCGTAATCCATAATCTATTATCAACTGAATTTGAAGATACTTGAATAAAAAAAATACATAACTAACAACAAAACTTAGAAGAAACTGTACCAGATATTAATGTAATATTAAACAAAATTTAGAAATATACTAATTTGAATAAAATGATGAAAAATATTTCTTTATCATAAACTTTATCATACTTATTGTGTTTGTACAAACTCCCTTATTGATAATTAATTGCTTATTGATTATAATGGGTGTTTCTAATCTTAATTATTAGTAACCGTTACCTGTTACTTTTTTAAGTACTCTAACACTGATGATATTTTAGTTATAAGTCGTGAAATATTACAATTAATCATTTAATTAAATCGTTTGTCAATGGCTTGATAATACAAATTTACAGATAGGTCGTACAAACATACAGATTTGCAATTATACTTTAACGGCCATACATAGAGATATACAACTGTACTTCATAAATAAAATGAGTTAGTTTTTAAATGAAAAACATTCGTCATAATTGGTAAATTACTCATTTCAGAGATGGACACTACAAAAATGGGATGATTTAGCAACGGTACTATAGAAGGGCTAAAACTAAGCATATATCTCGCAAAAAAACTATAACAATACTTCATTATGGAAATAAGAACGCTATTTTAAATTCCTATAACTAGGACATATCGTGAAAATGATATATTTACTTGAGGAGGTACGAGAGGATGAAGAGGTCGAGGCACGTCATAAGGCTGAACAGTGTTAGGCTTGGACTCCAAAGAGCCGAGGGACCCATGAGAAGAAGAGGGTGAAACGGGAGCTGCAGGGCGCGGCACGTCGTAACTCTCCGCCACTCCACTGTCCACTGTAAACATTCTTCTATGTATTAACTGCTTCGTGCAGAATTTATACACAAATCAACTAAATGTAATACACTGTCATACTTGACCTAAGTAACACAAACTAACCAAAGATTGTTAGTCTATACTCATACAAAAAAAAAAAAAAAATATGGATGAAACTACAGAATACATCCTTCTCTTATACTTACTTATTAATATAAAGGGGACTAAGAAATCTATTGAAATTGCTCCGCCACAATATTATAACGGTCAACAATAAATGTGTTTACATTTATTGTTTGCCTATTCCATGATTAGAAATAAACCGTATTTCTAACCTATGCATCACATAAATTATCTGTCCGCAAATGAGCAGCTCGCCATGTATTTTTATTCAACAGAATTTTGCTTCAACCTTGCTGAGCGTTCACACACATTGTTAAAGAATACCATTCGTGGAACATCAATAAAATGCTTATAATCAAACAAACTTAGTAAATTGTTAATAATAACAACCAATTATTCAATTGCTCTAGGAAAAGAAATAGAAAACCCAGGTAAGTTACAATTTATTCTTCTCGCAAACAAGTTTTATTTCCTTGAAGGTGTTCTATGAGGCTACCAGCAGCTGAACGGGCAATATCCTCGTCTGCCAGCATTTTTTTATAACACTGGAAAAGAATCAATAATTATTGGCAAATAAGGTACTTATTTGGCTCCTTAGTAGTAGTAGATCATTTCTCCGACTCAATCTTAAACGATATGGTTTTCTTTCTCAATTTTATGTACAACCAATTATGATTTAATAATTCATTATTATTTATTCTATATTTGTACTTTACGAATTTCCTTTTTTAGTTAATTTATTTTTCATCCCTTCCTTCTTCATGTCACTGCTACTACGCCAAAAGGATCTTTCAGTATGGTTTGGACCCTCAAGCGGATCATAAGTTCCCTCTAGATGACGACGATTCGTGCTGTTATCGAGATGAATTTTATCAGTTCTTACTGTGCAATTTGATGCTGCATCTTCGAGGACAGTTTCTTTTTTGTTTATATAGATATACATATAACAGTGCTTAGAACGAATGAAAATCATCTGAAACAAGTATTTAATATGAGAATGTCTGCTTCAATATGAGTAAAGATACACAAACCAGGAAAGCCTAACCTAATAGTCCCAAACTGTCGGTTTCAACCGTCATTAGGAAAATAGAGAAGGACCAATACCACACAGATACAGAGATAGTAGGAAATAAATTTGAAACTAAAAATGAAACTGTATCTTTACTCATATTGAACTATATATGTAATAATGTAATACCAATATGATCTAATGATTCATTCGCGCTCCGTCCTTCGACATGGGGAGATCTCTCTCGCTTCGTCCTCCTTCTAGCCTACTCTTGATGACGCACAACAGTTTGAAATATTGAGAATTTAGTAAGTGTGCTTTTTATTCTTTTTTCTGTGTCGTGTTTTTTGTAATTTAAAGTTATGTATGTAATAAGTCACAGCAAGAGATGAATAAACAATCAGTCCAATATATACTGATGACAGAAATTGTTCTACCAGTTTTGAATGTTGTCCATCTGAAGAGGAACTGATCTAAATAGCTGAACTATATCCAAAAGTTTAGACATTATTATTAATTAATAAACATTTATATGACCACCTATTAACTGCCAGATTAATTGAATATACAAATAAATGTAGTTAACAGTAAATACATTAACTTCAATAGATGGACGTCAGAAAGGAGTCGAACGATCCCACCACCATCATACGGGATAATCTGTTTATCCATCTCTTAATGTGAGTTATACCAACTTCTGAGATACTAACAATATGGACGTATATGTAATATTGGCCCTTTTTTTTCATCTTTTTGCTAATCAAAACTTTAGTGCAGTCGTTCACGATCATAAAACTTAAAATTTGAGAAAATTTTGAATTCATTGAAGTAATCAATTAATGACTTAATCATCCATTGATTGCCTTTTTTAGACAATCAAGTGTTTTGTTAGAGATGGAAAACCAACCCAAGAACCATGATTCTTTTAAATTGTTTTCTTTAAATACTAACCGGGAACTAACTTTTAGAAAAGCTCTACAAGTAATCTAAAAATATTAGCTTGGAAGAATTACTAACAGGAACTTTTTATACTTTTAGAAAAGCTCTACAAGTAATCTAAAAATATTAGCTTGGAAGAATTACATAATCAAGGAACTTTGTTTTTATTAGTTCTATAGTGAACAATTTACAATATCATGTCTATAACAACATTCTTGAAAGGATGTTAAGTACCTAAATAATCAGGCATGCTTGTTAAATCATACATGAACACTACAGACCCGACATCCGATTTGCCCACCAAAGTTTTCTTTTGGCCAATCTCAGAACTAGCTTCAGCTGCGAGAGCCTGTACCATCATGGAACGACTTTCTCATAAGCAAAGGACAAAGGGTCAATAATCCACTCTTGAAGATTTTCAGGACGTCCAACATGGCCTACTAGAAGTCCAGTTCCTTTTTTTTACTCTTTTTCACTTATTAAATATCATATGCCCTTATTAATTTGTAGAAATAAAAACACTTCTCTAAATTTTATTGTGGACTCACTTTATAATGGAGGCTGATAATTATGACAGTTAATTTCATTGGTATCTCACCTGGAAGATGAATACTGGGAACAGAGTCGTACTGCATCGGACCTCCCGCTGCCGCTCCTACAGCCAGAGCTTTGCTCATCGTAGCAGTAGGACTCCAGACGAGCCTTCAAACAAACAAACAATAGTAAGTAAAGCACATTACATATATATTATATATAGAAAACGAGGTCTTAGGAATACGGATAGTAATGTTCTTTTATAAACACCTCAAGAGGGGTAGTTTCATTCTTGTAGTAAAAGAACTATTCGTTTACAAAAAATTCTTTACTAAGCTTGAAAAACCCATTTTCAAGAAGTTTTGATATAAAATAATGAAAATTAGTTTTCATAACAAATAGTGACTTTTCACTTGCAAACACTGTGCTTTAGAATTTCACATAATTATGTTTAAATAACTTATATTAGGCAATGTACGCCAACAGACTTCATAGTAACAATCATAAAGTCATATATAAAGAACTTATTGGAAGAAGTATTTAAACAAGTAGGAAATACAATGAAGAATAGTCTGAAAAATTCTTGGTATCGAAAAAAACATCTCGAATAATTGAGTAATAAAATTTCCGAAGTCAACTGTTGTTACTACAACACTAAGGAATTAGTAATGGGATATCGGCAGTAGTGCAAAAATCTGGAGAGGGTGCTTGGCCATGAAGCTGAACACATTGAAATTTCAAAATCACTCAGAAAATACCATTTAGGAAATCATATTCAAGTACTGAACCATCTTTACACATATTTTTTTATAATTTTAGCTACAATAACAAAGTCGACAATTTTAGTCGTCGATAGAAGTTTTTTTTTATATTTGCTAGCCTCCTTTTTAAAATAGAAATAATAATAGTATGCATCAATTATAAAAAAATAAGTTTCAGCATATAAATCGTAAGTTTTGATCAGCCCTACCACTACAGTGTAGCAACAATTAACGTACTGGAATATAATGTAACAGACTGCAATTGTTACATCCCGCTGTTCTTAAAATTCACTTGGAAATATATTGGCGAATGACTAAAAACTTTTATCTGATTCCTACTCTTTAAAAATAAAGTCATACTGGTAAAAAAACAGCAGAATCTAAATTTAATAGTTATCAATTAATTTATTTAGTATAAAGTTACAGCTGGCAATAATTAAAAAGGAAAAAAGAAAACGAAATATGGCATTTTTAGGCAACACAAAAAATGATACCAAAATATAATACCAAATAATATTAAAATGTAAGGTTGAAAAATACTATCTACCAAAGAGAAGCTAATTTAGTTTTCATTAAAAACTCAATTAACTACTATTATAATTAACTATTACAAGTTGAAAACGTAGATTAACTAAGGTCTTTACATTAAACATTTCCCCTATACCTCCTATAAAGAAGACACCTATGTGTGATAGTAGTCAGTCAAGACTAGCTAACAATTATTGGAACCAGCCTGCAGTTGTGATAACAAGTTTTCTGCGGAAGGGCAGCAAAAATACAGGGACATACTATTCTTCACAGCTGAGGATGCTATAAGATTCCATCAAGCGGAGTGGATGCTAACTAAAAGGGACTGTCTTCTTCAAAATAAGCTCCATTTCACAATTCACCTCTTGTCCTGACAGAAACATGAGTTTATATTCTCCAGACCTTGTGCCTTCTGATTTTCCCTTCTTCTCAACCTCAAGTCATTCTTGAATCTAACTGATTTCAGGGACGATGAAATGCTAATTTCAGAGGTCAAGTCATGGCTTCTGTAAACATAGTCGCTCCAAGTGTTTAAAGTGTGAAATAGAGGTTCCTATGTGAACGAGGGACCTCATTCATCGATTAACTTTTGATGTCTCAGTGAACTGGAAGTAGGTCAGGGTAAATAAATAATGTAGATAACTTATAGTATAACAACAGAAAAAACACCCTACTATTTTAGCTTTACTCAGTGAAACAAGTTCATCACGCAAACAATATCATTAAATATGTGGCACTATATAACTTAGTAACTGAAGTATAAATGCTTTACAGTACATATTTCCACATTAATTCCTATACCTAGGTACTTTCGTTGTTAAGTCTGTATAACAATCAAAAAAGCTACCACTGAATATTATTCCGCTGTAGTTATAAATTAACTTTACCAAATAAAAACTATGAAGGTACGTTAAACTAGTATTTCTTACTTGTGGGTCATGGAAATGACTAGTTAAATAACTATGGTTTCTATTAATTGAGCAAATATCATATTCAACTTTAGCAGAAAAAAAAAAAGTGAAATTGAACATCTGAAAAAGCCTAGTCTTTTATTTTAATTATATTCGGAGCTTATGATAATTTTATAATAAATTTTATCATAAATTTTATCTTTCATAAAGAGTGGGACCCACAATACTTTGATTCCATAAAGCAGGATTTGAAAAGGATCAGAAACTGCATTACACTATTCATACTTCCAAGAAGTTTACTGTTAAATTAGAATTAATTTATTCTAAAACTTCACAGCAAAGCTATATAGCTTTCAACTTACTCGTTCAACTTGCTGGTGCCAACTTTTAGACATAGTTTCATTGGGAGATTTCAAATCAGCTTCCGTTAAAAGCCTCAACCTATTTCCTGGACAAATTCCCTACAAACATTGAGCCAATTATTATTAATTTACCAAAATTCAGATGTATTAAATGTCTGAAAGAGGACTTACTTTGACATAATGGAAATAAATATACCTGATTTCCTTTAAAAGAACACAACCACCATCCAAGATAACCCGAATAATCAAATTCCAACACTGTCAGGACATCACCACAGTTAAAGGACAATTCATCATTTGATTCGGCATGGTTATCATATAACGCTAAAGCACTCTAAAAAAATGAAACATGACTTTAACTTCGTTTAAAGAAAAATATTGTGCCAATTCTAATGATAAAATACCTGAGGTAGAACAATATCTTGATTCTGAGGCATTATGATATCAAATATTGAAACACCTAACAATGCTAAAGGCTGTCTTACACAATTAAATTGAAAGTAAAATTTGCCATAAGTCTATGCAACCTTAATGAAGGAAAGTATGTATACACAACTGATAACAGTGAGATATGACGTCAACAGCAGCCACACCTTCAACACTGTTGATCAATTATGTTAAAAGTTGTGAGAGAATAATTAATATAAAAATAATTATTTTTTAAATCTTTATAAAAGCAGAGAAAATAAAATGATATAAATAATATGTTCAAAATGAATTAATTAGTTGAACAACATATGTAAATATTTTGGCTTACGGAAACATGTCTTGGCCATAAATATATTTTCCTGACATAATTAACCTTCTAATTACGTTAATTAAAAGTTCTAAATTCTATTTTACATTCGCCTTTTGCAATGATATGGTAGCATAATTTTGAAATATTTTTAAGTTGTTTTACTTAGAGAATGCCAATGGCATTGCCTTTTTTCAATTAATTCGAATACTACAAAACAGAAAAGTCATGAAGTAAATATAATGCTACCAGAGAAAACATAATTTGTAATATCCTGAAGTCTATTTCACTTCTTATTGGGTAATCATAAGATAATTCAAAAAACTATTGCTAAAAAAGTTTATTTTTCAACAACTATTTTAAATCCACCAAAAAGTCTTTATCTTTGTTTTGTAAATAACAGTTTTCAATTTTTTTGAATGCAGATAGCTGTATATTAGTTATATTTTCATGTATACTTGCCAAATTTATTTATATTATATATAGCCATTTGTTTAGTTAGGTGACTCCAATTTTTTACTGTTTAATATATTTCCAACCCTAAAGCCAACAGTAATTAATCTTATAAAATAAACATTTAATAATAAAATAAATTACTGTGAAGTTTACAAGTATATTCCGCTTCTCTGTCGATCTCTCACTCTTCTTCCCTCCTACTATCTCTCCCTACACTCTTTTTATTCTCATTGTATATAGATTAGTAATTATAATTACTTAAAGGAATTCACCTTACTCTAATGTTCTAAGAGAGGAAAGGGTGGAATTTTTATTATTTGACATACATTTTACTAATGGGTGATCATATTGTTGGGTAATTTTAAACCATATACCTGGATGATTGTATACCAGGAGTCCTAAATTTTACCTCACTGAGGTTTATTAGATTTAGGATCTTCATCGAATAAGTGACACTGTATAGCTTTACCCACTCTCCGAGAGTCGGAGTGCACATGGTATTCCAGCATCCACATGAGAAACCTTAGGTCATGGCAATGTTTTGAATTTGTAAAGACCAGCTGTCTACCTGTTAGCAACCACTAACCTTCCTAATCTAATAAGACTTCAGTAAGGAAAAGTTTAGAAAACCCCATGTAGAATCAGCTTGGTAAAGTGGGATGCCATAGCTCATCTATGTATTTAAAATAGGTAACAAATAGTAAATGAACCACAATTTTTGACTTTAGAAAACCAATATAGGTGATAACCTATCAGTTTGGACATTGGAAGCAAATTTACCGTTTATTTTGATGCATTTACAGTTTACAGGTTCCTGAATCCATATTGACATTTCAATGATGATTTCTGTATGTGTATGGGTAGTTGTGTATTATTATTATGAGGCTACCCTGTTAACCTGCTTTATTCAGAGACAAACGAAAGAGGAGGAGAAGGTGATCAAGGGTTGGGCCTGACCACCTTCGTTTCCCATCCTTCCTAATCCCCAAATCCCCTCCTTTTATCCTAGCCCCAATCTAAGGTGTTATGCGATCCGTGCCGTGAATATTTATTAATATTGATTCAGAAAAAATAATAAGGAAAAGTTACTCTATGATATAGGCATAGCAGGCTAGTGGGATGTATAGAGACAAAGTCGTATCAAGACTGTTGAAGATAGACAGGGTCTGAAACCTGTCGTAGCAGAGGACCAGAGGATGTAAGCTTGTACATATCAAAAGTGACCTCTGCAGCACGAACAGCTATCATTTATAGATTTATTTTGTCTTGTATTTAATTAAATGTATATAAAAATAGTCAGATATTTTTTAAAAAATCGACATTTTTTTCTTTTCTTATACTCCATCTCTTTTTTTTCCTTCTCCTCTGTACTCCAGCAGTCCAACCTAGGCATCTGTCCATCCCTCAACTTCCCGATACTGAAGTACGTCATTTTATTTCTATTATCTATACAACTACGTTTACTGTATTCATTAACACTAATACGCTCATAGTTATTATTGTACTTAGGTGCTACCTCAAAAAGAACACTTCAGTGTCCGAAACTCATTGTAGTTCTTTACAAGACTTATTTGTGTAGATACTAAAATAGTTTATTTTCTTATTATTAGTAAATACAACACATTATATGATTACGTGAGTAATGAATTTAACTCAAGATTTATATGAAAAGAAGATATACTTACAATCTGATTTCAAGTTGGACGGTTACTAGGAAAAGAGGACTTCCAACTTATTTTATTTATGATTCAATAATAATTTAAGGTTGTTTATTTTTCTAAATTTCTGAGAATTTGTTAAACAAACTATTTCTGAAATCTATATTTGTTGTTACAACGACTAAACTTAGATTACATTTCGATATCTGTTGCGAAAAGTCACTAATAAGAAGTTTATCTCTTGTTTGGCCTTTTAGTCGTAAGGTTTTTGCAGAAAAGATGACTTGCATCTAGACCAGTGGTTCTCAACGTGGTCCACATGGACCCCCAGGGGTCCATAGAGGATTACTGGGGGTCCATGAGGAAAGTAGTATTCTGAAGGTCCATGACACGTGGTTAGAGCTCTATGTTAAGTTTAAATGAATTCATCAGCAAACCAAAAATAAATCAAAGCGTAGTAAGCTTTGGCCGTACAATATTCACACATAATTAAAATATAAGGCCTAATATCCTCGTCAGTTTGTTAAAATGTTCCAATGTTTTAAAATTTTCTATTGCACTTCTCTTTATGGTACATTCAAAATTGATTCTGTTACAATTTATTTCAGGGTACTTTATAAAATGTTAATAAAGAAATATTTTGTTATTGTTTTAAAAACATTTTTGTATTTTCGCATGCGTTGTAGATTTAATGAAATTATTTCATAATTAATGTTTTTCATTTACCTAAAAACAAATATTTATTTATAAATTTGTATAATTATGTTTTTTAAGTATCCGGGGGGAGTGAGTAGGGGGGGGGGGGGGTGAATGCTTTTAGGGGGTCCAAAAGTAGCTTTTAGGGGGTCCACAAGCAAACAAAGGTTGAGAACCCCTGATCTAGACACTAAAGGCATCTTGGTTAAAAAATTGCAAAGCCAGAACAAATGTTTTAGATACAGATCAAATCTCAAATGGTTGTTATGGATAGGAAAATAATTGAATTTAATTTAAAAAGAAAAATTACAAGAAGAGCACTGTTTGAAGGCAGGTTGGTTTTTTCAGTGCTAGACTAGTTTGAAAATGAATCAAGTTTGGTCGCTGGAGTCGACTGATTATACAGGCTCAATGGAAGAGTCGATTAATTTTGTTTAGAGAATTAACTGGCGAACGGACCAAAAATCATTGTGATGGAGAAATAACTGGAATCCAACTTCTCCCCTTCAACAGCTCAAAACACTTTTAAATACAACTGTCTTTTACAAAACATTTCTGTTAATAGTAGAATTTAAATATATATACACATTTAATCAACATTTAATATTTAATAATATGTCCAGTCGACAATTATTAATGAAGTCGAAATATTGATAGTAAGTCATATTTTTTTGTTTTTATTTGTATTCTTATGGTTTGTAATGTATATTACTTGATTAATATATAGTATATAATCAAGGAAATTACCACTTTTAGTGGTGATTGTGTGTTTATTGTGACAATTTTACATATATTTATATGGATTTGTATATATAATTTAAAAACAAAAAGAAAAAGGAGTGTAAATGAAACAAGGTTCTAGTTTTTTATATTTAGAGGACTAACTTTCAATATTGGGACAGTTTCAACTATCATTCACTGTACGGTAAGAAAATGCAAGCAAAATCGTAGATATATATATATATATACGATGAAAAGCGATCCCAAGCGGATAATTACTCCAACCGGCTCTGCACCAGTACATTTAGTTTCCCTCTCTTATCTCTCCTGATGACGGTTGAAGCGAAAATTAGAGTTTTTTATAATTATAAGTATTTGCTACTTACATATATCAAGGTATTGTAGTAAACACGTTAAATAAATATGAACTTCTAAACTACAGTAAGTAATTCAGATATGTGATTAAGAACTTTTTTATGATCTGAACCAATACAAATGGTCTTTTTCAAAATCTCACTCATACTGAAACAAGTATGGCAAAAAACAATAGAGATTTTGCCATCATTCGTATGAGTGGGTAACTCCTTATGGCAAGTTAGATGATGCAGTAAAAAAAGAAGTCAAACGACAATAGTGTTTTCTTTGAGTTGTATATACTTGAATAACAAACTGGATACAACATGATAATTATTCTTGTTGCTTCCACCAGCCATACTTGAAAGCCTCTCATCGTAAGTGTTGTTTAAAGGGTGTAAAGTTTGGTTCATTTATTATTTAGCTCCACTTTTAGTTAAGGGAAAGTCACATCACACAGGTTATCTCTAAATCGAAAGTACAAGTTTTACTCACTTAATATCTAGTTGATTGTTGGCACTATATAATTTTTTTGGAATTGGCAACCTTTTAAAATGGCATGTAAAACTCTTTGTTAAAGATTGATACAAATAAGTAAGCATGTTTGTTACAACCCTGCAGGACTATAAAGCCGTAATCAAATACAGAGTTTAGTTTAATTAAGAATAATTTAAAATTAAAATACGTTCTTAATATAATAGAAGATATAAATAAATATACTTAATATAAAAAGTCTTTTTATAGAAATACAAGTAACTAATTTTTTTTTTGTAGAAATAAACAAAAACCGAAGCAGAGGATATGAAAATCGTATTTCTGTTGCATGGGAGGTAAAATATTAACCACAGGCTGGGTGCAGTTATCAGGTAGTTTTTCCCTATACTTTCTTCTTCCTCCTGTACTTCTTCAGTCTTTAGTGAAGCACCTTCCATTTCCTATCGCAAACCTTCTAATCTTCAATCTATCTTTTCTCACATCTCTTCTCCTAAGCCTCCTAAAACTGCTGGTGGTTCTCTAAAACTGCCAGTTCTCACGGACTCAATTTCACTGACTGTTTCCGTGTACAGGTCCTGAGATAGATTGATGAGACTAATTCGAAAGTCACTCTGAGAGCTTCAGAAGAAGCACTTATTAGTCTTCTGGGCGGTAGATCTGCTCCTGGGCTTAACCTCATTGGTTTATTGTTCCTTTATTTTTTAATTTATTTTATTTATATATTTTTTCTATTAGTTGCTATTAGCTTTTAATTTTATTTTAGTTAAATATTTTCATTCATTTACTTTTTATTTGGCTTTTATTTCTTTATCTTCCTTGTCTCCCTTTCTTCCGAAGGTTGGCTACACTGTTTGAGTGCTTCGGTTTGAACGCCAAGCCAGTCGTTATCAGCCTTTGAGCGATTCACATCGACGACACATATTCCTGACGACGAGAACATCGAAATATAGTAGTGAGTTCAGTGATTCTTTTCTGTGTGTTCTGTTGAAAATTTTAGTTTATATATATATATATCAGTTCACAAACGAAGAAAAACAACACACAGAGAAAGAGACACACTTACAAACTCAAATTTTCGGATGATCCGTCTTCAGGAGAAAAGAGAGAATGGGCGACCAAGCACGCCGGAAACACAACGGCAGGAAACCTGCCGTTTGGGTTTCCTGCCGTTGTGTTTCCGGCGTGCTTGGTCGCCCATTCTCTCTTTTCTCCTGAAGACGGATCATCCGAAAATTTGAGTTTGTAAGTGTGTCTATTTCTCTGTGTGTTGCTTTTCTTCGTTTGTGAACTGATTTGCGTCCAGTTTGGATTGCTTTTTCGAATTTTAAGTGGATATATATATATATTAGAGTTGGCATATTCAACAACATTTTTGAGAAAAATTCAAAACACAAATTTAGAGTTTTCTAGTCGTATATGACATTGTTGTGTTAGAACAAGGTGATCTAGGGCCAATGAACTCATTTTCGGCTTACATTTCAATTTTTGACAATCATTCATGGAATGCCAAGGACTCTTATTAGGTCTGAAGTGGCACACTGGCTGCACCTCGCTTTTAACGTACCTCTGTCGTTTGGCATCATGAAGGCTCCTCATACTTTCACGAACTTACCAGAGGGTACATTTGCTACATGCGGGAATAGGATCTGTATATACAAGGCATGGGGTCATTACTGAGTCAATAGACCTGAAAGTCGTCCCTAACAAATAATACAACTTAAGAATGTTTTCATTACAAATTAACATTTTTCTATATATTTTAGTAGTTCCACTTTTATATATTTTATTAATATATCTGGCGCTATAATGCTGTGATAATTTTGAAGTATGATTCGCTGTAAATGACTTGGTGGGGAGTTAGATTTTCATTACAGAAAAGTGGGGCATAGGAGAAGAGGTTGTGGAGGTCTATTTAGACCATCGCATCTGCTGACTTGGTGTTTATGTGGACTTGACTTATGTTCGGGTAGCATCAATATATGGCATCAATAGATCATTGTCGTTGCTTTACAATAGTGAGGTGTTTAACAAGCTTTCCTGCGGCCGATACAAACAGTTTTAGATGAAATCTTATGAACTAATTTAACAGAAGTTCACAAGTTTGGGAAAAATGAAAAAAACGCGACACCCCAACGTGCATTAATTTAATCAGTGACCTGTCAATACAACGTATGCTAAAGTAGAGTTCTTATTCTAATAAATTCTAACCAAAACTGTTAATTTGTTATTTTTATCTAACTTCCTAAAAAAATTGAACTAAAAACTTTTTGTAATAAAATTACTTTCAAATAACATCTTTAAGACTGGCTGACACTCAAAACAAATTTAGAAAGACCAAAAGGTGAACAATAAACTAGGGGTAGATTAAGAGTGAGGAAGCCAGAAAAGCAAAAACAAATTAGGTCCCTAACGGAAAAACTTCCTTTGAAAATTACTAGCTATGAATTTTAAATGTAATTTTAATTACTTACATGTGGTTTATTTAAACATAATTAATGAAATATCTTTTTATGGTTTACAACAACCATAATTACAATTGTTTAATGTTTATAATTAAGAGATTTCTACAGAATTAAGTCATTTTTACTTTACTATAAGTAAAGTATAGTGATCGTGAAAAAATTCGATCTCGAGATTTTCACGGAATTACATGTTTTGAGGTCCCAGAAGTCGTTTTATGAAGTTTTTACGATGATGTCTGTGCGTGGGTGGGTGCGTGTGTTAGCATTGCTTGTTACCACGCTACGGTCCAGAATCTTTGATGGATCAAGTTGATATTTTACACCAAAATGGGCCTCATAAAGACGAAGATCCCTATTGTTTGGGAAGAATTATGCATGATGGGAAAGTCACTTTTTTTGCCAAAAACCGTTTTTTTTAAAACATTTATTTCTCCTAAACTGATAACCCTAGAGTTTTGAAATTTTGACATTATCTTTGAGGTTTCAAATTCAACAAACGAAAAATATATTCAGAATTTTAAAACAACAGGAAATATTTTTTTTCAATAAAATGTAAAAATTTTGACTTATAATTCAATCTCAAACATTGTGAGAGCGATACAAGCCATACTGTTTGACAGACAAAAATGAAACTATGCCTGTAAATAGAACATTATATGGAGAATGAGTTGAGATATTTTTTTCTAAAATTACATTCGCTAAAGAGGAGTTACAGTACGATTTGTGTTTTCAGAAAATGTTTTTTGACGCTAAACCGCTCGTTAAAAAATACTGAAAATTTGACCAAAAATGGAACAATAAAATTAGCAATTCATAAAAAAAAAATCATGAAGTTTCAATTACGGGAAAGAGGAATAACGATATAAAAACTCTTTGTTTATCCTAGACCAAGAGATCACCTGCTATACTTGTCGAATTTTTTGTATTTTTTACATTGTTTACATTGACTTAGAAATTTTTTGAGTGAATCCACTGATATAAAATTGATATTTATAAAGGAACAATTTAAAATGTTTATTGACTTATATGAGATGTAAGAGGAGTAATATGTGCAGGAAAATTATAACACTCACTCAGAAAAAAATCTTATACTCGTATATGTTATTTGACAAAGGGGAAGGAAAATGATCTTGTTAAATACTAAGAAGCCATAAAATTCCCAGTATAATAATTCTGTTAAAAACCAAAATGTAAAAGATAATTCAAAATTGAAATCCTTCGTTTAGAGATTAATAAATGTAATTATCGTACATCTTTAATTAACAAATCACCTTAAAACAACATTTCATCGCTCTTTAAGATGTTTTTCAGAGAAAAAAAGGGTATTTTCCTGTTTTAAATTTGAAAATTTTACTTTAATATTCAATGTAGAAGGATGTCAAGCAAACGATGTAAGAAATCTACTGGCTATTTGAACAAAAGTCATGTTCTCTTGTAGGATAATATTTCGTTTCAAGAAATGTTCACTTTGGTTTTTCAAAAATGTTATTACTGCTGTAGTTATACTAATGAAATTATTTGCAAATAATAAATTATTTGTGATGTACAAAAATAAGCTTATAAATTGATATGTCCTTCAGTCACTATCTGTACTACCTCACGAATGCAATGCTAATAATTATATTCCATTTAGATATTTATGTTATGCTTAAATGATACGTTATGTTTTATATACTCAAGAAATTTGACATTGAGTTACTTATAGTAAAGTAGAGTGTAGGCCACTCCAGATTTTTAAATAAAGCTGATACGTCTAATTGAAAGAAATCTTAATATTACTGGTTTCAGGAACCATTAAGTGAATTTCATAAGTTCATTGAAAAAATTTAAAATATGAATTAGAAATTTAAATCATTTTCAAAATTATTAGGAGTTATTCAATAGCTCCTTTGCAATTATCCGTTTAATAAACATGGAATTTTTATTTATTGTTACGGATGCCTTCTCTGTTGAGGTTGGCTTTATTAAAAACATCTTTTCAAGAAATGTTTTATCAAATCAATTATAGTATTGATTTTTACATCTCTTTGTAAGTTTTATGAATGAGGGAATCTTAAGTTGCGGGAAATTCGAAAACTAAAGAATTTAATAAAATCCTAAGTAAAATTGTTTTAAATTAATTAAACAGGGAATTTTAAATTGTGCATTCATATTTTTAAATGATTCAATATAAACAAAAAATAGATATTTTTGCACCTAGGGGATAATGGGGTCTATTATTTCCCAAGTATTTTAGTTGATTACTGAGGCAACGCGGAAAAACAGCCGAAGGAAATAATTACGCGAATAACAGTATCTTCGAGGTTCATATAGTATTTTATCCTCAGAAAAGGATATATAATGATAATTGATTAAATGTTAATTAATATACAAACAATTGGTAATTATTCTTAATTATCATGTTCACTGACCACTTAAGTGTGGTAGGTTCAATATTTCACTGCAGATATATAATTAATACTATCGGTACTCGGGAATGTGCTTGGTCCTGTTAGACATGGTGCTGGAATCTCTAACACTCTGGTTTCCAAGGCAAGATTTGGTACGTTCACTGCCTTGTTATGGATATTGACTGTGTATGTTGGTGAGCAAAAGGTGTGAAGTACGCTCAATGGTATGCCCGGTGGGTTATCTGTCCATGCAGTCCTATGTGGGTAGTACCTTGTATTTTAAAAAAAGACCAATCAATCGGGTGCAGGTTTGGGGGTATTCCTCTCTTCATCATTTCTTCCAGCTAGCGTCTCTCTTTCTTAAAACTTTTCCTACTATCCCTCAATGGAACGACTGCTTTAATTGTCTATCAAGCTTTTATTTCGGTAGCAGATGTTAGCTGTCTTAGGCTGGTGTTGCCGGACTTAGGGTGGCTTATTTGGTTTTGGATTGGTAAATATTTCTGCCGTTTCTCTTGCCTTCTCCTCTTAATTGCGTATCTTGGCTAACAGGTACAAGGTTTTGTGATCACTGACTTTACTTGCATTCAGTACGATTTAGGTCTGGAGTTCTAACCGTGAGGTCTTGAAATATTGTCTGTACAACGGGATTCCTTCGGGTTCCTCATATCCCACTGTTGGAGTTGGTCACTGTGATTCCTCACCCAGGAAGTGTGGACTCTTTAGGGAGTCACTGTCTGAGAAGCAGTATTTTCTCGTGAGGTTACCTGCAGAGGAACAAAAGGGAGTTAGACCAATACCATCGGTAAGGTCCAGCAGTTGGCAGGTAGACATGTAAACCGGTACTCTCTTAGCTGAGATCTCGTCCCAGGTTAATGTGCCCTTCCATTCGGCATGATTGAATCCCTCTGGCTACTAGGATTGTACTTAAACTAAGTACCCAGAGGTGTCAACGATTCTGTTTGTCCTTCTCCTCTATTTTTTGGTTTAATCTCCTATTCTTTCCTAATATACCTATTTCTTAGATTCTTCTTAACTTCATATTCTCTGTTATTCTTCTGCCATTGTTTTTATTTTTCACCCGTAAATCACACTTTTATTAAGAAACCATCAGACTTTTAAGGACGACAAGGAAAATGTTTATTGGTTGTTGTAGATTGTTAAAGCCGGCCTTCACAAGGTCCATCTTTAGTACTTCACAAGGAGTGTCTCGACGTCCTTATTTGTCAGGATGCAGTTTCTAGTAATGTGTTCAAAGTCTCCATGTTGAAAACATTTACCTTGTCTGCTTTATCATGGTATGTCCGTAAGACTAAGGTGCATGATTTAAATCAAAACATGTGTCGTTGTGGCTGTAGGATCCAAACTCAATGAAGGGAATATGGTTTTGGGTGTGGTAGTCTAAATGAGTAGCAGTATTTATTCGAGAGATCACCAACTCTGTAAGTGTAATACCCGGTGCAGGGATATCCATATTACACAGTATCTAAAAACTTGTTTTTTGGGTAGTCCTAAAACCTGTTAAAATGTTCATTTGTTTCCGACGACTGCATATATAGTCTTTCAGCCTCAGTGCCATTCTAGAGCCTCATATTCAATGGTGAAGTCTGGCTCGTTAGTCGACTAACACTCAATTTAAGGTGTCATCGTACTAGTTTGGTTTGACATCGGGAGACCTAAACATTACTCCATATAGGCATCGTAACAACACAGCACAATACGTCCTCTTCGAGGAGACATTGTGGACAATCCTTCCTATTTCCCATGTTAGAAAATGTAAAGTCAGACCAAGATTTAAACACGGAATTTTAAGTGCAAAGTGTAAGCACGCTTCCATCAAGCATCTGACTGTAAAGATGTAAAATAGATTTTTCAGCAAGTAACATAATTCTTTTCATTTCAAATGAACACCTTGGGCCACTCTCACCTAATTTTAGTCTTCTTTAGGCAGCTTCATGTTACTATTTTATTTTTTTGGAGTTTCTATGTAGTTAACTTGTCTAAAAATGAAACATTCTAAAGCACTTGATATTCTTACAAATATGATACATTTCAGATCTTAACCCATTTGAATTGAACATTTGATTAAAATAACAATTATTTTTATGACTTTCTGTTGAAAAAAATGAATAAATGAAAATGAATAGTTATTTTTTTTAAAAAAAAGACCCGGAGTAAGTGATGACACGTATGGAACGAGTATATCCTTGTGAGTGTCCAACTTTTAATTCCCTTGACAGGGCAACAAACCATTTCACAAATTCTCAATTCACAGACTGACCATAATTCGAATATTTTGGTTATATTAAAATTGGCTGAGTCAGAACTAAATTAGTACAGATTAATTCACAAAGAATAGACAAGGTTGTAAGATCTAGTGATTACGATTGATAATGCCCAAAGATAAGTTGTTCTTATTGAGACTATTTCTCAAGTGTTAGAAAAAAAAAACGGAGTTGGCCTTTGTGTATTGGAATGTTTTTGTTTGGATTAAAAGGGCAATATGAGTTTGTTGTATTGGCAAACATGGTGAACGGCAAGCCAGTTTCATGCAGACCAGCAAGGGGGAGCCCAATGCCTCCAGGCATTCCCTGTTCGTAAACTCATGGTCAGTACTTCTAAAGCCAACTAAACTAACTACCTTTATTTATCCTTACAAATATTTCTTATTTTAGTATGCGACCCAACCAACCTATCCCTCTCATATAAAACTTTATTTAAAACTAAACAATTTTTAAAAAAAAGTTAATTTCTTCAATGTTGTATAAAACAATATACTTTTAGTGCATATATTTAGACGGCTTTATGTCACCAATTGTTCTCAAGAATAAGAATATAAGAAAATATAAAAAGAAATCAGTTTAAAATATATTATTATGGTAATTTTATTTCAATAAATCAATTTTAATAATTAGTTGGAAATATTTAAATTTGATTTATTTTGTAATTGACAAAATTATTTATGTGCAAATAGAATAATTCTATTAGAATATAAAATAGGATAAAATAGGAACATGAATCAATTTTATTTATTTAACTTTTAAAAAGTAATATATTCTGATTTTATTTACACTGTTGTAAATAGTAATATAGTTTTCTATTATATATATATCGTTTTCGGCTCTGACGAAAACCGCTTGTTACGGTTGAAAGATCTTAGTCTTGTTTTCCCATTTCATTTGTGGTTTGATCATATATTAACTAATATGTTGATACTTGCGAGTGAACGTCACAGCTCTGCATTGGATGAAATATTTTTACCAGTTTCGTCCGGAGCAAAAGGAACATGATTTTTTAGGAACTCGGTTGGCGACTTTTTTCATTAGTATGACTTCTTACACTATATCAAGCTTCAGTAACCAATTTAAAAAAAAAATGCTCTTGGGGCACGCAGGGGCAACATTTAAACACTCTAGCACTGAGTGTTGAGTCGTATATGACGCAAATTGAAATGTTAAGAATAATTTCATTTGATTTCATCATTAAAACATTAAACTTTTTAAATCATTGAATGAAAGGGAAGAACAGGAGATAAGAGTGATAAACTAAATGACTCTTGAAAATAGAAGGGAGTGATATAAACCAAGAATAATAGGAGGTATAGTGAGGGATAAAGAGAATGAGACTGATAGAGAAATGGAAGGTGTATGTGAGGAAGAAAGACAGAATGAAATAGGGAGAGGTAGTGAAAGATGTGGAGGAAGCGTAACAAGCAAAGTGTGTAGAACATCTAGAATCAAGTAAATATAAAAATGATATAATTTTAATATTTGCACGTGTTTTATAAGGCATAACCATGAGATTAATTCAATAAACATTCTGGTAAACGTATTGGTAAATGAAATAAAAAAATACATCACGTGACGATTAACAAAAACAAAGTAGATTTAATAGAAACAAAAAGTCAGGCTAACATAAAAGTATATCATGTGGTAATTCCTTTTATGATAGCATTATTATTATCATCAAGGGCATTCCTACGTTATTTCATATTTCAGAAGTCAATTTGATAACTTTGAATGATTGAGTCTATTAACATGGTACACAATGTCGTCTCAAAAAAAAGGTGGTATTCCTACGGTCATATTCTAAAAACTCAGTAGTAGGGGCGTAAAGCTATCAGTTTCGAACCTGTACGATGTCTGGTACTCGTTAAAGATACCACGTCAAAGGTCATCAATAGAGCAATAAAACCAAGTATTGTAGATTCAGGACAACTGATCTAGAATTAACAGTGTATTGTGACTCACATAACTGAAGTTAGTCCGAAAAAAAAATAAACAAAAAACAAATAAGCCATACTGTCACCTCCAGGAGAATAATAAAGTTGAAAGCCTATAAGCATGCATTGAAAACATTCATCTTTTGGACAGCTAAAAGTGATTTATGTTTCAGTTGTTTAATATAGACAGAATTATTATCTATATTTTATTTTTTCATATTATCTTCCTTATTGAAGTTATTCAGGATTGATATACTTTAATAAATATAATTTTACATTTATTTGGCTGATTATAATGAAAAAAAAAACAATTTTTGAATTAAGACTTCAATTTTATAAACCGTCATTCAAGTTTATATACTGATATTACCACTAGTACCATTGAGGTTGTTACTAACCTGATAACCCTCAATCTTGTTACTAAACTTTGCATATTTGGTTGCTATCAAACTATTATGATTTATGAGTTCTTGGAAGTGAATCGGGATACTTGAATATTTTTGTTTCATATATGTATTATCAATATATATTGGGTAATAACGTCATAGACTTTTTTTTGAATAATATTTACCATCTTTAGCGCCGTTTTTGATCATATTAACAAATTTAAGTGAGTGTGCTGCTAATGAAGCGAATCTGTGTCACTAAATGTATCTTGAGGAGGTCTTTGCCAGTGACTTTTACTTTGTGTCCATGTCCTAAACTGTAAAAGTGATCAGGAATGTATAAAAGTATTAGCAAAATACCCAGATTGAATCTATTAAATAAACATGCCATAAATAGAAATCTGAAAACACAGACGACTATAAATTTTATCTTCAACAACTTTTTTCTCTTCTCTAACATTATATAAGTTGTCGAATTTTTAAAAAAATTTTAAGTGCGTAAAATTGACGTTTGCTATTTGTTAACATTTTGACGTTCACCTGTCAAAATGCAGGTGTTTTCACCGAACAGTTTGGTATTCATTTTGTTCTGATAATGTTTTATTAGTTTACACTTCGTTTCATAGTATTATCATGAACTAATACGTACATTTAGTACGTTAATTAAATGTAACTATAATAAAAAATTGACTTCTCAATACAATATTCTCTTGAGAATACAATTCTCTTATACAATAAATTCCCGTAGAACCTTTTCATCTGTTAGCAACAATTACGTTTGTCGTTATTTGATGGGTTAATTATTGCAAATCCCTATTCAGTAGATAATTATCTCAAATACTCTGAGACTATTGTCAGATAATGACAACTATTTGAGTACTTTGCAATAAAAATTCTCGAATTGATTGTTTTCATTGAAAATTATTCTTTAACTCACCTGTTATTAAGCCTGAAAGGCATTAAGACTTCAAAGTTATTAATCACCTGAAAATTCTGAATGCTTTAAAATATTATAAATTTTTGTAAGTTTTGATAATTAAAAAATGTTTGAATTTTTTAATGGTAAAATAATTTTTAAAAATTTTATATATATATAGTTCAATGTACATAAAGAAACGTAGAGAAATTAAAAACATACACTTACAATCCCTAATTGAGGTGCTACCATCACGACCTACTTCCCAGGTATCCACAAATTGGGTACAATTATTAAAGATCTTTTCCCTATTTTATCCTCTTCCCCTGCCACCTCCAGTACCTTATCTAATCCCCCACGCCTATCCTACAGACGCCCTCCCAACCTTGGCAATTTTCTCTCCCACAGGAATCTAACCTCCACGAGGGCTAACCATTTGCCCTCTGGAGCGAAACTGTGCGGACGTCGAGGTTGCCTCACCTGTCCGATTATCAACCCCCAACCACACTTCACAGCCCCCTCCCATAACACACACCATCCTGTTCCGATTGACTGCTCGTGTACCTCCAAGAACTGTGTGTACCGCTTGGAGTGTACCAAGTGTGATTCGTTCTACGTAGGCCAAGCATCCACCAAGCTTAGTCTCCGTATGAACAATCACAGAGCTTCAGTCAACAACCATTCCCATCTTCCCATCGCCATACATGGCAATAGCCACGGACTTCCATTTAATGAGTGCTACATGTTACAGATTCTACGACAAATCCCCTCTGACTGCAAAAATCTCACTCTCCGAGCCTCCGAAGAAGCCCATATTTGGTTGCTCAATGCGCGTAGTGCACCTGGCCTTAATCTTAAGAGATAATGCTTCATTTTATTAGTTTCTTGTCAGTGCATCTAGTTTTTATGCTTTTATTTTAAGTCTTATTCTCTATTTTTCATTAAAGCTTAGTCCATAAATTTTAATTTTTATTTATGTATCATTTCTTCTGTTCATCCCTCAGTTTTTATTATTTTATTTGTTTTTGTGTTTATTATTATTTTTCATATTCCTATTTTAATTTAATCTTAAATTGATTCTTGTCTACCTTATTCTCTGTGACCGGGCGCATATGTGGCAACATTGTTGGTCTCCAACCGTCTCTGTACCAGTACGCTTGGTTTCCCTTTCTTATCTCTCCTGAAGACGGTTCAACCAAAAATTAGGGATTGTAAGTGTGTGTTTTTAATTTCTCTACGTTTCTTTATGTACATTGAACTGTATTTGTCCATTTCGGATCGTATTTTACTCAAAAAAGTGTATATATATAGGTGTGTTATCTAATCGGGATTCGGGCAAATTTTCTAGGTTCAAAAATAAAACTCTCATTGCCGAGGTTTGGATTTTATTTTTGACTAGCTGATACCTGTTCCTTAACAAGTTTCTCAATTTTTCTAAATAGCATAACAATTTGAATTGTTATTGAATGCTTTAAATGGTTCGAATATTTTACACTATTTGCACTATTCTAAATTTGCATGGTTTGTAATCTTCTTTTATATTTTGTAATGTTGAAAATTCTATGTAATCTGGAAGTTTTATCATACATTTATAAACAGAAGTAAGACAAGAGCCCTTGTTCATGATGACATTTTGACCGGAGAAATGCTAATCGATAATAAAAGAACAGAACAAGAGTATCATGTATACACCATTGTTACTTGAAAACAACTACCTAGCTGTATAGAGAGGTATCATGGGCTTTCAGTTAATACTGAAGCTTTTTAGTCATTGAACATTTAGTCATTGTAGATTTTTATCACAAAAAGAAGAAAAGCTTGTGCGACTGTTGTAAAGCAGTCGGTTTCGAGCTTGTATGATGTAAGCCACATATAGCATAGTTCTTATTCTGCTAAACTTGAGTAAGGTAAACATTAGGGCAGCCAATATTGAATCAAGGCTAAAACTACAGCTATATAGACTATAAATAACAATAACTGAAATGGGTGTTGAATAAAATATGGGCTACTTTCAGCTCTTTGGACAGCACTAAAGGTGGAAAAGTATAAATCTGAGCCTTGGAAAGGAAACAAAAAACATGGTTAAATGCTAGAATTAAACCACACAGAAAACAGATGGATATAATATAAAACTTTCAAGAAATTATCACTAATAGATATAAAATTACAGTTTCAGTCAGAGACAACCAAAACGCAGTTTATTATTTATTTTTCAAATATTATTCCAACTTAATTTTCTTATAATTCATAAAAAATTTTCGTATATCTATTCATCTATAAATTTTTTATGTACTTATTTATTTATATCCTTATTATTTACCTTTTTTCTTACTATTTACCTTATTATTGTGCTTTTTGGATTCTCCGGCCATTAAGCGCATGGTGAGTCTGATAGGAAGGTGGTCATCCTACCAATTTCCCCATAAGTGCATGTATACTCGTACAATAGATCTGTTTCCTTTGAAGATCTATATATATATATATTGGGAAAACAAGACTAAGATCTTTCAACCGTAACAAGCGGTCTTGGTCAGAGTCAAAATCCCAACTGAAACACTAGGTGCAGAAAATATCTGGTGAGGGGTTGAGAAGAGTGGAAGGGAAGAGTGGTATTTTAAAAGGGGTGAAAGCGAGGGAAAGGAATAATGTCAGAAAGGGATGTTTGGGGAAACAAAGGAGTACAGTAAGAAAGAGTAAAATTTCTTTTTTATAGTAGTTTTTTACTTATAGTAGTTTTACGGATAGTTTTTTACTCTTTCTTACAGACTCCTTTGTTTCCCCAAACATCCCTTTCTGTAGATTAGTCCTTTCCTTGTTTTTCTTCAAGTTTAAGATAAACTGGTGGTTAATTTTGTGGGGTGAGTGTCATCTCGGCCTGAGTTACTACTTGCAAGGGTTTTTCAATGCCCTTGTTGTGAATTAAAGAGCTTTAAAACTCTGATACTATTTTAGACTTGAATATTTCGAAGTGGTTTTAGTTTTTAAATTAATTTAGGTTCTAAAATTCTTTACTTTTTTTTTATTATCTTAGTATTTAATAATACTAGCATCTCTCGGTGTTTGTTTTGCATATGCTTTATGGGTTCTCCGCCCATTAAGTGCATGGTGAGTCTGTTTGATAGGGAGGTGGTAGTCATACTAATGCACTAGTGTTTTTGGGTTTCACAGTCCCTATTAGTGCATGTATACTCGTACACTTGATCTGTTTCCTTTGAAGACGTGTTTTTGACTTGGATATAAAAAAAAAATAAAAAAATATTTTTACCTTTTAATTTACTGTTATTAATGTCGGAAATTAATAATTACTAAGGAGATAGGTTATTAGTATTGCATATAATATATTTAGTTATATTAGTTTGTTCTATATTTTTAATTGAATAAAGAATATTCATAGCTCTTAACATAGAAGGAGACTTTAGGGATATTAGACTCACTGTGGGTTAGTGGTTTACCCAAACTGCAAGGCTATCCTGTATTTACCCAAGGGGTAACAAACGTTGCCATTAAGACCTTAATGAAGCCTCTGGTTACTTTGACTATTTCTCACAGTTTGCACTATTATTATAGCATAAAAATAGTAATTTACTTTTTGAGTAAAGTATAGCGATCATGAAAATATTCAAAAATATCCAAATTTTGGCAGATTTTTATGTTTGGAGGATTAAAAGTCAAAGACCATCTTTGTTGACGTTTCTCGATGATGTCTATATATATAATTAAAATAAGCAGTGACACATAAACTGAAACACAACAAAGACTCACTTTTCAATATTTCGACCGTAATGGCGGTCGTCCTCAGGAGAAGAAGTGAATTGACGGAGGGACGACAGTCAACATACACTGACCACAGTCTAACTAATAACCACTAATAATAATACACTAACCCACAGTCAACATATATAACATATATATATATATATATAAAATTCACATAAGGGGTTATTGAGGATTTTGGTCATAAAACATACAACTCCTGATCATCAGCCGTCGTTTCGCCAAAAGTTGTTTGGCATTTTCAAGGCTAAAAAACAATTTATTAAACGACATAAGTAAAGCAAGATAAATACATCATCGGACACCATCCAACAGAAAACAAGCGACACAAACAACAAGTATCATAAAATACCTAGTGTTATTATGATTATTATTTAAAAAACAGACATTTGTCGTTTAAACCTAATTGCGTATTATTAATTATTCAGAACACCAAAAAACCACATTTTCAAAACAGCAAAAACAACAAAAGACAGTAATAAACACAGCAAATAAAAAACCATGAAAAAAAGAGTCAAAAATTAAAAGAAATTCAGAGGAAAAAACAAAAACCTTACAAACATATTACCTTGATTTAGAAGAAACACTAAATCATGGACC
Organism: Hermatobates lingyangjiaoensis; assembly: GCA_026182355.1. Taxonomy (NCBI): domain Eukaryota; kingdom Metazoa; phylum Arthropoda; class Insecta; order Hemiptera; family Hermatobatidae; genus Hermatobates; species Hermatobates lingyangjiaoensis. Next base: position 1,057,467 of record JAPFBL010000035.1, on the reverse strand, counting down.
AGTAAATTAGTAGAACTCCTTTGGAAAATACCCGAAAGTTGCCGAAAACTAGTTAGGAAACTAGAGAATATATATATATATATTTGTGTGTGTGTGTGTGTGTGTGTGTGTGTGTGTGTGTGCTTGTGTGGGTAAGATGGCTTTAAAGTTTCTGGGAACACTACAGATTCTTGAAAAATTCAAGACTGTAGAGTAAGTGGTTCAGCAGAATAATATATTTAAAAAAAAATTAGATATAAGTGACTTTTCAATCATGCAATTTTGCCCAAAAATAATGAGGAACATGTATACTATAGTGGTGCGTAACACATTATATTGAGTCAAATATCAATTCGATTGATCAAACGGTGTGTAGTGTTTCCATAAACTTTTATATTACCCACATCCACTCAGACATCATCAAAAAGACGTAAAAAAGGTCATTGGGAACCGCAAAACATAAATCCGTTGTTTTTGTTGAGTAAATCCGTCAATATTTTGAGATGGAATTATTCATTAATACTTTACTTGTAGTAAATAAAAAATCAGAAAGTAAGTCGAAGACCAATTTCATTCTTTACAACTTTGATTTGAAATACCTTACTCTGTTTGGATTTTGATATTCACACTTGAGTGATGAAGTTGTATTTCCAAGAATGTTATATATATTTTTTTCCATTTTAAGATATTTAGAATATTTAACTTTGTTCTATTGTTAAAGCTAAGAACTGTAAAAGTAATCAATAATAATAGGGTCCAAATCTCACACCTATTGGCTTTCCTTGCAGCGCGGTCTGAACGTCTGGCTCATTTGTCATTTGGAGTACTCTTCGTATTAGGGGATATTACTACAACAGAGTACATTTATATCGAGACTGATATATCTGATATTTAAAATAACATTAATCAAACTTATCTATCAGACTTGTACAGGGGTCCTAAATTTTGGACACACAAATATTCACAAACAACATAAACACACACACACATACACACACCAATAGACAGGTACACATGCATACACTCATATATATATATGTGTACGCATACATCACACATCCCAGCTTTATCATAACCATATAATAAACTTAATTGTAAACTCATGAGTTCTGTTATCGTCAATTGTGTTATTTTTATTTAGGGAGAGAGATTAAAAAAAGTAAGAGCAGATCTATAGTGAAATATTTCCATTAATTCATATGAATTTCATTGGTTTCAATTCTAATATGAACATCATTAGTTTTAATATCTAGAGTATAATATAGTTAAATCTCCGGATTTATTTTTATGAACATTGTGTACCTTTGAATGAAGACGGACGATTGGACGTTCAAAGGAGGTAATGGACTGTGTAATATTTCGCAAGTGAAAACAGCTAGAGGCGGGAGTAGACAAAGGGCAGATTGTGGAAAGGGATGTTGGGGTTGTCAAGAGGTTGAGACCCCGGAGGGGCAAGGCTCAAGAGTAATAACGTCGCGCCAGATACACCTAATGAGAACTGACCCAGTTGAAAGCCCTCCGAGTCCTTTATTATGGGCTTGAGCTCGATTAGACGACTGCTTACAAACCTCTTCACTTGACAATCCCAACGCCAATCCATTCTTTATTGTTTGCTGCTATCAAATAACTAATGTATAACTTACAACCAATAACCCCTTTAAACGAGTCATAGTTGTTACGACTTCATTCTTGAATAGTTTTTCTGTATAAATCTCTTTTACTCCTTCCCCAATTTCTTCTCTTACTCTTTTACAGTCACTTTCTCTAACTCTAATTCCATATTCTTTCTTTCTCTCTTGTAATTTTTTTTGCTTTTTTTTATCACAAATCAATCTTATAATAAAAATACTAAAACCAAATTCCATGTCTCAAATAACCAGTTTATAGAATATAATAGTCTTTATTTTATAATAGCGTATGTACATTTCCCTTTCATACGATACAGCTCTATTTAATAATGTATAAATACAATGTTTGGATTTATATTTTGTTCTTACTTTGAAATGTGTTTTGTATGTTTAAATATTGTGTTATATAAGAATGAATAGTTAATGCTGGTTTGTTTTAATGTCTAGACAAGTGAATATGAATTGTTGCAACAAAGTGATTTCATGTGTTCGAGGACTGCATCTGTCAATGTCGTAAATCACATATGCTAAATCATGTTCAGACCAGACACCAACTTAAGACCCAAAATACATTTCATGATGATAAGAAACCTAAAGCCATAACATCACCAGCTTTTTCAGTCCAAGGAAACCAAATTACAATTTTGTTAAAATTTTAAATAATGAGTCTGTAATTTCAAATGTTAAACTTCTTTATGAAAAGATAAAAACAAACTTGGTATACAGTAACAGTGTGCTTGATGTTAGCTGAGATTTGAATATATATGATATACGTTTAGAAAACACGGTTTTTTGATGGTCAACATAATTTTTTGAATACAATAATACAGATTGTATGGCTAAAGCTATATTTATATCGCTTACAAAAAGCCAGGTACTTAGTTATTAGAACAATGCATAGTATTATTATTTGAACTGAAATTGAAACTTAACACCTCAACATACAAAACAATTATACAGTAGTGTTATGTTGGCATACACTACTACAGTTACATAAAAAATGGAGCATGTTAAAATATTGCTATAAACTCCCTCCAAGTAGGGGTACTACTTTGGAGGGAAAAAACTACTACAGTTATTGGAATATAACATATATATACACACTTATTGAAGTATTACGTCTGGTTATTGATTTTAACATAATCAATAATAGTGGTGTAAGATCCACTTACCTAGATGGGAAATCATGAATTGTAGAGGTTTTTACACTTTCTTGACATTTCAAGAACTGAAATGACATAGAAAAGAATAAAGTTTCCAGTAAAAGTTATAGAGAATTAAATCTGTAATCACTTATACGTTTTCAGATTTTCTCTAAAGTCATTCGTGTTTAAAATATTTTGGTTATGATTTTTCTTTAGACTCAATAGGTTGACGCTAATTTTAGGGACTAAATTTTCAAAAGCCTCTGTATTGCTGTCGTAGATCTTGAAAGGAATCCACTATACAAATATCATGTCTCTGTATCAACAGTGTTGCTTTTGTTTTGGCAGTCCGTTAACGGTCTTTTTTATACGATATTGTACATATAGACAAACCTATGGCTATTCACACTCTTCTGTTATCACTTTTAATTTTTCTGAGCTAACTCTTTCTATTTATCTCTATCCTATTTAAGATTGACTGTCTTCTATCCAGTCAATCCTACCTCCTTTTCCCTCACATTTAAAAGCATTCACAACACACACACACACAAACTGAAATATAAATCTATATGTCAAGAAATGTTGACATATGTCTATGACAGCGGGTAGACATAAGAACGCTGCACTCATTTCTTTACGATTTCTTCAGCTCACATAGTGACAGTGCTCAGCTATGTGACACCGTACAGCCCGCCTTCAGCGTATTTCTTCAGCATATTTTTTTTTTCATTGTCCAAAATATCACAATTATCATGGAAGCCGCTATAATACTATCTTTGTTTTCATTTTTGAAGGCAATAAATTTTCCGTTTTCCGTATGTACATAAACGAAATTATCATCCAGATAATTTTCTGTCCTATATTCTAAATAAAGAGTACTCTAGGTTTGCAAATAAAAACCTATGTTCACTGTTTAACTTTTGAATTAAAACAGTTATTATTTTTCGGCATGGCTAGTTAGCAGGAATGTCAAGTCAATATTATAAAACCTTTTTTATAAAAGTTTCTTATACTCCTCAGATAAGTGAAGTTGGAGATGTTTTCTATAGATGCATGGAGCTAATTCAGTGAATGAAGGCTGCAAGGCAACAGATGGAGTCAATGAGAAGACCATCCGGTAATAAAGCCCAGTGTTAGACGGGGCCCTCTAGCATCTTGCCTCTCTACTTCCTTCAAAGCAAATCAAACTGAGATACCAATAACAGGGGATTCTTCAATAAAATCAATTAACATCAGTACAAGCTTCGACTCTCTAAGCAACAAACTTATTACTTGGAGAGTTTTTTGTTTTTACTTATTTTTTGTTTTTACAATTGCCAGCTTTTTAAAGAAGCAAAAATCAAACTTCTTAATACCATATAACAAAGCACTTCGAAGAATTGATAAGTATTCAGTTTTAACATGCTGAAGAAACAAATTTATAAATAGTCTAATGGGACCAGGTATAATTCTTTATATTACTGAATAAATTATTTTTAGTTAGTCTAAGTAAAGTACAGTGGTAGTGAAAGAAATAGATTTCAACATTTTAACGGATTTACGGGTTAATGTGATTGTGTTATTATCATATATACATAAAAAAACCTCCAAACCACCCACCCGCACACACATGCACACATACACACACACGCACACGCACCACACACACACACACACACACACACATACACACATACACACAAAAATACTAGCACATCCACAATTTGCAGAACTTATTATATTGGACTGTTCAATTTTTCGTTGAAAACTCGATTTCGAAATTTTTGCCTAAATTCATTTTTAACACATGTGATCAGCACTACCTATGCTGACAGTTTATGGACTACTATAGAGACGCCCCTTTGTGCGGAGTCTTCGTACATAGCAAGACATAAAATGGAGAGATTAAAAATCTCTCGTTGGCTAAAAGCCACTTGGAAGATCCATGTTCCAGTTAGAGTTGATCCATAGGTCTATTTATGAATATAAAGGGCACGAGATAGGGTGTATCCATTCATCCCCACTCTGAGTAGCCCGTCAAAAGAAAAAGCGTCTGTTAAAACCACTACCAGTATTCCAGACCACTTAGTTGAGATCGTGGGCCGTTCCTACTGGTCAAGGTTCGGGGCTCTAGTTCCCCGGTATGCTAAGCAGGCATCCGCCCGAGAAGTTACTGCTTCTCACACAGCGACCACAAGGGTCTACCCAACCTGGGTGAGAACCAACAGTCACTATGAGTCCAACCTCAGTTGGCGGGATAGAGAGAGAACCTCTCCATGGGCCCCCACCACCCGTAGTACCGACTTAATTTAATATTTTCGGATCAAACTCCGGACTAATGGTCCTACTGAACCTGCTCAGCTGCAGGTAGGGTCAGTGGCCCTTGTAGCCCCCGGTTCGAAGAACCACGTGGAAAATAAAGCCGATGCAACCTGTGGTATAGCTGCATGGCCCCACAAGGGGCGGATTATTCTTTACATACAGAAATTAAATGAATATAAAAACAAATGCTGATACATTATTCTGTTAAGTTTGTGTTTTGAATCTACAGTTAGATACCATCAGCCAATGTTGTGCTGAATATACCAGCTTCCTCTAGATCACCGAAGTTAAACAACATTAAGCGTGGCTGCTACTAAGATGAGTGCATTCATTGGCCGCCGGTGTCTTTGGTACGATTACTAAAATCGCTCATTATTATGTTCACAAAATCATAAATGATTTGCTGTTTTGTCTCTCAAATAACCCACAAGAATTAAAAATACAAACAAAAATAAATAAAATTATAGAAAACAACAAAATTGATAGACAAACACTAAACAATATATATTTTTCAAATTTTAATGTTGTTAAAATAGGGATGACAAAGGGGATATAGCAGAGACAATATTCTTTAATGAAAGACTGATTTATTGTCAGTTAGGCTATGAATAGAAATTGAAAACTAAAAAGTGAACTCCAGAGGCATGCCTGGCGGATTGGAAGTGAGTTGTAATTCATTCATCACGCTTGGTGCCTTGTCCTTGATTAGCTTTGCATGATAATGCACTTCCATGCAGTTGATATTAATTAGACTTCAATTTAACTAGTTTCACTTCTTGGTTCTAGTTGAAACCAAATCAAAGATTAAGTCAGCTGTACCACTATGGACTCCAGACAACATGGAAACAGTTAAAAGACTAGGTCCCCTTAATGTGATCTAAGTCATACATGCCATTGTAGATTTATGGACTTAGTTTGAAGTAAAGAACTTTTAATAATAATATCTTTTATGTTTCGATCACACAATTTTTGACAAGAAAATCAGCAACACATCCTTAACTCTACACACCAAATAACATTAAACATCATTATACAAACTCGTAAAACTTCATATCGGTGTATATAAAGTTATTGAATATGATTACGCGAAACACAATTTTTCTGCTTCGCTTTATTCTTATGAATATTTTACAAAATTTAGAGTACAACAGGCTTACACTTGCCAAGAAATTTTCCGTGCAGTCTCAATATGTTTATATACCTTAGTATTGTATAGTTCAACATAAGTAAAGGTAAATGATTAAGGAACCATTTACAGTTTCAAGTGTTTGGTTTTAACCATTATCAGGAGATTAATAGTTGGAGATCTAGCGAACCATTACAGAGACTGTTGGAAAGTAAAGTGCAGCTAGGTGCATAGCAGATTGAACGGGGAAGCGAAAAATAAGTAAAATTAATAACTGTTCATTATAATAATAAAATAATAGAATAATAAGTTAATGGTTGAAATAAGATAAGGATGAAAAAATAAAAATATTAAAAGAAGAATAAAGAACCTTTAATTATAATTTATGGAAAAGGAGAATGTCATGATATTGTAGAACATTTATATATATATATATATATATATATATATATATAAATTATTTTTATTATAAAAGGAAGTTATAAAAATAAATTAAATATATAAAAATTAACCTAGATTTTAGATATACAAATATAAAAAATGAAAAAAAAAATGAGTATGAGTGTTTTTGTCTTTTAATTATGAAATGTTTGCGATGACATTTATATAAATATACATTATTTAATCCCATTTTTTATATTTATCTTTATTCAGTTTTATTCCTTACATTTACTTTTATAGCCCACCTTTACTAAATTTTGACCCTTTTCGGGTTGAATGTACTAGAGGTAAAAGTTTGGACCATTTGAATTCGGCACCGTTTTTATACCATGGGTGCACTGTACTTTCGGCAACAAGACGTGGTGTCACTCATGTTACTGGTGACCGCACCCAATGTGTATTTTATTGGTCTTGAACCGCTGTGTTCATCATGGCTATGTTCAGTTATGAATGAACACGTGCTAACCTCTGTGGTACCAACAGTATGTATGTATAACATGAAAAAGGCTCACGAGCTACGGCTTGGGCTCATATATAGACGATCGTAAATCTGGAAATTACAATTTTTTTTACAATGGTTCCTTCCTTTGATACTCCAAGTACCTTATTGTTTTGCTTAATGTTTACCAAACTTGTAGCAAGAATATACTTCACCTTGTACAAGACATTACCTGTGTTGCATAGGGCAACAGTAGCAGGATTAACAATAACCGCATGAAAGCAGTATTAACAACAGCCTACAGTAGGAAATTCTGAAATGATAATAAGATATTTCAATAAAATAACAATACACATTTTGTTATAGACGATTTTTAGAAATTTTCCTATTGATGTTTATATTCTAATTCAATATGTTTGTTGTAAAATTCTGTCAGTATTATCTTAGTGCTCGCTCAATGCATGTTTCAGTTCAACGGCTAAATCACCTTCCGACATCCTCTCTTGGTAGCCTCATGGTGCAGTAGCGCTTCTGTTAAGAACAGTCAGCCTTGCTGCAAAGTACCGTGTCACTTGGCAACACATATCCTTAGGGTAATTTGGGATAATGCAAAGAGCTTATCCACTACAAGTAGATTAAACAGGGATTAATGAGGGAATGAATTACATTAGTCAGCAATGCAGATTTATTTGAAATACTATATTTCAATAAATATAGTGGTTAAATACGATATTTCATCACCCACATAACAGATCTTAGGATCATGATCATTATTTGAGATTTCAGTCTTCAGTCCAAACTGCAAGCTTACTGCTGGTAAACCACATTTATATCTATTTTGAGTTTGAAAATGTTTGGTTAATATCGTATCATATATATACTGGTACGTAGAGTGTGGTATTAAAACTTTGGGTATACTCCGAGTCTTTTAATGTTTCAACTTTTAAATTACTTCTTTTATAATGAAGAAACTAATAAATTTCAAACTGTAACTGAATGCTTCTCCTTTAGAGTTGATTTTCAAATGACAGAGCTAGAAGCAATATGTTATGTGTCGCTGGAAATGTAATAAGATTTTGGGCCGGATCAATCAGTTTAAGAAAGGTGACAGTTTACCCGTTGCCAACAATGAGACTAGGTTATCTACTTCGCTGCACCGACGCCCTTTCCTTTAAATATCAAAATAAATTGCATAGAGCTTATCCACTACAAGTAGATTAAACAGGGATTAATGAGGGAATGAATCACATTAGTCAGGAATGCAGATTTATTTGAAATACTATATTTCAATAAATATAGTGGTTAAATACGATATTTCATCACCCAGCATAACAGATCTTAGGATCATGATGCCTTTTTAGATTTCGTCTTCAGTCCAAACTGCAAGCTTACTGTCGCTAAAACACATTTGACTCTTTTAGTATTGAACTTTTGTCCCCGTATCATATATATACTGGTACGTAGAGTGAGATATTAAAATTGTTTTATTCCGAGTCTTTTAATGTTTCAATTTTAAATTACTTCTTTTATAATGAAAAACAATAAATTTCAAACTGTAACTGAATGCTTCTCCTTTAGATTGATTTTGAAATGACAGAGCTAGAAGCAATATGTTATGTGTCGACGGAATGTAATTAAGATTTTGGCCGGATCAATCAGTTTAGAAAGGTTGACAGTTTACCCTTCCAACAATGAGACTAGGTTATCTACTTCGCTGCACCGACGCCCTTTCCTTTAAATATCAAAATAACAATTCGCACTTCAGTAGAGACAATTTTTTTGCTTCTTTGAATAACTTTGGCGTCTTTTGCTGTATCTTTGTTTATAAATTTGTTTTTCAAATAATGATGCTTCTTATTTTTTCAAACAAAAACATTGTAAATTACTATTTAGACCCTCGAGTTTAAAAAGCATTTAGTTAATGTAAGGGCTTTTAATTCATTAAATCTAAACACTTCTGTTTGTAAACCATATTGTATGCTATATAGAGGTGCTTACAAAATGAAAAAAGTCAATATTTATTGTAATAAATAATAATCTTGGAGGGCATACAAAAACATTATATCAAACTCGTTGGCAATAATTTGAGTTTATGTTTCATTTTAATTTAACAAACGTTATAAAGTTATTAAATACACCCTCGAATAGTAGTATCAAACTATTTGATTTCTTCTAGTTATAAACATTTTGTTAGTTACAAAAACTTTTGAATCGTTGATCTAGAACAATGAGATAATTTCTTACTATTTGGATCACACCGAGGCCCTGGACTCATCAAAGTGTCCTGTTATAACATATTTGACTTATGAAGCCTCCCTAAAACAGCTTTGGATTTTAATTACTTTATTGACCTCTAAATTGTCCATAAAGACAATAACTTCTATTTGTTATAGGTATAGTTTGCCAAAAATCTGTATGCTCTTCAAGACAATTGCCTTGCGTTCAGATGGAATGTTATCAAAAGTTTCCGCAACTTCTAAACAAAGTTTGCATTATTCGTATGATTTAAACCTTTCCATTGAAGATATAGTATTTTATTACGAATAGTATTTTAAGTGAAGTGGGGTGAGCTTTTTAAACTAAATTAGACATAGTTTGTTGTACCGAACCTTTTGTCTGTTTCCTTCTTTATTCATTCATAAGTTTTCCAATTTATTCACATGTTTCGCTGCCTTTTTTTCCTTTATTCAAATTTTTTTCAGGTACCCATATAAGAGATAACTTATTTTTATTTAAAAACGACGTTTTTTTGATGATGTCTGTGTGTGAATGTACATCCAAAAGTTTCTGTACATGCAACAGTTCACAATCTGTGATCAAATTAATATCTTATACAAAAATGGTTGTTACAGATTAGTTATACCCTATTGTTTAAGAGCAATTATGGTTGATGGGAAAGTAATCTTATTTTCCCAAAATGTGTTTTAAGAAAAAAATTTTTTCCTCCTGAACTACTTACTCTAGTCTTAAAATTTTGGCATTATCGTGGAATTGACAAGAGAAATAAATGAAAAAATCCGATTCAACTGGAAATATTTTTTTTTTCTAATGAAATGTACAAATTTTGACTTACGATTCAATCTGAAAGATTTTGAGGAAGATACAAGCCAATAGACCCATCAAAAAGGAAAGTTTGACGGATCCAGATTGAATTATATCTAAAAATAAAGCATGTTTTGTAAAGGAGTTAAGGTATTTTTTTTTCAAAATTACATTAAGCATAAGGGTGTTATAGTACATTTTATGTTTTGACTCTAAACGGCTCAATATAAACAATGATATTTTGCCAAAAAAATTGAACTAAAATTAGCAGTTTTTAAAAAAAATTCTTGAAGTTTCAATTACCGCAATGAAGAATGAAGCTATAAAAATTGTATATTCATCATGATTAATGGATCACATGTTGCACTTGTTGGATTTGTTTACATTTATTTACATTGTTTATATTGACTCAGAAATTTTTTAAGTAAATCGACTGAAGTAAAATTTATGTTTTGAGACTCAATGAACAATTCGAAATGATTTAATGATTTAATATAAGATATTAAAGGAATAAAATTCTTACATATAAAAAATCAACGCAATTACCGTCTAAACGTTTGTTTAATATCGGGAAAATATTTTTATTCTTTAAAGATTCTAATAAAAATGTGTATGAACATGTGGATCATCCATGAATTAAATGATAAAAAAAATATAAGAAAATCTACCTCTAAAAAAATAATTATGCAGTAATATTGTATTATGGCAACATTACAACATATTTTAATATTGACTGAATGAATGCTTTACAATTTCTGATGCTTTCCATGGTATAGAACGACATGATGAATTTGTTTAACAAAATTTCGACCAGTATGTTGCACCCTTGAAGAAAACTAAAAAATTAGATTTAGATTTTCTTTTGTTTATGAGTCATATTATCATTGGGTAATATTGAAGTAAATGGGATTGACTCTTTCTTTCTGTATTACAAAACTGAAACTAATTTTAAGCTGTTTCTTCGGCGATTCGATGACTTTCACGTTTTTCTTACATGTTTCTGACATTTTTGAAACAAAATAGGAATATTTTAACTTGCCACAATTCTACATCCAGGATCCTACACTTTAAGGACTACCACCGAAGAATTCGGTCGTCCTCGTCCGAAGAAGGCAATGTCCGTTACCCCGGGACCAGGGCTTGCTACTGACAGTTCATCGGACCCCATCAGGTCTTCATTATGAGGAGTCTTTAGTACCATAGTGAACGATCATAGAGAGATTGCAAATCTCTCGATAGGGTGGTACCTAATTGTCCCCACTCTGAGAGCCCGTCAAAAGCCAGAGCCTCTACCAGGCAAGGACCAATTGTCCAGCCCATTCATGTAGTACCGACTTATTCTAAGAGGTTCGGATCAAACTCCGGACCAATGGTCCTACTGAACTTGCTCAGCCGTAGGTAAGGTCAGTGGCCTTTGTAGCCCCTGGTTCAAAGAACCTGTGGATATAAAGCCAATACAGCCTGTGATAGGGCTGCATGGCCCCACTAGGGGCGGTAGGAATATTTTGAGTCTTAAAGAGAAAGCTTGGCTTAAATCTTCAGTGCAGAAGGAAGTTGCATAAACGATATCAAATTTAACAGATCCACTGGCTATTCAATGTTACAGATGGCCATGTAAGAGATCTACTGGTTATAGAAACAAAAATCTCCTTCTCCTATAAGAGATTATTTTGTATCACGAAATCTTCACTTTGGCTTCAAAAAAGTGTTATTACTGCTACGATAATACCAATAAGATTATATGATCACTTGTATTATGGTAAATATTAAATACTAATAAACATCTCGTACTTAGACATTTATATCAAGATTGATTAATTTTCTCTTTATTTTATAAAAGAAGAAGACCTCCATGAGAGATAAAACGTCAAAAAAAAAAATAATAGAATGGAACATAAATAGTTTAATCTACACATTATTTAGATACAGTGGCATTTGGAGACAAATAAATTAAGAAGAAAACAGTTAAAGGATGTCAGGAACAGTTGGGTTCAATTTATTTTAAGAAGCATTCCAACTGTATTTACTTACTATATTTGTATATGATATCAAGTCTACAAAGGGAGGATTTAAAAATATATGTTGAACACCTATTAGAATTGGTTTACTTAACTACTATGAAGGGAAACTGTATTTGACATCACATGAAGAATGAAAGCTCTGTGTATAGAATATGTAGAAACCCTTGATCACATTATATCTGTAATCGAGTCAATTATCTCCGAATGGATAAAGATTTCAGTCAAATTGTACTAAAATTATATAAGTGAGGAGAACTTCTCTATCTACATTTGTGAAGGTACTTAACGAACATAAAATCTGATGTTAACTTTAGTTACACCAATGGCATAGAAAGTATGGCAGCTATGGATAACTGATTCGCCGAGCGTGCGAGTCCGATGATTTTCAGGCTCTCAGTTTAATAATTTTAATAAGATCCATCATTGATTTCATGGTTTCTTATACCTAATAAAATTATTACAGCCAAAATTGAACAAATGATCATTATTAAATATAATCAACAAAAAATATTTAAATAAAAACAATATAAATTATCATTTGTTGGTTAACGAGTTTGTATTATGTTTACGTATGATAAAGTTGAGTGAAGGCCGCTCCAGATTTTAGTCTTGTTAACCAGAGTCCTTGAACGTAATTCTGTTGTGTTTTTGTGATCGTATGTTGTTCCTTATGATGATGGAGATTTACATAAAACTTCTTATACTACTAAACATAGAATTTTTGTCATTTACAATGTAATATACCTCATCTAATATTGTAAGATTATGAATATTATTTAATTCAAAATTTTAAGTTTAAAGAATCATCCGAAAAATGCTTACAATAGTAGTCGTATTTTCATAAATAATGAAAAAGTACCCGCCATGTTTTACTGCTACCCAAAAATTGTGAACTTCATAAGCGCATAAAGAATATATCTTTCACGATTTCATGTTTTGATTCGTACAAAATGTAGTTTGATTGCATTCTCTCTAAGATACCTTAACACTGGGGGATATCATAAAATATACGATTGTTTGATGTTTGCTCATTTAGTGCTAAATATCTTATTGTCTTATGCATAATATTCTATCATTAAAATGTATTTTCCTCAAATTATTTTTATTAAATTTTAAAACAGAGAATTCTGTTTGACACTGTTCTGAGAAATAATTTTTAAAGAGAAAGTTGAGATTTCAGTTTTCACAGCTTTGCTGCTGACTTTTGTGGTAATTGGAATTTATTGATTTTTTTTTCCTTGTATTGAAAATATTAGACTGCATTTGTTAACAAAATTTTCTCTTGCTATAGGTATTATTTTTTTTTCTAAAATCATAGAATATTCCTTGTAATTATTGGAAAAATGTATCAATGTACTCATGAATTTACATGACATGTAAATGTTAATCCGTCAATCTTGGGATATCTATTGTGTCACAAGTTTTGGAATCAATTAAAAGTATAAAAAGTTAACCTTTTATACCAAAAAATACTTTTACTATTGTTTCTAAAAAAAACCTGAGGAATGTTTTAGTAACGAATTCTGATAGTGTTGATAAAACATAGTGTTGATAAAATTTCAACACTCTAGACGTAGCAGTTTAGATGAAAAAATGTCCAACATCATACACTGTCCAAAAAGTGACTTTAGCTTAGTGCAATATTAAAATAATAGGGCACATTTACACTGTAGGGCTAAATTGTTGGTGATCATGAAATTGATCTATCAGACCGTGTGGTCTGTAGTGAGCGCACAAACTTTTGATTGAAAACCTCCCATCCATCTACATTTCCACATTCACACAGACATCATCGTAAAAATGTCAGAAAAGAATACTGAGAACCTCATAACATGTACATCCTTCAAAATTTGTATTTTTTTAATGATTAATATACTTTACTTAAAGTAAAGTAAAAATGTGCAAATTAAACATGAAACGATGCATTCAGTAGAAGGCAGGCATATGGTGTGGTATTGATACGTGTGAGAAAGAGAGGTATTATAAAGGGCTTAAAAGTCAAGGAAAAGAAACAAAAGGTTAGCTAAGAGAGGTAGAACGAAGTAATTCAAGAACAAATGAGAAAAATATCTGCTAGTTGATGTAACCCCAGAAGAGAGCAATAAGCTTTTCTTTTACTCTTTTAATCTGCTTCTAATCATCTCCAGTTCTCAATACCACACCACATGTCCGTTTACTTCTACTTAATCAACTTGTGACTCTGATAAGGAATAGTTATTTTGGCTGAAAGATCTTAAACCTATTGCTCAATTACAAACTGTTATTTATGTTTTATGACAAACTTCGCGTGTGATTTTATGTGTTCACTATTTAGAAATTTATATATAATCTATAATTGCATTTTATTTCTGTTTGAAATTAAATGACTTGGAGTTGTATAAACAAAGTAAATTTGTGTGCAGCTGCACGTGGGGTTGGTTATTAAAAGGGGGTCAATTAGGGTTAGGATGAGCGATAAAGGAGGATTGCTCTGCCAGGCAATGTTTTATGAAGGCATTAAACGATTCCCTTTATTACCTAACCAATTCGCACTGACTCCTAAAGCCAGTTATTATCGAAACTCTTTTGAAATAGTGGTTTTAATCAAGTGTTCAGGTGTAAGAGATTGCAATTGGGTTTCATTGAAATTGAACAAATTGGGTTTAATTGTGTACTAAGTGGTGACCAGAGATAAATATTAAATTTTTTTTTCTCGAAATAACTTATACATTCAAATAATTTAAATTCTATAATATTATATATAAAATAGTCTTGGTCTGCCTGAATGTTTGTGTGCTAATTCTAAAATCCTATGGACTCACAAACCGCTGGAGATAATTTATGAAATTGCCTTGTAGACTCGTGATCTTTAATAATGTTCTGAGGAGGGAGACAACACAATCAAATCTAGAAGAGGTGTAGAAGATTTCCTTTGAAAAATCAAGTATGTCATATTTCTATGAATTTAATCTGTATATATTGTACAATACCTCAGAAAAAACTGGGTCTTTTTGTTAATTAGAAGTTTTTGTTAACAAGAAGACACCTATGAAAATTCAAAATATCATATTTTCATGAAGTTTTAAACTGCAATATTATATACTAAGTAATGGAGATTTTCAATTTTTCCAGCTCTTTTGCTCTAAAAGGGATAGACCTTGGGGGGGGGCAAAAGACTCCCATGTAAATTCAATTTCAATTTAAGTGATAGGAAATATTTTCAGAATATTAACTCTTTTTGTAAAGGGGATCAAAGAGAAACAGACGGCCTCCAAGAATATTTAAACCTTGTGCACTAATTACCTAGCAAGCAGGAGTTATTTTCCAGATTTCCAGCACCACCCACCACAATCCCCATTCTTACATCAAACATTGTTTTAGGCTTCTTACGTCTTTACATTAAATTGCCATGGCCAACTATACGCTGCTATTTCTGTAATAGTATTTTAAATTGAAGGAGGCAGAAGAGGTTGTACTTTCAGGCATGTCGGTGTTCGGGCTAGATATTAAATTATTACATATTATTTAAATTATTATTAGGTATTATTATTCGATATCATCATTAGATATATTCAATAATATTAATATTTTAGATGTAAAGAGTAAGTATATGGAATTAACATATTTATTTTATGCAAGAATAGGTGTGCATAAAGGCTTTCAATTGCTACTCGTAATCAGAATTTGAAAAAAGGACTTAGATTAAGTAATTCAAACTCCTTATTTTACGGTTAATTATTTTGCGCATTTAATCTTCAAATTGGTTTTACTTATTTGTGTTACATCTCTAATTTTGTACTTATTCCAATAGTAATAATATCATAATAATATATATATATATATAATATATATATATTAATAATATAATAATTATTATTATATATTATTAATATATATTTATTTTAATTGTTATCTATCCTGCCGGACCGTTTTTCGTTTATTATGGTATATATATATATATGGGTTACTTGCCATTGCGTCTACAACGTGCTTGGTCTCCCATTCTCTTTTCTCCTGAAGACGGATTACCCGAAAATTTGAGTCTGTAAGTGTGTTTCCCTACTTTGTGTGTTGCTCTTTGTTAATCTCGAACTCGTGTACTCGTATATATATATATATATAATATATGATCAAACCACAATAAGAAATGGGAAAACAAGACTAAGATCTTTCAACTGTAACAAGCGGTCTTCGTCAGAGTCAAAAACCCAACTGGTTTTATATATATATATAATATTATACATCAATGACTTTTAGGTATACATATACATATTTTAAAATAAATATAGTCAAAATAAAAAAAATAAATATTAACCTGAATATCTACGAGTTTAATAAAATAATATTTTACCAAGGAGTTTGATAATACTTATACATGATAGATACTTTCAGAAAAAAACAAACCTGAATTGATTGTCAACGACTTTGATGTTGTGTTAGCTACTACTGCAGTAGTACTCCGACTTACGAACATAATCCTCCATTCTCTAAGGTCAGGCAATGTTCTATGCTTTATTTCTTATTTATTAATAATTTATTTTTTTAAAATCTGTCTTATTTACTTGATTTCTATTTATATGTTTTTGTAATTGTTATTTATACCCAGTAATTGAATAAAATATATAGATATCGTTTATTAAAAGTTTTAACAGATATCAAATATTTTCAATCTGAATGTAAAGAGAATGAAAATAACGATAGTTCAGCCAACAAATTACTTGGCTACATCCTATTTGGGATCATTTTTAGTGAATTCCCGGAATATTTTTGGAATGTTCAAAAAGCCGTTTATGAGATGATTTATAATGGGATTTGGTAACTTTCAAACAGTAAGAACTGTTTAAATTCTTAGTTCTAAATGAATTGTCTTATTTGTATTCAGAAAGGTTTTTGAAGAATTTGACGAAGAGCATTAGATTTTAGGAATTATATCCTAAGACAATTAGAACTGCTTCCATTATTCATACATTACCGCGTGTTCAAAAAATATATTACCACTGCCTTATAAAGCAATAGTTTTTCCATTGTCATTGATTTTAGCGTTGGCAAGTAGTGAGGTAGAATTGTGTAGCTTCTGTTAAATGGTGCCCTTTAAATTAGAATATTTTATGACTCCTGCAAAGACACCTGCTTAGGTGCAATCCTAAGTATTTGACGGTAGTAGATCGTGGTGTCATGTTATTAGCCGAAAGGTCAGGGGCATGCTAATGAATCAAAACAGCTAGTAGACTATGGTATGAAAATATGATATAGGATGACAGAACGACACGTATCGGCCCACAGTGTAAATTTTACTTGAACACTTTCTTTTCATTGATACGTATTCAGAGTGATTAGAGTCATAAATGCAGGTTTTTCACTATACTTGTTATGTTATATCAGAATTTTTATTAGAATAATGTATGTTTTTATGGTTTGCAGAAATTGTTAAGATTGTATGAGGAGATTCTGTAATTACTGAGGTTTATATGAAATATTGGAAAAGACCATGTATACTCTCTTATGTATACTTGTATACGTCACCTGTTTTGATAAATATACCTTAAAATAAATGAAGTACATATTTTAATTTATTATTAATAAATTTGATTTTATAGTTACCTCATGGTTTGATAGTATCTCTGCAGAGTAACCAGGTTATGTAAATTAATGATAAACATATGATGTCATAATTTTTAGCTAATTTATTTTGTATCTTTTCAGGGCATCGCTGTCCTCATGGGTGTGGGAGCTGGGGAGTAGAGATATAACAGGTATTTAAAATTTATAAATATAACAGGTATAAAAGTTATTTATATAATACCATTGTAATTAAAATAATGACTTGTAGGCTAAGAGATATTCTAGACCGAAATGGGTTTCAGTGTACATGAGCCAAGTATTATATGCGGAAACCTCAATGGAGGCTGTTAACAAGATTAAATCTATGTGGTTTAACAACCAGAGATCTTATTTAAATCCTTTGCAGAGGTCATTTCATTTTGTTTACAACACTAACTGTTTTATTTAGAATATATATATTCATCGTAAGAATATAACTAGACAGTATGAAAATGCATCAGTGATTCTGCTGACACTAGCGGCATCTTCGGTAAATCACTAATGTATTGATTTCTAATTGACTGAAAACCACCATGTTCAGTGTCAATTGTTCTGACTGAGGATTCAGATCAGGTCCAGTGGTAGCGAGTCAGATCTAGACCAGTGGTCTAGAGGTAGGCAGCGAGGTTATCACGTCAATAGCAAGGGTCAGGTGTAGTGTAGTGTTACCGGTTTAGTTAGTGAGATAAAGTTTGATCTAGAAGCAATGTGGTTGTTAATAGCATACTCGTAATTCAAGTGTGTCTAATGACAGTGTTCATCAATGGTCTGACACTCTAGAAGGGGCAGAAAATCTGGCAATAAATTTGTCTCATGATGAAAATATCTGACAATAAATTGGTAAACATGATCCACTAGTATACACTTGACCTACACTAACAATAAACATTATTCCGCCATTAGAGAAATTTGACTCCTGCTATTGACAACTGCTCTGCTTCTAAACAACACTTTTATCTCACAAACTGTAAGCCACTAGACTAAAACTAGCTAGATTAGACCACAACTGACCCTGATATTGAAAATAAAGTAAATTTTGTAAATTATATTTTTTTATAAAAATTTATTGAAATTTTGAATTTAATCAATAAAAATAAAAATTAAAAATCCGAGAGTAATTTTGGTAATTGTCTGCAGAACGCACAAGAAATTTCCCGGTTTTCAATGTACGCTCGTACGTGTTGTTTATATGAGTTATAGGTCTCTAATTCAAAAAATTTGAGGAAACTTCACCGATCTGCATGCGTAGGTTATATTAAACCTTTTTAAAAAAATCTGGAGTGGCCTACACTCAACTTTACTATAAGTAACTTAATATTAAATTTCTTGAGTATATAATACATAACGTCTCATTTAAGCATAATGTAAACATCTAAATGGGATATAATTATTACACTTTCATTCCTGAGGTACTACAGATAGTCATAGAAGGACATATCAATATATAAGCTTATTTTTGTACATCCCACAGCTGATGCAAATAATTTCATTAGTATAACTACAGCAGTAATAACATTTTTGAAAAACCAAAGTGAAGATTTCTTGAAACGATTTATTCTCCTACAAGAGAATGGCTTTCGTTCAAACAGCCAGTGGATTTCTTACATCGTTTACTTGACATCCTTCTACATTGAATATTAAAGTAAAATTTTAAAATTTAAAACAGGAAAATACCCTTTTTTTCTCTGAAAAACATCTTAAACAGCGAAGAAAATGTTATTTTAAGGTGCTTTGTTAATTAAAGATATACGATAATTACAGTTATTAATCTCTAAACGAAAGATTTATATTTTGAATTATCTTTTACATTTTTGGTTTTTAACAGAATTATTATACTGGGAATTTTATGGCTTCTTAGTATTTAATAAGATCATTTTCCTTCCCCTTTGTCAAATAACATATATACGAATTTTTTTTTTAATGAGTGTTATCATTTACCTGCACAATATTATTCCTCTTACATCTCTTATAAGTCAATAATATATTTTCATTTTTCCATTAGAAACATAAATTTTATCTCAGGGGATTCGCTCAAAAAATTTCTAAGTCAATGTAAACAATGTAAAAAAATACAAAAAATTCGACAAGTATAGCAGGTGATCTCTTAGTCTAGAATAAACAAACAGTTTTTATATCGTTATTGCTCTTTCCCGTAATTGAAACTTCATGAGTTTTTTTTTGTGGATTGCTAATTTTTTGTTCCATTTTTGGTCAAATTTTCATTATTTTTTAACGAGCCGTTTAGCGTCAAAAAAACATTTTCTGAAAACACAAATCGTACTGTAACGCCCCTTTAGCGAAAGTAATTTTAAAAAAATATATCTCAACTCATTCACCATATAATGTTCTATTTGTAGGCATAGTTTCATTCTTGTCCGTCAAACAGTATGGCTTGTATCGCTCTCACAAGGTTTGAGATTGAATTATAAGTCAAAATTTTTACATTTTATTGAAAAAAAAAATATTTCCTGTTGTCTTAAAATTCTGAATATATTTTTCGTTTGTTGCATTTGTAACTTCAAAGATAATGTCAAAATTTCAAAACTCTAGGGTTATCAGTTTAGGAGAAATAAATGTTTTAAAAAAAAACGGTTTTTGGCAAAAAAAGTGACTTTCCCATCATGCATAATTCTTCCCAAACAATAGGGATCTTCGTCTACATGGGGCCCATTTTTGTGTAAAATATCAACTTGATCCATCAAAGATTCTGGACCGTAGCGTGGTAACAAGCAATGCTAACACACGCACCCACCACCCACCCACACACACACAGACATCATCGTAAAAACGTCATAAAACGACTTCTGGTACCTCAAAACATGTAATTCCGTCAAAATCTCGAGATCGAATTTTTTCACGATCACTATATTTTACTTATAGTAAAGTAATAATTAATTTGACTAAAAATAAATATATCTGATCTGTACTAGCATATCTTAGATAAAAATTACAGATAGCTTTATATACATATATGTTTCACGGTAAATGACAAACACAGAACAAAGGAACAGACACAGTTACTGCCTCTAATTTTCCGTTGAACCGTCATCAACGGTTCATATATATATATCCCTTTCTTGTCAATTTGTGTGTATAATAACAGTGATTATGTCCTGGTTAATTATAGAGTTAACTAAAAAACACTTCCACGTTTACGATTTTTTAAGTAGTTTGAGGCATGAAGAAAGCTTTGGGTAGCTTCATGCAGCGCTTGGGAATAAGAATATCGTTGTAAGTGTGCATATTTGGTTTGTATAGTTTAATCGGGGATCCTTAAGTTTTGGTGATGAGACCGTAAAAAAGGAAACATCATGAATGTATGAACAGAGCAAAGGAGAACAAAATGTCACTCAGGGTGAATGTTACAAGGTGATTGAATATTAGGATTAAGGCAGATTCCAAACATCTTAACTGATACTCACAAAAAAATTTTGGGCCATATAAAGATTTACATTTAATTTAACTATAGCTCAAAAAATAGATAAACAACAGTCCTCGTGATAAAACTTGAATTTGTTCCTACAAACCTAGTTAAACTTAGTTGTCCGTTTGTGAAGTGGTTTAAAGAAAATTAGCGATTTACTTATCGAGGTTATCTGGACATGTGGATAAAGGAAACACTCTAATACTGCTAAAAGAACTAAACGATTCTTGGCTGAGAAATCTTTGACATATACACCAATTATTCTACAATACAGATCTGGAACAGTCCTTTCTTTTCAGAAGGGTAAAAAGTAAGTTGCATTAACTGGTTTTTATCCTAAAGTTAACTGGAGAATGAGACACTGAATGTTTAGTGGCATTCATGCCTCAAATGGTTTGGACAAATGAAAAAGAATATTGAGTTCAAAGGCTTAATTTCAAAGTCAACTGAGTCTTTTGTTAAGGCCATAAAACTTTCTGTGAGGTCTTTGTATGAACTTTAATTAAGGAACAACAACATTTAACAACTATGTCGTTTTATCAAGCAAAAATAGTTTATATACAACTGAATTTTAAGTTTTCATTGTTAAGATGCAAATTCGGTGCTTTACGAACTTCCAGACTACATTCCTTTTAATTATAAGTTAGAGTTAACTACAGCTGTAGTAAGAACATCACTCTCGCTAAGAAGTAAGTTTTACTTGAAAATGCTTCCTTTCTTTCAACCATAGTTAACTTTAAACATTCATTACCATTTCAAAACTGAAACTTTAATTTAATAACACTGTTTAATTTGAGAATTTTCATTTTATATGAATTAAAGAATAAGACTTCAGTTTCTCAACAATTTAGCATAATTAGTAATATTTTCAGCAATCCATATGCCCATCCTCAGGCTACAAACTTAAAAAAAATACACAATTATTAATAGTACCCATATAATAGGGAATTTAACTACATGTAGCTTCATATTATACAAATCAGTGTTAGCACGTCAATCGTTGTTACAGACGTTGGACCGGTTTCGCACATAGCGCATCTTCAAGTAGGATTTATAACGTTTAGCTCTTTTCCTCTTATAAATTTCTCTTATTTTCTCATAACCTGTACCTTTAAACTTATTTAACCTTCTCCTATTATTTTATACCTTTATTTCACCTCTACTATAAACTTTTAAACTTAATAAAACAAAGTTTTATTAATTATATTATAACTTCTTTAAACAATTTGCTTTTAACTCAGATTCTTATTTAACCATTCCTGCTGATTCAGGACCTCATTTAAGCTTTCTCTATTTTCATATAAACATCATTTAACTTTCAGCTGATGTCTTGCTACCTTATTTAACCTTGTTTTTCCCTTCAATTGTATTATATTTTCTTATTTTCTTACATCTTTATTGAACCTTCCGTTTTAATATTTTTTTTTCTCTTTTCTGTAGCGTTGAAGATTGGATGATTAAATTTCCTTTTCAATTTTTTACTTCTACTTTCTGTCTTCCTTGATATTTTTATCTCTGTAATCTTCTCTCCTGATTACTATAATTCGTTGAAATATCAAAGTGAGGTCTTGAAATGTTTTTTAATGTGTTATTCTTTTTCGTTATGTTATACATTATTTTTCCTTCACGAGGTTTGATCCAGCGTCCAGCAATCGTTTCGTCTATATTGCTAGACATCTTCAGGCCAACATCAATACGAAATTAATTACAATAACATGGAAATTACCTTATATTATTTATAAGGATGACCTTATTATCTTGCTATTTTGCATACATTGAAAGATTTTACATTGCTATCTTATTGTGCTGCTCTTAGCGAGAATTTACACGTGCTATCTGTATCAAAGTTTGATAAATCAGAAAAATTTTAAAAAACTCATGAAAACTACATCAAAAAAGAAACTGAAAACAACATAAATATTGTTTACCTATCAATTATTAAACTTTATATTTCACTTAGGTTGTCAGTATCGGTTTTTTATTATATGCATTTTTGGTCTTCAACTACAACTGAATCGTTGTGCTACTATATGTGACGAGGTAAGTCAGAGCTAGTACACTATGATATAAAAGAGTCACGATCGAGACTGGTCTTATAGGTCGAGAATCACGAAATGTTCCTTCTACTAGTATTCAGATGTTGTGAATGAGATCAAGAGTAAAGAGACTCTAAGGCGGGCATGGGCAACCTTTTCTGAACTGGGGGCCGCATTATATAATTTCCAAATAATGGTAATTTCTGAGGTATGTCGATACGTACAGCTTATATCTATAATGTATTTTTATATATATATATATAAATAAAATAAATTCAAAACGAAGGAAACACACAGAAAGACACAGACACAACTCACATCGATATTTCGATGTGAGTTGTGTCTGTTTCTTTCTTTCGTTTTGAATTTATTTCATTTAAAAAAGTCCGCTGGACCGTTTCTTTTAATTGTTATATATATATATAGATATAACCCAACGTCAGTTGGGTTTTTGACTCTGACGAAGACCGCTTGTTACGGTTAAAAGATCTTAGTGTTGTTTTCCCATTTTCTTATTGTGGTTTGATCATTGTTATTTCACGTGTTTATGTGAAATCTTTATATATATATATATAGAAATACAAACTGTGTGTTATATCAACGTGTCAATAATTATTTAACTTTTTATTGTCCTTATAATGAAAATTATTATTCATCTCATATTTCATTATAGTAAACAATTATAACAACACAATCTCCAAAATGTTTTTGCGTCATAAAAGAAAAAACTAAAAATTTCTAGCTATAGAGCTATCTCTCCAAAGTTGTAATTTCCTTCCAAAAGTCTGTGTGGGTTTTTGTTAATAAGCAAAAGAGTTTTTAATATTAAGATAGGATTCCAGATAATCTCCCAGGGCTGCAGAAATACGCGTGTTGGGTAACATGTGACCCGCGGGCCGCAGGTTGCCCATGTCTGCTGTAGGGGGATGAGAAAGGTTTACTCTTGCACAAACTGCTTGGAGAAGAGATTTTTTGGTAAAAGTGAGTAGTTAGTTTTTTTAAACTCCTTTTATATCGAAAATAAAGTGATGTTTTATACCATTATCCCATCATATATGATTTTACCCTTGCCAGCCTAATCAGCAATAAGAAAGTGTGTTGCGAGATAATTTCAGTTAGAAAGATAATTTCAAATAAGTAGTGAACAGTTTAAACAAGAAGAAATAGAATACAATTATAAAGTATAACAATCACTGAAGTATGCAAACACAAATTGACAGGCAACATAAAACAGAAATCTAAACAATCAATTATGATGAATAGATCTTACCAAGATATGTGAAGTAATTTCTCTACAGCCGCTTTCAAAAATGGATCTCTGAATACAAAATTCAACACAATGGTTATAGCAAATACTACCACAAAGTGATGCAATAAAATTTGCCCGCATTATAAAGGAGTTATACCGTATTGTCTATCGTTTAACAATTTTAATCTTATTCCAGGGTCACTTGAGTAAATACTGAATGTTTTGGTTCGAATTTTGGTCATACTCTTCATTTTTTTTATGTCCTTTATGAAAAATATTGTTCACATTGTTCCGCGTACGTAAACTGTTTTTCTAAATCTGTATCATGAGAAGTTTTTATTAAAGATTTTTTAATAAATTTGAAAAGGAAACATTTATGTCGAGGTAAGTGGAATTAACGTAAAGTTTGGTTTGCTGTAAGTAAATTGGGAGCCAATTAACAAATGAAAACTTTAACAATCACACGTACACACATTCACTTATTCAAATGCCGAAAAGTGTGGCTTATTTGTTTGCATAGATTTTAACTATCTAGGATGGATATAACTTACTTGGTTCGTTCTATACTTCTAAGTTTTGGTTCTTCAAGTTTTTAAGGTAGCTATCTTTGACGAGGACCGGACATATATCAGTGAAGACAGCTATATACATTCTCAGAGGGTCTGTGTACGCACGGTTTTTAATCCTATCCATCATGCCATTGATATTGATTTACTACTGGCACCTTTCTGAATGTTGGAGGTCAAATGTTGATAATAACCCTAAATGTTTTATGTAGGATATGGAAAATTTTGTGTTTATTGTTCTTTGGAGAGAACGTAAACGAATCAATATCGACCCTGAACAATGAAGGGAAGTCATTAAAATTGACTCCATAATAAACTAGAGTGAGAAAAAATTTAGGATTCCAATGTCACATCAACAGGGAAATGAAACTTGCCAATAACTGAAATGGGTGATTATATTCAAAAGATCTACACTCGAGCCTAGAGAGCTGCACACAATAAGCTGTCAATTCTAACTGAAAGGCTGTCAATCGAAGGGCTGTAAGTGTGGACTCTGGAAAACAATAATGCTATATTCGTAAAATATTAATAATTATCGATAGGGTTTATTACATTTACCAATGGTTGGGAGAACATGAGACTAGCAAGAGGTTGGAGATATTTATAGGTCAACTACAATTTGTTTTATTTTTGTTACAATTGATGCTTTTTATATAAAATATAAAGGTAAAAAGTTATTATATTATTAGATTTACTTTCGATACCAGTGTTCAATATAAATACACCATTTGAGGTCCTGAGCTTAATAAAATATCTCTCGAATTGGTCAGTTTCTACGTATGTGAATACCATAATTCAAAACCGAAAAACTCATCTTCTTAAGTCATTAATAAATTAAATTATCATTAGCATGATAATACAGAACAATAAACTTGCACAAAAATTACATTTTCAAAGAAGATACTTCTTCTGAAAAAATCAATATTTTTTTAATTTAGCAGAAATCTGCAACTAGAATTTCTTTTAAAATTGCTGAGGTTCAAGGCGCTCAGTTCACATAAAAACCAGATCGAGTGTGCCATTAATGCTAAAGATCAATGATTAAGTGTATATTTGGATATTTCTTAATTATTTATTAATAATTTATCATTAAAATTATTTAATGAACCTACGATTAATATCACTGTGTGTTTCGTTAAATGGAACTTACATAGAATTTTCTGTGAACAATATTTCAGGGTTGGCTAATGAAGAGTAAATGTATTCAATACACTAATCAAAATTATGTGCACGGATAAACATGCCTTCGGGCAGTAATAATTTCTTTATTTTCAACTGTCTTCACCAATATTTATCAGAAATTTAGAGTATTCTTCATCTTCTTAAAATCTCATACTACTAGTTAAATAGAATTTGTGCGCCCCAAGTAAGACTGAGACAAGGATTATAAATATTGGCATCAGTTTCTCTCTTGACAACTGGAAGAAGTTGTCAATTCCTGAGAGGATAGAGCCAATGCAATTAGTCCTCAACTCCTTAATTACGGAAGATTAATTTTATTTAGAACTTTTCTGTACCTTCCAATGTATCGGAAGCCCTACTCTATCATTTTTATTGAAATAGATATAACAAAAGGTGAAAATATAGGCATTATGACAAACTGTTTTTTGATTACGGACATAATTATGTGCTGTTAATATTTGACTTACATTAATTTGATAATTTATATGGTTTCTGTTATCTATAATAAATATCATTTGTTGATATATTAAATAATTATTTCATATTCTCGCCGATTATTCTTTAAATTTTCACTTTATACAATTATTATAATTAAATCAATATAAATTAGGTCGAAAAACTATTGTTTAATTCTTTGACGTCGTTTATATCAGGTTTTTGGAAGGTTATTGTACAAAAGTCCCTGTGGTGCAGACAGTAGCGCGCTGGCCAAGGGCGTGGGTTCGATTCCCACAACATTCCTAATATTTTACCTAGTTTAAGAGCGTATGCAAATTGTTAAACAAAAACTCAGAGTTTTATAAGTATATAGATAAAATTTATATGTACAGAAACGATTATTACCGGACATAAAAACGTTTGTACCATATATGATACTGTAATATTCTATACTATAATATTACATTATATTTTCGTTATACCATCTTCGTCACTATCATAATTTAATAAGAATTATTGTGTACTACTAAAGATCTTAATGCTTGTAATGCCTTCTGGTGGAGCATGTTGTTTTATAACAATAAAAAAAACTATAATATTACATTTATATTAGTATGCGTTTGTTTTATTGCATAGATACGAGTATCCTGGATCAATAGATTTAAAGAGACCATTTTAGGTTAATTAACAAATAAGGAATTAATTATAAAAGTAAATCCGTAAATTTAATCAGTAGGATTAGAATAACACATCATGTATAATGAGTTTTACAATTTAATACATACACCGTAATTACTCTTTTTATGATTAAGTATTTATTGATGTTAAAGTTAACTATTTCAGTTATATTCATTTTTAATTATTTCTTTTATTTCAATATTTTTACATTTAAAATTTGGATTAAAATGAAATATTAGCGCTTGATTTTTTTGTGTAATTAAGTGTATTCAATAAGTCGGTGTTTGTTGTATAATTAATTTTTCCTCTTTGTGGTTCCACTGCCTTCATTTATGGCCAACAAGCTCCCAGTTATCATTGCAGTTTCATCCTTTTGTTCCGGACATATCCGTTTTCCATTTCGCATATGATATAGAATTATTACCTATATTTAAAAAGTGGTAGACTTAATTAAATTATTAAGATAGTCGGAGTGTAAATTTAATTTCGTGTTTAACTTTGGCTTGGTTCGTTTTTAGTTTTTAAAATGAAACTAAAATCTGTACATCAGAAATAAGGTCAGTGGAAAATTAGTAAATGGCTTTATTTTATATTACTTTAACCAAAGAAACAATATCGTTTAAATATTGTTTTCAGGACTACATTTATAGACTGCATAGATGTGAATACAGACCTCAAATTAGTAGAAAAATATTCATTTTTATTGTTTTAAAAAATTCTTTTTTATAATGAAAATTAAAAGAAATATATAAATAATTATATATGCTTATCAATATAATGTTATAAAGTGACTTATAATAGATTTTCTTTTAAAATCTTAATCATTATATAACTAAAATATCATTATCTTAATTACCATTAACCAATTACTTCCATAACTACTGAATCTCCTTATACGAGGTGTGTAAATAAAGTAGTGAGACTGATTTTTTTTTAAATTTTCTATTCAAATATAATTACAATGTGATATTGTCACCTTCAAAATAGTTCCCTTCGGAAGCCACACAGCGCTGGAGACGGTCCTTCCAATCATTGTAGCATTGCTGGAACTCGGATTCTGGAATGGCCTTCAGCTGGTCGGTTACAGCAGTTTGTATGTTTTGTAGTGTCCCGAAATGAGTTCCCTTGAGGTGATTTTTCAATCTCGGGAAGAGGAAAAAGTCACAAGGACTCAAGTCTGGTGAATAAGGAGGCTGAGGAGCAACAGGAATGTTTTTACTGGCCAAAAACTCGTTTATTGAGATGGCAGTGTGACAGGGCGCGTTGTCGTGATGCAACACCCACTCCAATTCATTGGTCAAAATGTGATGAACGGAGGTGTGATTCAAATTCAACTCTTCCCCGATCATTCTGACTGTCAAGCGTCGATCTGAACGCACAAGGTTCCGTACTCTGTTGACATTTTCATCGGTGTTTGCACTTGAAGGCCTTCCGCTTCGTGGTTCATCTTCAATCGACTCTCTTCCTTCTGAAAATTCCTTAAACCACCGAAAAACCTGTGCCCTTGATAAAACACGTCTCCATAGGCCTCCTGAAGTTTTTCAAAAGTTTCGGTTGCATTATGTCCAAGTCTGAAGCAAAATTTGATTGCACACCGCTGCTCAACTTTGAGGTCACTCATTTTTAAAACGCTCAAGAAAAAACCATTTCACGAAAACCAACGCTACGGACAAACAAATGACTGTGGCGAGTTCAGATTCATACTGGAGGCGCATCACACGTGCACCTGACGCTACTCAAGGCCACGCGTCTCCAGCGTTGCCAGATCGAAAGCGACGTTGCCAGTCTCACTACTTTATTTACACACCTCGTACTATGCAGATATTGGGGGAAAAAATGAAGGGACGAACACGAGGTAGAAGAAGATGACATTAAATAAATTAAAAATGAATGAAATATATTTCATAGAGGGTCACCCCTCTACCTTCCTGTGGGACTCTTCACCTCCTGATGACAACGATGGTTGAAATATAGAAGTGACTTATTCCTTTGTCTATCTGTGTGCCCCCTTCTTTTTAAATGGTTTTTATTTATAAGTCTGCCAGACAGTTGCATTTAATTACTGAAATATATTTTATGCAAATTAGGAAACCAAATTGAATTTTTCATGTCGTAGTTAATTGAATAGGTAATCGAATAGGAAGGATAGATAAAATATATAAATATACAATAATTCTTTTAAAACCTGTGTCACTCAGGAAACTGGATAAGATGGTCTGAAAGCGGTCGAGAGGGAAAGAAAATTCATGTGCTAAGTGTTGTGGTGTGGTACTAGGTCTAAATGTAATCATTTTAATCAAACAAGATATATTTATGATATACCATATACCGAATGAAAAACCTTTTGTGAGGCGTCACTCGAACTTTCATTTACCTAAGTATAAACTTCAGAGCATTTGTTGGGCTGAGTTAGTTGTATCACCACTGGAGCTGTAGATGAGTTTAGCACTTATTAATTCTCACGTAGTACAATCAGTTATTATGTGGCATTTACTCATTGTAGGGTAAAAATCTAATGAAATAGTCTCCACATATAAAAATTTAATGGTATAAACAACGCGTTTCGAACACGTAGTGTCGAAACCTTTAGGGAAAAAAAAAATAACAATGAAATGTATCTGCCTTCTAACATGAAACATATGTACCCCATACCCTTACCCACGTCCATCCTATTCCCAGTCAGTTGTACAACAGACACTCACCCTTAGGTTCGTACTCTCTTCCTTATTTTATTTTTATTCTGTACTATATTTACTTTGTATTATAGATAACTCTCTGGTGTCATTGTATATTTAGTTAATGCCTGAGGAAGAACACTACGTGGTCGAAACGCGTTGTTTATACCAATAAATTGTTATATGTGGAGACCATTTCATTAGTTTTTTACTCTACAATTAGTACTTATTGGTTTTCAAACAAATATCCTTTCCCTTATTACTCTCTCTTTTAGTTTAATCAGTTTGGATCTAATTTAATATTAATACATATATATTTGACTGTATTTTTGGGGCTTATTAACCGCATCAATACAAACAAACAAACTTTAAAAACTCGCCTATAACCATTAGAGAATAGTTTTTTTTTTGACACTGAAGGAGAATTTCTGGGTGTATTTCATGTTATATACATTAAATTTCAACTAAAAAAACACAATCACAATGAAAATAGTGTGGACAAATATATAAGAAAAAGAAAAAAGCCAACCACTTTCACATAAATTACTCCTGAATATACCATGTTCTGTCTGAGGGTTAGCAGGAACCTAAATGTGCAATTTGTTGACTATAGCTCATCTCGTTTTTGAGATATTCTACTCACACAAAAAAAGGACCAATTTACAAAGACTTTTTTATTACTCTCAGGGAACCTGTTCCCTTGAACTATCTATTTCAAGGGAACCTGTTCCCTTGAACTATCTATTTCAAAATTTTGATCCAAATAGACTACTTTCATTTCTCTAAACATATTTTGTAACGAGAATAAATATAAGTAAAAACTAGGGTAATAAAGAGTAAGCAAAGAGTAAGACCTCCTGGTCTTATGTACGAGTATAAGCATTGAAAACTTTAATAAGTAAAATTCCACTAATATTGATGGCGGATATTTAGTTATGTGTAAATCTTGATTATGGAGCAAAACCCTCTCACTCCAAATATTGGCATTTAACATTTCGAAAAAGATTACAGTATATTATAATGAAATTTCTTGTTTACTCACTCATATTTTTCTCTCACACAAACAGTAACGGGCACACAAAAATACACACGTACGGATGAAAACAATTAAAGACACGGACACACATACAGGTAAACATATACACAAACGCCACTCAAACCAATTTGCCGAAACTATTTTGTTGGATTCAGTGGATCTCAAAACATCTATTTCGTATTCTATTGGAATTGAAAAATAACAGGTGGGACTAATTAAAAATATAATCACCATATGTAAATGGTTTTTTTTTAATTCCTAGTTGTATAGAATTACTAATTAAGTTCCGTTGTTGATATACTCGATGCGATGAGGTGGTAATGACTTCGGCTCTTCTCGACATAGGCTGAAGGTGAGAAGAGTATTATTTATCAAGGGAAAATGAGAAGTTAGGAAGTTTGGTCTGGAGAATGCGAGTGGATTGGCTTTTCTAACCACACTTTGGTGTGAGAGGGGGGGGAGGTTAAACTGGATTGTACAGGATCAGGTGGAAATGGAAAATAAATAGAGATCCGAAGGCTCACAGGTTATAGGCTATTTTCTGCCGTCATTCTGTTCGTATTATCTTCTTAAACACCATCTGCCCAACAAATCTTTCAAGAAATACTTGGCCTCTATTACATTTGCTTTCTTACTTCTATATTGCCCATATTGAAATTCTCAAGTGTATTTACTGAAACCTAATCTATCGAGGACTATGGACCCAAAAATTGAAACTCCGTAGAAAACCCTTTCTGGATTCAATTATCGTTTAACTCTAATTTAGAACTCAATCTCATGTCAAACAATTCATTGCATTCATTAAGCTTATCAATGAATATATATATTGAAAAAATTGAATTTGACGAGTTTGGGGTCACTCGATCTTCAAAAACTATGACTGCAAGTATCGTACCTCAAATATTATCTTGGTTTACGATCTTGCCAAAGATTACATCACATTAATTATTTTATTCTTCATTTTTTTAGTTCATTTGGCTTACTTCTGTTGAACCAGGCTCTCGAGTAACAACACTGTTGGTCTCTAACCATCGCTTCACAAGTGCGCTTGGTAAACCTATCTCTTCCCCACTGACGGTAGTTCAACTTCATGTTAAAAAGAAGTTTAATTTTGAATATATTGAATTTGAAATTAATCATAGCAACAAAATAATATTGTTACTGCTAATACAATCATGTTTTAAATATAAACATGTTTACTATCACAAAGGTAAAAACTACAGCTGATAACAAATTTGTAAAAACCTTCATATCAAACTCGAATTCAAGATTTAAAAGCGTAGATTCTGATTAACCAAAATGGTTGTCATGTTAGCTGAAGTGTGTACAGAAGATAAACCACGACGTTGAAGATTACCTGAGTTTCTGTTCAGAAAGTTATATGTTTTTTTAAATTCCACCCTTTTTCGGAAAGTAATATGTATTAATAATCCACCTGATAAGACTGAATATTAGAGAACATAAAGCAACTGATTAAAAGCTACAACTAAGAATTAACCTTTGATGCACAAAATCTAATAATTTAATACTTCAAGTGTCAAACTTGGATTATAAATGAAGAATTTAATAAAAGTTAACAAGCATTTACTTTTACTGCTTTTATCTGAATGTGAGGAAGTGTTAGTACATTTCGCATAAAGATGTCATCTTTGAATTCTCATATTATTATGGTTCAACCTAAACCCAAGTAACAGCGAATTGCTTCTGAGTGATCACTTGTTTCCACAACATTACACTGGTTTCCATTATTT
Organism: Hermatobates lingyangjiaoensis; assembly: GCA_026182355.1. Classification (NCBI taxonomy): domain Eukaryota; kingdom Metazoa; phylum Arthropoda; class Insecta; order Hemiptera; family Hermatobatidae; genus Hermatobates; species Hermatobates lingyangjiaoensis. Next base: position 1,024,730 of record JAPFBL010000035.1, on the reverse strand, counting down.
CACACTAGTAACCATCACAGTACTTTCTATTATATTAATTTGCATTTCTAGTTCTTATTCTACATGTTTTATTTATTTGTTTCTATTACTGGTTTTCATTCAAACATGAGTGTAAGAGTGCGAGAAATCAAGAGACTCAGGTGTTGTGGTATCCATCAGAAATGGTTAACAAGTTAGTTTAATGAACTCTGCTTGTACTTATAGATGTCCACTCTATTAACATTTCAAATCCACTGCAGGAGATTTTAATTTATCTGTTATTGATTGGAAGCTAGATAATACTAATATGTTAATTAATATTTTCTTCTCTAATGGAAATATCGAGTGACTGTATTATATAACACGTGATCTATTAAATTTAAAATAATATACCAAATTCTAATGATAAATGTTACACATGATATTCCCTGATACTGATATTTCCCTAGATACTGACTCACATCATATTCAGCACAATAAACATTTAAGTATTTCTATACTTGTACCAGGTTCTAATTTTAGTTAAACTTGTTAAATTTTAACACATGCAGTTACACTGGGAGCACTTCAGTAATCTAATAGTTTCCTTTCTTTGCCTTTCCATCGTCTTTTGTTTGACTTGTATTATGATATTAATGCTTGTACACTATACATTTTTATTATATACCTGCAATTGTATTGTACCCTATTTAGTACAATTATATTACTTCCTTCAAGGACTTTATATCTTTAAGAAAGAGCTATTTGTATACAACGAAAAAGTAGTTTGAAATGTTAATGCTATATGGTAATAGATTCAGGAGTAATATACTCTATTCCAGTGATTTCGTTGTTTTCATACTGTCAAATACTTTACAACTAATGCATATCAGTGAGGCGAGGGGGTAGGGGTGAACCACCCAAGGTGGTACATGCCTGAAGGCGACATTTCTAAGTGGTTAAAACAAAGGAAACAGAAAATAATGAAACAATGGAATTGTATATTTATCATTGCCGTGGGCATTAAGTTACGACGATACTCTTTAATTTCAGATGCAAGGGGTCTGCTTTTGGAGTTACCTTAGTTATGTGATGCTTACATTGGTCGTATATGCTTTCAGCCATTGCAATTGATCAGCATTCAAATGGAAAACATCAGTAATGTAGTAGACAACTTCACTTTTTCATATACTCTATTTCAAATTTTCAATATATTTACCGAAAATAAATAATTTTTTAGTTCATTTCAATGGTATGTCATTATGATATGGGAAAATTTGAAAAATGCCAATCTTGCTTGTACTACATAAGAATTTTTTTTAGTCCTACTACTACTTTACTACAAACGAAAAAAAATATTTGTACTCGTAAGGAATTTTTATTGAACTGATTTAATATGCATAGCTGCGAAAACTATATGCTGGGCAGATTTAAATATTGAAATTTATTAACTGACAGTCGATGGGTAGAGGATAATAGCAAGTAATACGACCCCTGGCGGCCAAAAGAACTACTGCAGTAGTAACTAGTTTGATATTTAAATAATAAATCAATATCTAATTATTACCAAATTAGTGGTAAATAATTTGATGGTATTTGGTGTTTAAAATACTATCAAATATGTCCATTAGAAGGATACATAATTTTTCAGTACTAAACAGAATACTGCGTGGAAATATTTCATTTCTTTTCTCCCTGAGGTAATGAACATTAAATCCGAAATATTAACAGGCTAGAAAGTAATTTTCCATTAAACAATTATAATTAATCAAACAGGTTTATAAAATTATTGTATTAAAATATTTTGTATGATTTACTTTATGATTTAGATAATTTTCAATTTAAAAAAAAATGCATGTATTTTTCAAAGTCAATTGTAGTTTGTTTTTAATGAAGTCATTTCACAAGTTGTATAAAAAAAGTTTTTATTTGACTGGCGCCACTCTGAACTGGATGTCCAATCTGTCTATCTTGACATTACAGCTGCCATCGATTCATATCCAATATTACCCAATGTAGGAAAGTGAACAAGTAATCTCTCGTCCTATCTATTTACAAGAGGATTTTGTTTTTCAAGTCCCTTGATTACGCTGAATATTCATGTACCATATGAGCGATCTACTTTCAAGAGGAGACCCTTTTTAATTCAATATTCATAACCTCCAGCCCTTCGTCATTTCGAAGACCTTCATGTTAAGTTATCCTTCCACTTTCATTTAGGACATTGACAAACATTATCCTACCACAAATACTAAATCCATTAGTATCAGTTTCAAACTGCTGTATTTCATAGGAATTCATCAACTAAAATATTTGAATTATTTCTTTGTAAAGAGTTTACATTTTTTTTTACATTCCTAAGAAAGTTGTATAAAATTTGACTCTTACTCCAATTTTGTTTGGAAGCAATCAGCATCTAGAGATGAAATCAAACTGCTAATTTCTAATGGCATATAGGATGGTATTAAGTCAATTGCTGTCTAATAGACAATTGTGTCAGGAAAGCAAACGTTAAAAACTATTACAGCTAATATCATTGGTATGTAATTATATCCAATCCTACCAATTAAATGGAACAATTCCACGAACCAAATAAAGTAGATTTACAAAAAGAACGCACATAAACAAGATTCGCACGTTACTATATTTCGAGCACGTGTGTTCAAGTGAGACAAAAAAGGGAGTTGCTCCACTATATCCAATTCAATATATGAACAGAATATTCAGAGAAACTCCTTTTGGAAAAGAACTTTTATTTAACATAACGTTTTAAACAAAAAAAAAGGGAAGTCAATGAATTTCGTACACATTTTCCTTCCAGAGCTCAGGAACGTCATAGCCCAACTTTTCCGGAGTGTCAATGCCGAGCTCCTCCAGGGTTGGTCTAACTTCTTGTATGATGTACGGGTACCAGGTCTTGGCTTTGTCACCACACTTAAACTTCACTGCCTCCAGTAGTCTGCAACAAACAATAGGATACGTCGGTGTAATATACACAGTTTTCCCTTTCCTATATCTATTCAGGCACGGAGTGAGTCATAATTACCGTCAATATCTAAGTCATAAGGGTCATGATACTGATTTGATTATTTATGAAACCAAATTATGATTGTTTCCAACTTTCACCGTGCAGCTTTCATTTGGAATCCATTTTCGTTATTACGTTTTTTTTCGATAATTTGATATGTTATCAGGATGACTATATATATATACAAAAATATTTCATAATAAACACGTGTGACAACAATCAGCGTCCAAACCACAATAAAAAATGACTAAGATCTTTCTTCCGAAACAATCGGTCTTTGTCAGAGTCAAATCCCAGCAGAGTCAGTTGGGATTTGACTCTGACAAAGACCGCTTGTTATGGTTGAAAGATCTTAGTCTTTTTAAAATAAATACTTACACTTATAAGTTTTCAAATGTGTACTTAATTTTTTACTTGGCACAAATGTTAGTTATGGGCGTGCCACATTATTGGGTTCATTGAATAGGCAGTCTTAAATTGTATCTTACCTTAATTTATTACACAAGGGGCTCTTTACGACCTTTACCTTTACCTGGTATCATGCATCCTCAGTACCGACAGTTTTACATCCTCTCCTATAAATGGCGTGGACAAAATGTTCAATCTCCCATATGAAAATCATAAAAACATGGCAAAGATTTAAACCTGCAATATTCAGTAATACATAAAGGCAATCACAACACCTGTTACACTATACCTGATCCTATAAATGAAATTATAGAGGACTACATTTGGAGTTACTCAAGAATAACTGCCTTCAGATAGGTACTTGCAAAAGTAAGGAATAATTACTTGTTTCCAACCTGTAGCAGAAAATTCTAGTATACACATTAATTTATGAACCATAACTTGTTGGCTGCATTGAGTGTATTTCACATAAATCTACTGAAGCAGTGATAGTTCAAGTTCCCATATGTAGTGTGCCGGTATATATACTTACGATATGGTTTCAGTAATCTTTCACTGAATTCAAAGTGAATTCCCATATTTTATTCACTAATTATCCATTACTGCTCGGATTTCGATCTATAAAAGGCCTCCTTTGATATCGTTATGAAAAGGGAGTAACTATATATTTATGAACTAAACCTAGATTAAAGACAAGAGAAATAGATTTAATATTATTTGAAAGGATGGTAAGTTACCTGTCTCGTCTTGAGCGGACTTATAAGTTAAGAGGATTAAGAAGTTTGCACCTTGCGAACTAACTTATGTGGAGAGAATCAAAATGTCAGAAATAGAAGAATTCTTTTCACATTGTGTTAAGGCGAGAAGCAGATATGTTTTTAGACCTAAGGAAAACCCTGCTTCAAGTCAGCCAGCAACATTGCCAACTTTTGTTTCAGTATTTCGTAAAACTAAACAAATAATTGTTTAGCAGTATTTTGAGTGTAACCTTATTTTTAAATGTTAAGATTTACACATAGGTAGGTTTTATTTTATAATCACCTCATTATAACTAATTACAAAATACTTTTTTTTTCTTAATTGATGCTTAAACCAAATATTCGCTTAACTATTTATAACAAACCAAGTCAAAAATGAACTTGCGATTCCAACACTGCAAAACCAGTTAGTTGCATATCAATTTTATAACCTTTTTACTTTACTAATTGTAAATCATAAATATATATCATGAATAAAAAGTTATAGAACTACTGATATTAAATTATTAATAACTTTGAATGTTTTTACTTCCGAAGACACTAATTTTAATACTGGGGTAATTTTTCATATCTTTGTCTTGATGTGTATGTGTTTTATTTTTCCAAACGGTTAGGAGATAGTTAGTTAGTTGGTTAGTGTTACGAGTAGATCTTTCAAAAGGAGACAGATAAAAAGGAGGTAAACAGTCCTGATTTTCTTTTAATGACTCTCAATCAAATCTCTCTATTTTTAATAGGCATAAAAAATACAAAATGGTATCAACATGAAAACCAAGACATAACCAGTAAAAAACTTAGAAAAAATCAAGAACTACCGATCTAAATGACTGATACTCATAAGAGACACACTTGTACTTGAGCAAGTGAAGATGAATCTGCGGTGGAATTGAAGTGGAAAGAGGTACGAGAGGTATTTTACAGAGCTTGAAGTGCTATGGAAGGAAATGAAGGGCGGGCTGGGTAATACAGGGTTAGTGTAGGGTTCAGGAAGAAATAAGAAAACATTATCTGTTAATTTCAGACAAGGCTATTATTACCGTAATATCAGGTCTAATTCGAATTAACTATCTGTAATGTTCATAGAATTTGACCTGTTAAATTTAATTAATGAAAACTCGATAATACTTCTTAATAACTCTAATTACGGAGGTTAATGTTGTTTGATTGTTTTATGTTTATTAGTTTGATTTATTCATATTTTATTACACTGCTAGTAATTTTTTTAAAAAATTACTATACTTTGTTTATCTAGATGAGTTTTTAATTAAGAAATTACATTATTGCGATTCGAAAAAGTATGATAAGGTCAGTACTACGGAGTTTAGCAAGACCAGGAATGGTTCCAATGATTAATCATATGGTAAAAATATGACATTTAATATTAAACGGGTTTCTGCTATTGCATTAGAGAACTTTTTTGCCCCCTTTAAAGGTTTGTTAATATATCGAGTGGACTAAATTCAATGAGTAAACAATAGAAATAATGTTGCAAAATGTCATGCTTAAGGAAATTGAGGGAAGCACAACCGTTAAAACCCTCAGAAACATGTATCTAAATAGATATATTTTAATTTTTGAGATATAAGCACGTAAATTGTGGGTTCAAGAAGTAGAATATTAAAAATACATATATTTTTTTGCACACTATGGCTTATAATGTCCTTTTTTTCCTTAGTTATCTTCTAATTTATTATCTCCGCTAACTTACTGTATTTCCTTAAAGTTCTTTTTATTCCTTCTCTTAATTCTCAGACTCTTGAACTTTTGTCCTCTTGTTTTTACCTCCGCTTCTCAGTTTCAGCTCAGCGCGTGCGTGTCTACACAGTTGCTTTCCAACTTTTGCTGCATCGCACATTTTGATTCCTTCATTTCCTTTTTTTCTTGAACAGAATAGACACTGTAAATTAGAGACGGTAACTGTAAATTTTGCTCATATTTTTGTTTCTTAACTAAATTTTAAGCACTGCTATCCGCTCCAGATGGCTTTCACTACATTCGACTACACATATCAAATAAGCGCTTGAAGTAGTTTCTTCTGGTAAAAGTGAGGTTTTTGCCCAGATCCAATTTTAAACGTATCTTGGAATACTGTAAAAAAAATTCAGTCTTTTAAACCTGTTTAAAGATATTTGAAGAGTGTGAAAAAGCACTGTCCCTAACAATTCCACTTTTGGGTTCTCATCTTCGGTGTTCTGTTAGAGCACAGTACTGCTCATCTGTTACCATGCGCCTCTTTTATATATATGCCAGCCATTTCTCCTGGTTGGCTCTGCATCTGGCATCCTAAAATTTATCTTAGTAAGTTATATGGAATAGGAATCTACTCTCAGGTTGACACTGCAAAGGCACGGTCCCGATGACTTTACGCCCTCTCCGGGTTTGTACAAGATTTTTTCTTCTATGTGAACCCAGGCTAGTTACGGCTCGGAACCTTCATTACTAGTAGCATTAAGCTTAATCAAAACCTATTTAATTTGAAAGTGAAAATATAATAAGCTTTCTATTCGAATATAAACAAAAGAGAAAGCATTATAAATAAATTTATGAAAATAAATCGACCGACAATCATCCCTACAGCACTAGCTCGTTAAGAGATTGCCTCTAGAGAGAACAGAACGAGTAATAACGCCGAGGGAGTGTCATATAATTGGTGCAAGTTTAATAGGTTACAGATAGTGTGGTGGTCAGTTCAAACGACACCAGCGCTCTTATCGTCGCCGTGCCTTAATTAACTGTCACTTCCACTGGCCAAACTTTTCCTTTTTCAATTTAAATTTCAAAATTTGCAGTTTCTCTAACAATGTGTTTCACAAGCTACAAAATCATCACTTCTCATCTTCAACCTTTCTTTCTTTTTTTTTTTTTTTTTGTTATTGATAATAAATTTAAAAAAAAACTCACACACATTTAAATATTTCAGTTTGTATTGCATAATAACACTTCCATCTAAGCGGAAAAATAATTCTTATTGCATGTATTTCTTAAAGGGAAATGCTTTGTGTATCTACTCTGCGCTAATAATCACATTCTGGAGTCAATTAAGAAATTCCAATTGGGAATCGACAGGTGTTTTCTTTATCTCTTTTTCAAATTTCAGACGTAATTCGAACTAAAGGATATTACATCTCTGTACTACCAGTTTAGAAGCCAATCTTGAATACAATAGTTTCCAAGAGATGACAGGCTATGCAAGACAGGGCACCATTAGTCTTAAATGCTCTGAACACATTCTGCTTGAGCCCTTGAAATGTGGTCCAATTGTTAATCATTTAGATGAAACCTATAGCCTTTAACAGCGATAATGGGGTAAGTATAAAAAACATTCAGGGATCCTTGATTTTATTAAGGCAAGTCGTTATATTTGCAGCATGATCCTTTAACGATTGCTGAACATTGTAATATCTTGGGGATGACGGCATTACATCCTACTTGAGGTCTGTAATAATAAAAGAATATCGTATACAAATGCACTATCACTATAAACGTATAAGCGATAGTAAGAAATTCATAACTGGAGCTTAGGTCAGGGTCACAAACAAACAAAAGAATAAGCATCAGGAAGTCTCAACAAGACTGTATTCAGAGAGACAGGCAATTAGCTAAGGCTTAGAAGGAGATTAGGATGAAGAGAAGTGGGATTGACAGAAGTACCTAACAAGTCCATACTTGTGAGACAACTCTTATCAACCTTCTATCATCAATCAAGTGGCGTATAAAGAAAAAAAGTAAACTTCAAGAGAAAAATCAATTTATATTCCATTCGAGGGTAAAGTGATATAAATCATGTAAGTAAAATGGAAAATATGGAGCGACCTACACTTAACATTAATATATGTAAACATAATATTAAAATCATTTTAGTTTTGGTTTTATTTTAATATGATTATCGTGTAGACACAATATCAAATTCTCTGTTAACTGTAATCAAACACATAAATCATCAATTCAATAATTTCATTCATGTTGTGGCTTTATCCTTCCTCAATTCCCCTGTCTCCTAGTACCCACATGTGAGTTAAATAATTTTCAGGAGCATTTCAGTTCGTCAAAGAAAAGTCTCTTCCTAAATATCACAAAGCTTGTAATACTAGAGTTTATTTCTGATCACTTTCTTCGCCCTCTGTAAAATACTCCATGAGAATGATTGTATCTAGGAACAATTTGTTAAATTAGTAATTTTTGTATTAAATTTGTTCCATTAAATTGCTAAAAAAATTTTTCTCACTCCGAGGCATTTTCTAAACTTGTTAAGAGGCATTTTCTGTACAGTGGTATCTTGGTTTTTGACATTAATTCGTTACAGAATTTTGGGCAGCAACTCATTTGGTCGGTTGCTAAATAAACTAAATGAGAAGATAGTCCCCCATCCGGTCAGATAATATACAAGTTTTACTTTTTTTTTTAAAATATTGTAGGTTTCTCTATATATAAATGTGTTTATTAACTACTAAGAGTTTGGACTATAGTTCGAGTTCTAAAATTATGTTCAAATTCTGGGGGCATAATTTTCTCGATCTCTGTTCAAACTCGGATTTGTTCGAGTTCAAAGTCTTTCGAGCATCGAACACGTAATATTATTACTGTAGTCAAGTGAGCTCAAAAAAATATCATTAGCAAGACAAATCCTACTAAAAATTGTAAGTATATTGAATCACAACTGAAGTGGTTTCAAATTATTAAACTTTTTGTAATAAAGAAAATGGAGGAACTTTCTGATGATTCAATATTACCGAAAAAGAATGGGGTCCTTAAACATACCAAGAAGTACTCGTATATAATAAGAAGTCTAACAATAAGATTTGTTAAGGATACACATGTGGATTGATTACAACACTTTCATTAGGTAACCCTCTAGGGCACTCTCGAAAATATTATCGAATTGCATTTGTTGTTGTATTATCAAATATTTAACCCTTCTATATATCATATTTTCACATACATTTGGCATTAAAATATATCATAATTTGCTATTGATACATACATAGCAATTTTCTTAGCCCTCTTATCTTAAAAAATTTTGAAGCCAATGTAAAAAAAATCCAAGTATAGTAGGTTATCCAGTATTCCAAATTGAGTTTTCAGTTTTTATAGCTATATTGCCATCGCTGTAATCGAAATTCTATGTATTTTTTAAGTCTTATTGATTTGAGCTTAATTTTTTTTGATAAATTAATTGTTTCATAATTAACTGTATAGTGCATAAGACATTTTTTGAAATCCTAAAATGTTTCATAACGCCCTTTATTCTATTTTATTTCAAATAAAAAGTATTAAGCTCATCCATTTACAAGGTAATATTTTTGGGTATAATTTAGTTATGTCCATCAAACTAAAATAGATCACATTAAAATTTGAGTTTTTTTTCGGTTATCGCTTCTGTTAGTTTCATAATAAGCCCAAAGTTTCAACGTTCTAGAGTTAGCAGTATAATATTAAAAAAATGTTTTCTGAAATCACATTTTGGCCAAAAAAGTGATTTCTCAATGACGCAATATTGCCCAAAAAACAATAGGGTAGATCGACACTATAGGGTACAATTTTGGGTAAATATAAATTTGATCCACCAAACGGTGAGGTCTGAAGCGTGCTCCAAACTTTTGGATCTCCCCCTCCCACCAAAACACACACACACTTGCGCACCTTTAAAAAAAATTATAAATTGATCTTGGGGATCTCAAAATATGTGAATCCATGAAAACCTTAAAAATCAAATTTTTATGTGATTACTTTACTTTATAATATTATTGTAAAAGTCCATCTTACCGCTTGAATCAGTGATAATGCACGTTCTGCTTCTTCAAGAGAGAAAGAGAGGGATAAAACTAATAATAAAAGTAGAAAATTTAATCATATATGGGCTACTACTTGTAGCCAATAGGCATTTATCCCCAGGAGCATTCGAAATTTGTGGGACTCTCTTGAAGATGCACAACGTGCGAATCCGGTTGGGTGGCTATATCACCGATTCACGAGGCAATGTGGACTTTTATAATAATATTATGTTTTATAACCTCTGTTGTGCTAACATTTGCATGTATTTCACTTTAGTTGTACAAAAGTAAAAAGAGATTAGCCAAGCTCTGGTATTCAGTATCCTGTAGTCGAACACCATCGTATCCACTATTAGTAGACCTTATCTTTTGTATACAATGTTTATAAATAAAAAAGGTTTATAATCCGCATCACACTAAATGAATTACATTTCAATTTTCTCAGAAACTTAAAAAAAGTACAATTATTGACTAAATAAATGAAATCATTTCCTAATGTATACGGGTACAGGTTAGTAAGTTCTTTAAAGAATCAAAAATCTTTTTTTTTTTGAAGATTGGAAAATTTTATTTGGGACTATCTCACAGCATAATATGACATGCTATTTAATAACATATCTGAAAGGAAAGGTATCATCCGGTATAAAAATATATAGGTATACAAAAATACATAAAACATTAATGCAATAAAAATGGAAACTCAGGGCTTTCATTCACGAGAATGAGAGTGCTCGTTAGTTTCTCATGGGAGACGAACTGCTTCTTTTCTACTGCATTATTACCCTTTTTTGATATAGTAAATCTCATTTCGCTTTCCATTTATCAAAGTAGCAATTTATCAACATTTTATATTTTCTTTTAAAGGCATAGTTTAATCAAGTGTACTTCTATTTATAGCTATTACTATTAGTGTATTTTAATAAGCATGTACACTATGTCACTTGAAAACAGTATACGTGGCCAACAATCAGAGGCTCCTCACATATTGGGACAGACTTCTTAATAAGCAAATGTCAAACTATTATGCCCACACCATTACAAACAATTACATCCACACCATGCCAAACTGCTATCTCTCTACACTATACTGAAGAACGGAGTGGAATCTTGTATTAGCTGGCATTATAATTAGAGAAAGAGGGATAACACATAACAAAATGAACCACATAAATAACTGTAGGAATTATTTCACCAGATCGTGGTTGATATGTTGTATATGCCAAATAAACTTGATTATATGAGACTAAATAAAAAGAACTGTAGAGTAGAATAATACATTTGAGAGATAAATCTGGAGAGATTGCGCAGAGAAACCTCATTCCAATTGGACGGGAAAGAATTATTACATGGGTGCTCATGGAGACAGGGGATATATTTTCATAAACACACTGATTTACAGATCTCAGTTTCTGAGTAAAACAGTCCTAGCTATGGCTTTAAGAGGATTTGCAGCAAACGGTTATAGATAAAGTTAGAACTGCAGATTTAGCGCTGAGACTATTATTAGATATTAGCCGTCAGCATAATCTCACATGCAACATCAACACTTAGAAATATGTGGGATTAACTTTGGGAAAGAGTCTTCATGGTCAACTGTACGCTACAATTCCCATATACAATGCGCACGCATGTACTTGTTTGACAAATACTCCAACATATTGTTGACGATCAAATTAAAGTTAGGAAACTTACAAGAATTAACTCTAGAAAAACACCAGTTTTCACCTAGATAAGTCAACCTCTAAACAACTTGTATCTCGAGCCAGGCAATTTAGGCTTTTGGATACTCTAAAACCTTATGTAACCTTTGAGTAACCTTTTAGAACTGCTTAGAAGGTTCTAGTAAAAGAAATTATGTATGAAAATTGAATGAGTATTCTTCTCTCCTACTGGTGTTGAGAGGATGATGGTCTCACTATCATTTCTTACTGCTTGAGCTTGTAGTCTTGATACATTGTACATGTGTTAAGGATCAGGCTACGTAAAAGAATAATAGAAATACCAACTTTTATTTTTAAGCAGTCACCGAGAAGACTTGAGAGACTAACTGTATTCAGAAACTCTTTTAGGTAATTCATGGTGTCGTCTTAATTTATAGCCGTATATATTGTTTCATAAGATTTTTCATCTTCAAAGTGCTCGCTTCGAAGTTTCTTCATTTCTTTGGGGCAAGTAAAATATCTCTAGCCAATAATGTAGCTCGTTCACATAAACCACTGTGATTACTGTGTTTATGAAGAATGATCTTATTACTGAAAAAAGTCTTTACACAACTCATCGTGAAATGTTTCCTATAACATTAAGAGTTTTGATGATTGGCTAAATAAAAGAATGGTCAGTGTTAACATCCTCATTGGTTAGATAATTCTGAGAGTACAGCGTCCGCTAAGTGTGTAGTTTCAATGATATAGTTTTCCATGAGACCAAGTTATTTGCCAGTTGCTTGATATGTTGACATAGTTTTTTTTTATCATTCATAGTCAAGTTACTGCAGTATTTGAATTATTACATACTGATTTATTTACATTAATCAACTTCGATTTGTTTAACATTTGTACTTTACAACGACTTTATACTTTATTTCACACCTTAAAGGATTGAATTTTAATCATTGCTATCTTATCTACTGCGTGGTTCATGAAAGCAATAGATTGTACAAACTCCATGCCTCTGGTGTTCGCTCTGTGTTGTTCCCGTTCAGTCAGTCGTTAACATTTTCTCTTTATTATATTCACAAAGGAGTCTCGTGTGTGTACTCCTGTGTTATCTTGTTATTCAGGGCTTCATTTACTCGAATCTGCTGATCGTCTAACACATACATCTAGGACAAGAGTTAATAATAAATAAATACACTTTTGTGTTCGATTTTCTTGTCAGATTTAAATGTTTATTTTCAGAAGTTCTATATTTTTAATGATTATTAAGCTTAAAATAGCTTATACTTTTGGAACCTCCTCAATATAAACATAATATTAATACTGGTTTAAACAAAGAACTTGGTGTAAAAATAAATACAACTTGAAATTGAGAATATTTTTGCCGAGAGTTTTTATTGTGTCAGCTTTAATGTATGATCGGATAGTTGATACATTGTTAACAGGACAATGCGGTGATGTGTTTCACGCAGTAAGTACAATAATTATTATAAAAAAGAAAATAATATTCACCAAATAAAGACGAAAATGTGTCACGGTAATAGGAGATTAAAACTACCGGTAAAAGTTTCTAGCAACATTTATGTTTATGATTTAATAGAAAGTTAGAGAAATGAAATGTTTAAATATTGAGTGGGACTGAACAAATGAAACCTCTGAAAGCAAATGCAAGATGATGTCGACTGGCATTCATTCACCCGTGTGGCATTTCGCTCTGTCCATAGCGCACCTGTATTACTCTACTCAAGTGTTGATTGAAACCTCATTCTTAATTAGTAATTAGTAGCGCTACTCAATGTATTTAAGATTACTATTCAGATTCCTTTATAGCATTTCATAAATAATTCAACCAGTTTTACTAACAACATTGAAATATTCACTCTAATTGAAGTTTAATACTCTAGTTCAAGTTGTTTCATGTTTTGTCTCTTTCTTCATCACTACATCTCCTTCCCCGCACTCTTTCCCCCCCCCCCCCCCCCCTATACTTAAACATGTTTTTATCTTATAAGCCTCTTCACTGCCTCCGCGCTCTCTTAAATCTATCTTCTTGTCTTCTATTTCCTTTCATCGCCCCAACCCATCTTTTTATTTCTTTCCTCTTTAACATTGTTAACATTCTTTCTCTCTCTCTCTCTCTCTCTCTCTCTTTTACTGCCATGCTCACAATGCTATTACCCCCAGTGCAGCAAACGCCTTTTTTGTTCTTTAGTAATCGCCGTAAGATTGGAATGAACTTTATTATCTAAAATATCAAATTAAATTTAAAACGAAAAATCAGAAAAAAATTACCATATTCTCTCTTTTTCAGTCTCAAATCACTTCATTTTATTACCATTCATGCTTTTAAATCTTTCTCATTTTTTTAAGCTGTGATGTTGCCTTCACCATATTTTATTTAAAATACATGTTTTCTTCTATCAAACATAACAAGATTAATTTCAAAAAACAAAGTTCTCAAAACATATAAATAACTATTCATAATCATTATTAGACAGAATTTCAAACGGCCTTGTATGATCCTAATTGAATTTGGCCTCAGTAATTTTCAAACATCATGAAGTTTAAGTTTTATAATAAATTTAATACTCCGAATAAATATTAAACAGCTCAAGAGGTGTCAAATAAGATTTATTACAAATCTTAAACTGTTGATGAACCTTGAACTCACAATGACCTGTTTCGGTCTGGAGGTTTCACCTCTTCCATAGAAAGGTTTACCTTCTTCTGTTCAGTTCTAATAGTCTGTTCTATGACATCAAGGAAGCAATGCCTCATTTAATGGTTCACATGCTGTTTTAAATATTTCTGATAAATCTTTTCAATATCACACTACTTGGGACTCTTCTAAATACAAATTTATCTAAAAATTAGTAAAAATTCCTTATGAACTTCGTCGAGATTAATTTATTAACACTTTTCATAATCATCTACTAATTGGGGAGATAATTTTGTTTTCCTTTAAAATTAATGAGAACAATTAGTTTATTAAGGAAATTAAAAGGAAGTTATAAAAAAATGATTAATTCGTTTAAAACTTTAATTGGTTAAAAGTTTATCTTTCATTAGAAATTAGAGAAACCCAAATCGTCCTAATTAGGACTCCAGTTTTATATTTATCAGGTGGATAGTGATATTTGGAAATCACGCAATCATTTAAAACTTTTTTAATCAGATAGTTATTAATTTTAATTTAATTAATGAGTAAGGTGACATAATTTGACAATTTAAAATGCCATATTACTTTTAATGATTAATATTTAAAATAAATTAATTATAATATTTGGAAAAATAATAAAAGTCTCTGCGTGCAAATGCTGTATACAAACAAAGAGATCAAAAAATTTGCATCATCAGGTTATTGAACGTTTGTTGGATGGAAATACTTGTTTGAAGGCAATTAAAATCAACTTTTTATAATGTGTGTATATTATATAAATGTACTTTCCTCTCCTTTTTCTGCTATTGTATAAACAGATTTTTGTCCAGAAAAACTACATAGCATTACCATATATAGTACGTATTAACAACAGAATCTGTTCTAGCAATGGGAAAAATGCTAACCTTTACAACATATCACCGCAAACCACTGGAGCTACAACTTTACCACGTGAACTCTAATGTCAAAACAACAAAGAAAACAGTCTAACGTAATTTAATAATAGAATCATCATCTCCATTGTTTGTTACAAATAATTTGTCCGCTATTATTTTTAATAATAAAAACAATCTGTGAAAACAATCACAGTACATACACTGAAATATCATCGTCAAGATAGCTTATAATCAACTGCAACTTCTAGTGTTTAAATTAGCGTGAATTAGCAACACATTTAGTCAAAGTCAAGCAATGAGTTGGTAGTGTTTTTGAGGTTGAACACAATGACGATGATGATAAGCGATATATTAAGCTTTAACTTCCTTTGTTGATGGCAAGCACATATCATATAGCTGGCCTTTGGTGTGATACACAACAGAAGCAATACCCTCAATATAAACATCACAGTAGAGAGAAATGCTATTTTCAAGAAAATATCTATTAGTAACCAACTTCTCAACAAACCAACATCCAAAAATTATCTAGATCAATTACTTTACTATTGACACAGGTCTGACAAAGGTTTTTGTAAAAAGTACTGGATCTCTCAATCAAATAGTACCTATTATCAATAGATACCAGATAACAAAATTATGAAATTAAATGAATCACAATAAATATAAAATACTCGATATAGATGTATATGCATCTACTTATCTCAAGGGTGCTCACATATTTTCCGCATCCGAGCTACTTATAAAATGAACAAGTCACAATGATCTACCTACGTATTTATTTAGAAATACATTGAGGTTCTTACAATTTATGTAATATTTCATGTGAAAAAACGCTTTTCGTCTCATTTCATATGAAGCGTTACAGTTTTTTCTTGTTACCCAATCCAGTCTCTCAACTTATTTGTATACCCTTTCTTAATTTTAAAAGTTATAATGAAAAGTAAAGACTAAGAGGCTACTTAATGACAATCCTCTTAGCTTTACTGAACTTAAAAGCCAATTTCATCGCTAAAAAATGATTTAAGTAACAACAAAATCAGAATTTATTCTGGCTGGCCTTTTTGTATATCAATCAGTGACGGAATGAATTATAGTCTGATGTTAATTTAATATAATTTAAAAAAGATTAATAGCCTAGTAACAGTTAAAAAAGTGCCACAATATGTTAAAATAAAAATTATACCGAACATTATCAGATAAAAGTTTATAAAAGTAGTAGTAAATGCAACAAATCGTTCATTTTCTGTTTGAGATGAACGTTTCAATTTGACAGGCCTGCTTTGGCGTTTTAACTCAAAGTAACATTTGAGTTAAATGAATTATTCCAACTTATTTAGATTAAATTGTATTAAGGTCTGACAATTCATGGTCAGGTAGATGAATCTGAAGTAGATGTATGCAATTCAAATGCGACTGAAATATTCATGAGGCCAGATATAACATAGTTTTAAACAAGTCTATCTTATAAGCACTGTTGGTAAAACTCTACCATTTTTAATATTTTTATTAGTAAATTGCAAAGTTCTATATGGATTTCTTTTACTGAATTTTTTTTAATTATTTTCTCCAGATCGATTATACCGAAATTAATTTCTTAAATACTGATTCCCTAAAAAAAACTTTCTCTGAGGAAGAGGAGACTAAAAAATATTTAGAAGATGACAGTTATTACAAAATAAATATATAATATATATGATTCACTAACTGTGGAATATGTAAATTATATATAATATGTAAAAATGTTTGTATTATGTAATATATAAAATGTAAATTATATAAGTAAATATTTGAAAACATTGCTCGTTCATGTTTATAAAATACTTATTTTAATCATACGATTATAATACCCCCACAAATTTCGTTGATTTGCTGTTATGCATGTATTACAAGCTATATTTGAACTATTTATTGGTACAATTGTGAGTGAAAATGGAAAAGTAACCTGGTAAGTTTGATATGTGTGAAGAAAAATTACAGTCAGATGTCGAGTTTGCGATACAGAGACATGTCAATAGTGTCAACTTAATAAATCTCTTGGTCGATCCTAACAACGAATAATACACCATACGAGGTGTGTAAATAAAGCAGTGAGACTGATTTTTTTTAAATTTTCTATTCAAATATAATTACAATGTGATATTGTCACCTTCAAAATAGTTCCCTTCGGAAGCCACACAGCGCTGGAGACGGTCCTTCCAATCATTGTAGCATTGCTGGAACTCGGATTCTGGAATGGCCTTCAGCTGGTCGGTTACAGCAGTTTGTATGTTTTGTAGTGTCCCGAAATGAGTTCCCTTGAGGTGATTTTTCAATCTCGGGAAAAGGAAAAAGTCACAAGGACTCAAGTCTGGTGAATAAGGAGGCTGAGGAGCAACAGGAATGTTTTTACTGGCCAAAAACTCGTTTATTGAGATGGCAGTGTGACAGGGCGCGTTGTCGTGATGCAACACCCACTTGTCTTTGATGTTTGGCCGCACACGAAGGACTCTTTTTCGAAGTCTTTCAAGGACCTCACGGTAGAAGTACTGATTAACCGTTTGGCCTTGTGGCACAAACTCTTTGTGGACGATTCCGTGGCTATCAAAAAAACAAATCAGCATGCATTTGATTTTCGACTTGCTCATGCGTGCTTTCTTGGGCCTTGGAGAAGTCGCAGTGTGCCACTCCATAATCTGACGTTTCGTTTCTGGGTCGTACTCAAACACCCATGACTCGTCACCAGTAATGACACGTTCAAGAAAACGGGGATCATTTTCAATTGAACCCAAAAAGTCAAGACTCCTTCCCTTTCTGAGATCTTTTTGGTCTTGGGAAAGGTTTTTCGGAACCATTTTCGCACAAATTTTTCTCATCTCCAATTCATTGGTCAAAATGTGATGAACGGAGGTGTGATTCAAATTCAACTGTTCCCCGATCATTCTGACTGTCAAGCGTCGATCTGAACGCACAAGGTTCCGTACTCTGTTGACATTTTCATCGGTGTTTGCACTTGAAGGCCTTCCGCTTCGTGGTTCATCTTCAATCGACTCTCTTCCTTCTGAAAATTCCTTAAACCACCGAAAAGCCTGTGCCCTTGATAAAACACGTTCTCCATAGGCCTCCTGAAGTTTTTCAAAAGTTTCGGTTGCATTATCTGAAGCAAAATTTGATTGCACACCGCTGCTCAACTTTGAGGTCACTCATTTTTAAAACGCTCAAGAAAAAACCATTTCACGAAAACCAACGCTACGGACAAACAAATGACTGTGGCGAGTTCAGATTCATACTGGAGGCGCATCACACGTGCACCTGACGCTACTCAAGGCCACGCGTCTCCAGCGTTGCCAGATCGAAAGCGACGTTGCCAGTCTCACTACTTTATTTACACACCTCGTATATTAACACATCATCTTATATACATAAGAAATGTACTGTTCAATTTAAGTGTTAAACATTTTGTTTAACATCCAATGGTTTAAATCGTTTCATTTAAAATGAAAAAAAACTTTAATTTAAAATGAAAAAGGTTCAATTTGAAATGAAAAAAGTTTAATTTCAAATGAAAAATATATAGATAGCTAAAATATTATTTTAGCTATCCATGTGTGTATTCTCAGGCTTTAACCTTAATTAATGTTCCTGAGGTTGAAATTCACAATTATTTACTAAACATACATGAACATACCAGAATAAGTAACACTAATTCAAACAAATAACATTTATCACTATTGAACATGTTTTTATTAATTTAATTTTAAATAAAACCCACATCAATCAAAATTAAATTTTCATAAATCAAGTGACATTGAAAGCTCTCTTTTGCAGTATATACAGTGGAGGAAGATCACACACAAGGAAATGAAGAAGGCATGGTAGCAATGGAAAAGAAAAGAGTAGGACAAAGGTTAGATAATTACGATTCTCTGGAGGTATACTTATCAGATCATGTTAGGAGCACTATAACATGGAATGAGTTGAACATGAATTGAATGAATTTGATGGACACACCTCTATTTTATGCAAATATATGAATTATAAAAACTAATTCAGTTAACTTCATGAGGATGAATTAGTTTCATAAATTTATGAAACTAAATTTATGAAACAGCCCGTTTATGATGGCTGTTGATTTATTTTTAATTATGTTGATACTAGAGAGCATAAGACTAGAAATAGTTGATTTTATTCAGGAGAGTTATTCACTGTATAACGGCATAAATGTTATCTATGTTTATTCTAACATAATAAAGTCTGTTTACTTCTTTGGTGTTAAACGTCTTCCAGGGATTTTGATAAAGACAGCACATATATTCTAAAACTAAATAACCCTTGGGTTACTTGGATATGTATTTTACGTCTGATTTGTTTTAAGACGTTATGCGAACGATTTCTTTAGGAAAATCAAATTAATAATAATTGATCAGAAATTTTTTTCCTAGAGATTTTATTTGAACCATTTTTTTCTATAATGCTATCAAAGTCCCCAAAATTTGAATAAAATGCATTAGTGTAAAATAACGTTTGTCATTTGGTTCAATTTTGACAATCGTCTACCTCTATGGCTATTCTATCAAATGATATAAAATGATGCATACATGTAATTATAAATAAATGTTTATAAAATTCAAAATAGTTTTGGTATTATTTTAAATTAAATGCATGGATAGTAAATAATGTATAAATAAAAAATAATATAAATAATAAAATAATTTACCAAGCGCACACCTTTCAACCTATTCCGTTTCGGTTTTCAACTATTTCTTTCCCTGAAGACGTTTAGAACAGAAAATTTGGTATTTGTCAAATCCGAAGTAAAACCAAAGATGTAGACATCTGGTAAGGGGTTGAGAGAACTAGGAGGGAAGAAAAGTATTCTAAAGAGTGTAAAGTATAGGAAAGGACAATAGTCCAAGCATAGATTTTAGGGTATCTGAAGGAGTACAGTAAAAAAAAGTAAAAAGCTATCCGCTAGCTATATAGCTTTTCCACATTGTGTAAAACCACATAAAATATACCTGGATAAGTGGTACTCAGCCCAAGGAAGAGTATACATACGTCTTTACTACCCAGGATACATGAACTCCCGGGATACATCAACAAGATGAGATAGCCCTCGAAAAAGTAATAAGTAATAATGTACAAACCATCAACCCAGATGATAATTTGAAACTCACTGTATTCTACAAAAACCAGACTACTAAGAACCTACTGCTATATAATAGACCGAAACAAGAAACCGCCGAGCTGCAGCGTAGCCACCTCATATACGAGTATAAATGTACCACAGGGGACTGTGCAACCCTGCCTTCTAAGTATATAGGGCTGACTATGACGAAGTTATCACGGCAATTGACTCTCCACCTTTAAGGAGGAGCACCGAAGAGGTGCAAAAAAAGAAATTATCGAGATAGAAACTGACTAAGGGTACAACCAACTTGCAAGGCTTCCAAGACGACATCAGATTGCATATACTCGAAGCCCTTTACATCAAAGACTACAACCGTTCGTTAAATATTCAAAATAGTGATCTTAAAGCTATACCCAGTTCAAAAAATTTTGATACTACCTATAAGATGGTAAGAGAGATAGGTGAAGGGACTGCAGGTAGTTGGGTTCAGTGCCCTGCTCTGCATGCCTACACAGGCCCTCCCACTTACACCTCCCTCCCTTCTGCATATTTTGTTTTTCTATCATAGTTAGTTGTTAACTGCTCTTTGTACCGTAGCTTTTGTTTTGTTTACTATTTTAGTTAATCGTTTTTTACCTGATGATGGCTAATGTGAGCCGAAAGCTTGTGTTTTAGATTAAGTTTTAAATTATAGTTTTAGATTAAAGTTTTAAAGTGTTTAGCGTTCTACTTTATTTCTTTCATGTCTTTACCAGAACTCCTATGGAAAATACCCGAAAGTTACCGCAAACTAGTAAGGAAACTAGAGAACATCAGCAAGAAATTGGTCAACGCAGAAGCTGCTGCCAACTTTTAATAATACCTGTTTGAGAGAAGACCTGCTCCCATCATACACCAATATATATATATATATATAATATATATATATATACATACTTTGAATTGAAAACAGACGGTCCGAACGGACAAATAATTAAAGTTACAGCTAGAGAACACAAGAAAAAGGACGAACACTCACGAATCTCGATAATTTCGGCGTCTTGCCATCTTCAGGAGAGTAGAAAGAAAGAAAATAAAAGGAGAAAGAATGAAGGAACGGAGACGTAAATGCGTCCACTGGACGTATTAGTTTACGTATTAAACGTATGAGTTTACATCGGCCAGTGGACGCATTTACGTCTCCGTTCCTTCATTCTTTCTCCTTTTATTTTCTTTCTTTCTACTCTCCTGAAGACGGCAACACGCCGAAATTATCGAGATTCGTGAGTGTTCGTCCTTTTTCTTGTGTTCTCTAGCTGTAACTTTAATTATATATATATATATATATACATATAATTTATTAAACTAAATTATAACATTATTTTAATGTTCACTAATGAAACTGCATATTTTTCATGTACATGTTTTTATGTTATTATTACTTTTTTGCTATGAACAAAATTAAGTAATTATTGCATATGTATAGATGTATATCAATTAGTGTATTCTAATAGCTATGTAACTGGATAGTGTTAACCACCCTAGTAGCATGGTTAAACAAAAGTCTTCGGAGTAGAGATTCTACCCTGAAATGAAAAAGAACAAAAAACAAACATAGTTTATTGACCAGTCAGTAGATGAGACTGAGTCTTCTGGGTGGGATGTTAAAACTCTTAGTCGGCACTCTGTCAGATAAAGTAATTGCTTCTCTGACGACTGTCCCAGGCTATTGGCCATCTGGGACAGTCCTCCCAGTGGTCCCCCTTCTGTCATTTACTTTACCCAATTAAGAGGAAATTACCGCAATAACCAGGGAAATGGAGCAAATTAGGGCTTAGTGTTTTATGTAGCAGGAAAAGTCCACAAAATAAAACACTAATACTATAAAGAATGAGAAATATCTATTTTCGGAATTTATTTCATTTTTTCATTCCTTATGATACAATTAAATAATAACATATGTCAAAAAAAAGGAAAAGAACGGATACAATTAGGTCTATAAAGTTATTTTTTTGTAATTTCGTGATACTGTGAATCCAAAAAGATTATTTAATAAATTTCAAAAACAAAACTTGTATGCCATTAAAAAGCATTAAGGTGTATATATATTACAAATGAGTGACGACTGGCTGATCAAAAGAAACATCAAAATAAAAGAAATTTTTAAGCAAAAATTAGTTTAGTTATAATAGGTTTACAAGAAAAAAATTAAAAACAAGATATTTCTGTAAAGAAATGACAACAACGAACACTTCCTGGTAGCACAAGGTGCAGCATTTCACAACCTGAGCAATGCACACCATGTAGATACATACGGCTAAACTTTTTCTTTAAAATTACGATGGATTTAAATAAAACGGCAAGAAAATTAGAGAATTAAAACTTTACTTCCACCATTCTACGAAATATTCTGAACATAAAAAGGATTAAATGATATTTCATCGTTCACAGTGAAAAATGTTGATTCAGACCATCATTGTGGTTCAAGTAGGGACTCAAAAAGAATGATCATGTTTACTTTTAGGTTTCCTTTTTTTATTGTTGCTTTATACCAGCATTTTTTTAAATTATGGAACCCGACCTTTCAGCGGGTCGCGTGAAAAATGTAATGGATCGTGACAAAAAAAAGTAATAATTGATCCTTTACACTTAAGAGCGATTTTGAAAAATTAAATTTGGCCTCATTTTGGGTTATGAACAAAGGGGAATTTCCATTACTATGTAAAAAGGCTATTCTATTACTATAAACTTTCACAACTGCCTAATTCTGTGAACACAGTTTTCCACATTAAAGACTAAAGACAGAAACAAACTCAACACTGCACCTGATATGCGTGTATCATTGTCTTCTTGTTCCAAATTGGAAACATCTGCTTATGAACAAACAAGTAAATACATTCCTTAATTTTTTTTTAATAGAACCCCTATACTCTCCTTGGAATTTTCATCATATTTGTTTATCTAAATATAATAATTAATATTCATTCACATAAATAAACAATGTACAGATCTTGAAAAATGCATATAAATGTGGTCGATGTAGAAGAAATGAACCTAGTAAAGAGAGTTTGTCTTATTACACCTAAGTATTATGGGTCTCGATGTAAACTGTGGTTCTTGCTGTGGGTCGAGGGAAAAAACGTTTGAAAACGTTGCTTTAAACAGCCGTTAAGTCCCGATTCTGTAAAATGGTTGGCGTTTAACCAGAAAATAACAAAACTAAAAAGATTCTCAGAAGACATTTAGGTTTTTTTATTAGTTTTAAATGTTACTTCTGTTCTAATTGCATTTGCAGTTCCAAAATATGTGGCATTTGAGAAGCCAGTTTTATATAACATATATAATATTATTATATGTACCAAAAAAGTGAAAGATTAAACCAAAGAAAGATGTAAAACTTATAATTTGTGTTTCTATGATTTTATGTTCTAAAATTTCAGAAATAATGTAGGAAATATATAAGTAAAATTATAGCTACTTTGGAATAACGCAAGTTTAAATAAACAATCCAAGCAATATTATATTACGGCTGTTACCGTATTAAGTGAACAAAGTAATTAATCCATTATGTAAAGATTAAATTGGGTATAGCTTAAATTGGTAAACTACTTCAAAAGGGTGCCAAAGCTGAAATTGATGTCCTAAGCGAATTGTATGTAAACATTTGATCTATCAAAGTACAACAAAACAAAGGACACTCTGATGAAGTTTTGTTGTAAGCAAATATTTTGTTTTAATGACAAATTTTACCCCATTTTTGATGTACCTCAAAAGCTTTCTTTTCAAACAAGGACAATAAAAAAACTGGCTTTCCAAAAAAACTCACTGTTGTTTTAAATGAATGCAATATTTAATTACTCCGATTAGACACTAGCACTTCATGAAAGTACTTTTAATTTACGAAGTGTCATTACTAAATGATGATAACCTCTTTAAGCATACATATGTTTTAAAACTATTTATTATAAATAATTTCATAAGAAGTAACAACATATATGCATCTTATATGGTTAGTATTTCGATATATCATTTTATGGAATGAGATCATAACCAGTTCTGTTTGAAAAATAGTTCTAAACATTTTAAGCTTTTGCTCCACCTATCGATACTGCTTTTTTTGCACTTATAGCCATAGATCAATAATTTTCAAATATGGACTTGTAGTAATACATGCCAACAGAAAAATTTTTAATTAAAAAAAACTACCTCTTTTGTCATTTCAGATCATTGGCCCCATTTGGCTTTAATGAGTGCATAAATGTTATGTAATATGTTATTCCTACTGTTTAAACTCTTTATATTTTATGCAGTTTATTTTTGGTGTTCTTTTAACATTTTTAAAGTTAAACATAAGACCCTTCAGTAAAAAGGCTATCAAGAAACTAATTAAATACTTAAATTGTATTAATAAACGTAACTATTCGAATTCAAATACTTATTTTAATATCATTAAACAAACATATATAATATTTTATTTTGTCAACTTTTCCTTTAATTCTAACGCATACAATTAATAAGGTTGTTATTTATCAATGTAGTTAATAATTCTAGGAAAAAATTTTGATAACAAGGAAGAAATGTTTCACCGTTTGATTGTAATTACAATTTGAGGAATTTTTGATCAACATTTATTTTTCACTTAAAATAGGTTTGTATTATTTAATATTGATTTCTATTTTAAGACCATTTCATTTAAAAAAAGATTTTTTTTCTTTAGTACACACTGATACTGAACTCCATAAGGATCAATAATACGATTAAATAACAAAGAACAGATAACGCTCACGGTTAATAATTAACCTAAGTTAAGATAAAATGGTTTAACTGTACTTAATTTGAACTATTGAATATTTAAGCAGAAAATGTGAGTCATTTTATTTTCTGAACATGCATTAAGAGTCAAAACGTTCAACATGACTTAGGACATACTTGTATAGCATTGGAATCAATAAGACGTCAGACAAGTCGAAGTATTAAATGTGATAGCAATAATAATGCTCTGAGGAAGCAATAAACCCTTAAGTAAATACCTTATACAAAGGGCGTAATCGTTGACTCTCCTGCATGCTCGAAGAGCCGCATTAATAATCCTGGGGTCCGGAACAAGGTCCATACCATGCAGGTCATCCAGTCCCTTCCTCACTTCCCATCCGTCAATATCACACCGATTAAAGTAGAGCTCATATTTGCAAATGAATTCCTCTTCATCAGGATCATCTATTCTAGAAATGCTTCTAAAGTTGTTCTGCATTGGCAGCCAAGTCTTCCTTAAAAAATGAACAGAACTAGACGCTAACCTGCTTAACATCTTCCTTTGAATAAAATCACACTGGTCTAAAAACTACCAGATGCTAATCAGGTCAGCCAACTGTGAGTAAAATTAATAACTAGATTAATTTTCCTTCTGAAATTATGTAACAATATAATTAAAATTAAGGCTGTACCTCTTAAACTGTACAGAAATATCTACAATAAATTGCATGCGCAGCTGGGTTGACAGAGGTAATAAGCACTCGACTCCTGTTGCATAGTTTCATTTGATCACTGACTTGAGTAAGCATTCAATTTCAGAGATCCATTTCTATTATTACTCGAATTTCAGTCCACTAATGTAACTCAACACTAACCTACATCAAATATCATGTAGTTATGAACAATGCTGGATATCATACTATCAGAATATCGCTTGCTTTAATTATATTATAATCAATAATTAATTATACAGATTTGTAAATATTTTGTGAATATTCTTGAAGTTTAATTAATTCTTGTACACGTCGTTACAAAAAAAATTTCAGAAACAATGATTAAACAATAAGTTTTATACTTAACAAATAATTATGTAATCCTATTAAATTTACCTTCTTTAAATGTATTTATAATTTTAAATTTACTATTTTGAGTATTAAAATAATTCAAAAGATAAACTACAACCACAGATAATTAATGTCCAAAATACTTTATACTCCTAAAAAATTATTGAAAATCAATTAACTTTCATTTAAATATATACTATATTAAAGAATTCTGTAGATATTGCTAACAAATGACAATGACAATCAAATCAAATCAAATTAGCAATGACCAAATGACATCCAGTTTGAATTGGAGTGGTCTCATTTTCCCGCTCATACATTGATGTAAAAAACTTTCTAAATTAAGTTCTTATATATATAACTAAAGCGTTGATGTATAATAAGTGATGTTTTTAGTATTTTTTCAAACACTAGTGGATCATACTCCCTATATGAACACAAGTAAAACAAAAAAAGTGGAATCATGCCTCGATGGAGTTTGTGGAGGAGTTTGATTCGAATGACTTTTCAGATGGTCTTCATGCATAAATAAATCTGTAAAAGTCATTAGCGATAAAAATATGCAGGTGACTAAACGTAACTTTCCTATCTGTTAACATATGGTAATATCCACCAGCTAAAACAGTCCTTATGCCTTTTTCAAGATGAAAGAATGATCTGTAAGATTTTTTTGTTAATAATACTGAACTTGAATTCTCAGAGGTACGCAAATAGCTTGAAGTGTGTTTAAATAAAATACTAATTGAATTGGAAAAGCCATATATAGCTAGTTACATGGAAAAGGAATATAAATATAGCAGATACAGTGGTTGAGACCACAGAAGTAGGCTTATGTTGTGTGATATTCTTTCGTCAAGCATGACATTTTAACCCCAAATTTACACTTAGGCTCAAAAAAATTACTATTTATGCTGTGATAAAATCAGGCCTATTTTACACTTTAGTTGTAAAATGAAAATGTATCCCAATTTAACCATGATAAACTGCAAAAAACAATCATACCTAGTATTAAGAGTATTTTTCTTAAAGAAATATATTTTATGGTCTATTGAAACTAGCAAAAAACAGTAATCTCTATGGGGAAAAATGTTTTGAAATTTATTAAGAGGAACATTAATAATTTGACTGTAGGTTGCTTCAGATTGAAAGCATGCTGATTTCAAGAATGAGTCTCTTGTCTGGTATACTGATTGGTTAAAATTTCATATTGAAACTAGTAACAATAAGTCGACTTTTGCTTGGAGTACTTGGTCACAACGAATAGAGGGAATGAGGTTGTTATCCGGTTGGAAAATGTTGAATTCAATAAAACTTTCTTTGGCAAGTTTTATTGAATTATTTTACTTTAATTCAATATGTAATTTTGAAAGTTATGTAATTATTTTACTCAATCCATTATATTACAATAACCTTAACTTATCTTCAAAAGAAAGATTTCAAAAAATACCTAGAATATCAAACTGAACTATCTTATTTATCTCCCACTAATGAACATCATACTATTAATGCTAGTGAAAGAAGAGGTGGAAACCTGTGAATATATTCTATGCGAATTGTAATTATGAGGTTAATAATATTTCTAAATGTTAGCTGAAGCCAATAGAAAAGAATGACACTTTTCTAAGAATTGTTATTAAGTTCATTAGAATCTATAAATTTAAACTTGGATTTAAAAAAAAAAGTGGTCAAATATAGCGTTAATTTAAATATTTCCGATTAGGATCAAGCACTTTGTTTAAAAATATAAAATTAATATAGACTCAAGCCCTCAGTAACATCTCAGATTATTCAATGCCTTTGGTTTGTTGTAACTGATAATATGGATATAGCTGCAATAATAGAAATGAAATAATTCAATTGATTATCTAGTTGTTTGATAATACTCTAACAGTGAGTTTAATTTTACGTCATTAAAATAAAACCAAAATTCAATTGTCCGTTGAGAAGTTTCATAATATGTTTACTTGTAGGAAAGTTGAATGTAGAGTACTCCAGTTTTTTTTTTACTGTTTTAGAGGTGGAAAGTTTGTCTCATTTATAATTCGGCACCCATTTCAGTTCTGAGCAAGCCGCATTATTGGCTAAAAAGGCAACTGCTTCAAAGTACTCTTCTCTAAAATCACACATATGTCAGTAAATTTACGGATAGGCTTTTACCTATTATTTCAATTATATTTCAGGCAATAAATATTATGCTTTTATTTTAATTAATTTTCATGCCCCGGATTTGTACAAAGACTATGTTGTGATTTTGTATTATTGATATAGCTCCTCGACCACTGATATTTCAAATTCACACAAGGGGTTTTTGAGGATTTTGGTCATAAAACATACAACTCCTGATTATAAGCCGACGTTTCGCCAAAAGTTGTTTGGCATTTTCAAGGCTTGACATAGGGGAAACACCATTTACCGGTCCATGCTTATGTCTGGCTGCATCATCATCATGTTATGATGTAGCCAGATATAAGCATGGACCGGTAAATGGTGTTTCTTCTAAGTCAAGCCTTGAAAATGCCAAACAACTTTTGGCGAAACGTCGGCTTATAATCAGGAGTTGTATGTTTTATGACCAAAAATCTCAAGAACTCCTTGTGTGAATTTGACTACCATATGTTGTGATTGTTTCTGACTTTACTATAAGTGAAGTATAGTAATCATGATATTATGATTGATATTTGTTTGAAATACAAAAAATATGCGTTTACAGTGATAACTAAATCAATCAGAATGTGTGCTACCTCCAGGATTAAAGATTAATAAACTCCTCCCACTTAGACATTTATATCAAAAATGATATATTTCTGTTTATTTTCCAAAATGATCATCGTCTATGGGAGATGAAAGAACAGAAAAAAAAGCAGTTAAAACATGTCAAGAACAGTTGAGTTCAATTTAGTTTAAAAAGCTCATTTCAAATGCACTTACATTTGTAATGAATATTATAACTTCAAAGGGAGAATTTATAAATATACATAGAATATCTATTAAAAAATTTGTTTAGTTATCTACCATGAAAGAAAACTGTACTTGGCATCATATACAGAATGTTGACTCTCTGTCTGGAAGAGGTAGAACGAAACCTTCAACCACAGTTTATCTGTATTTAAAATAATCACCTTGGATTGGATAAAGATCTTTTCTTAAATAGCACATGAAACTATAGAAGTGAGGGATACTTCTCTATGTGCATTTATAAAGGTCATTAAGAACTTATAATTTTAAAGATTATAATTTAAGATTTATAATTTTAAAGAACTTAAAATTGGAAGTTAACATTTTGTTACTACAATTGCATATTAGTATCAATATGGCAGGTGTAGTCGCGGAGCGTACGAGTCCAGTAAGATTCAGGCCCTCAGTTGATAACATGTCAGAGAGATCAATGATTTCACGTTTCTTATAACTAATAAAATTACTATAACCACATATAAACAAATTATATTTTTACTTATAGTAAATTTGAGTGCAGGCCACTCCAGATGTTTTATATTAAGATCTGATAAGTTTCAATCATCTCAAGTTATATTCATTTGTAGAAATAAAAACTGAAGTTTAATAGTAATATTGTTAGAAATGAGTTTTTTGGTTTCATAAAAATAACCATTCATCTATCAATAATCTATTAATTAATCTATTAATGTGAATTACATTAATTTTTATTTATTTAATTTTTAATTTATTTTTTAAATTAATTTTTATTTCATTTGATTTTTGAAATGATTTTACAAAAAAAAATTATTTTCTTGAAATCTACTTAATGTTGATTCTATATAGAAATAACTAAACAACTATAACAGTATATTAGCCATGGTTTGTTAAATTAATCATTGTAATTCGCACAAACACGCGAAGTGGTGGGTGGGGGGTTACTCGTTTATGGTTGTGTAAATAAAGTCGTGTGGAGGCTCACTTCAGATTTATTTGACTGTTTTATTGCTTGTATTTGAATAGTATTTTTTCTTTTGCACCGCAGATAACCGTTATTGGTGCAGTTCTACGAGAGGTGTGTAACAGGAGTAGTAGTTTCTCATTTGGAGACTCTTCCACCAGTGCAGTTGGCCTGGAGTGGTCGAGTCAAGAAGGGGGCATGATTAGATAGCAGGGGTGCGTGGGGGTCTGGAGACAGTAATTATTGTTGCTCCTCACGCAACCATTAGGTAATGCCCCACAACTACACCCCTTTTCATTATTAAATTATTTTAGCTTTTCCCAATAGTACTGGCTAATCTCATTCAACAAACTTTGACCTTTAGCTCGAAAGCGGTTAATTACAGTCATTACTTTATATTTCATGTTAACAACGAAAACATATATATCCTCCAACGCACAGCTGTCTAAACGGGAAAATCGGTAGATTGTAGTCTACAAATTGCTACCAAAACAATTTTATTTTTACACGTCATCAAAGCTCTAGAGAAGTAGAGATGATTATTTTGTAATATCAGCTTGTTCTTGACACTCACACGTACCAAAATATGTGGAGTAGAGAAGAAAATGTGTGTATATGTGTGTGAGAGTGTGTTCGTGATTTTTTGTTCCACGTAACTATATTCTCTGAAACCGATGTTTACAATTATTTTTTTTTTTTTCTGACATTTGGAATTTAAACTAATTCTAAACTTATAGTTAAACATAGTTAAATTTATAGTTAAACTCAGTCAATAAGTTATTAATATAAAATATTGCAACTTACGTATTATGTTTTCATTAAAATTGGACCAGTTTTTTAAATCGTTCATTGTCAGGAAGAAATTAATTACTGCATTCACAATATTATTAATAATCTCTATGACACTAATCGTAATATATTTTGACGCAAATTAATTAAAAGAACACAAAATAAAAGAAAAATCGATCACTACACAACTGATAATGCAAGTATCGAAAATGTATGACTAACAGCTATGTATGTATGTATGGGGAAGTTATGTAGCTACACCAACCAAAAAGGACTTTAGTAAAAAAGGAAACGTTAATATTAGGTTTTAATTCTACTGACCTAGTAAATATAATCTACACACCATTATTGAATTCAAGTAGGAAGCTACAAGTATACATATTGAATGCAATGACTGAAGACAAATACTGCAAACAGGAAAAGCTTTGAACAATGGAAGGAATTCCAAGTTTGCTAACCACTTACGAACAATAGGGAAGGGACCAAAAGACATCAAACACTTCAAGAAATTACTTCAAACAAACTAAAAGGGACAAAAATGAGCATAACCAAAACGTTAGACAATTGGACATCCATAAACTCACGGAGCAACTACACAACTAATGAACCTCACTCAATTTTACGTGAGTTAATATTTTTTCAAGAAAACTAAGAAATATTTACCTACTAACGGTTTTCATAGTTCGGGTATATTTGGCTGGCCTCACTGCCTGTATTCCATTCCAACTGGATCCTTTCATACGAGTAGAGTGAACACACCTCCATCACATGTTCATGCGCGACATAGCATCGTGGTGCCCGCCTCCGCGAGGTCCACCTTGGACACCCCCAAGTTGTTGTGGCCAACCTGGGGGTGACAAAAGGGTAAAACGCAAAAAGTCGTCGGCCTGATTTGATTTATTGGTGTTATGGCTGGAAAGCTAAGGTACACAGCGATCAAAACAGGCTTTCATAGTTCAAAAGTATTAACAAACGAAGTGAAGTTTGAACTAAATGGACTCAGCCGACCTCCATACACATAAATCTGTACAAAATCTACAAAAAATTAAATTGTAATTAATATACTTTACAGACAGTAAAGTAATGAAGGCCATTAATGAATACAAATTTTCTTCAAACAAACTAAACTATTAAAAGAAAAGCAATTTCAAGCTAGTCTTATCATTGAATTAAGTTTTGTGTAGAAAGTTTACTATTAATAAAATCTGGAGTAGCCTACATTAAACTTTACTATAAGCAACCATAATAGCATACTCAACAACCAAATTATTTTTTGTTTTATTGCACTGTGAGTATACAGACATATTAATTAATAATGTATTATTCGTTTATTTTATCGTTGTAAGAAACATGAAATCATTGATTATTCTGGCATATCATTAAAGTTATTAAACTGAGGGGCTGAATTTCATCTAGTAAACTCGTTAACAAGATTTTTCAATAAACACTGGAAATAACAATGAGCTTCCAAACCACAAGAAATGAGAAAAGACTAAGATTCAAGTTCACTAGCGACTTTCAAAAAGGTGTTAGAGAAGTATCCATTACTATTATAGTTTTATACCATCATGGAATAAAATGCATCAGAAAATATATTTTTAATTGGCGTTGTTTTTTTAGATTTAAGAAAATTATTCTTATATTATTATATTTAACTCATTAAAATTCTAATTTTTATATTAAACTTCTACATAACAATTTTGTTTCACTCTTTTGTTTAAAAAAATCCATCTGGAGTGGCCTATTCTCAACCTTACTATAAATGAAAATAATATACAAACTCTTTGACAACTAATTGAGTTTGTTTGTATATTAATGTAGCCATCGTGTAGACGTAATATCGTCTGTGGTAATATTTCGAAAATCATGGTTGATGAGTTTAATAATTTGACAAATTCTAATGTGGCTATATTCCTTTGTTTTGTAATAGCAAACTTCATATCATTGATTTAGAAGGATAAGACAAGTATTTATTATTTTTTTATTAAACTGTTATACTGAGGCTCATCAGACCCGTGCCCACCATACGAGGACAATAATAAATGAACTTTATACTTATACTCAGAAAAGTATCTATCACTTTTATTGGTTTTAGGTATGATTTGTAAAAATCTTTAACCTCATAAAGACAATGTGCCTTGCATTCACACAGAACGTGATCATTTGTTTAAAAGTCTCATCGTTACACAGTCTGCTTTCGTAGTATAACATGATTTGCAAGTCTGTACATTGCTTAGATCTGACTCATTTTAAGTTATCTTTACGTTTCATAGGACACGACTTCGAATTCGTGCTTTGCACTGATAAGACATAGAAGCTGATACCATGACTGGATGTAGTACTGGATAGTCAGTGTATATACCAAGCATACTATTGATAACTAGTAACTGTCCCTTTCAATTCAAACGGTTGCAATTTCTAGTAGCACCTATTTTGTAATGTCGGTAAATAAGTCGCAAGGCCAAACTCTGTCTACAGTAGGAATTGAAGTGATCGGGACCAAGTGTTTCTAACATGGTCAACTGTATGTTGCTTGCTCAAGAGTCAGAGGTTTCAACTTCTGTTTTTCCATGTACTTGAAGAACAGACAGGAAAGTAGAGATTACAGAAGCAATTACTTAATACTGTGGTAAGAAAATATTTCTTCCTGCTCTACCATATAATCTTCCTAATAATATTTTGAAAAACCACGTATCATCGCTGAATTTTTGGAAAATTCCCGTCAAAGACGGGCACGTCTGCTGGTGGTATATAAAATAATGATGCTGCGTTAAATTCTTTCATACTTAATATTAAACTATTTTAATTTTCATTAAAATGTTGTCCAAGCAGATGACCTTTTTTGAACTAAAAGGGACCCAATTTTTTTAGCCACGTGTTATCTACTTTTTTTTTTCATCCTTTTTTTGACTACATTCTTACCAAAGCTGAGTTTTGTAATACAAAAATCCTTCAGACCGTAGAAGCTTTGTTTGACTGTAACTTTTTCTTATTCGACCACTGCATCATTACGCCTGTGTCCAGGTTTCGATCTCAACATTAATTTATTTTATTGGTTATGGTATTAATTTTTGGCTTATCGATATAACAGATAAGAGCTTTCTACTTATAAACAGAAAACTTACAATCCAGTTGTTCATTTGTAATTACTTTGATGTATATGTAGAATATTTATGAGGGAAAATGTATTTAGGAAAATATAGGGCAAATGAATTATGTTCCGTTCTAAAAAATTTTGGTAAATTTTATTTCAGGAAGAAGAATTTATATTTTGTACCAATCTCAATAATGTGAAAATTTTTATTTTTAATAAACAATAACAAAAGGAAGACATTTAATTCCTAATCTATGCTGAAGGTAGTGCAGACGATCGATACGGTTTTCCTTTGAAACAATTGTCTGTGTAGTTTATTAAGTCTAATATGGATCCCGTTGGTTTTAAGACAGGAGTCTTAAACCCAACTGGAGTCTTAAAACCAGTCGTAGTTTCATTTTTACGGTTACCATGTGCCTATTTCCACGTTCACCGTGAAAGGGTGACACCTGCGCACCGCTGCTGAATTGTTTCTATTGGCTTCATTCTCCCCTTTCCATATCTTTGATATTTTTATTGAGAAAATGATAAGGACCTTTAGACCTAGATCCTTTGGCAATATTTTAACTATTCGGATAGCATGCTGCGTAACCACATAGGAAGTGCCATCGAGCGCTGAACTTCTTATAATAACAATTCCATCTCCATATCCTTGTGTACAGTAAAGTTAGTTATTCAATACATCTACTAATAACCTGCACAATCGTGGCAACAGAACGCCTTCTTGAGAAAAGCCTTTCTTAGTCATTGTTCTAGTTGTGCCAGATCCAATAATTACATTAATTATTCTTGCATTAGTTTATTGAAATACATCTGTGTATTTGTGCTAATGAATGTAACAGTATATTATCAATATTTCAAGTTGATCGAATCATTAAAAAAGTAGCTTAAAATTAGAATTCCTTTTGTAACAAAGAATGAAAGTGTACCTTTCAGAAATATATAAACTTGTGGATTCACATCCCCTAAACACCTCTAACCACCCACCGACGCATGCACTCACAGACATCGTGGACTAATGTCAAAAAAGAACATTGAAGACCTTAAAAGAAATGTTAATGCGTTGAAATCTCGACATTGAATTTTATCATAATCACTATATTTTACTTATAGTAAAGTGAAAAGGAATTTGGAGATCTCAAAATATGTAAATCCGTTAGAATCTAGAGATCGAATTTTTCATGGCTACTATACTTTACTTACAGTAATGTAAAAAAATGGGTGTTAATAGATAATTGTTATTGTTAAATTCAATGTTCATGCGAAATAGTAATGGACAAATGAAGCATCCATAGAATTATATTTAATCTGCTGAATCCTACACTGTTTGGAAAAATTTATTGTTAAAATAAACAGACATTGATGTGACATTATTATTGATTGGGTGTTTTTAAAATGATTTACTATTCAAAAAATGAAACAGTTTTATAATAATTATAATAATATAGTAATAAACAATATAATAATAAATCTAGTGTGGTTCAGAAAGTGATACTAATGGAAAATATTGAGTATTCACATAGTGTTATTGTTACTTGATTGTTGTTTAGAATGATTTATTCGTGATAAAGGTAGACCATTCACATAGCGTTTGTTGTTTAAAACAGTTACTATTGAAAAATGGAACATTCATTTGCTGTTTTTGTTGAATGGAGAAACTGCCGGGATGAGTTACTATCGAAACAAGGGAAAGAGGTAAAAGGTAATAGTTTTTCTTTTTAATATTTCCTTTTACAATATTCGAAATTCACAACAGTTTTGTCCTGAGGCAATTTATATTCAAACAATATTTAATAGAAAGTTCAGTTTTCTAGAACTACAGAAATATGGTCTCAGTATAAAGTATGATACAAAATATATGATTTTTTCTATACTAATAGCAGCATACCTATTTACTACTGTAAATATTTACAGTAGTAAATAGGTATGCTGTAACATAAACAGATTTCCAAGGTAATCAAATAGTGATCTTTATACTTATGAAATAATTTAAAAGCAATAGAATAATTATAACAATATCCTTATGTCAATATATAAAAAAAATCCATAGTCAAAATAACTGATTTATCAATAAATTCCTCTTTGTTACTGTACATATTAAAATGTAATTAATTACCAAATAGCAGTAATAGTAGTGCTAATTGTAAAACAATCATGTTGAAGCCCTGCAGATGACATAAATATATGTCGAAACGTCGGCAAAAGGACTAGTTTAAAATCATTAGACCTCAACCCTCAAAAAATTACATCATATAAATATTGGGTCAAGAACGAATTGAATCATATATTGAATCATGATGTATATATATATTCACTGTTTCGTTATTGAGGGCTAGGTCAAATAAAAGAAAATAAACTCCTTTCTAGGCCGACGTTTCCATGTATTTGTACATCATCTTCAGGGCTAAAATTAGAGTAAGACTTCTAATTTTAAGTCGAAACGTCGGCCTAGAAAGGAGTTTATTTTCTTTTATTTGACCTAGCCCTCAATAACGAAACAGTGAATAGAATAGAAGAGGTCAATAACAATTTTTGAGTTTATATATATATATATCAATGATCAAACCACAATAAGAAATGGGAAAACAAGACTGAGTTGGGTTTTTGACTCTGACGAAGACCGCTTGTTACGGTCGAAAGATCTTAGTCTTGTTTTCCCATTTCTTATTGTGGTTTGATCATTAATTGTTATTTCACGTGTTTATGTGAAATCTTTTATATATATATATATATATATATATATATATATATTTAGTACAAGTTGGCAGGAACTCTTCTTGGAGGCATATTTTGTTGAAATGTACCGCAGCTTCGGCATTAACAACTTTCAAACTAAGCTGTTCCAGCCTCCTTGGAACTAAGGGAATAGTCGACAGCTAGTTTCTAGATAATGGTCTTGTAAGTTATATTAAATTCTTTACCTGTGATGTTAGTTTTCAGTTGTATTAAAATTGTTGTTATCTATTAAAGTGTTTCAAAAAAGTGTCTCTATGTCCTTTGGACAACTTATTTGGGAATTACCACCTTCTATTCGTAAGAGTGTCAGGAGACTGGAACAGCTTAGTTGAAAGTCGTTAATGCCGAAACTGCGGTACATTTCAACAATATATATATATATTATATATATATATATATATATATAGGTGTGTTCTCTAATCGGGGTTCGGTCAATTTTCCAGGATAAAAAATCAAACTCTCGTTGCAACGTTTCGGTTTTATTTAAAACCTTTTTCATAGGCCTACAAACAAAGGATAATAAGAAATCACATATCAACATTTATTATCCTTTTATAACATATTTATTATTATCCTTTGTTTGTAGGCCTATGAAAAAGGTTTTAAATAAAACCGAAACGTTGGCAACGAGAGTTTGATTTTTTATCCTGGAAAATTGACCGAACCCCGATTAGAGAACACACCTATTCTATCAAACGGTCGATATATTATTGAATCTGTTATATATATATATATTTTTTTTTTCGTTGGAAATACGACCCAAAACGGACAAATATAGTTCAATATAAACAAAGAAACATAGAGAAATCAGAAGAACACACTTACAGTCTCTAATTTTCGGTTTGAACCGTCTTCAGGAGAGATAAGAGAGGGAAACCAAGCGCACTGGATCAGAGACGGTTGGAGACCAACAGTGTTGCCGCATGCGCGCCCGTTCACAGAAAATAAGGTAGACAGGAATCAATTTATAATTTATAAAATAAAATAATGGAATATGAAAACAATAAATATATAAAAAAGAAAAAATTGAAATTCTGTATCAATTTCCCTTATTTTTTCAATTTTTTCTTTTTTATATATTTATTGTTTTCATATTCCATTATTTTATTTTATAAATTATAAATTAATTATAAATTGATTCCTGTCTACCTTATTTTCTGTGAACGGGCGCGCATGCGGCAACACTGTTGGTCTCCAACTGTCTCTGATCCAGTGCGCTTGGTTTCCCTCTCTTATCTCCCCTGAAGACGGTTCAAACCGAAAATTAGAGACTGTAAGTGTGTTCTTCTGATTTCTCTATGTTTCTTTGTTTATATTGAACTATATATATATATTGGTATACTTTGGGAGCAGACCTTCTTTTAAACATACCTCATTAAATATCTTGCCAATATTAAGTTTAGTATGTTTCCTACATACCTTTTCAAGATTTCGAATGCTACTTTTCCATCTTTGTGGTATCATATAAATTAACTCACCGATTTTTTTATGTTTACATGTATTTTCCATATTACACAGGTCCGACGTTTCGGTCTACGTTGACCATTCTCAAAAATTCTTTATACAAGTATTGTAAAAAAACCTTGTATAAAGAATCCTTGAGAATGGTCAACGTAGACCGAAACGTCGGACCTGTGTAATATTGAAAATACATGTAAACATAAAAAAATCGGTGAGTTAATTTATATGATACCACAAAGATGGAAAAGTAGCATTCGAAATCTTGAAAAGATATGTAGGAAACATACTAAACTTAATGTTGGCAAGATATTTAATGATGTATATATATATATATATATATATTATATATATATATATATATTATTTTAAATGTTTATATATATATTCATATATTATTATTGTACATTTATTTATATTTTTGTAATTAAAAAAATGAAAGTACGTAAAGGAATTACGTAATATATCAATGGAAAACAAATGTATGATCCTTTTTGGATTGAAATTCTCGCAGGAATAGTGATTAATTGAGAATGCATATCGTTGTGCATGAGTGATGGATGCAAGATCGGGACTCCTATGAAACATGAACTGTAGGCGTCAAGCAGAAAGCGACCACAGGGAACATTACATTTTCATCATCTACGTCCTGGCTAGCAAAAACAGATGGTGTCGACCGTTTTTGGCCTCGTCCATAATATTGAAGTGGTTTTGTTATGTTTCTTGTCGTTTCAACCCTACTTTGATATATTTCAGATATATAGATGAGACTAATCAAGTGATTTTTACTGTCTTGACTATTAATGTTAAAGTTAAGACAAGATTTGCTCTTAAAAAAATCCTTTCCCATCCTTAATTTTTGCTAAGTTTTATTTCTAGCAGTATGTATTTGTGCCTGTGTAGTATACCTGAACTGGTGCATTCTGATCACAAAATTTAAAGTTGAAATCATACTATTAGATGAAGCTGTCGTATTCGTAAACAGCAAATGTAATCGTCTAATTGAATCTGCACTGAGTGCTTCTTTGAGTAGAACTTCTCTTTGAAGATGCACTACATGTGTAACCGGTAGGACGATTACATCTGCTTTTTTATGAGGTGAGATGAATTTATATAATACTATGAATTTTACTAACTTCAATAGTAATAACAATATGTATATGTTTTAATTAGATTAAAATTAAATTCCAGATTATATATTGATGTTCCAGAATTTTCTTCCCGTATAGATTTGAAGTGAGCTAATTGGTGTATAAATATTAGATTTCCTGCAGCTCAAAATGAGACTAGTTGAATCTAATCTATCTGCTGAGGGGGATTAAATATTAATAAGATGCCTTTCACTCTAATGCATCCAACTCGCCTACTTTGGAACTACTTTAAAAATAATTTCCCTCATAAATCTGCTGTATTATTTGAAAATTGGTGTAAAATATCTGCTTTTCTCTATAGTTAAGTTTTCCATCACCAAAGGAGAATAGTCTTTCATGTCTACATGATAGCATTATTGGTCAAAGTAAAAGTCCCCAAAAGGAAAAATCTCTTGAAAGAAATAATTCCTCTTGCAAAAATTCTGGGAGTAAAATCCCAACCAAACCTCCTTTTCATGAATAACTTAATTTAGGTGCTTGCAATAGTAATGGCTAATCTCATTGAACAAACTTTGACATTTAGTTCGTAAACTATCAATTAGAGTCATTACTTTGTTTTTGAAGTTAAAACGAGAAAACATATTGACTCTGAAGCACAACAGTCTGAAAGAGAAAAGGTAGATTACGGTCTACTGATTTCTATAACAACAGTTTTATTTGTAAGCGTTATTTAAGGTTTAAAGAAATAGATATGCTTTTTTTGCATAAGAATTTATTCTTAACAATGGGCATGCTCTAAAATTTGTCAAATATAGAAAATAAAATTATGTGTGTTTGTGTGCGTGCGTTGTATGATGTCTTCATATTATCACATCATTGGTCGAGGACAAAATCCCTGAGAGGATATATTTTCCTCAAATTAAAATCCAGGGAAAACACTTATTAAACAGAATAGTATTTAATCTTAGTTTTATACGCCACTGTGATGAAATCAGAATTAAGTTGACAATGTCTAAATTTTTTTGATAATTTTTACATTTTTCTGGATATTGTTGGCTATATAATTTTAGTCAAATATTTGATTTGATGTTTAGTTTTTTCATCATGTTATTTATTGGTTTTTTTAGTTGAATATATAGTAACAAGTAATGAACCAAATCGAACCAATAGTGATAATAGAACAAAAAAAATCAATAATTCAGCCAGAGGAAGTCAAAACTTGTTTGTGAAAATTGATTTTTTTGTGCGTTAAAGAAAGACAAACCTCTAGTCTATTTTTACACATTTATATACTGTACGACTCTATCTATGGCAAATTTAATAAGAATTATCTGTAAATAGTTGAAATGAGAAAGAAAAACATTTCCACTCGACTAGTAGGACTAAAACTGTATTCCCAATATTCTTGGAAGCTGGCTAACGCTGTAAACTGCTTTGTAATTAAGATGGCAGCTTTGAGGTTAAAGTAGAGTT
The DNA here is from genome assembly GCA_026182355.1 of Hermatobates lingyangjiaoensis. Taxonomy (NCBI): domain Eukaryota; kingdom Metazoa; phylum Arthropoda; class Insecta; order Hemiptera; family Hermatobatidae; genus Hermatobates; species Hermatobates lingyangjiaoensis. Next base: position 984,162 of record JAPFBL010000035.1, on the reverse strand, counting down.
TACCTAAGGTCTGTCTATGCCTTAGGTGATTGGGGTCTCTTTGCTTTAATCTGAAATTGTTATTTTAGATATTCAATTTTGAGTCCAGGCTCAACATAAACAAACAGTTTAATCGGTGTGTTTCAACTTTTCAAAGTTTAACTAGCCTAGTGATTATAGAGGTCTTCTGTTTGTGTTCCAAACTCCAATGATTGGATTTATTATTTAGTAGCAACATTACAATGTTTCTCTTAAGTATCTCGGAATATAATATTATATATATTCTCTTCTTTGCAGTTAAGTCATTTTATCTACTATATTTAGTTTTTAATCAGTTAATACACTACTATAATTATGTATATATATATATATGTTTATAAAATTTGGGAGCAGTCCTTCATTCAAACATATTTCGTTCATAACCTGACCGTATTTTACTGATGTTATTTTCTTCACCAGTTTTTCGAGGTTTCTGAATACCTTCTTTCCTTCATCTAAACGTTGGAGAATATTAATTAAGGTGGAACCGACATGTTTCAACTGGCTTCCAGTCATCTTCAGGGTAATTAAAAAGTTGTTAGTCTATAGAGGTGGTATTAAGACACAGTTTACAGTAATCGTTCAAAGTAGCTCTTACTTCTGTTGCTCAAGAGCTACTGGCTGAATTGAGGTGGTTGGGGCGTTGGTGGGGTGGAGGGTGCTGACAGTTAACGGTCCTCTAGTGTTAGCAGAGACGTATAATTTGTCCAACCTCTCGCTACTACCCGTCTGAATATTTATTGTGGGGTATTGTATTACCTTTTTCTCATATCACATCCATATGTCATATCCAGGACTAATAATTTATAAATAAAATATTATTCGTATTGAATTTTATTAATCACATTAAAAAAAACTCATTAACTCAACGACCTGAAAATATTGAAACTTCCAGAAAAGACTGGAACCTGAGAAGATTGCGTTATCTCAAAGGTTCAACAAAATCAAAATTATTGGTTCAATTGCTGATGCAAAATTACGACTTAAAGATTTTTACACTATTACAAGTACTATCAAGAGTAATTTTTACGTCTTAGGAGACTTAGTTGTCAAGGTTACTTGTACTGACCTCGGATTCCAGATTTTGTATTCTTTACATTAAATGGCTTGAATGAGTAATCGTAATTCATACGGATATTAAACAAAGAAAACATACATCATTCACATTATTAAACTTAATTTCAGAAACTTATAAGATTTTGAATTATTATTAAAGTAATTTGTGCCAGCTGTGGATATTTATTAGAACTTTGGTAGTAAACATTCCAAAGACTATTTTAAAAACTCAAGAGAAATACGAAAGTAGGGCTCGCCCACTCAAAGGATGCCCATAAAGTCAAGCTAGAACCAGCCTGTTCCTCTCAGCATTCCCTTCCTCAGCTAATATTATATTCTTTTTATCGTTTTCCAAACATTTAAAATATCCAATCAATAGTAGAGTGGTACTTCTTGAAGACCAAACTATTATTCAATTTATTTCTTTTCATATGAAAAGTGAAAATTGTCTATTATCAATCATTAGAAAAATACCCATCTTGACTCAATTCGGATAACTTATCAACAATTTTAATTCTATTTTTCAATGTTATGAAAATTTGGTCAAAATGCAAAGAGAATTTAGTGAAAGAATCATAATATCATACTCACTAATTCAATAGAATTCCTTGTTTTTTACATATTGCTTTCTACGTTCTTTGTGCGTGTGGTTCAAATGTAATAAAAATCTGATACATAGAACATTTTAAGAAGACTTCTCCCCCCCCCCCCCGCCGGATGTTTCATCTCTTAAAGTAGAGTGTAGAGATGCAGAACCACTTCATTGTTTTTGAATGATTTTACATGTTATTATACCGTAAGTGAAGTGAATGATCATGAAAAAATCTCAACAGATGTCTTGACGTCTCGAAAGTCCATTTTTGACATTAGCGTGGGTAGTTGTGTATCGAAGAGTTTGTAGGCAAGCTACAAAACAGTTTACTCAAACAGTTTACAATTCATAATTTACTCAAACATTACCCCGTTAGTGTAGATGTGGCTATTGTTTTGGGGACTATATTGCATTATACGAGAGTCACCTTTTTTGGCAATAAGGTATATCAAACAACATTTTTTCCCCTACACTATTCATACTATAGTGTTGAAACTTAAGAATCATTCGATTGATTGACTGAATCATTAATTGAAAAAAAAGACATAATTTTCGAATATAACGGCAAAGGGCAGTTTTGATACATAAATTGTCTAAAGATTGTGCAAATGCCCCTTTGAGTGGGCGGAAAGTCAAACTGTTTGAAGGATAATCATGAAATAATAACAAAAGGTACAGTTTTGAGGGAATGATCTGAATACTTTTTCAGATCATACATAATTACATTAAAGAAAAAGGGTGTTACGGTATAGTCTATGATTTGAGAAGTATTTATGTACAAAAAAGCCAACTAAAAGATAATGAATTTTTAAAAAAAAAATAAACGTAATATTAAAAAGTTATAAACATTTTTGCGAGACATCCAGATTACGGCAAAAAGCAATAGAGGTAAAAGAACTGAAAACTCTTCTTGGAATAATGGAAAACCTACTGCACTTGTTGAATTTATTTACAATGCCTTAGAATTTTTTTTATCAGAATCTAGACAAAAAAAATCTAGACAAAGACAGTAAAATAAATATGAAAATATTTTAATCAGTTATTATAATTTCTTAATTAATAGTTGTCTGTATTGAAAAAAGTGATACAGTTTGGATAGCTGGTCACCCTCTACAACCATACATGATATATAAAAAAAATATTGATAGATAAGAGATAAGGATTTCAATGAGAGATAAAGATTTCAAAAAACTTATTTGTGACTAAGTCTATTGACATCACTAGCACAGGGCTTCATGATTAACGATGTTCTAATGTCGGCTCCAAATGATGTCATCTCAAATGATGCCTTATTTGCTCTCATAATTTTTAATAAATGTTTTGTCTCCAGTGTAGAATTTATTTTTAGTCTTTGTGGAGGTATTTTATCTTTTCCTTGGAACAATTTATGTAAGGTATTTCTCCTTGCAATTTATAATGTAGAAGGGAATTACTCATTTAAGTACTTAGGTTTTAATCATTATTAAAATAATAATTAATGGAAAAAATTCTTAAAGTTAGTACTGGTTAGATACAGTATCAGATAACGTAATTTAACCACATATAGTACCTCCTAATTACATTATTACAGAGATATTATTAGAAGTATTTGAAAACAATAGCCTACTTGTCAAGTACAACTGGATGGCGAAATATGAACAAAGAGGTACACTCATGCTTAACAAAAGATCTAGTTTTCTTATTTTAAAAAAAATAAATATTTTTTCTTGGAAATTTTTACTATTTATACCTGAAAATCTGACCAACATTTTCAACAAACTGAGACCATTCTAATCCAATTGGTTCCATCATTTACCTGGATACCCTCTACCACAAGGCATGCATTTTCACACAAATATTATTTACAAGATTAAACAATCTGCTGCTAATTGTAATGTAGATAACATCAACATAGGGTATTAACATCATTTAAAACAACTGTGTAATGAAATAAATTGTTAGTAATTTAATAAAAGACTGCTTAGTTTGCAAGTTACAATGTTAATTGTAGATTATTTGTTTGCAATCCATTGATTAGTCTAATCTCTTGGTGTTAAATGAGTAAGCGGACTTATGCCAGTGATAAGATAGCCCTGCATTCGATATCATCCCAATCTTAACACAATAGTTATTAATTGAATCTCTTTTCCTTCTGGAACACACTCTTTATATTATAAATCATAGGTTATTTTCCAAGAATGACTGCCAGTTTTATTTGCATCTGTGAATTACAAATGACTCATTCAATGTTTTAAAAACCTGTTGGGTGGCAATCGTAGGCATCTTTCCACTGCAATTCAACAACCGGTACAATGTTTGAATGTGAGTTATTTATTCACTTTTCATAATACTCTCGAAAAATTTGAATCATATTGAATTAAGTTATTGTTTAATATGTTCTCATGATTAACATGTGATTCAGAACTCATCAGCTCGAACGTAACTTTAAGCAAGACCGAGTTCTTTAATTGAATGATCTTAGTCCCATTTCTGATATTTTCTTTACTATAAGTAAAGTATAGTGATAATGAAAAAAATCGATTCCAAGACTTTGACGGATCTACATATTTTGAGGTCCCCATAGTCTTTTTATGACGTTTATATGTTGATATATCAATGATCAAACCACAAAATGAAATGGGAAAACAAGACTAAGATCTTTCAACCGTAACTAGCGGTTTTCGTCGGAGCCAAAAACCCAACTGACTCAGCTGGGTTTTTGACTCTGTCGAAGACCGCTTGTTACGGTTGAAAGATCTTAGTCTTGTTTTCCCATTTCATTTTGTGGTTTGATCATTGATTGTTATTTCACGTGTTTATGTGAAATCATTTTATGTTGATATATATATATATATATATATATTGTTAAATAACGCCCCATATTTGGCTTGTATCTGCTTCTTACACAATTTCTCCATTTTCCGGAATTCCTTCCTCGTCTCTTCATTAAAACTATAAAGTCTATCACCAATATTACTAGTCGACATGTTTCGAATGTACCACATTCATCATCAGGACAATAATGAGAGTAATAGTACTCTCTCTATATCATACATACATAGTACTATATATACATCATCTCTATATATAACTAGCTTTCCTACTATTACTCTCATTATTGTCCTGATGATGAATGTGGTACATTCGAAACATGTCGCCTAGTAATATTGGTGATAGACTTTATAGTTTTAATGAAGAGACGAGGAAGGAATTCCGGAAACTGGAGAAATTGTGTAAGAAGCAGATACAAGCCAAATATGGGGCGTTATTTAACAATATATGTTTAAATGAAGGACTGCTTCCAACTTTTACAAATATATATATATATATATATATATATATATATATATATATATACACTTTGAATTGAAATTGAAATCAGACGGTCCAAACGGACAAATAATTAAAGTTACAGCTAGAGAACACAAGAAAAAGGACGAACACTCACGAATCTCGGATTATTTCGGCGTCTTGCCGTCTTCAGGAGAGTAGAAAGAAAGAAAATAAAATAAAAGGAGAAAGAATGAAGGAACGGAGACGTAAATGCGTCCACTGGCCGATGTAAACTCCGAGTTTACATCGGCCAGTGGACGCATTTACGTCTCCGTTCCTTCATTCTTTCTCCTTTTATTTTATTTTCTTTCTTTCTACTCTCCTGATGACGGCAAGACGCCGAAATAATCCGAGATTCGTGAGTGTTCGTCCTTTTTCTTGTGTTCTCTAGCTGTAACTTTAATTATATATATATATATATATGTATGTAAGTGTGTGTGTGTGTGTGTGTGTGTGTGTTTGTGTGTGTGTATGTGTGTGTACATATGCCTGTGTGTGGTGTGAGTGTGTGTATGTGTGGGTGTCAATTAAAAAGTTTGTTGGATCGCTATAATCCACAATCTTTAATTGAACACCAAAAGGTGATTAATCCCATTGTTAGGGAGCAATTAGTATTTATTTTTTTCAAAATTACGCCAACCAATCGAGCGATATAGAACATTTTCTATTTTCAGAAATAGTATTTTTGACGCTAAACACTGGTTTATTTTTCTAATCTTATACTTTCCCTGACAGTACATTCTGCAGTAGTCAGAAATATCAATAAAACATCTAGTCGTTTTTTTCGCTCTACAGTATCTCTTCTGTTTTACATTTTACTGGGGGAGTGATTATTAAATATTCACTGAAATTTGTGAAGTAAAAAATAAAAACTGTTTCCCCTAGTACCTTCAGAGCGAATAATAATTTTAATTTGTAATTTTGTAAAGGAAACATTACATAACATAACAAGCTAAAAAAATATTTCTTGTTAAAATATTTTATCGCTTCAGTTTATAGTAAGTTTTAAATACAAATCATAGCAAACATTCGTTATGTAATTTCTTTTGATTTATTTTTTAATTCATAATAAGTAGGGTATATTAATCGTGAAAAAATCAATATCGAGATTTTGACGGAATTCCATGTTTTAAGGTCCTGTAAATCTTTTAATGAAGTTTTTTTTTGATGTTGTCTATGGGTATGTGGGTGGGTGGGTGGATGAGTGGTATGGAAATTCGTGACCACGCTACTGTCATCTTTGATAGACCAAATTGATATTTTACACAACAATAGGCCTCATAGTCTAGATGATCCATATTGTTTGAAATCAATTATGATGATGGGAAAGTCGCTTTTTTTTGCCAAAAATGTTATTTTAAACATTATTTTCTCCTAAACTACTAATTCTAAAATCATGAAATTTTGACACTATCTTTGAGGTTACAAAAATAATAAAAGAAAAATATCTTCAGATTTTTAAAACAACAGATTTTTTTTTCAATAAAATGTAAAAATTTTGACTTCTAATTCAATCTGAAAGCTTGTGAAATTGATACAAGCCATATCGTTTAACGGATAAAAATGAAACTACACCTAAAAATAGAACATTATGTCGACGATGATTTGAAATATTTTTTCCAAAACTACATTTATCAAGTGGGCATTAGAGTAAATTTTCTGTTTTCAGAAAATGTTTTTTGACTCTAAACGGCTTATTAAAAAACTTTTGAAATTTCGTTAAAAAAGTAAACCAAAAATTAGAAATTTATAAAAAAAATTCATAGAATTTCAATCATGTGGAAGAGCAATAAAGCAATAAAACTGAATGTTTATTCTGGACCAATGATTTACTTGCTATACTTCTCGTGTGAGTTTGTATTTATTTCCATTGTTTACATTGTTTTAGAAATTTTTTGAGTGAATCTACTGATACAAAAGTGATGTCTAGAGGTTTAATCAAAAGTTTGTAAATAGTTTAATAGCTTAATGAGATGAAAAAGAATAAAATTCTTACGTATAAAAAATCAACTCCAATCAACTTGTAATTTCTGAAGCTTTCTATGGTATGATGGATTTGTCTCATAAAAATGCTCTAATCTAGCACCCTTGATCAAAAATTAATAGCAGATGTAAATTTTTGTGTTTAGATAACTTTGGTATTAACTTAGGATAACATTGAAATGTGAGGAATGGACTAATTTCTTTTATGTTGAAAAATATCCAGTTTTTCTATTATTCTAGTGGAATAGTTCACATCTATTACTTCTAAAAATTTCAAACTTCCAGCTATAACAGTTTTAAATTACGTATACACAAAAGCAGGCTTTGAATTTGTTTTCAATATTCAAAACTGGTTAATTACTGCTATTTTTTTCTAAATATACATTTACATCAATCTTATAACAGAGTACAGCTCGCAGAAAAAAGATAACACTCAATCAGAGTAAATTGAACTTTCATGAATCTTGACAAAGTGAAAAAAAAGTAATTTTTAAACAACACTAGCATGACATATAATTTCCAGTATAATAACTTTATAAATACCCAAAATGTAAATATAGTTCAAAATTTAAAATATTGTTTTAAAAATAATAAATGAAATATCTTACATTTTAATTGAAAAATTATTTAAAACAAAAGTTTTTCTTACATGTTTCTGATATTTTTCAGTAAAAATTGGAAAGTTTTAAATGAGAAACTTTGCCTTAAACCTTCTGTGTAGAAGGAGGTCAGATAAACTAAGTAGGAGATTCACTGGCTATTGGAACAAAAGCCATTTTCTCTTGTAAGAGATTATTTTGTAACACGAAATCTACACTTTCGCTTTTAAGAACTGTTGTTACTAATGTAGTTATACTACTGACATTATTTGCATAGTGGTGTGATATACAAAAAAAATCATACATATTGATAAGTGTATCAATCACTACCTTTACCATATCATCTCCAGGAATGAAAGACTAATAAATATCTCCCATTTAGACATTTGTGTTATGCCTAAATAGGATATTGTATACTATACACTTAAGAAGTTTGATTATTAAGTTTACTTATAGTTTAGTTGAAATTGTAGCAATTACTCAATATCATGGACTTCAACTAATTATTTGGATCAGTCATATGAAGTTGAACTAACAGAACTCTCAATTAATCGCATCGGCAAATATTTGTATGCGTCTTTATCAACCCTTTTGTTTGTTTCAAATTATATAATTCTCGTTTTAGTATGATCACTTTGACAAAACTGTGCATTGTGTAAGTTTCAGAGTGATCAAAGAATTAAGACTTATTTTTTAAAATAGTAGTACAAGATCAATTATAATGATAAGATTAATGATATGCATTTCTTATTATAAGATTCAGTAATGATATGAACATACAGAGGTAATGTTCAAATGAATTTTAACAATACACAAAAAAGCATGTTGTTCTCTCCGTTTTTCTACATATTCAGTCGTCCATTTCCTGATCATCGAAGGAATGTTTTTCTAAATGTATACAATTTTCCGGATGGTTATATATATATTTTGTTTTTTGTGTGTTGACCTCATTGTTGCTCAGTTTATTGTAAGCCACTTGAATACGAAGCAAAAGCGATAGGGAGGTCTACTCTGAGCCGATGCACCAGCAGAGGTATGTGTCATACAGCTCTAAGGAATATACCGAAATAGACATAATAACTCATTCAAAACCTGACTTGTATACTAGAATATATTTATTATATTAATTCTTGATTACTAACTAGTGTAATTTAAGAGATGTTAATCGCAATTCTTTGATACTAAGAGATATTTTGCTGTACCATATTCAACAAAGCATACTTCACGTTACTGAAGGCCATCAATAGTAAAGCGGAAGAACTTGGTAAGATAGTTAGGTTCTTTGTCTTTTAAATTTCAAATTCAGCCAAAATATTTTCACTAATTCGAATATTTTGAAGTTAAGACTAATTTAAGACAAATAAGACGAATCTCAAATTACAAATTCTGCTAATTGCAATATACGTTCTTATTGCCATCACCATGATTCTTTTTAAGTAATTACTATTGAAATTGAGTTTAATCGTAAAGGGAGGTTTTAAAAGCTCAGGTCTTCTTTGAAAGAGTACTTATGTAACTCAATATATAGCATTTATATTTCATTTCATCTTAAAAGATTAAATTGCATTTAGGAGATAGGAGTTTATTTTATGTTGAAATCACCAATAAAGCCTTATTCATCGATTTTACCTTAAGAAAATTTTTTAAAAACAGGTGATTTCAAAAGTTTATAATTTTTTACATGCGTATATTTTTTATTTTAAACCACTATCAATACATACTTTATTACTTTTGAAAAAGCTTTGGGCCAGTACAATAGTTAAAAACACTATATTAGTTCTGACGTTTCATCAAATATATTTGATAACATCTGGCCTAAAAGCAATACGAAATATTTAAATAACACTAAATCTTCTATAGTTAGCAGTTTATTAGACTAATTTTACCACCATGCAAAGGAAAAATAGAAAAGTGAGATAAACAAGAGACGATATATGATGACAAACAATGTGTAGGGAATGAATGAAGAAATAGAGTATTGGCATACCGTGCTTTATTTTTTTGACAACCCTGTTGTCATCAGGAGAAGAGAGGAAATAGTCCAATAGGTGACTAAATATCGACAGATCAGTAGTTACCTAACTGATCACTTCGTTCAAGGACTGTTTTAAGTTTATTTATATGCATAAATATACATAGCAAAGGAATAATCACAAATAGAAAAATTAAAATGTTCTAAGGCCTTTCGAGATAGTTTATTGTTAAAGATTAAAAAAAAATTGTAAACAAGAAGTAAAAGCAGAACATAAACGGGTAAAGATGACGGAATAGGACCTTCAAACTCATGGAATGTTACAGAACTGCTAGACAAGGAAAGCAGTTAAACAGCTGTTGACTATCTTATCAACAATCAAACTAATCCAATTTGAGCACACCAGAGCTGCTATTAATTAATGGAGCAAATGCGTATTATTGGTACTCCAGAGGTTAGTAGACAATCATTAGTACATAAATCGTTGTTATTTTACGACCCATCTTACTTCTTGAATTGTTGCTGCAGTCTTCAGACCGGTTTCAAACGTAATGCATCTTTAAGTAAGACTCTACTTAACCTGTCGGCCACTAAAGAAACTATTCACAAGATAATAATGATATATATAACAAAAATTAAATCAAAATGTTGTTTAAGTAATGCTCAATACATAATATTTTATGTATTAATTGACTATTGACGAAGTATATCTTCAGCTTGTTATCAATCAATAGAAACATTAGACTGGTTAGTTTGTTGAAAGAAAGCATTAAATGAATGATTATTTTCTTCAAATATTGTACTTGTGTTGTTAATTCTTCTATTAAGAACTCTTACCAGTTTGCCCAGTATAACGGAGGTTACCATGCATGCAAGGAATTTCACAAATATAACCTTCAGCACTACTTATTTAATGCATCATCAAACAACTTTATAAATTATTGTCATTCTTAAACAAAAAAGTAGTGCCAAATTTTATCAACAAAGTTTGAATGCAAACGAACAAGTGTTGAATAAAAGGTAGAACAAGTAAGTTATTAAGGTTAATTGACACTTTAAGCTGTAGTTTAATTAGACTTCTTTTAATTTGTTTATTAAAATCTTTAAAACAAAGAGTCTTTATTAAGTAAGTATATGTATATATATACTAAATTGAATAAACGATCCACAACGTTTATCTTCGTTCATTTTGAGTGCAAACCAAGCGCACTGGTAGAGAAACGGTTGGTTTCCCTCTCTTATCTCTCCTGAAGACGGTTCATACAAAAAATTAGAGATCGTAATTGTGTTTTTATTTTATTAATGTTTGTTTATCTAAATTGAACTTTATTTGTCCGTTTCGGATCGTATTTTCATCGAAAATGTATATATATACGTTTCACAGTAAGATTTAGATACAGGGTAATGGGACGAACACCCTTACAGCCTCTAATTTTTGGTTTAACCGTCATCAGGAGCGTAGAGATACGAACAGCAAATGAACTTGTGAAGCAACGAAAAAGTGTAACACACAGACAAAGAGACACACTTAATAACTCAATTTAAGAGTTAGTAAGTGTGTCTCTTTCTCTGTGTCTTACTCTTCTTTGTTTTTGAATATATAAAAATATATAAATATGTAAGTAATCCATTCTGAGAGTGTATGGATACTTATATTTGCATACTCATTTCTATTGTTTCATTGGTAACTCTTTCTTAACAATACTGGATTGAACAATAACCTTTTATAAATGTTACATTTTTGTTAACAGCCCTATACAACTCTTAATTAAAATCAATATTAAATAGCTTGGTTTAATAGCTTGAATTTTATTTTTTTTCAATACAAACTCTCTTCAAAAGAAGCCCATATGCATCATACTAGTGAAATGAAATGCATTATTATTATTACACTACTATATGTAATGTATAGTAATTATTATTACTTTTTTGTCGAAATTTTGAGAGGTTTCTGTGTTTCGACGTCGGTTGAGTTCTTTTGTTCAAATTTGGATCGTTTTTTATATATATTTGAAATATAAGTGCAATAAATAAAAATACATTGACATTTAAATCTTGTTTAGTCTTGGAAAAATAATTACTTCAAATAAAGTTGTGATTTTTTAATTAGGGATGAAAAAGTAATTTCATGATTCTTTAGGCACTTGCGTTACTGAGACATCTCTGTAGTAGCAGTAAATATCATATATATATATATATATATACACGATAACATGATGATAAGAACAAACCAGTCACAAACAATCATCACAACGATATTTCGACATTCGCCGTCTTCCGGTGATTGCTCAGTACCAATGGTGCAGCCTAACTACACTGGCAAAGAACTTTAACTCATTAATTTGGATATCAAAATATCGTTTATTCAAATAAACATATTGATAAACTTTGAAAAAAAAACCTTTATTTAAGAAAAATAACTTATTTATGATACACAAACAATAGCGCATAAAGTCTATTATAAAATTCAAGTTCCGAGCGTAAATAGAAATACACTTGACGAAAGAGTATAAAACGCATAGTGAAGCACATTATCAAATGCAAATATAAACATGAGAATTAACCCTGCCACTTATTACAAAATTCCATCTAAAAGCAGGGCATTTATCAACATAACTACATGATCGAGAACCCGCCATTAAAAACACCAGATTGGTGTACGAGTGTAATTAACTCTGGGGACTGTGAAACCCAAACCACTGGGACATTGATTCATACATTGTTAGCACTTCTCTCATTGAAAAGGTAAAGTTTCAATGATTAAGGAGGCTTTAAAATGTATTTGATGGCTTGAGAACCCAAAAAGATATTCAGGAAGTTTACCACATGAGATTAACCGAGAGATGATCGTGACGAATACAAAAACAATCAGAAACGAATGAAAGCAATACAATTTTTATGTTACAATTTAATACAAAATTTATGAAAAATTTAGTTTTCATAAAAAAATACGACATTTTTGAAGCCCTACTAATGAACAATTAAAACCATAATGAAATATTCAAATGAAGAAGAGTAACAAAATATTAAAGCTTTTTCAGTCGTACTAAGGACAAGTGAGATATTTGAAGGTAGTCATTGAGACTGCGAGTAAATTGAAAATCAGGCGAGCTCTTCAACCGTTTTGCAAAAAAAGTAAGATGTAAAACAGAACATGCCCAAGTTACGAGTATTGTGATAGTATTTAGAAGGTGGAACGAGAATATGATGAATACAATTTTTCCTTAATAACTTAACTTCTCCTAACCTAACAGAATGATTCTCCTCCGGTTTCAAGCATGAGTAAAAGGGACGGAAATGTGAATGCAAATTGATAAACCAATATCCTTGATATTGAAAGAAATTGATACTGTAATTGGATTTGGGTTGCAGCTAAGAGCACTTAAGTGCTCTACGTCTTCCATTCTGAAGATTAAATGTTTCCTTTCCATTCCATTCAGTCCATATCATAATCATTTCACATCACTCTACTTCAGTCGATTGTTTTTATTAAAAACGCATGCATTCTTTACTTATAGACCTTAAATTGACTAACCCAATCAGTATTTTTTGACTCTCAGTTATCAATTGCAACTATATCATAAAATAAATAAATTAGTTAAGAAAATGGTTGTATAAGTTAAAGTTGATATTTTTCAATTTTGAAGTGATAGTTGAGAGGGTTGTGCAATTTATTAAGAGCATTTAATAATGGTTACTTATTTACCAAAATTTATGGATTCATTAAAATTGAACATAAACTTAGTGTAACCCTCTCAACCATCACTTCAAAATTGAAAAAATATTAACTTAACTTATACAATTATTCTTTTAACTACTTAATTAATTTATTTTATGATATAGTTACTTACCCAGTATGGTGTAAGTACATGAACACTTTGTCAATAGCCATTCAAATTTCGAGGGTTTCACATTTATACAAAAATAATTATAAACTGCATAATTACTTACTTAGCAAATGGGAGCTTAACCTGTATTTAGCTTGTATTTGTCTTAAGTGCTCCACGCCTTCCATTTCAGAAAATTAAATCTATCACTTCCATAATCATTTCGAATCTTTCAATTCATTAAAATGTAATTATTATTCTTGCTTTCCAAGCAAACCAAGTATTCCGACATCAGTTACTTAGGGAACAAATAATTAGCTCATGACTACCTTGCCAACACAAGACCTGTTTATCATCATTGGTATAGCCTACTTATAATAGAGAAAGAGTAATATATATCAATTATAAATAATCAAAAAAAAATAAATATCACTATATATCAACGTCTCGACCATAATAAAACAAATGGGAATTAGTATTAGTAAGAATTAAAAAAATTAGGACAATATATGTTTTTGAAATTCTATAATTAACTTTCGAAACATCCATAAGATTATTAAGATTCTGCTTTACGATTGGAACAGTAGTAAAATTTAGTTACACGAAAAAAATAACAAACAATTACTGGCACAAATGCAAAAAAACTCGTGGTCTTTAAATTTGGGCGTTAAAAATAATGACGCTCCTCAGAATTAGATCTTTTTTGAAATCAATGACAGTATCTTAGGTTGTAATCTTATTGTGCTTTTTTACTTTACTATAAGTAAAGTATAGTGATCGTGAAAAAATTCGATCTCGAGATTTTGACGGAATTACATGTTTTGAGGTCCCAGAAGTCGTTTTATGACGTTTTTACGATGATGTCTGTGTGTGTGTGGGTGGGTGGGTGGGTGGGTGGGTGGGTGAGTGTGTTAGCATTGCTTGTTACCACGATACGGTCCAGAATCTTTGAAGGATCAAGTTGATATTTCACACAAAAATGGGCCTCATAAAGACGAAGATCCCTATTGTTTGGGAAGAATTATGCATGATGGGAAAGTCACTTTTTTTGCCAAAAACAGTTTTTTTTAAAACATTTATTTCTCCTAAACTGATAACCCTAGAGTTTTGAAATTTTGACATTATCTTTGAGGTTTCAAATGAAACAAACGAAAAATATATTCAGAATTTTAAAACAACAGGAAATATTTTTTTTTAATAAAATGTACAAATTTTGACTTATAATTCAATCTCAAACCTTGTGAGAGCGATACAAGCCATACTGTTTGACGGACAAGAATGAAACTATGCCTATAAATAGAACATTATGTGTAGAATGAGTTGAGATATTTTTTTTCAAAATTATATTCGCTAATGGGGCGTTACAGTACGATTTCTGTTTTCAGAAAATGTTTTTTTGACGCTAAACGGCTGATTAAAAAATAATGAAAATTTGACCAAAAATGGAACAAAAAATTAGCAATTCATAAAAAAAAATCATGAAGTTTCAGTTATGGGAAAGAGCAATAACGCTATAAAAACTGTTTGTTTATCTTAGACTAAGAGATCACCTGCTATACTTGTCGAATTTTTTATATTTTTTTCATTGTTTACATTGACTTAGAAATTTTTTGAGCGATTCCACTGAGACAAAATTGATATTTATAAAGGAACAATTTGAAT
Organism: Hermatobates lingyangjiaoensis; assembly: GCA_026182355.1. Taxonomy (NCBI): domain Eukaryota; kingdom Metazoa; phylum Arthropoda; class Insecta; order Hemiptera; family Hermatobatidae; genus Hermatobates; species Hermatobates lingyangjiaoensis. Next base: position 969,141 of record JAPFBL010000035.1, on the reverse strand, counting down.
TGTTTATTGACTTATATTTGATGTAAGAGGAATAATATTGTTACATGTAAAAAAATCACCGCCAATAAACATGATGGATTTGTCTCATAAAATGCTTTAATAAATCTATATATTGCACTCTTGAGCAAAACTTAATATCAGTTACAATTACATTATAATTGTGAATGTAGTACCTTTCCATGATATTTAAATGTAATGAATGGACTCTTTCCTCAAGAAAGAGGACTTATGTTTGTTGAGAAATATCCAGTTTTTTTACAATTCTAGTCTAATAGTTCATATTTATTTTTTTCAAATATTAGAAGCTCCCAACTATAAAAGATTTAAATTATATTGAATAGCTGGCTTTGACTTCGATTTGAGTATGTAAACTGGCTAATTACTAATATATTTTTTCTCAATATACATTCATAGCAAACTTAAACAGAGTACAGAAGGCAGGAAAAGGATACCACTCACTCAGAAAAAATTCGTATATATGATATTTGACAAAGGGGAAGGAAAATGATCTTATTAAATACCAAGAAGCCATAAAATTCCCAGTATAATAATTCTATAAAAGACCGAAAATGTAAAAGATAATTCAAAATTGAAATCTTTAGTTTAGAGATTAATAAATGTAATTATCGTACTACTTTAATTATAATTCATCTTAAAGCAACATTTTTTCTTCGATTTTTATGATGTTTTTCAGAAAAAATAAGGGTATTTTCCTGTTTAAAATTTGAAAATTTTACTTTAATATTCAATGTAGAAGGATGTCAAGTAAACGATGTGAGAAATCCACTGGCTATTTGAACAGAGGCCATGTTCTCTTGTAGGAGAATATTTCGTATCAAGAAATGTTCACTTTGGTTTTTCAAAAATGTTATTACTGCTGTAGTTATACTAATGAAATTATTTGCATCAGCTGTGCGATGTACCAAAATAAGCTTATATATTGATATGTCCTTCAATCACTATCTGTACTCTTTCAGGAATGAATGACTAATAATCATATCCCATTTAGATGTTTACATTATGCTTAATTGAGACGTTATATATTATATACTCAAGAAATTTGATATTAAGTTACTTATAGTAAAGTTTAGTGAAGGCCACTCCAGATTTTTAATTGTTGTACAAGTTGGATGAGATGAATTTTTGTGAAAAGTGATTTCCAGTCATGCAGTAAATTCTTCGCTTGGCTCTAGTCTCATTGGATGTGCGTGCGTATTTCTCTGATACCGAAGTGACTAACGTATAAATGAACACACTACATTTGGATTATCTGCATTACCTCTTTTTTCTGCTTAAAAAACATGTTGAAGATTCATAAGTCATAGTAACTGTAATCACCACAATATAAATGAGTTTTCCATTACTTGAGTAATCTCTTTGGATCTTTGGATAGGTGAATACATTTTATATCAGGGCTCAACCTAATTTATATCTATTCTGAAGTGTCTGTTAACATGTGGCTCTATTCTAAATATGATCAGGTATTTAGATAGAGTTCCATAAGTTATTAGTTCATGATAACTATTAGACAGAAGGCAATAACAAGCTAGTCACTTACTGAATTCTATGAGGACACTCTTCACCAAATTCACAGAAAGTTTCATGGTGCTATAACCAGTGTGAAATCTGGTCTAGGTCGCATCAGTATGAGAAAGTAAATTGAATGAAACAAGGAAAGTTTACATGGACCTTTTGTTTCATCTGTTTGAATAGGTATTTTATGAATATATAGCTTAGATGACTTCTATATACGTTAAGAGAATTAAAATTATTCTTAAAGACCCTTAAGAAGGAGTTGAGAAAAGTCCTTTGTCGGATTGATAACGCTGTGAAGGGGTTTTATTGGGTAGGCGAGTTTTTCATTGGTTGTTAGCCCAATGATATTCAGGTTTGATAAGTTATAATCAAAAACAGAATTAATATAATATTATATTAATCATAATAATTTATTAATAACAAACTGAGTAGTTCAAATTTCAATAAAATTTCATATTTCTTGTACATATATATTTTAAAGCGTTTATATCTGTTTTATTATGATGAAAATTTATGTAGTATATTTTATAATGATACTAATAACCGCGGTAAAAGGAAAGTTTTCAAGGAATTATGAAATACATTAAAAGGTTAATAGATTTATAAAATTATTTGAAAAGTGATTTATAACTTTCATTCAAGGTATAAAATAACTGAACGAATTATATCAAAAGCCTTCCAACTTTTTTATTTGTTACAAAGTTAAGAATTATTATTTACTCAAGAAGCTAACTTAAACCTTCCAACAAGTTTGTTGTTTAAATCTTTTTCTAAGAAGAAATATATGTATGTTTATAAGCAGATAAATCGTTAGAAGTTCTAGAACTCTTTAGCAAAGTCTCTTTAGTGAGTTTTTGGTGTTTTATAACATAACATGGATCTCAAGCTATCTTTCATGCTTGAGCATGAGTTATCTTTCAAGCTATATTTCATGTTAAACATCAAAAACCCGTAAATAGCTTTGTAACCTTGAGATAACGCGGAATAACTAACACAGTTACTATTTATTTAGTCCATTAATGAAAAAAAAATTTGGTGTTCAACTACAGCTAGATCTAAATACAAAATGAAATTTTAATTTTTATTTTTAATTTAATTTTAATTTTTTAAGTTTTTGTTATTAAAAAACTTTAAACCCAAAAGTTTTTTCTAAAGGAACAAAATTTTAATAACCAGTTTTTAAAAATAAAAATATATTGAAACTTTTTTAGGAAATATAAAAATGATTTTCCTTAAACGTTATATAGTTTACGTGGCTTTGGACTTGTTAAGCGATCAATGATCTTTAATTTCTTTAGGGAATCGAAAAAAAAATGACATTCAATACTCTAGCCCTTTGAAGATTCGTTTCGCTTTAGTGTGGCAGTCACGCTATGCTAATGGCATGATTTTTTCATGATTTTTTTTTAATTCTTCAATTATTCCACATTTAAAATGATGATTACTTTCATAAAGTGAATAGCAAACTGTATTTGTGTGTGTCTTGCGGTTTAACAATACATTTCAGAAGTAGATATCCGAAGTGCTCTGAGTTGTAATGTAGCGTTTGTTTTGTAAGTAATAGTTTATAATCGTTAAACTTAAGTTATTTCATCCAATAGAAATACGAGTATAATCCATTTTATGAGATTTGTTTTCATTTGCTTGTGTTGACCAAATCAACAATTACTTATATTTAATTTATTCTACCATATAATATTAAAAACTATCAATATCTAAAATAAATTTTACAAGTGAGCAATATACACACTATAATGTATTTATTAAAGATTGTGTTGGTTAAGTTTTCTTGTTTCAAGTGGAGCTTATACTAGTGGAGTGGAAGGGGTTCGAAGCCACCCACTCGAAACATTGCAAACCAATAGACCGGTAGGAACCCCTTTCATCCCTAAATGCCGTCGCAGTGAGGAGAGCCTTTAGTCCGACAAACTTCTGTCAAATTAGCACCTGACAATACCTACAAACTTAACTTCTTATTCATTCCTTATAATTACAGGTTACTTCAATGTATTTTTTTTTGTTCTGGTTTCTGTTATGAGGTCCTCATTTATTTAAGTTTCACAGTTCATACCGTGCAGATATACTTTCGTATGACAGGAATAAGTTTTGCTCGGATGAACTTTCCAGATTTCTGAGCGATTTTTCGTTGATACATTGAATTTATATCCTATCTATAGCAAATGTGGTTACTTAACTATTATTATGACTATTTTATTCACTTTAGTTGTCTTAGATTAGTGCGTATGAAAGGGAGTACTGGCGCTCCTTGGGGTGTCTCTTGGGAGCATGGGGGGGGGGCGCTTGGGGCGCTCTTTTGGTTCCTGTCGGGAGCACAGGGGAGGGGGGGTATTTGATTCGCTCCTTGGGTGTGCTTCTCGGGGCAACGGGGGGGAGGCGCTTGGGGTGCTCTTTTGGTTCCTGTCGGGAGAACCGGGGAGGGGGGGTATTTGAATCGCTCCTTGGGTGTGCTTCTCGGGGCAACGGGGGGGAGGCGCTTGGGGTGCTCTTTTGGTTCCTGTCGGGAGCACCGGGGGGGGGGGGGGGCATATGAATCGCTCCTTGGATGCTTCTCGGGAGCACGGGGGGAAGGGGTTGGGGTGCTCCATGGGGACTTCAAGGGCGCTGATTAAATGGAGTGGTGAGGTGAAGGACGTACCATATATTATTTTTGATAAGACTAAGATAAGTATAAAAAATGATAAATTGATAATGAAATTAGTAAACAATATTAATTCATTAAATCTCTATATATAGTATAGTAATCCATACTTTAAAGTACTTTAAACTATAAATAAGTGACAGGAAAAGAATACACTTGAGTGAGAAGTCTTTATGATAAGGAAAAAATGTTAAACCTAGCTATTTTGTTGAAATAAAGAAAAAAACGCTTAATCAACAAATAATTTCACTATTTTTCTAATATTTTTTTTTATTTTTCAAAGAATGCTTTAAATTTTGAATTGTGTTTTCCATTTTTGGTGTTTTAGAGAACTATTATACGAATAGGCTAGAATAGTGAAAAACTGGATATTTGTCAAAACATAATAGGGAAAAGTCCATTTCTTTGGATACATACTCACCCACCCACCTACCCACACACAGACAGATATCGTCGAAAAAACATCACGAAACGACTTCTCGAACCTCAAAACATGTAATTCCATCAAAATCTCGAGATCAATTTTTTTCACGATCACTATACTTTAATTATAGTAAAGTAAAAGATTGAAGAGAATAAAATTCGTGATAAACTATGTTTTTTCAAATGTTCTATATCGTTTGATTGACAAAATTTAATCTGAATATTTTCCTATAATTTGTTATGTATTTTGTTGGTTCTAATTTTTTCAACATTTATATGTATACATGATTAAAACTTTATTCACATTGAGCTTTTCAATATCTCGTTCATGATACAGTTTTAATTTATTAGTAACGCATACATGAGGAATGAGTGTATAAATAATCATTGTGCCCAAAATACGAATTGGACCCAAAATACGAAAATAGGAATAAATCATTTGTAACTATATTATGAAACGTCTAAGTCAATTACAGAAATGAAATATACATATCCTGGAGTCCTAGTTTCTGTAAAATCCGAATGTATATTGTTATGTGAGTATACTTCCAAAACTCTTGACGGAGATGTTAACAAACAAAGCAACAACAGACAAACTACAACTTGGTTGTCTTAGATTAACATGCTCATGGCTGTTATAATCTACCATTCAAGCTATCATTATGTTCGCTGCATTTATATATTCTTTACTGATATGCTTAGAATATAATTATATCATATATAATTTATATGTTTTATTATATTAAATTATAATTAATAATTATAAAAATTGTAATGACTATATATTTTATTCTCCGTACTGAATATCGAGAAGTAAGTTAAAAGGGCTGTTTACTAAGAAAGTTCAATGACCTCCTTGAGTGAAACCCCCCAAAAAAGTGGATTATCTGGATATTAAAGTTAGTGAACATTTTAAGAAAAGGTTCAGTACACAATAATAATCAATGTGATGGGAGGTAATTTAACAAGGGTTTAATTTGCAGATTTATGATATATTGGAGCAATCAGGAAGCGAATAAATTACCCAATTAACTTAATGAGAATAATGAACCTTCAGGAAATTGAATTATCTAGATAGCAGTTTAATACAATTGAAAATGTATTCATAATTGCATTGATTTTATAATTTTAGCTCCACACATATATAAAATGACAGATGATATCACATATATAATATAATAAAAAAAAAAGTAATTGAGGTTATACATGTTTTTTATTTCAAAATTGAACTTCCTCAGCAAATGTTTTGACTTTATTTGAAGCCCTCTTTCAAATGCTCGTTTATTTAAAAATGATCGATCAGTTCAATAAACTGAAAGTACAGAAATACAAAAAAATAATGATAATAACACATTATAATTTTAATATATGGGAGTGAGTTTTTTTTAGACAAATACAAAAAAAAATGGAAATAATACTACGATTTACTTTCACTACGTTGAATCTCTGAATGGTCGTCATCAAGAGGAGAAGCGGTGGTCAGCTTACTAGTATACTGAAGCAGTATGAGAAGCCAGCAAAATCATATAAATATGCACAACATATAAATTAACCATATATACATATATATTGAAACCTTTAAGAAACACAAATGAAAAACAGATACTAGAACTCTCATTGAATATGTCTACCCTTTTAACGGTCGTCTTAAGGAAAGGAATTTTAGCGGTGAGAAGACGAAAGCCAACTGGACAGCTTCACAGAATATGTCCAGGTTGGCCACAACAAAAAGGAAAAAAGAAATGGAAGTAGCTGAAGAAGAATAAGAATGTGGACAAAATAATAATAAAATAGTAAAAGAAAAAAATACTATGGGGAAATAACAATAAAGAGATAGAAAGAAATATAAATTACTCAAATAATAAAGGAATTAGAGGTCAGCAAGTAGCAAGAAAACTGTAGGAAGTCGGAACCCGGTACAAAAAACGCAGAATGTTTTTTCCAGTAAATCTCAGTTGGATATTTTGTCCATCGTCGTCAATAGGAGATTGTCGCCATTGAAGTCCTTCGCTGAATGTAGCACTAGTTTACTCACATGGCTACTGATGAAGGTTATGGCCAAAATATCTTGAGAAAGTGAGTTTTTTAATGAGAAATTACTTTCCGTGTTCTTATATATATTATTATGCAAAACTAAATTTTATCGGGCTTGGTCAGTTCTTCAGGTTCAAATTAAACTCTCAATGCCAAAGTTTCGTTTTTTATTTAAAAATTTTTTCATAGGTAGAAGTATACATTTTGAAACAGAAAAACCAAGTATAACATTACAAATTATTTTACAAAAAAAATAGTCTTGAATTTCAACAACAACTGTCTAGTTTGAATGAACATCTTCATTTATGAACTGTCATTCAAACTGTCATTCTTCAAAGCAAACCACAATATGAAACCACAGTTGTTGTCGAAATTGAATACTATTTTTCTTTGTAAAATATTTTGAGGTGTTATACTTAGTTTTTTGTTTCAAAATTTATACTTCTGCCTATGAAAAAGGTTTTAAATAAAAACCGAAACGTTGGCATTGAGAGTTTAATTTGAACCTGAATAACTGACCGAGTCCCGATAAAGTTTAGTTTTGTCTCTATTCCACAGTCTATACTTTTATCAATGATGATACTGAGATCTGATAATGCTCTAAAGATGTGATGCTTGAAGTACAGGTTATTGACTTGATGACGAGTGTGCATTCAGCAGTCCTTAGGTGTTAGCCCAGGAGCTCATATTGAATGAACTTTTTGTTGCAGAGGAGGGCATGGAGTTGGAGGAGCTCTACAGGCGTTACTGCCAGCGCCTCAAGGCCTCTCTGTTCCTCTCCTTTCTGCTTCTCTCCACCGTGGCCGTTACCGTCATCATATCACTAAGACTCCACGTAACTCATTTTAAATTATTTTTGATTATAGACGTTATACTTTCTTTTTGATATCCTTGGTCATGTAATTGTTAACAATATAATTATTTGTTATTTGATAACAAACAAAACTATAACCATAGTTATAGTTCAATTTGAAGAGTAATATTCTTATGTGATTTAGTGATAAGATCTAATTTTGTTCATCAAGTTCCTGAAGTACAAATGAAAAAACACCTACAGCGTCAAGATTAAGATTTGCATGCAATACCACCACAGCAAATCTTCACTGATCCAATCTTAATTGCGATTTATTCTTGTGAAAAAATTGTTTCTAATATCTTTAGGTACTTTTGTTGGGTTTATATAACTCATATTTTTGTTGGTTCTTATCAAGTCAAATATTTCAATCAATATATCATGCAACCTTTGTGAAATGAAACTTGAAAAAAATGTATAATCCCTCTTGTCTATGTTAAAATAGAGAATCTGTTTGAGGGACTCCAAAGAATGTTTTGCATAATATTTGGGTTCTATCCAAAAATTCAAGGATTCAACAATAAAAATATCAATTTTCATATTTTGACAGAACTACATGGTTCTAAAGTTCACTGAGTCCAGTTAAAAAGTTTGGTCAATGATGCTGTATGTGTGTGTAGATGTGTAATGTTATCAGTATAGTTTGTGAAAAAAACTGTATAAAAAACAGACATTTAAATAAAAATACATGACGTTCTCTACTACCTATACTTCTTTATGTCTAACTACTTGTTTGAATAATATTCGTTATAGAAAAATAAAAAAAAACTAAAACATATAAATACTAATAAGTTCTATGTGTTTTATAATACGATTGCTTATAGTGTAGAATGTTGTACACTTCTATAAATCAATCTTTTATTGGAATTAATCACTAAATACGAAAGAGATATTTGTGCTAATACCTTAAATGATAAAAGAAATTATTTGTAAACACTTGTATGTAAAAGATATTACTGGTATATACTTGCAAATATGTGACTGAATATTAAAAGAACAACTAGCCAATAAATGGAAGAACGGTAATAAAATGATGGGCGTGCATTAATTTGTAATTTTTTTAATATTTGCAACTTAAGTCCGAAAAAATAAAAAATCTTTTACATGATAGAGTGATAGTAATTAACCAAGAAGGTTTCAAAACAAACAAAAAAAAAACAATTTCTTGGATTCATTCATTCAATTTGCAGGAATGACACAGGCAAGTGTCTTTCATGTCTATGAATCCTTATCTTAATTTATCATTAAGATAAGTGAAAGTTGGAGACTAGTGGTATCAGAGGGTTTTCAATTATCGTTGATACTAAATTGACAGGAGTCAACCTTGGTGAATCAAGAAACTAAACTCAGAATCATTCTTAAATAAAAGAAAAAGCAACATTTTTAAAGTTCATCAACTTTTTATTATACCTCAAAATTGTATACCATATTATTAAAATTTGAATTGAGACTTTATTTGAATACCAGGATATTCCCCCAACATAACATTGCACATTTCTCGTGATCGGGGATACGGTGTTGCAGGCATCTGCAGCTTTAGTGCATACGTAATGCTGGTAACAATAACGTTTAGACTTACCCTTACTTTGTCATTCATTTCTCAACATTAATGTTCTGGTACATCAACCTCATGTATAGAGTAAAAACAAGCCTACATTATGTTTTTATAAAATGTAAAATTATGTAAAAAGTCCTCTTTCTCTAGAATATTGCAGGAGTGTATACGTGTTCAATTTTAATCACTAAAATCGATAAATAAAACTTTGAGTTGATAGACCATCCACCGTATTCACCTGATCTGGATCCAAGTAACTATTTTTTGTTTCTTAATTTAAAAAAAAAATGCTCAGTGGACAACTGTTTACTTTGAATGAAGAGTTCATCTCATATACAAATGAGTATTTTGAAGAACTACGACAAAAAATACTTTTCTGATAGCTCGAAAAATTCGGAGGAACGTTTATCGAAGTGTATTGAACTAGAAGGAGATTATGTTAAAAAATAAACAAAAAAATCACTAAAATAAAAATGTTTTGCTATACTTTTCTAAAGAATTATTGATCTGCTTTCGTATAAAGGAAATAAACTTTGTGATTAAAAACCAATTTCGTGGCAGTAATGAGTTGTAAACTAGAAAATCAGCAAGGGCTAATCGAGCCCTAGACCTCGAAAGGGTCACATGATTTATTGAGCCTTCGACAATTTGTTTAGTTTTCCCAACCCCAAAACTAATTAATTGTTCATTTTAAATATTTAGGAAAATAGATAAACTATGTAAATAAATTTATGTTTGGATAACAATATTTAAACTGTTTCTTTTAAATGCACTAAAACTTGTTTATACTCTTAAATTAAAATATTTTTAATTTATTACTTGCATTTTTTTTTAGTATACATTTTATTTAGGTTTATTGGAATCTTAAGAATTTTTGAAGTAGCAGATTAAAAGTGAGATTTTTAGTCAAAGAACTTTTAGTCAGATATATGTCCTCCAGAATTTCCGTATTGGCCTCTTAGACCATTATTACTGATCATTTAACAACATACTGAAACCTACGTATATGCCTACTATATAGCTGCCATACACTGTTATCACAAAAACTTTCAGGAAATAATTCCATGCAAGTAATTATATAACATAGAATTTAACATAATCTCATCCCTACATAACTGTATTTGGGGGGCAATTAAGTCAATTTTCTGAAAAATAAACTGTTCATTCTTTTGAGAATTCCAAGTAAAATTTACCTCTTCATATCTCAAAATATAAATTAAATAACCTAACTGTAAATTTTTTTCACCTTTGTGACGTAAATTATTGTTTAAAACAAAGGCTATTAGTTTGAAAGTGCATTCTATAAAAAAAATACTAATGAAGAACTAAATGGAAAATTTTTGCATGTGAACTGCAAAGCTGTGTTATTCAAATTCCGGTCGTAAATTGTATGAACCTAAAAGATTTATTTTAGTTAACTAGTGTAGATACAAAATGCATAGATGCCTTTAGAGAAATTACCACCAAAAATTTTATGGGACTGTGATGAAAAAAATTATGTGTGAAGAAAATTACTGTGTACTGTAGAGGATACGAGGTAAAGATTCTGCACATGCTACTGCTGAAAACTTGAAGGAGATGTGACTTAATGGTATCAATGAAACGAAGCTAATGTTGCAGGTGATTCTACGATCTCGTTGATTAAGATTCTTAGCTTACTACGTATAAGTGTCTATGTGTAAGTGTGTTTAAATATCTTTATAGGTTTTGCAGAAGTTAAAAAAGGTTCAGGGACCTTTCTTAAGTTGATTAGAGTGCCAGAATTTGAATGTTAAACCAAAGGTATTTGTTTAGGCAAACTAAACGGATAACGAAAACCCAAGTCGTGTTTTTGGTTGTGCGTTCATCTACCATTGTCACGAAGTTTACCCAATTATAGCTGGTAATATTAATAAATACTTTCAAATGGTCAGAGTTTCTTTTAGCTAAACAAATATTAATATATAGATATATTTCTATTAATGTATTAGTTGAGACAAACACTTGTTTGACTTCGTATATTACGCCATTTGTAGCTATTTATTTGAATTTATATCAGGGATTGATAACTTTATTTTGAAAACGAGTTTAACACTAGTGTAACTAGTTTTAACACTAGGGTAGAACTTTTTAGGTGATTTTTCCAGCCTGTTCATTAGTACTAGTGAGAATTACTCGTTCACAAATCCAGTTATTCTGAATAGATGGCAGATCTTGAACTCCGGGAAATACCTTGTCAATAAGCTCTTAAACGCAAATTAAATTAAAATCATCTAATAATACCTACTTACTACACCTATATATTTCCAAAATAAAAATGTCCGTTTAGCAAGCCAAACACAGCTTAAAAGTCCATAACTTCTCTTCTACGTTCAATTTCCAATCCAGTCAAATCTTAAATTTTATGTTAAACATATACAAATCTACTGTCAAAGTTTCAGTTCAGTGTGACTTATGGTGACTGAGTTTACTTGTGACAAAATTTTCAGGTGAAACGGAGAATACATTTATACATGGAAGAGAATAATGTAGTTAATAATACCGATATTTCAAATAGTTTGTCTCCGTATATCCATCATGCTTATTTTTATGATCTCATCTTATCTGACGAGAAAATGTTGTTCATAATATTTCTCATAGGAATTGTGTTCTGCTCTGTGTTATGTAGTTAATTCTATTAGTTATATTTAAAATTACATAACTATGTTTGTTTGTATATTTGGTTGCTATAATTTCTCAACACTAAGACGGAATATGTTACCCGTCGCCTATTCTAAAATAAAGCTTTCAAATATTAGAAAAAGAAACATGCTCCACTTTCCCAAGACCTCGAACAAAATTTCCTTGGTATAATTTGAATCTTCAGAAATATATTAATATACTCAACTTATTATTGGTTTCTGTACAAACTTATCATCATATCCTTATAAGTACCAAGATGTTTAATAAGTTAGCAAAAGAAAATGATTGCTATATCATTTAATATTATTAGTTAAAATTATTATTATAAGTATTAGTTAAGACAAACACTTGTTGGACTTTGTGTATGCACCAGTTGTAGCTATTTATTTGAATTTAAATAAGGGATTGATAACTTTATTTTAAAAACGAGTTTAAAAACTTTAATATATTCATGACTAGATGGACAAGTGGGTGCTTGTTTGAAAATTGTACACTACATGGTAAGCATGTCCTAGTGTTATGGTCGTGTCTGGGAGATGCTGTTGTGTTTACGTTGGGTCCCCGGCCCGACTGTACACTAGACCCCCAAGGATAATGAGCCCATTAACACGAGACTGGCTCGGCGGTCCACCGGGGATGAACACTGCATTCAAATGGCTGCTCTTTCCTCCGGGAGCTTTCTCTGAATGCTAATGACATGCCGTCAAATGTTAATTGTAATCCCCAGACCACGCGTCCGCCGCTTAACTACTCCTTTCCCCTTCTACGAGTATCTATATTCTTTTTTATTGATAATTGATATTTTATATACAAAAAAATAGACATACTGATTCAGCTTCATTACCCTGGTCGTCCTTATATTTATATATAAAAAATCAGTGTCTGTGTACATAAATAGCTAATTGACATTCAAATAGAATAGTAGGAGTCTCATTCTCTTGAAATTTTTCCTCGAGTTTTGGTCTTAGAAAATCTCAAAAAAAGTGTTCACAGATATTTAAAAAAAATTTCTAGACTGTTTTTGATCACCTTATGGGGTCATGCGGGATCGCGTACTCCATGTGTGTGCGCTACTAATAAAGCAAAGAACATCGTTAAAGAGTTCTATGTGGACAACTTTTTAAATAATCTCAATGTCTATATACGTAAAGTATATAAGGATATGAAAAACTGATACTAAATTATAACAATAAATAATTAATATTGAATAATATTTAAAATATTGTTTTTATTCTAAAATTAATTATAATGAATTCCGATAACTTGATAGATGGTGCAAATGGTGCAGTTCAGAATATCTAACCAGAATAAGTCTTCCTATCTAAGATGTATGGAAGCTGCAATTAACATTAAACGAATAATGCAGGCTCTGCAAGGCAGATGCTGAAACCTTTTATCACACTCAATGTGCATGAGAGGAAACGTGCTTAAAATTATTTTTGGCAAATCATGCCAAAAATCGGTTGAAGTTAGAGACACTTGTATAGTTGCAAGTATCCAGTAAATTCAAGCAATTAAAATTTAATGTTTATTTTAGATTTGACCGTAGTTCAAAAACAATGGATAATGACAGCACATTACTTACCGCAGCGGTGTCTGATTCCCACTCTGGCCCTCGATTATTCACGTAGGAGGTGGAAAAAAAAATGAGTACGTCACCCCTTGCAGAGGAAGGTAAGCTTTCGGTCCCGAGCCTGTGCCATGTCAGGAAATCGTTAATGATCCCTACTTGAAATTCACTTGAGTTAGGTAACATTTATAATACCCTGTGTAAAATGTTCATTGTGTGATATCACGAAAAGCCAATCTTAGGCCTATTTGTCATCTTTCATGGGATGCCACAGCAACCAAGCAACTAAACTGGGTGTCAAAAATAAATGAGCCATAATTCTGTTCCTAAAGTAACAAAAGTTATAAGTGAACCCATTGAAAATAACAGTATCTTAAGAACAGTATAAATATTTGTCGAGTAATTTATAATTAAATAAAAAGAGTCTTTATGGTAAAACTATACCATAGTTGAAATGAATAATAGAATTCATCTTGAGAAAATTATTATTAATGAAATTCTAAGCTTGTTGAATAGCAATTCTTTTCACTTGCAATATAATTATACCAAATCATTTGAAAAAAAAATTGAATCAGTTAGGATTTGCATTTAAAGTGAACTGAAAGAAGTTGAAGAAAGCAGCAAAATGTTCATCGGGTCTAATTTTTTTTCTGATAAAAAGACCTCTTTTTTAATACTTTTGACGATTTCATATGCAGTCAATAGTATTATTGTTATTAAATTTATGAAATTGAATTTAATAAATGATGCCATAATAGATTGTTTGCTTATTTTGTTGGGTTAACTAAATATGATTTCTCTCAAATTAGTCTTTGTTTTGAACATATGGATAAAATAAATGATTTGAAATTAGAATGATAACTTAGAGCGTCTTTTAAAATATATAGCTTCATGTTATATAATCTGAAAATATAAATGATCCTTTGATGGAAGGAATATAAATATTCATTTTAGTTCTTGATGGTCATCTTTTGCGATGTAGGATATTGTGGAGGTGCATTATGTGAAGGAAGTCGTAAGGAATAATTTCTTAAAGTTACAGAAAGTTTTTACAACCTTGTTCCCGAAGAACTCTCAAGCAGACATTTATCCTAAGGATGATCAAATAGAGATATTTACTGTTGTTCTAGTAAATTACCAATTATCAATTGTAGTTCAAACCTACTACAAGCTCTAATGAAATAATTTTCTAGTATTAACTCTTCATTAGTAATGTATTCCTTCCATAAAAACAACAATTTCTGAAAAAGCAAACACAATTTTTTCAGTTAATTGAGTCAGAGTATGGAGCAAGAAAGTACATACAATGTTTTATATTACCAAAGGTCCTACCGAACCTGCTCAGCTACAGGTAAGGTCAGTGACTTTATTTCGTCTCAGGTTCAAAGGACCTGTGATTACAATAAGCCAATGCAGCTTGTGGATATAGCTGCATGGCACCACTTTGGGGCCTAACATTGTAATTTTTAAAACCTTTTAAACAACAAATGGTAAAATGGTCCACATTGAAGTCTTTGACTATTATTTTTTATGCATTCATCTTTTTTAATGCGGTCAAATCTTCCAGGTTGATAAAATTTAATGGTTAACCACTAAATATTTATGAAGCTATGCCTGATCTATTTAAAATATTTAACCTATATTAGAGTGTAATAGTAATAGTCAATAGCAGACACAATATCTATTATTACTAGACTAGGACTACCTAGTGTGGTTCTTGGTGTGCTCAGGAACTCCACTCTTTTTTGGATAGTATTGAAGTGAGGAAATTCTGTTAGCCTCTGTGTTAAAGAGAGCAATAGCTGTCTCCACAAATTGACAGCTAGCAGGTTTTTTGTTTATTTCTGCTTGAACTCCTTTATTTACCCGGCTTTAACTTGCAATGCCTTATGTTCCCTTTCCTTGTCCTTTACTTTCAAAAACCTCCCTTCTACCATACCAGACGTTCCGCATCACTTCTTCAGTACCATAGAAATTTTGACGAAAACCACTGGTATTGGAGTTTAATCTTGCTCATTTTTCTGATTTTCTTACTTTTGTTCAGGAGTTGTTTTTTTTATGTGCCTACTGGGAAATACTATTTCTGAACCTAGAAAGTTAACCAAACCCTGATTACATAATACACCTATTCCATCAAAGGTTGGTTTATTATTTAATTTGTTATATATATATATGTGTTATAAAATGTAGCAGCCTCCACATCTACAATTATTTTAATGATGTCTTCTAACTTCCAGGTAACCTTCATTTTTTCTGGGGCTAAGGCAAATAACAATTGTTAATCTTTTTATTCTTCTTATATCTGTATTTTCCATCCACTTATTTCTTCCCGAACGCCTGCTAACATAATGAGAATTTTTTGTTATATTTTATCAACCATTCAAACATTGTTAAAGAAATGGTACGATGTAGATGTGGCCGATGTCGAACATTATCACGAGTCTTCCTTCACTTCCTCTTTGGGCCATAATTCCTCTCCAACTACCTTAACACTTTCTGTACTTCCTTCAATTTTGTCTCTCGACTAGATTTCGTTAGGTGTGATGATTTCATGATAGTTTGGCTTCAACTAACCTGTGTCTATATATTATTTGTCGTAGATCATTAGTAGTTCAAGCAACTGCTTTCTTTTTGCAGTTAATTAAACCTAGTCTGCAGAAACTATACAGAAATTCTCTACATCTGTTTTAATGACCTCTTCCATAATCGAAATTCTTTCAGATCTTCCATTCTTCAAGTTAAATCAAGATTAGCCACATAATTCCCTTCACATTTGCCGGAATCAATAATTACCGATAGTTATGGTAATAATTTTTTATGTTCTTTTATTATATGCTATATGTATTATTATTTCCTTTTTATGCATTACTTTTTTCTTATTTCATCTTTTATTTTATTTTTTTCATCTATGTTATTCCTGTTCTACCTCATCACTTGCCAGCATCGCTGATTGGTTTAGTAGAGATACTATAAAAGTTGTGTCTAAGACTTCATTATGCAAAGCTTTCGTTTAATACAAAAATGTATCGTACTTCATAAGCAGCCTATTCATATAGTTTCAGAATAAATGTGGTTAGAGAGTCTTTCTATAAAACCTTAGATAGAGAGAGAAAGAGAGGGAGAGAGAGAGAGAGAGAGAGAGAGAGAGAAAAGCAATCTCAGGAATCGTTAAGAATTCCAAGTCCAAATCAAGCCTCATAACAACGCTTCTAGAAAACTCTCTTCATTGATTTACTAAGAAGAGAAAACAAGAGAAACAGTATATCACCAGCACATAAACACATTATCACATATAAACTTTAATATGAAGTCTATGAAAAGGGAAACTCTAGAAAATGAGTAAAGCAAATTTACAGGAGTATGAATTTTGTTGAAATATTTTTGAATGTTCTTTTTTTTTTTTCAAAAGAAGAAAACTTATAAGGAGTTTTATTTTGTGAGACACTTAGACTGTCTTTTAAGTTGCATTTACGTAAAGATGGGAGTTAAACTGAGTAACTATGCTCAAAATGGCAATAGAAAATAATGCTCAAAGAAGAATGTCATGCTCTGTGTCGTATTGAATAAAATATCCATTATTTCAACACTTCTTTGCATTCATTTCGACTTTGCTGAAATAGCAAAAAAAACAAAGTCTGAAAAAGTTTAGAAATAAAGAATAAACGCATGTATACTAGTATAGGGCATCCATTCACTGTAGTGACTACACCTTCTACACCTGGACTGGAAAATTTGCTTGATCAACCAGTCAATAACTATTTCAATATGAAGTAATTAAATTACAAATCAAGTAAAACAGTCAAGTTATAACTAAAAAAATGTTATAACAGGAATTTGGAAATTTGTGCTTCTGGCTTTTCTATATGCCTTTATAACTGGGACTGTAGTAAGTACAAGCATATTGAGCAAAATTTCAGAAAAAGAGTACATAGTAATCTAATAAATGTGAACTAGAAAGCAGACTGGACCTTGTCGCACACCATACAACTTTAAAGACTTGGCTGTTATTTTCATGCAATAGATATAGAGCTGACACCCGGAGCTTGAACCTAGTCATTAAGTCTACCAGTATACTTGTGAATCTGATAACTACAACCCACTAATCAATGTACATTGGATTGGCTAAATCTAAGGTAATCTAATCTAGACGTTTAATCTAACCAATATTTAGGCGTTTTACTCTTTATCTTTCGACTGTGATAAAGTAATGCTGACGACTTAAAAAGTATTCTAACGACAGTCATAAAATATTTCTCACAATACAGATGCTTGCTGAAGGAACCATGCGCTACAATATAATCGTGTCCAAAAATATTTAATAGTCCATATTGTACGTCAAGTAACAAAGACCAATTCACACATTTCAAAAAATTGATTTAAATATGCTGCTACCTAGTAATGAGAATTTCCCCGTTGATTTTAAATTATTTCGATAATTAGGAAAACCCACAAGGCTCAACTGAAGGTCACTGCTCAGCTTGAGCCATCCCCTACATCCACTATCTATCCCTACCTTCTCCCTTTCAGTTAGTCAGTTAACTTTAAAACATACTTCAAATCTTCTTTTCGTTTTCTTAAATTTTTGTTATTAAAATTTTATTGTTAATAGTTTCAGTTAAAACCTGATTTTGAAGGTCGGTGTTTCATATACTAGAAGAGTCTCTAGTGCTAATTAATGTTTTATTAATAAAGGGTCACTTTTAGTTTTGTTAGTGTTGACCTCAAACCCTTTTGATCATAATATATAGTTCAAATTGTATATACTTTTCCATCATACTTTTGACAATTACTGCCAATCCAGCTATTGTGAAGATTAATGTATATATATATATATATATATAACTTTAAATTACACAAAGCACGACACAGAAAAGAGAATACAAAGAAAACTTACAGAATTCAATACTTCGAACTGTTGTTCGAACAAAAACAACAGTTCGAAATATTGAATTCTGTAAGTTTCCTTTGTATTCTCTTTTCTGTGTCGTGCTTTGTGTAATTTAAAGTTTTATAGTCCTTGTGGACCGTTTCTTATATATATATATATATATATATATATATATAGTTAACACATGAAAGAGAAAAAACAAATAAAGATACACACAAAAGACTCACAACGATATTTCGACAGTCGTCGTCATCGGGTAGAAGTAGTCCCTTTGAGTAGCTGAAGCTAACTGAGAGGTAGGCCGAATGCAAACGAACACGCACGCACTCTGTCGGCCGTCCCAGGTAAGCTACTAACTACAGAGAGAAAAATAACTAAAAAGAACAAATAAAAGCAAATAAAAATAACAGAAGGAGAAGAATAGTAAATGAAGCAATAAACAATTTAAAAAAATAAATAAAATAAAATAAAATAAAAAATAAAAATAAATAAATAAAAAATAAAAAATAAAATAAAATAATAAAAAAAATATAAAAAAAAATTAAAAATAATATAAAAAAAAATTAAATTAACGGTACAAGTTAAGGCCAGGAGGAGAGCGAGCTTTGAGAAGACAGATAATTGCCTCCTCTGAAGCTCTTAGAGTAACCCGAGAAGACGGAACAGGGATATGATTAAGGACTTGGACCCGGAAGCAGTGATTAAAATCCAGTCCATGGGAATTAGAGTGGATAGCAATAGGGAGGTTTTTGCGTTGACCAACGGAAGCCCTGTGACCATTCATACGCAAGTTGAGCTGCGTAGAGGCCATACCAACGTAGAATGCATCACACTGGGTGCAGTCCAAACGGTAAACGCAATTAACCGATGTGCATGAGGTGTGGGGAGGACAAGGGTAGTTAATGTTGCTATGGGGGGAAGTAAAAAAGGGATTAGGGTTTATGATAAGACAGGTTTGGCATCTGCTCCGTCCGCACTCCACCATTCCCCTCCCAAGTGCAGGGTTCAAGGGAGAGTGATGGGAGAAAATGCCTCTGAGGTTCGGTGGTTTGCGATATGATAAGGAGGGGGCTTCAGGAAAAATAGACGAGGTAGAAGAAGAAGAGGAGAGCAATGGGAAAAACTCCTTAATAACTGAGCCAATCCTATGAGCACCAGGGAAAAAAGTGGATATCAGGAAAACACTATCAGTGTGGTCTTTTCTCGGTACGTGCCGGTGAACTATTTCAGCCGGCACGACACGACTATCAATGACATTAGAAGGGTAGCCACGATCAACTAATTTTTCTTTTAAACTGTTAATATGGGAACTACGGTTTTTCAAGTTATTACAAATCCTGTGGATGCGAATGGAAAGGGATCTGGGGATTGCTTTTTTGATGTGGGTGGGATGGCAACTACTGTAGTTGAGGTACTGCTGTGCATTCGTAGGTTTTATATGTACAGAGGTGGAGAAACTGCTATTGTTGAGGGTGACATCAACATCAAGGAATGTAATTTTATTGCTGGACACTTGGTGGGTGAAGGAGATGGAGGAAGAAAAGTTTTGGAAGGAAAGTAGGAAGAGGTTTAACTCATGGGTACCATGTGGCCAAATGAAGAAGATATCGTCAATGTAGCGAGTATAAAGAAGGGGAAGGAATTGACGATCAGATAGAAAAGATTGCTCTAATTTGGCCAAGAACAAATTAGCAAAAGAAGGAGCCATAATAGTGCCCATCGCAGTACCCTTGGTTTGAAGGTAAAAGGCACCATCAAACTGGAAGGCATTATGCTTCAGGACAAATTCGGCTAAGGAAACTAGAAAATTGGTAGAAGGAGTGAGGGGGGGAGTTCTGAGTTCAAGAAAGTAACGAAGGGAATTCAGTCCCTCACTGTGTTCAATATTAGTATACACAGAGGTGACGTCCATAGTAACCATGAGGAGGGGATGGGTGAGGTTGGGTGGTATCGAGAAGTTATTGAGGAGATTGAGGAAGTGGAAACTGTCTTTACAGTAGGATATATATATATATATATATATATATATATATATATATATATATATATAGCACAATTAAAAGAAACGGTCCAGCGGACTTTTTTAAAATAAAATAAATTCAAAACGAAGGAAACACACAGAAAGACACAGACAAAACTCACATCGATATTTCGACCATCGTCATCATCAGGAGGTGCGAAGAGCGAAGAGTCCCTCAGGAATTTTGAGTGAAATATATATAACAGTTCAAAATTGAAGATGGGTAGCACAGAAAGTAAAAGAAACACACTTACAGACTAAAATTTTCGGGTAATCCGTCTTCAAGAGAAAATAGAAAGGGAGACCAAGCACATTGTACACTATTTCTCTCGTCAATACTGAATTGAGCTTGAATAACCATTATTATGCTTATACCATTTAATCTATATGAAACCGATATTTCTTACGTACTCATTTTAGCTTCTATCCGATTTATATCATGATTGTTATATATAATTATATATATATATCAACGTCTGAACCACAGTAAAGAGCCTGAAAAAATATTTAGATCTTTTTTTTCACGTTTTTGATTGTTCATTTTTCAATTCATTTTTATTTCACGTTTCATTGTGAAATCTTACATATATATATATATATATATATATATATATATATATATATATAGTATTAAATTATCGACCGTAGGATAGATAAATAACTAAAATAGATAGGCGGAATGCGGTTAGTTTCCGCATTTTATTTAAAATCTTTATCAAATGTAAAAGTAGGAATATTTGAAATTGAACAAACTATTTGTATTATAGTATTAAAACAATTTAGAAAGTTAAGCTATTCGAATGACACATCATTAATCCTAAAATGACTAAGATCTTTTAACTAAAACAAGTGGTCTTCGTTAGATTTAAACTGATACTGGAACAAGTAATGTAAAAACATGTGGTGTTGGGTTGAGAAGAATGGGAGAAGTGTTTTAAAGGTCTTAGTGTAGGAAAGAGAGCAAAGGGCTGGGATGGTAAGTCAAGGTTAACAAAAAAAGTTCAGAAAAAAACTAGTAACTAACTATCTGCTTGCTGATAATTCTTGTGGATAAACAAGCTCTCCTCAATATGAATTGAGCTTGAATAACCATTACTATGCATATAGCATTTGATCTATATGAAACCAATATTTCTTACGTACTCATTTTAGCTTCTATCCGATTTATATCATGATTGCTATTATTTAAAAGCAAGAATAGGCGCTACTTTCTCCTTCAGCAACGTTTTATGGTTGTTGTTTGACACTGTGTTTCAATGATCTGCCAGTTTGACCCCTATACATTTTGACAGCATTTTACACTAGATCTGATAAATACCAGATTAATTGCACTCTAGTTCCAAGGGAGAGATTTTAATTAACGCATTGCCTACGTTATTACATTTTAAAAAACTAGAATAAAAACAAGATTTTGATGGTTCATGATGCTGTAATACTATGATATTTGACATTGAACAGGATTCTGTTAAACCATTGAAGAAAGAGTTTTTAGAACCCTCTGAAGCTTTATTCTCTCCCTCTAAAGCTCTGAGAGGCATAAGTGTAAAAAGAGATATTTTCACATTTCTTGGATAGGAAGAATAAAAAGGACATACGCTGGTGCATTACCAAGTTTTTTATTTACAATAAGACGTAACTGTTTAGGTAATTTATGGATAAAGATATCTAAGAAGGGTAAATTTCAACTTCTGCTTCCATTGTGAATTGAATAGGCGGCACTAATTAATTTAAATTTAATAGAAAGGCATCTTTATTCATTGATCTGAGATACATCCACATTATATCCCTTATTATATCTGAACCATTTAACTTAATTAGGCCAAACTGAAGTTAACATTTTAGTTTCAAAAAGTTCCATATAAATTACTCAGGAGAGAGGATAAGCAATTACCCATTGCAAGACAAAATTTTTGTTTCTAAAAGTTATTTTCAAATTGAAAAAGACAATCAACAACATATCACTTAATTAACTCAATTATAGGAATGGTAGATAGGGGAGGGAAGAATTAACTAGTTCTTTATGGATTAAGCTCAGGAGCTCAGTTGCAGGTATATTAGTACTTAAATAGTCCCTTTTCTGCACTTTACAACCTTTAAAAAACCTCTGTTGCCTCCCACTTTTCTCAACTCCGCACCACATTTTTCTACATCATTTGTTTCAGTATCAGTTTGACTCTGACAAAGACCACTTGTTTTGATTGAAAGATCTTTGTCATTTTTCTGATTTATTTCCTAATGGTTTAAAGATTATATATATATATATATATAATCGAATGTTTTCCTTATCTCGACCACAAATATTTAAAACTATTTTTCATTTTTATCGAGGTTTGGTCCAGCTTCAATAATTCAACACCTTTAAGCCGACGTTTCGTCTATATTCATAGACATCTTCAGAGTTACATCAATACAGAATTTAATTACAATAATATGAAACATAATTATATTACATTATTTAATTAATATACATAATTACCTTGGTATTTTCCTATTGTGAGGAAACTTCAAAACACCCCGTTTTTGTATTAGTTCAAATTTGATTGATCTTCAACTACCGTTGCCGAACAGGAACGTTTGAACTCCCTCTTCCTCTATTGATGACTATTAGAGCCAAAAATCAGAGACTAAGTTTGTTTTTTATATAGTTATGTGTCTGAGTTTATACTGGATTTTCCATCCGTTTCGTAACGTTTTATCATCGTTCACTTTTAAAAATCATCCAAGATTTAGTTTTAAAAAAAAAATAGAAAAAGAATGAGGGTAAGATTTACTCGGTAGGTTGGAAGTCATAAATTGGTTTTGAATGAAGTCACAAAGTAGCGCATAAGAAGCAGCTTGCAGTCTCGATGCTATCAACTTCCCTTCAAATAGAAGTGCGATCCATCAGTGTCACATGAAATTACTCAATCTTATCCCGGTCTTGTTTAAACGAAGTTAAATTGGATTCAAATTGGATCTTACAACTCTAGTTGGTATCAAACTTGTTAACAGTTTAAAAACGAGCCAAGTCTATGAGTTATTTGGAACATTCAACATGTTTTACCCAGAGTAGCTGGCAAGATTAACTTTTATTTACGAATCTAAAGGGACTTTAAAGTAGAAAAAAACTTGTCACACGGTAATCAATCCGACAAAGTAGACCTTTGAAGCTCTTTGCCAAAAACCTACTTCTGTCAATAGTGTGAAAACTTAATCAACACATCTTACTTTTATCATATTTAATTGTTGAACACTATTTTATAGAACCTTTAGTGGATAGCTAAAAAAATTACATTGTGTTCACAATATAAAAACATTTTTTTTTAATTGCAGTGCTTTGCGAACTTCTTTCCTAAACTAAATGTTCGTTCCATGAAATCGAGGATTGTTTTTTATTTCCACACGACTACAACAAATTGAACAATGTCTCTACATAACTATAAATGTTTTGAAACTACATAAAGAAAGTTCGTAAAAAATATATATAATTTATTTATCTGATTTTTACGTTGTGTAATCACATCAAAATTTGTTAGAACATTTAGAATCTTTAGTAAAATTGCTGTTTACTTTAACAATCTATGTACGAAATAACCTATTATTGAACGAAAATAATATTACATATAACGTTTCTACGAGCTCTATATTGATGACTCTTTAGATCATATCTAGGTGTATATCAGTAAATGTCAGTTTGTAAAACATAATGTCTGTAATTATTCAGACTAAAATATTTTAAAAACAAATAACATTTTAACCTAAAAACACTTAGTCGATTCGAAATCTTATAATCTACCTGTTTCATTCGAAGCATTTTCTATGTGACTTGGTGGAAGTTCTCGAAATCTTAAAAAACTTTAAGGCAGTTCTTATTGAGCTGTTGTATATTAATTTTAAATTTCTTTAAGATCAGATAATGTTTCATTATGCTGTACTTCTTTTGTTAGTAAACTTAAAACTATAAGCTAAGTGATTGTAATCATTAAACATATTCTTTCTGTATTTATACCTATAACCAACCATACATTCATAGATAACCTCCTATCTATAATATGACTTACATTTTTACGATCAGAGATATAACAAGGGAATAAAAAGAATGAAAAGACACGGAAAAACTCATTCTTTGGACGCCAGAGAAATAGGTGGTGATGGAAAACGAGAAAATGTTCTTAGTAAATAGAATGAGACACAGAGGATAATCACGTACTAAACTTTTGACTTTCTGTTGTTTAAATGGATATACGGGGCTTTGTACCTTTTTTACCTTTTCAAAAATACTTATTTTTACTGATATATTTTTTTGTTGTGTTTCAACATTTATTGGTGTTTCCTATTAATGGCTGACTCAAGCAGAGGTATTCAGTGAAGGACAGTGGGCACTGAGAAGAACAGTTAGTATGAAGGAAATTGACTGCTGGACGAGGAAATTGTCCCATCTGGAGAGAAGTCAAAGTGGGGCTGACGATTACCATTAGCGTCATATTGGGAGAGTTAAATGAAGGACTGATTGGAGCGAAAGGGCTGTGTGGGAAGCCTTAATGCGTTAAGGTTAGCTTGCCAACTCGTCTGGCATTGTCCCTCTTTACCGCGCTACATTCTAAGTCAAGTATAAACTCACTCTATGGTTTTTCAGTAACTAACTTTCTATGAGTGTACCATATAAGTGTTGATTGCTAGGTTCATGCTTAGTGACGTATTTAAACAATGCAATGACTTGTCTACTTCTACTATTAGAATGGTACATTCTACATGGAATAAATACTGGTCTTTATAATAGTTCAGTAACTATCAATAAGGTGAAGTGTTTCAGATTTACCGCACCATTGAGTGAGAACTTAGTACTTATGGCTCCTGCAATGGATTTCACGTGTAATTTTTTAACAAACATAAAATGTTCTATATTGGTCGTGACACTCAGTGGAAGCTAAGCATCATGGGCTGCTTTGTTTTCATGGTCATTGATAGGGGCGCATTTGTTTTCGGTGTATTTTACAATCATGGAATGTTGCAGGATGGCCGCGCCACTGAGTGGGAGCTCGGTGTCATGGGTTCGCTTATCATGGTGCTCATAGCTGCCGCTCTCGCCACTTGTGTGTTGGGTCCTGGCCCCGGGGGTGGCCTGTGCACAGGCTGCCTCGTCGCTGCAGCTGCCCTCTTCCTGCTGCCCGGCAGTCCTCTGGCACCTTTGGTCCTCCACCCCCTGCTGGTGGCTATCCATGCTGCACTCCCTCTCTCAACACCTCTTTCTCTAGCCACCGCCGCCACAGTCACCACAGTCCACGTGGCGCTTGCAGCTGCTCATGCTTTCACTCTTCCTTCCTTCCCTTTCTACGGCCAAGTAAGTATAATTCTAACATATCAGTGTGTGGCTGGCCTTCATTGCCTGCAATAAAGTGTTGGGTTTGGGTATCCTTTAAATCCGTGTTTATACCGTAGCTTGGCATGCGATTCAGCTTGGGGCCGAAATAGGTGATCAGCCGCACCTATTTCAGGTTGTTTAAGGGCTTAGTCCTCAGCCTTAATATAATCTCTGCTTAATATATAATAATCTTTTATATATTATAATAATATATTAATATATAAAAATTAATATATATTATATTATTATATAATATACAATTATATTATATCCTTAATTTAACTACCCCAGTTAAATCATGGAGTTTAACTGAATATCAAGTTTCCCTGAGCACTAGCAGTCACAGTTCAACTAATAAGAAATATATGATTTAACAGTGAGTAATTGAAACACACTTATCAGTATGCAAGTAAAACATTTTAAGATCGACCCCTTATGTTTCTCACCCAGAACTGAAATTGGCGACAGTTAAGTAAGCGCAGTTTCCACTCCTAGAAGAGTACCGCAGGCGATACAAAGTGGTTTTGTAGTTAAATAAAAGTACTGCACGAAATAATGCTTTCATTAAGGATATCTGACTTTTTTCCTAAATGTATTGTACTAACGACCGGTCCAAAGTACTTTCAATTTAGAAACAACTCTGTCTAATTCTACTGTATGGTTTAATTGTAGATGTAAAAGCATGCCATTGGTATAAACTTGTTTTATATTCTTAATTTGATTAGTTTTATTCTTTAAAACAAGTCCTTAAAATATTTATTCGTGAGTTTAATTTTTTTGTGTAGTAACTTTACATTGTAATATCTTTAAATTAGTTTTCGATTAATGATTAATACAGAATCAATAACAAATTTGATAAAACTATGAAATGATAAGAAATTATGGATTCACTTAGTGGTTTGGCTGGTAAAGGTTGTTGACAGAAATAATAAAACATTTATAAATTTATAGTTATGTTAAATGCCTGCGAACAACTACACACAGACATCTTAAGCCATGTTATTATGCGATCAAATTTTGAGGGTTCGATTCCACTATTCTGATGTTAAGAAAGTGTCGGAATACTAAGCCGTCATTTTTATTTTAATTTCAGATGATGGTTACATCGATTTATCAGTTGGTAAGGTATTCTTCAATGATTTTATACCTCAATGTAACCACATCAAAGTCCTTTTGTTCCTCTATTCATTTTAACAAAACCTTCAACCAAACTCTCACTATAAATTTAATAATTTACGTTCATAATAAATATTTCTATATTTTACACTTGGCTCAATGCTGAAATTATTCCCATATAAACAATTCTTATTTATTAAAACACATCAATTCAAAAACTCCTTTTCCATATAAAAAATAGTTTACATATATATATATATATTTTAATATCAAAGTAAAAAACTCCCACACAATATGTAGCTAAAAGAAATCGAAAACTATATATTTCACTTAATAAAGATGTAATCTTTATTAAGATACATAATTGTTTTTGTTAACAAACAATTCTTAACATAATTAATTTAATTAATTAATTGTTTTTGGCTTCGTAGAAAAAATTTGTACAAATATAACCAAATATTTAAAATTAAAATCTTATTTAATATACGTATTTACAAATTGTGAATTATATATTCTAATTTATATAAACCACCTTTCAACTTCTTGGCTCTTACAGAAGTAAAACTGAGGCTAAGGCTCTGACAAGGAACAAAGGGTTTCAATATGTCAGGTAGAATATACGCAATGTTACTAGATGAGCTAACTGTCAGCAACCTGTAAGGTGTCAGATTGTCGTCAAATATTGAACTAAAGACGTAAAATCAATCCAGTAACATTCCTTGCTTATATTGATAATGGTATGAGGGCGTAAAGACGAATTAAAAAAATTATATTTGTTATAAGTTTATAGATATGTAAACATTGCTATGTCACAATTCTAGTAGCGGCTACAGAGAGTACGTTTAGTAGTTATCCATTTTCATGGAAAATATCTTTATTGTAAATTTTGCCAATTGAGGATAACAAAATGCAGAATTTTTACTTCCGTGGAGTATTAACACAACTAATACTTTCGCCTTCACGACTTCAAAATTTTATATATTTTACATATCAAATTAACCAATTAAATGCATTTTAATTTTTTAAAAAATTGAGGTATAAGAACTATTAATATAAGTATATTAAATACATATTACTTTAAGTAAATAAGTAATTTGATGGTATATTTAAATACTTTAAAGTAATTTTATAAATATAAAGTAATTTATTTTAGATTTTTACTTTTGATCTTATCAGCATTATTGAACGATGCGTTTCCTTATAATTGCCAAAATGGAGACAGATACGTTAACATTAATCTTTTAAATAAATTAACTGTCAATAATTTCATAATACGTTTATTTATTTACACATGGATACTAGAAAATTTTCTCTTTTAATTTAATAATTAATACTATAAATTTTTAAGGGCGACAAATATTAATTCATAAATAAATTAACTGAAGCAACTGAATTTCCCTGATCAAATAAATATACTTGGAAAAAAGGTAAAAATTGAACTTAAGAAATCAATATTAGAATGAGCTTGAGAATGAAAAGGAATACATATTCTAGAGAGTAAATGCTTTTTTATTAACTCACTACAGGCAAAGAGGAGGAGTAGATCTAAAAGTAAATTTTGAAAGGAGGAAGAAGGGGTTAATGTGAAAAGTTTTATACGGCTCTATTGCGACGTTGAAATGCGTGATTGCTTGAAGGAAACATATTTCTTTTGATTGTTGCTGCTGATTGCTCTGACAGTCACGAGTAGTTGGGCTCCTAACTGCTCTTCAAAAACCTTTTACCTCTTCCATTTTCCAAGCCCTCCAGAAAGTCTTCTTCTAACAAACTCTTTGTTTTTTCCATATTCTCAAAGAAATGATTTCATATGCAATGTGTTTTGACGACTCTTTTAAGATAGTAAAACATTAGAAATAGTAATTCACTTTTGAAAATTTTTTTTCTTTTAAATCAAGAAAAATATATGCATTTTATTCTAAATTATACAGTTTTTTTGGTGTCTCTTGATGTGTTTATTACTCTGGATTTAAGGCTAAGAGAATCTCAGTACCAAATGTCGAAAACGGTTTTTACAAACTGATCCATATTTCCAGACGCAGGTAACAGTGGTGAATTCACAATTTCTACTTTAACTCGGGAAGCTCGCGAAGAAAAGACCTTGATTTTTAGCAAATGAGTTCACGTTCTTTATTAGATATTGAATGTAAACTAGTGATAATATGCATTAAATAACTCTAGACGCGAATGTGGCATAACAAGACAACACAGTTACTTCACTTTTGTGGCCTCATAAATACAAAATTACACTCAACTTCACTTACTATAAGTAAAAATCTTATCGTACTTCCAATCAATTTCATTTTGCACACATTTAATTAGGCTACTATATGGATCTGTTATCAAATCTGTGATAACGAATTATAAAAACTCTAATTCAATAAATTTAATGACAATTTATTTTAACGTGACTATATCTATTTTATCAGTTATAACAAAAATGGAATCATAATTCTAGAACAATCTGACAAATTAATGGAAATGGAACTTAATTGTTGTTAGTTTTAGTCCAGTACTTTTTATTCCGATATTCTAGACGCATTAATTATTTATCATTTAAAATTTATGTTAAAGCAATACTTAGAACGAAATTTAAAGTTTGTGGAATCACAGAAGAGCGACTTTTCAATTATTATTCGCTTTTAACAATAAGAGTGTACTAATTGGTATGCTCTTATGTCTTGTTTCAAAAATTACTCATTACATGAGTCTCTTCCACACCAACAATTATATGCCTGTGAAATACTACGACAATCTTTCAAATAGTGTTACCGGTACGGCGTTCAAAATATGTTTGATAGTCATCTAGGCAGCCACGATGGAATCCGTAGGAATCTACAGGTTCTTCATGACCACAAGGACTTTATAGTAATCAACTAAAAGAATAAGTTGGACAGATATAAATTTTACAAATATGTTTTACTTTTTCGGACTACATCAAATATTGGAATAGTCTGAAACATTTTGCAAATTACTTCTAGAATTTTATACTTTTTGATCCATAAATTGACATTTTCCCAGATAATTCTGCATTAAGGATAGGGGAGTATGAGGTGTCAGAAGTCTAAATCTAGTAGACTCCCTACAAACTGATTTACATTTTAGTATAGGTAGTGCTGTAGTTAATAAGTGCAGAGAGGGGGGATTAAATTATGATATGTATGAACAGATAAGGAAGTAATGGTGTTCCTGGTTACCCTCCGGAATATACACTTCACATTAGTGTGAACGTTTTGACATAGTCTGTTACATCATCAAGGCTAAAAAATAATAAACGCAATCCATGTGACATAAAAACTCATCTTACGGTCTACTTTGCTGTTTAAATTAAACAAGACTTTTTTTTGTTTAATTAAAACTGAGAAGTTAGTTTAAGACTTTTTTTTTCTAAATGTATTGGTTAAATTGTTCTGTAAGTTATCTATTCGATATTAAGTCACTTTTTCTAAAACTATGAGTTCTGGATTGTGACCAGATTTGTCCCAAGGAAATGGAAAATTATGTTCTATGAATATGTAGATTGAAATTGTGACATTAATAGAAAATACTTAACTACCAAGTTTGAGTCACGTTTTCACTTACCATTTTAAACTCGATAATTTTTCTATAATTTTTTTTTGTGTTTAAAATGAATCATTACTGACCTACTTCTCTCTCTAAAATGTAAAACACGTACCCTACTAATCTTAATCAAAATGAAACTCCTCAATTCCAGACAGAATTTTCCAGTATGTTTTTCCTTTTCCATTGTCCAGTAAAGGTAATCTTCCGGTTCGAGCTTTCTAAATTTAGTAATTACATCGGGACATTTATTCATAAATATTTCATCCTCAACCCTAATGAGGGGTACGGGATAAATGTGGTATAAAGGTTGCACTAACGTTTTACTTTGGAATGATTTCATGTAACAATTTCAAGCAATATACAATTGAAACTTTTTTCTTCTTCTCTCGTATTTAGATACTGAATTTACACATTTTAATGAACATTTTTTTTAAAAATAATTTAAGTCCTTAAGTGTGCGTTCAAGTTCCTGCATTTCACAAAGTATTCAATACTCTGTTATCTGTTGAACACTCCTCTCAAATTATTAGATGATTTGATAAATTTTGATAAAAACTAAACAAGGCTATGACTTTATTTTGCTTGGGCTCAGTCAACTATAGAATTATGTAGTGCGGTGTGGTATGATCTCAATTGATGGTTCCAACACGAGTTAGCTTAAAGACCAATGAGTTACATAAATCATACCAATGACCTCTTTATCCTATTTAAATTTGGTGTCATAAAAACTACATTATAATTGTATTATAAGCTCTTATCATTATGAAACATGTCACTTGGCCAATTTCTATTTCGATTAATCCCTAATAGAAGGAAATTGGTTCCTAACATCGAATATTTAGGGAACAGTCCTTCGTTAATACATGTGAGATTGAATTTACGGCCTATTTAAACACTTAAATATTAATATAAATTCATTATAAATTTTGAGTGTTATATTTAAGTGTTTAAAAATGTTTAATAGTTTTTAAGACATTCTATATACGTTTTAAATCCTGAAGATGGTCGAAGACGACTGAAACGTCGGAAGAAATAAAAGCATTGAAAACAAAACGTATAGTGGGTTGATGTACCTAGTTCCTGGTGAACTTAAAAGACTCTTAAGGGATTTGGACAAGTTATCCAAGAAATTAATTAAAAAAACAATAGACCGTAAATTCAATCTCACGTATATATATATATATAGGTGTATAATGTAATCGGGATTCGGTCAATTTTCCAGGATCAAAATCAAACTCTCAATGCCGACGTTTCGGTTTTATTTAAAACCTTTTTCATAGGCAGAAGTCAGAATTTTTGAATTAGAAAAATGATGAAATTTACATTATAGAACTAACTATCTATTGTTACTTCATTTTATATAATGTAAATTTCATCATTTTTCTAATTCAAAAATTCTGACTTCTGCCTATGAAAAAGGTTTTAAATAAAACCGAAACGTCGGCATTGAGAGTTTGATTTTGATCCTGGAAAATTGACCGAATCCCGATTACATTATACACCTATTCTATCCAACGGTTGATATATTATTGAATTTGTTATATATATATATAAACTACATTGACGTAAAGAACACACAGAAATGAGACAGACACTCACTACTATATTTCGATGGCCCCGTCATCAGGAGGAAACGGAGTTATGGTTTTTTAAGCTGTGTTTTGCTACCTATAGAGACATTTTGATTTTGAAAATATACCGGTGTCTTTAGGTGCCTGGTACTGTAACAAGTAGGTATTCTTAGTTGTTTCTAATTTCGTTTACGTTTATCATAATTTGTTCTCTTTAAAAAAATTATTATTATTTGAGTCCTACCTGCCTGCATCCTAAATAAGAACTATACCTAGAATAAAAACAAATTTGATAACAGTATATAAAACTGCAAAACGTAAAAGAAACTCCAGATCTAATGACAGTTATGGACTGTACTAATAATGATATTTTCTACTATTCCGTAATTTCTAATAATGTTTTTGAATATCTTCTCAGAATTTTTCTAAAATACCAGTCAAAGACAGGCGTGTATTCTAGTTACTAATAAATAAATGAATGATATTCGTGCTGTATATATAATATATATATATATATATATATATATATAAATATATATATACTATATAATCACAATAAACACGTGATGAAACTAATGAACGTATAAGCCACAAGGAAAAGTAAAAAAAAAAACACAGAAAATATGTTCTAGAGCATATTTTCTGTGTTTTTTTTACTTTTCCTTGTGGCTTATACGTTCATATATATATATATATATATATATATATATATATATATATATATATATATATCAATGATCAAACCACAATAAGGAAAGAAAACAAGACTAAAATCTTTCAACCGCAACAAGCGGTCCTCGTCAGAGTCAAAAACCCAACTGAAACACTATATTAATATCCGTTATATATTAATTTCAGTATATATATATATATATATATATATACATATATATTGTAAACAGGAAAATGGTCCAAAAGAACAACAAACGTTTCACGGTGAATCTGAAACACAGAACTAAGGAACAAACACACTTAATGTCTCTAATTTTCGGTTGAACCGTCATTGGGTCTCCAACCGTCGCTTCACAAGTGCGCTTGGTGTCCCTATCTCAGCTCTCCTGATGACGGTTCAACCAAAAATTAGAGACAGTAAGTGTATTAGTTCCTTAGTTCTGTGTTTGAGATTCAAGGTGAAACATATATATATATATATATATATATATATTGGTAGGTTCAGTTAAACTCATAAATAATTTAATAGTGTTCAAATGACTGATGATAATTACTATTACCGACAAAAATTTCTCGAGGATTTGGTGTGACTTTTAATATTTTAACTTCGTATTTTAGTGAAAGTATTAAATATTTAAGTTACCTTCAACTTGTCTTTTCATTTTTCTTTTCTTTTTCGCTTTCTGAGATTCATGTAATGTCATGCAATGGCCAAACACGTTCCATTCTGTGTTACCAGCGTTTAGTATCAACAATAAAGGATTTCATTGTAATTTCAAAATAGGATTACAGATATTGTATCAAACCTTTGTTTTAATACTTTGGAGGGTTTGATTCTGTGTTTGGTTTGTTATTTGGAACAATAGGGGTGTAAACTCAATGGGAACGACAGAATCTCCAACAAATCCAATAGCTGATGTTTTTATTATTGGGAATTGTATATAAATATTGTTCTATATAAAGACTGTTTTTCAACTTTTGTTTTATAAATAAAAATATAATTTGATATTAAATAATGAGTTAAACTTTCTAGCCAATTAAAAGTAAATTACATCATAGTAACTTAGTTTTAGATGGCCTGTTTAATTTGAAGAATCCAGGGTAATGGGTGAATAGAATGGATAATGATAAAGACGTTAGTTTCACAAAACACGAGTATAAATAGTGATATACTCAAGTCTGCAGGTTTGTTCATATCTGTAATTAAAAGAATGTATCTTAAAGCATTTATTGTCTATTTTTTCATTCTATATTTAAAAGAGAATTATTTAAAATGGCAACTTATTGATATCCTTTTCTGTATTAATTAGTGGTCAGAGTCGTAAATTCTTTTTTGGCTTAAGAATGAATGTTGTCTATAACAGTTTTTGATACTCTTTAAAGAAATACAATCAAATTAAAACCAGGCTCAACAGATAATACGATATATATTCAAGCAAAAACCTTTTATAGAGAATTAAAACTTTAAAATTTTAAAATACAGTGTTTATTGGTAAATATTTTTGTACAGTAATATATCTTACAAGTTTATTTAAATGTTGTTTTCTCTCATCCTTAAATTATTGTTTGTTAACTTCTTCTTAATGAGAGTGAGCTTTAAGTATCTGATGACAGATATGGTGGAGCACTCACAGGATTGCAGGCATAAACACAACTTTGCTTTAAGAGTCTATTAGGAATGGTGTAATTGCTAAGTATTCGATTTATAATCTGTCCCAAAAGAGTTATACAGTTGAGTTAACTTAACATGGCCAAATAGCGAAGTTATGTACCATCAATTTCAGTTGAAAATATCTAAACAGCTATTAGTTCAATTATAGTTCCTTAAATTTAATATTTAAAGAAATACTTTTGAAAATATTTTTTTTAGTGCGAGGAAAGTGGTTAACAACATATTTGACAACATTCTGTAAGTTTTTTCTACCTAGACAGGTTTCCGTTCTAGTCCATCATCAAGAGCAGACCTGATGTCATTCTCTATAATAGTGCTTTTGGAAGACAATATACTAATGCCTAGACTCTATTGACCTATTATTTACATTAAACAGTAATTAAATTTTGCTCTTGATAATAGAGGAGTTCTGAAAACGATTCAGTTTTGAGGGCACCCTAAGATAGGTGGTAAGACGTATATTATTTTAAATCATATTAATAATGATAATTATTTATTAGTAATGATTGTTGTTTAAATGATACTTTTATTTGTTTAAAGTTTTATTTGTATATTAGTGTCCTGAAGTATTTCATATTATTTTTTCTACTAAATATATAATATCGTTCTGAAACTACTTGTCATGGTTGTATAAACATAATAGTCCAGTAAACTACTATTAGTATGGATATGGCATTCAATGTAATAATTTGTAAAGTTTTAATTTTTATAATAAATATTAAGTTCTCAAATGACTATTGTATCCACTTTACAGTGTTAACACACTGGTGAATCTAAACTTCTTTAAAACAGGTCAGCACTTTTCCCGGCTCCAAACGTTTGAATTTTCAAAAGTGCTATAACACTATGATCTCACTTCATAGGAGAAATATTTGTTCATTCTTCTTCTTCTTTGCTTAGTCTACATAGACCGTTATTAGTAAAGGTCAATTTTCTTAGGTGACCCTTATGTATACAGTGAAGAAACCTGTCAAGATTCTTCGATTATTACTACCCTTTTTCACACAATCTAAAGTATGTTTTGCCTCAAACTTTCCAAATGCTATTTGTTCTGTTTGTACTTTTGAAGGGATTTTCAGTACTTTTTCCTAAATTCCTAATCTTCTTTACTAAGTCTTTCTTTGATAGTGTGTTATCAAATCACATTCTATAGAAAGGTTATGGTCTATTAGCGGATTCTGGGAGATACTTAGTCAAGTGGGTCACCTGGTAGCCTTAAAAACATGTCTAGATACAATGACACCTGTATCATTCATCTTTTGGCACAGGTCGCCGGAAACCGTAGGTTGGGCTGGGATAATGTAGGGGAAGACGAAGGGGGGGGGGGGGGTTAAAGAGAACAAGGGGACAACTAGGCTCAGCCCTCACCATCTTCTGGAGTCTCATCTTTCGTAACTTCCCGAAGAGAACTTGAGATTCTCTTCGGTAACAACCAGGTTAAAAGACGAAATTGAGTGGTGGAGTCTGTTTTAGACTCTTATTCACTCCACTATCTAATTACAAAAACAAATTAATTTTAATGTAAATATTCTTTTCTGGATTTATAAAGATTATTTCAATTAAAGAGCATATCTTCAAAGCGTTCGTCAAATGGTTTAAACAATTGTCCAGTTACATTTCATTATAATTCATTACATTAATTATAGAAAAAAGTAGAAGTAAATTTAAAATAAATTAATTAAATAATATTTTTATTATTTGTAATAAAGCGTTTAGTTACAGTTACGTTGGGTGCAGATCATGGTAGATTGTTTTTAGATAAGTTGCCCCAAACTAAAAGAGCACTGTTGCTTTGATATGTTAATGCTTTCACTTGGAATCGCAAGGTAATTAGGTTTGTTTTTGTGAAGTTTTTACCTGGAAGCAAGAGGAGTGCGTAGATGCTTGAGTGCTGGGGCTGAATCAAGTCCTGATGACTAATTACTTCAAACAAAGCTCCCGCACTAATCATATAAGCTCCCTACAACTTAATTACAACTCCAGCCAGACCTTGACTTATACATCAAACACTAAACGTAATTTCTTTTCCTTTCTCTTTTGAAAGTTTTGGCCAAGTTTATCTGAATTTTCTTCATCATATAATATCCATTACATTTAGTGATAGTTGCCGGCTGTATTGAAGAGGAAGTTACATCATGTGTTACATTTTTCAAAAGAGGGATTAAAGGCACCGTGTGAATATTATTACGCGCTTCACATTCTGAGAGGAAGCAGATGCGTTTGCCTGTGATTGGCTGTTATCAGTGACTGTTGCTGCCATACTGCCACCTTGTTTTATCATCCGTCTGTGAGTTTAGCGATTGAGTAATATCAGCTTCACTTTTGCAGAGCAATTTGACTCGGTGCAGATAAACTAAGAAGTAGTCATCTGTTAAGTTGGTAGGGAAGAAAAACATATTTGCCATCGATTTGAGACAGCAGTAAGAATAATAATAAGGCATGCGCCACTTGCAGTTGATCCCACTAGACTGATTCAGTTTAGGTGTGCTCAGAGGCAGTCGTCTGCTACAGAGGT
Source organism: Hermatobates lingyangjiaoensis (assembly GCA_026182355.1). Classification (NCBI taxonomy): domain Eukaryota; kingdom Metazoa; phylum Arthropoda; class Insecta; order Hemiptera; family Hermatobatidae; genus Hermatobates; species Hermatobates lingyangjiaoensis. The sequence continues at coordinate 932,494 of JAPFBL010000035.1, read as the reverse complement.
AGGGCTACTGAACCTGACTTCAACTCCTTTATAAAAGTCTTCAAAAGTATCAAGGTTGAAATATAGTATTCCTCATTTCTTGAATGCACTCAGAATCTGTGCTTGTTTAATAAAAGGTATTCATTCAAACTAAATAAAAAAAAAAAAATTTCTTTCAGTGAAAATCTGATATATTTAATAGATTAGAAATGTTGTTCACTTTATTAAATTTTTTTGGACGCAATACAAGCTTTCTAAATTGCATGCAATTGTTGAAGGATAAAACTGACGTTTCTCACTCGTTCACATCTTGCATTAATCGTGCAGAGTTGAAGGAATTCTTGCGAAAAGGTTTGTTTAATTTAATATCTATGAATGTTTCATTAGTAAAGAACAAGTGAGAGAGGGCCAGCTTAGCTCAGTTGTTAACGTACTCGCCTCTGGACTGGTAGTCCGTGGTTCGATCCCCACTTGGCCCTCACGTGGGAGGTAAATAAATGTGAGTACGTCATCCCTCGGAGAGGACGTTAAGGCATCGGTCCCGAGCCTGAACGATGTCAGGTACTTCTTAAAGATCCCTACCCTAAATATATTTCAGTTAGGCAAAATTTAGGACTCGCAAGGTAGAATCTGTAGAATCACCAATCAAACAAAAAGCCGGTAAACGGCTATCGTTATCACCCCCTAAAGGATCGGTTAAAGAATAAAAAAAATAATAACACTTTTTTCATTGGTGAAATTAAAACTGTGAGCTAAGAATAATTGTCAAAAATTATTCTTTTTATATTAATGTCTATAAACGTATATTCATAGAGAATCCTTTTCTATTAATCTGCATTAATATTTAATTTAACATTAGATTTTAACAAAGTCCAATTGACTTAAAATTTCATAAAATTTACAAACAGGTTTTTAATATTTTAACTATACAGAATACCAGGTGTTCTACTGGGTTATAATGAAGTAAATAAAATTATCATGAGCAATGCAAGCATTCATGGTATTTACTGATGATTAGGAAGGAGAAGATCGCTAAGTCTTCACATAAAAGATTTATCAAAAGTCGACGCGTTAGGAACACTTAGTGTTCACCTTGAAGTTACATTTTCCACGTGAGGTGATGTAACCTGATGTTGAACACTAATTGACCGAAACGCGCCGACGTTTTACAAAATCTTTTATAAGGAGAGTTAATGTTTAAACTCTTCCTAAGATTTAATAAAATTGTGTCCTTTCACATCAGCTGTGTAAAAATATATGCAAATATTATAATATATATGAATAAAGAGCATTTTGTTTATAGCATACATGGCATGTTATATAGCACTAACCGCCATGTATGTTATATAGCACTAGCCGCCATGTATGTTATATAGCACTAGCCGCCATGTATGTTATATAGCACTAGCCGCCATATATGTTATATAGCACTAACCGCCAAGCAAAAAGCCGTATGATGAACCGGTTATATCTCAAATAATTGCTCTAAGTGGATTAAGCTACTGATAAAGGATATTTTAATAAATCACTCAATTTGAAAAACCATAATGAACTAAAATGAAATAAATACCATTGGCATGAATCCACTGAGAAACCAAATAATGAGCCGTCTAGTTTCATTATCATCAAACATCTAACAATGACTGTTGATTGATTTACATGCCTTGGCACTAAATATTTCCCTTAAATCTCGTCTTTAGCCAAAAAGGTCCTTAACTATGTCGCTGTTAAATCTGTATCACTGTATATATTTTTATATTTACTTCTCTTATTATTTTTATACATTATATTAATTTATATAAAAATTAATATAATTTTTATATTATAAAAATTTTATTTTTATACTTATATGATCTGAAATAGATAAAAAAATATCATTAATAAAAGATATAAATAAATATAAAAGATATATAAGATAAAATAAGATATAAAAGATAAATAAGATATAAAATAAAAGATATAAATAAATAAAAGAGACATACATTTTAAAATAAAAGAGACACACAAATAAATTAAAAAATCAATAAGTGGGTTACACTGTTTCTGAACTATTAGTCTTTTAATAAGTATTTTCACCCATTTGTGTGTCACAATATATACCGAAAATCTTTGTAAAAATTTAACTGGGTCTCTAACAGCCTTTGAAGAGCCACCATCATTTTTAAATGCAACTTATAATAGAAATACACAATGGCTTAGTACTGATCATATATTTGTTTTTCTAGCTTTAAATAAGGTTTGATGTAGTGTAGATATTAATATTACTATTGACAACATTTCCATGATAATTATTGAAATAGAGTTAGCTTTTTGCAACAAATCACATTTAGGTAGTTAATTGCTAATAACTAAACTTATAATAAAGTTGAGTGTAAACCACTCTAGAATTAGTCTGAAACGCTTATCAACAAATAGGATAAATGACATTTTCTATTCTGGGGGAAACGATAATTGAAAGTCTCATACAAAAGAAGTTTTTTATTTAACTACGCATTTCGTGTTCAGTATCAAGTCAATTTCCAATAGAAGTCGTAGAGAAACGAGGGCTAAAGTTATATAACTAAAGGTATCTGAAAACGTTCAAATGCCTGGAGACATCCAACTCGATTTTTTCTCACATGTTTATTATATTTTACTTTTTCCCAGTGTAAATCTTGAATGATCTGCAATCAATCTAACTATAAGTAAAGTACTATAAGAACTAATCGATTAAAAATTCATTTTGAAGTAACAATTAATTTTTACTAGTAGTGATGAAACTACAATATTGTTATATCACTAGAAATAATAAAAAAAAATTGTTATTTCTAAATATTTATATTTTAAACTTAGTTTAGAAGGTGCAGAGGGCTATTAAACAGCACTGCTTTCTTTAATATTGTAGGGTAAAAATTTAATGAAATAGTCTCCACATATACAAATTTAATGGAATACACAACGTGTTTTGAACACGTAGTGTTCTTGTTCAAGCATTACCTAAAAAAATCCATTCTCTTTAATAGTTTATTCTATTATATCTATATGTGGAGACTATTTAATTAAATTTTTACTCTGCAATGAGTAAATACCACATAATAATTGATTGCACTACTTTAGAATTTTTTGAATATGATTCTTCAACGCACAATTGTTCTCATTTTTCTCCCCATCGCTATACAATCGTACTATTCATTCACAACAGTTGGTATGACTTTATTCACTGCCTATAACACTTGTTTAAATGTTTAAGTTTCTTAACTTGAAATGATTTATCGTCTGTCTGTACTTTATATGTAACTTGAAGAAGGACACTTGGTGTTGAATAGATGTTGCTTACTTAAGATATTTGTATGTAAAGACTTTTATTATGTTTGCGAATCTAAGTAAATACTGTATGGTCTTCTTACACAGCTTTTAAATGAGTATAGTTTCATGGTGCAGGAAAAAAATAAGCATAAAAATATTACACTTGGCAGTTGTATTAGGGGATATGTGTAGACTTGGTGACCCATGTGATGTGTTTTTAGGTTATAGGGCAGGCCGTAGCGCTGGCTGTGGGCAGCCTGGCTGGGCTCTACTATCGCAGACTCACTGAAACTGCTCACCGGACCGCCTTCCTTGGCACCAGGACTTGGATCGAGTCCCGTGTCAAGCTGGAGCGTGAGAAGGAGCAGCAGGAGCAGTTGCTGCTCAGTGTCATTCCTGCCTACATCGCAGCAGAGGTAAGTCCAATTGGACATGCAGCACTTCATAAATAATGAGCGATTATTTTACTCTCCTTAGTTTTTAAGACTATGGAAAACTCATTATTTCAAAGAGGAGGAAATACTAGTCTCCATAGAAAAGATTTTATCAAACGTCGACCCGTTTCGAACACTTTTTATCTTTCCCCAGGTTACATCTATTTCAGTAATGTGACGTTGAGTGTTTCATCATCAAAATAAGAAAAAACCGTTTCGAATAAATCAATTTCCATCAGCCTTGGGAAATTGATTTAAACCTATCAAAATCAGAAAAAACTTGATTTATTATATATATATATATATATATATATATATATATAATATATATATATATATATATATATATATTAGTAGAAGTTGGGAGCAGCCCGATGATTTTAACTTCATCGAAATTTATTTACTTAAATAAATACAACTATGGTGACTTAATTTTTAAGTTGAACCCAGAAATGAAGGGTTCATTCGAAATTTCCAAATTTCGAAATTTGGAAAAATATTCGACGAAGTTAAATCAAGTGGAATCAGACATAAAGTTTTTAAATGCATATATATTTATATACGTTTCACGATGAATCAAAAACACAGAACTAAGGAACAAACACACTTACTGTCTCTAATTTTCGGTTGAACCGTCATCAGGAGAGTTGAGATAGGGACACCAAGCACACTTGTGAAGGAACGATTGGAGACCAACAGTGTTGTCACACGTCTGCCCGGTTCAAGTGAGGTAAGAAAAATTAACTAAGAATAAGCTAAGAAAATGAAAGTGAAAATGAAGAAAATTAGGAAATATAATTAATAAAAACTTAAAAGATAATAATGAAGAAAATAAGAGGAAAATAGCTTAAACAAAATAAAATCCAGGAATATAAATAATAAATGCTTAAATAATAATAATGATGGGGATTATTGGAATAAAGTTGTATAAATAATAATTTAAGATAAAAATAAAAAGATAATCATCAAAAAATAATAGTCAAAGGTAAACTAATCTCTAGCCATTCAGAAAAGCTCTATCTTTTTAAATTCAAACCTGGTTTACAACGCGCATTAAACGACCAGATATGTGCCTCATCGATCATCTTCCGCGCATCCGAGGTGATTGGAATAACAATTTCAATTGGATTAACAATTTCCTAAAAATTGTCTAGCATGCCACTAGTTCAATTTTTGTTACATTTTGTCATAACTTCACATATATTTGTTTTTAACTGATCTTTCCCAATACTTCTTTCTTTTTATTCCTTGACATGGAATCACGATCCTGGAAATTATAAACTTAGTAAGCGTTTAGTTTTGTCATGTGTGTATGTGCGTTATGAGTTTATAAAGTCCGTTTGAGCCAACGTTTTCGTGATTTTAATATAATTATATGTGTTTGTATGTCTGTGTTTTAAGTATTATGAAAGGAGTTCCAAATTCCTGGACGTTACTGATTCATTAACAATGTACTCTCTAAACTCCAGTCTCTGAGCATCATACCATTTATTCTTCCCCCTTTCTCTGAAGTTCAATATTCTCCTGGAAGTTTCTTTCCTTTGTCCGTTTCCTCCTCATTTTTTTCTTTTTTTCTCTGTTCAGTCAAGAGGCATTTTTTTTAATTAAATTTTAATTTCTTCTTAATGTTCTACTAATTAGCGAGAAACTGTCTAAAACAAATGAAATCATAAATTCCATTCCATTCCAAAAAAAAGAAAAAAGAAAAAAAGGAAGTCAACTGTAAAGGAATAAAAAATTGATGAACATTTTTTTATTAAATAAACTTAGACTTAAATAGTAAGTAAAAATTAATATTTATGAAAAATTTTTGACTGTGTTTTATATTGTTTTAAATTACACCTTGACTAGTGCTTGAAGCTCCTTTTAAAAGAAAAAGCTCTATAAAAATTAACAGTCCTAATGATGTTATGCATTAATTGTCATGAATTATAATAAACAGGAAACTGTAAGCGGGCAAATAAGGGGCCAGGTTAGCTCAGTGGTAACATGCTCGCCTTTGAACTGATAGATCTGGGGTTCGATACCCACTCTGGCCCTCGATTTATTTACGAAGAAAGTGAATAAATCTGATCTCGACGTCCTTTGGAGAGTAGGTTAAACCGTCTGTTCCTAGCCTTTACGATGTCAGGTGCTTGTTAAAGATCCCTAACTAAATACATTTCAGTTAGGACAAATTTAGGACTTCCAATGTAAAATCAAAGAAAGAGGAATCAGCATTGGAAGGCTGACTTTGTTAGTCCCTCTTAAAAAAAATGGTGAGCAAATAATGGTAAATAAGAAGCAATTTCATGGCAACTGTTTAAAATGTTTACCATCTTGCCCCAAACAGAGATTGCATCGTTTCCTAAAGCCGTTTACGGACGATACGTAAAATTTTTTCAACATTTTTTTATTGATGTTTGTTAATTCATGTAAAATTGTTTCATCAAGTATTATTATTTATTACTATTTTTTCCATTTTCAATTGTAGTTTAAACTTCATATATAAATAAACCAATTAAAAAAAGGTGGCACACAGAAGGATACAGGAATAACTCACTTCTATATTTCGACCAGAGTCCCGCAGGAAGGCAGTGCGGCGACTGAACACGAACAGTAGCAGCACAACAGTTAGTCAGTACCCCCACTACAACCACCCAGCGAGAAGGGAGGGGAAGGAAGTGAAAACCCAAATTAAAAAGTAAAAAACGAATTAAAACATAATAACAACATAAAAAATTAAAATATTAAATATATATTTATATATATATATATATACCAATTCGAGATTAACAAAGAGCAACACACAAAGTAGGGAAACACACTTACAGACTCAAATTTTCGGGTAATCCGTCTTCAGGATTCCCATACTTACCCTTTTATTCAGTCTCTATCTTTTATTTACTAAAACAACCAATGCAAGTTTTTTGTATTGTATTTATTTTTATTTATTTATTTATTTTTTTCTTCTTTTCTCTATCATTATTTTTGTGTTTTATAGTTTGTTTTTATATTATATTGCTTATAATTTTTCACCTATTTATAGTTTTACCCAACCAGTACTGCTTATCTGAATTTCTGTTTATATCTTCTCCTAATTCTATACTTTAAGACCGGGTACGGTTGACAGCACTGGCGGTTGCCGGGTTGGTTACTTGCCGTTGCGTCTACAACGTGCTTGGTCTCCCATTCTCTTCTCTCCTGAAGACGGATTACCCGAAAATTTGAGTCTGTAAGTGTGTTTCCCTACTTTGTGTGTTGCTCTTTGTTAATCTCAAACTCGTATTGTGTCCAGTTTGGATCGTATTTCGTTTTATCAGTGAATATATATATATTAAACAGGAAAACGATCCAAAAGGACAACAGACGTTTCACGATGAATCACAAACACAGAACACACTTACTATTTCTAATTTTCGGTTGAACCGCCTTCAGGAGAGTTGAGATAGGGACACCAAGCGCACTTGTAAAGCGACGTTTGGAGACCAACAGACTAGTCACCGCCCTGCCTTCTTGCGGGACTCTTCGCTCTTCACACCTCCTGATGACGACGATGGTCGAAATATCGATGTGAGTTATGTCTGTGTCTTTCTGTGTGTTTCCTTCGTTTTGAATTTATTTTATATTATATATATATATATATATATATATATATATATATATATATAAAGATTTCACATAAACACGTGAAACAACAATCAATGATCAAACCACAATAAGAAATGGGAAAACAAGACTAAGATCTTTCAACCGTAACAAGCGGTCTTCGTCAGAGTCAAAAACCCAACTGCTGCCAGTTGGGTTTTTGACTCTGACGAAGACCGCTTGTTACGGTTGAAAGATCTTAGTCTTGTTTTCCCATTTCTTATTGTGGTTTGATCATATATATATATATGTATACGTTCAAAAATATGTATAAACACAGGTGATATATAATAATTTATTTGAAAAGAAATTATAACTAATTAATGGATGAATTGAAAAAAGTGATAAGCCTTTTGGAATAACTCTAAAGGATACCTTGACAAGGTAATGACTCTTGTGTAGGCCAAACAGATAAATATCTTCATCATTGTAAAACTATCCTGCATTATTTGGAAAATATTTCAAGGAGAAATTATACATCAAACAAATTCTATGAAATAGAGATCAAATACTTAAGGAAAACGTATAGCTATCTTCAGTAGGAAAGCGCATCCCAGTGGAACAGAAATCCAGCTTTGCCCAATTTCATAAGTACTACCGTTCTCTTTCCCCTGATGTCTTTTTCACCACACAATTAGATGTCATATTATATCTTGGATTGTAACTCAAGTTATTTTGTTAGTTTAGATGTTTTTACTTGACTATAATACTATATACAATAGTAATCATAAAAAAAAATCTATCTCGTGATTTACACAAATTTACATTTTTTGAGTTTCTTCACAGACTTTCTGTTTTTTGATTTTGCCTAATTGTTTGTTAGTGGGTAGGTATAAAACAAAAAGGTTGTTGACACTCCAAAAAATGCATATCTATATAAATAAAAGAATGTCTGTACATTTCTTAGAACTGACTTATTTCAAGTTTTCTTTACGTTTCATACATTAGAGAAATCGAATCCACCCTCAGAAAAATTTCTGTCGGTTTGTCCGCAAAATTTTTGTCTGAAGTTAACTCAGCCACCATAAGACTACCTGAACAGGACAGGTAGGTTAACAAAAGTGTAGGTTAACATGTAGGTTTACCTGTCGTGTTCATAGGCTGTTCATTTATTGTTTATTATTGTAATGTGATTTTAGGTATTTAGATTAATTTTGTTATGTATAGTTTTAATTGTTTCTTTTTTTCATCCACGTGAAGATGGTGGATGTAACACCGAAACAAGTTCAATAAGAATTCAAAGAAATATGGTGATTTAATTTTTAAGTTGAACTCTGAATTGAAGAAAAGATTTTGAAATTTAGAAAAATATTCGACGAAGTTAAATCAAGAGGAATGAGACATCTAGTTTTTAAATGTATGTATTCAAGAAGTACTGCCCCAACTTTTACTAATATATAGTTCAAACCGAAAAATAGAGGCTTAGGACTGTGTTTACATTTATCTATGTATCTTTGTTTATATTGAACTTTAGTGGTCTATTTAGCATCGTTTTTTCATTCTTTAAGTATATGTATTATAGTCGATATGGAAAAACTTTCAATGAACTAAATATAATGAAATCACAGAGAGTTATCATACAGAAGAAATGATTTTCCGAGAGAGAGAGGATGACAGAGTAAAAGAGCTTGGACTCTCCTTTCGAGATAAACAATGAAATGGTCTTGGAGATATTCCCATTTCCTTCCGATTGAATGTATGGGTACATATCGGTAGTGGAATGGATGCATAGATAATATTGTGGTAGTTGAAGCTGGAGTTAGGAAAACTACTATCATTAGTTACGTTTCGGTTTAATTGATTCTAGATTACCATTATATGAATCTATTGTTTGTCTTAGTTTTGCAGTGTAGTAAAATATATACGTGTACATATATTTATAACGAGTATATAAAAGGTAATCATGGTTTCATCAAAGAAGTAATTACAATATACAAATATCACTCTCCTTAATATAATTATTCTTTGTCGTAATTTCCGGAACCCTTCCGTTCATCTGAGTCTGAGTTTAAGCAGAAAATGAAATAAAAATGGTTTATGGAAGGAGTTGATTGTGAAGTAGAATTTGAAGTATAAATAAAATAAATCATAAAATAAAAGCGTCCACATTTATGATGCAGATATCAAGGTCTCTAGTTATTTAAATAATATATGAAACTATATTACTGCATTCTGCCAATGAATATAACTTCAGAAAATAAATGACTATTTCAATAGAAAACATTTCCTACTAGATGAAAGATAAAGTTGAAACGTGAATGAAGTTGCAAAGGCTGAGATGAAAACAGTTTTCCAGTTTCCGTCGGAACAAAGTATCTCGTAAACAAGTTTTTTATTGAAAGTAAAAGAATCAAATTGCTTTGAAAAGTTTTTTAATAGAGGTGCTCTTCGATGGAATTTTTTTTATGAGACTAAGTAAACGTATTATAATTACGTGGAGTATTTATCTATATATGTATAGAAGTCGTGTTTTAATATATACTTAGAAAATAATGAAATATCTTTAGAAAGTTTAAAAACATGCTCTAACAGTTTTATTCCATTACGCTTACAACTTCAATGATCAATGCTATTATCAATGAAGTATTTCTTTATTACACTGAATCAAAAAATTAAAAGAAAGAATGAATGAATAAATTATTTATTAAGAGACTAGCGCGTAGTGTGCATTACGGGGGTAGCTGTACAGGGGAGACTAGATTCCCCACAATAGATTTTTCCCTCTTTGCACCATATTTTAAGTCTATAAGCTAAAAACAAACTGATAAATATGTATTCATACCTATCAACAAATTTTGATCAAGGAGGTTATGAAATAGCTCTTCAAGCAGTAGCAAATAACAATAAACAGGCGGACAGCACTGTTTGCTTGCCGAAAAGTTAATAGTTTTGTTATTCTAATTGATTATCTGAAATTAGTATAAAGTTAGCCCATCAAAACTAAAGTAAGTGAATACATAATTGAAGCCAAGGGCAATTATGTTTGACTGAAATCTAATCAATTACTATATGGACCAATATACTTACATAGACAACAAATCGTTTATGTAGCAACCCAGTTTGATTCAGTTGATCATAAAAATTATTTCTTATTTTAAGTAGGCTGAATTTAAAGCCCAAATTGAAGCCTGATCAATAACAGATCTGATCAGATAATTAAATAGAGCTGGCTCGTTTAGCAGCGCCAAATCAAACTGCCATCTGTTTATTATTGAAAAAAATAAAAAGAAACCTTAAAAATCAACAAGTCTGCTCTGCTTTATGAATTTGATTTCTCGATTTGAATTGTTTCGGTTATATTCGTTATTATATATCCCGTTTGACAAGAACGACCAAACTGCGTATCACCAAGTCCTTAATAATTTCGGCAGATATTGAATTACAGATATACAGACACACACACACACACACATCAGATAAGTCCTTTTCTAAAGTTTCTTTCATTGGATTAGAATGTATTTAAGAGTATGTGGACTTGCTCAGGACGGACGAATGATGAATAATTTTATATTTGCCTAAATAACGATTATAGTGCAAAAGAACTCAATGGTTTTTGGGCAATATGCCATATACTAATCCATTTTATTGCCTATTATGTATTTTTACAAATTCTGATCTTACTTAAAAAAAAAGCTGTGATTATCCAAGGTAAAATTTTATATGATGTATTGCCTTAATAGAATATTTCAATTTAAACAATGAAAAAACTCAGTTATTGAAAAACTAAATCATATATTAAAAATGACAACGATTAAGTAACCTATATGTAGTAACTTATTAGACTAGTGCAAAAACAATCTTTTGTTATGACTGACATAATGGGTAGAACAACATGAAAATAAATGTTGTAATTATATTTGTTTTCTGTGAGTTCAATAATACTTTTATCACAAAATATAATACTTCTATATCACAGTCTCTTTGAAATAAGTAAATTCAAAATTAAATTAATATTTAACAGGTGTCATAATACATTACTTGTAGTGAAGTTGAATGTAGATTTTTTTAGATTTTCATTTATTAATATAAGAATTAAATTTTCTTTTTGAATTTTGAATTGCTTTTTAAAAGAATTTTTAATTTTGAAGGAAATTATTTATCTGAGGCATAATAATTACATAGACAATTTTATCATTATAATAGTAATAATGTTATATGATATGGGGTTTGGGAGAAACCTGAGCTATTTCACCACCTGCAATGAATTGCTTTAAGTTCAATATTTATGGGAGAAAATGGAATCATTAGAAGTGGCATTAATTTCGCAATTTGATATACATTTTAAGTTAACGCTAACAGAGTCAAATAGAAACTTGAGAAACCTGGTATTAAATTAGACATTCTTGTCAAGCTACACAAAGGATTAAATCAGGACAGCTTAAGTTTCAAAGAAAGCAGGGTGAAATGTGAAAAATTAAACTAAGAAAATGATGGAATCAGTTATAAAGAAAAGAAAGTTAAGTTAAAAAAAAAATGGAGTAGTTTGAAGTAGCTAATGAGTGTGTTGTAACAACTCGGGAAAACAATTTCTCTAGAAAAACATTGTATCCAATTTGAAAATCTTTTGATGTTGAATTACGAAAAAAATGTTTTACTCGTTTATACTTTAGATAACTTTTGTTCATTAATTGATAAAACACAAACCAATCAAAAATTAAGGGAAAACATAAACAAAACCTGACATGCATAAATAAAATCTAATTAAAAATTTAATAAATTAGCCGGTGGATAATACTAAAGTTGCTTGTAAAATTTTTCAAAATATGAACGAACTTTTCAAAACAATTTGAAGTCTTGCTTTCTGAAACGACAGTAATATTTAATTCGAATTTTACACGACTCGATTTTATGAACTTAAATCAGTCGTTAGACCAATTTTTATCTATTTTTTTATAATGTGTAAAAATTAAATTATATTAAAAAAATTCTCTTAATTATAATGTTAAAATTAGATCATACGATATTAATAAATAATATATTTGTCATTTTTTAAATCAGTAAAATATGGTAAATGCTATGCTACGGTATTTTACTTTGGTTTAAAAATAAATGCCATGAATTTAAAAAACATTTATTTATCTTCGTAATTACTGATTAATCATTTATTAAAATTACATTTTTATTTATTTTAGAAATAATATTATTTTAAAAAATGTATATTTTATAGTGATAAAAAAGTAAACATAAGATCAGGTCATGAATGACATTAATTTTATTTCAGTAAAGCAATTTTCTTTATCTATAGCTGCTAAAATCAACTATGATCAATAAAAATACGAGATAACCCTTTAAGGACAATTCTGAAGTTCAATAATAACATAAAAATCCGAAGATGATTTAAAAACGATAAAGGGAAGCTCAATTGGGCCGCAATGGTAGTACTGCTCACAGGTCGTCAGACTCGTATAGTTTCGGGGTCTCAGTTTAATCCTAATAATAACATATCTGATGGATCAGATCAATTATTTACATTTTTTTATACTGTCAAAATGGTAATAGCTACATTAAAAATCTGGAGTGGCCTTCACTCAACTTTACTATAAGTAACTTAATATCAAATTTCTTGAGTATATAATATATAACGTCTCAATTAAGCATAATGTAAACATCTAAATGGAATATGATTATTAGTCTTTCATTCCTGAAAGAGTACAGATAGTCATTGAAGGACATATCAATTTATAAGCTTATTTTTGTACATCACAAATAATTTATTATTTGCAAATAATTTCATTAGTATAACTACAGCAGTAATAACATTTTTGAAAAAGCAAAGTGAACATTTCTTGAAACGATTTATTCTCCTACAAGAGAATGGCTTTCGTTCAAACAGCCAGTGGATTTCTTACATCGTTTACTTGACATCCTTCTACATTGAATATTAAAGTAAAATGTTAAAATTTAAAACAGGAAAATACCCTTTTTTCCTCTGAAAAACATCTTAAACAGCGAAGAAAATGTTATTTTAAGGTGCTTTGTTAATTAAAGATGTACGATAATTACATTTATTAATCTCTCAACGAAAGATTCCAATTATGAATTATCATTTATATTTTTGGTCTTTTATAGAATTATTATACTGGGAATTTTAATCGAATTTTTTCTGAGTGAGTGGTATCCTTTTCCTAACTTCTGTACTCTGTTTAAGTTTGCTATGAATGTATATTGAGAAAAATGTATTAGTAATTAGCCAGTTTACATACTCAAATCGAAGTCAAAGCCAGCTGTTCAATATAATTTAAATCTTTTATAGTTGGGAGATTCTAATTTTTGAAAATAATAAATATGAACTATTAGACTAGAATTGTAAAAAAAAGCTGGATATTTCTCAACAAACATATGTCCTCTTTCTTGAGGAAAGAGTCCATTCATTACATTTCAATATCATGGAAAGGTACTACATTCACAATTATAATGTAATTGTAACTGATATTAAGTTTTCCTCATGAGTGCAATATATAGATTTATTAAAGCATTTTATGAGACAAATCCATCATGCCATGGAAGACAAAGGTAATTTATTTATGTTAATTGGCGGTGATTTTTTTACATGTAACAATATTATTCCTCTTACATCTCATAAAAGTCAATAAACTATTTAAATTTTTTCCTTTATAAATATCAATTTTATCTCAGTGGATTCACTCAAAAAATTTCTAAGTCAATGTAAACAATGAAAAAAAATCGGGAGTGGCCTACACTCTACTTTACTATAAGTAACTTAATGTCGAATTTCTTGAGTATATAAAACATAACGTCTCATTTAAGCATAACGTAAACATCTAAATGGGATATAATTATTAGCCTTTCATTCCTGAGGTAGTACAGATAGTGATTGAAGGACATATCAATTTATAAGCTTATTTTTGTACATCACAAATAATTTATTATTTGCAAATAATTTCATTAGTATAACTACAGCAGTAATAACATTTTTGAAAAACCAAAGTGAACATTTCTTGAAACGAAATAGTATCCTCCAAGAGAACATGGCTATTGTTCAAATAGCCAGTAGATTTCTTACATCGTTTACTTGACATCCTTCTACATTGAATATTAAAGTAAAATGTTAAAATTTAAAACAGGAAAATACCCTTTTTTCCTCTGAAAAACATCTTAAACAGCGAAGAAAATGTTATTTTAAGGTGCTTTGTTAATTAAAGATGTACGATAATTACATTTATTAATCTCTCAACGAAAGATTCCAATTATGAATTATCATTTATATTTTTGGCCTTTTATAGAATTATTATACTGGGAATTTTAATCTTTAAAAAAATAATAATAATAATAATAATAAGCTTCTTAGTATTTAATAAAATCATTTTCCTTCCCCTTTGTCAAATAACATATATACCAATTTTTTCTGAGTGAGTGTTATTATTTTCCTGCACAATATTATTCCTCTTACATCTCATATAAGTCAATAAACAATTTAAATTATTCCATTATAAATATTAATTTTATCTCAGTGGATTTGCTCAAAAAATTTCTAAGTCAATGTAAACAATGTAAAAAAATATAAAAAATTCGACAAGTATAGCAGGTGATCTCTTAGTCTAGGATAAAGAAACAGTTTTTATAGCGTTATTGCTCTTTTCCGTAATTGAAACTTCATGAATTTTTTTTTATAAATTGCTAATATTTTGTTCCATTTTTGGTCAAATTTTCATTATTTTTTAATGAGCCGTTTTGCGTTAAAAAATCATTTTCTGAAAACAGAAATCGTACTGTAACGCCCCATTAGCGAATGTAATTTTGAAAAAGCATATCTCAACTCATTCTAAACATAATGTTCTATTTTTAGGCATAGTTTTATTGTGATCCGTCTAACAGAATGGCTTGTATCGCTCTCACAAAGTATTAGATTGAATTTTATGTCAAAATTTCTACATTTTATTAAAAAAAAAATATTTCCTGTTGTTTTAAAATTCTGAATATATTTTTCGTTTGTTCCATTTGTAACTTCAAAGATAATGACAAAATTTCAAAACTGTAGGGTTATCAGCATAGGAGAAATCAATGTTTTTAAAAAAACGGTTTTTGGCCAAAAAAGTGACTTTCCCATTATGCATAATTCTTTCCAAACAATAGGGATCTTCTTCTTTATGAGGCCCATTTTTGTGTAAAATATCAACTTGATCCATCAAAGATTCTGGACCGTAGCGTGGTAACAAGCAATGCTAACACACGCACCCACCCACCCACCCACACACACACCGACATCATCGTAGAAACCTCATAAAACGACTTCCGTCGTTCCGTAATTCCGTCAAAATCTTGAGATCGAATTTTTTCACGATCACTATACTTTACTTATAGTAAAGTAAAGGTATGAACATCATCAAGTTAATATCAAGTTCTTACTATGTTCTTGCTGTTTCATCAGTCCCATAGAAGAAACAGTCAGTTACAGTTTTTCTAGGTGCCTCTTGTATAAAAGAAAATCCTATATTCTTGTTTCGCCTAAAACCTATTGACTAGATTTTGATTCTACTTTTCTATTGTGATTTTGGAATTTTAGTTGACATTTAATATACATGCACATTAATATGATTTTCATTAATGCAGTGATTTGAATTCTTGGCTATTGCTTCCATTATTTGTTATTTTTGGACAAATGAAAATATTTCCTGCTACACAGTGTAACATGCAGTAAGGATTGATAGTTGCTTTGCTCCTACATTGAAGAGAGAGGTTGAAGGCAATTCCAATTTATTTTGCTATTTATTCTGTGTGTGATAGTAATAAATATACTGTTTTTTTTCAAAAATTGTTTAGCTGTTTCCTTACACAAAAATATAAAGAGATTAACATTAATTCAGCAATGTAACAAACAACCTTCATTATAGGTTGTATTTGATACAACCTATTTGAATAACAGACAATATTCACATTTGTTTAAGAATAACAAATTGGACATGAATAACCAGGCTGTCATTTATTATATACTTTATAAAATAGAAAATCGATCCAAAGAAGGCATCAAAACTTCCTAAATGGAACTAAATGAGCACCCACATAGGTTTATACCCTTGCATTCTTAAACTGTCTGTTCAACCGTTATCAGGAGGAAGAGAAGAAGGAAGATAGCCCATAGTAGATGTAAAAGTTTCCTGTCAGAAAAAAGGGAGATATAAGGGGTTTATTTAAGAAGGAAGCTGAGAGGAGTAAAGTAAAAGAAAATATACAATTCAAAATGAAAGAAGTTGAAATAAGGGTAGAAGTTAGCAGAAAAACAAAACAACAAAAAATAGTATCCCCCCAATCTATGAAGTTATCTTCACTTTCTACTTTCATTATACTCTATGTATATTTTCGTTTACCTCTTCCTCTTCCACCTATTTGTTTAGTTATACCTCCATCATATACCTCTTTCCTGATAAGAATGTATCTTCATTGATGTCAGCAATAGTTATGACTGCGCGCTATGTCTTTCCTCTTCTCTTCCTCCTGATGGCGATTAAACAGAAATTTTGAGACTGTTACTGTAAACTTCTTTTGCGCGCTTATTTACATAGCTTACTTATGACTACTTTATATATATATATATATATATATATATATATATATGGATATATCATAATGGATTTTGGTCTAGACAACACACTGGATGCAGTGGAATGTTTAGGAGATCGTTGGTCACTTGAAGAGTGTTTTGATGTTATTAATGGAATAGTGGTGTTCATTTACATGATGACAAAGTGGTGGTTGTTTTCAAGCCGGTGACAGTTAGTGAAAGCCCAGTAAAACAATTGTTAATTGTTACGCGTTGCCAGGTGTTTTGTTGAAGGGAAACAAGTTTGGCGCTCAGTGGCTACCAATTGAGACCCATTGTCCGTCCTCCTTCCTTTTCCTCTTTGATGACTGCAGCCAGTGGCCTGCTCGTGCCACCTCCACACTTGTTACGTCTTCATCAAACAAAAAAGTCTCAGCTTCAATGTAACCTCTACATCCCCTATTGTTTCTGAGATATGTAAACATGATATTATTACTATTAAATTATATTTAAAACATCTGTGTAACTGAAGCAACCAGTCATTTCTATGTACGCCCTTTTGCAATGTCAGGTATATGATAGGTGATAGTTATAAAAAAATTATATCAAATTTGAATTATTTACCTGTTAAACAAATAATGATAGAAAAAGTATTGCTTATAATATTGTTTGTTATATTTATTATTGGTATGTTAAAATAGAGAAAAGAAATCTAGCAGGAATCTGTCAGTTTTATGAGTTCAAATCAAATATTCAAAGCCAACATTTTGGAGTTTTTGAAAACATTCACAAAAAAAAAACTTGAAAAATAGAAACACTGAATAATTACAATAGTATAATAACTTATTGGCTGTAGTAGTTTAATAGTTTTTAAATATGTTAAACTCAGTTGTCTTTGAAGAGAGAGGTTAGATGTTGTATAACAGGTAGCGTGTTTTCTTTAATACCGATGATTGAAGGTTTGAATCTTACGTGAACCTAAGTTTATGTTAAATGAGAGAAATTTAAATCTTGCGTACGCAGTCCTAGGGAGACGACCTAGAACGGTGACCCACAACAGACCCAGTCAGGTACTCGTTAACCATCTCTGCTCTAACTTGAGCGAAGTACAATGTGTGGTGTGGAGTCTAACACGAACCCGGATAGAAACCGGGTAGGCGAGAACATACAAGCCAAATCTCTACCTGGAGTAAGGAGAACTTGTTCTATTAAACTTAATCTTAATATGAATTTATCTGATGAAAATGTCAAGAATTTAAAATATTAGAAAAGAGAACATTAATTAAAATGGACAACTATTAAGTTCCATCTGTATGATATAGTCAAACTGCACTACAAACATCTAATTTTTGTTGGTATAACCGAACTCGATTATGTGATTCGATGTTTAGCTGGTGCACTAAACAGAAAAGTCTGTAAATGTAGGAATTGGACAGAAGTACCTTAAAATCATTAATTTAACCAATGGAATAATATAGTACAAACAAATGAAAAGTTATCAGAGAATTAAAAAAAATCAGTGGTCTACACCCAATTTTAATATAAGTAAATGTATAATTAGACCCATTAACAATCAATTAAGTTATATAATTTATTTTTATGTGATTATTGTGTAGATTATTTTTAAATTCTATAGTTTAAATATTGAAATCTTTGACAATGAATTAAATGACTTTATTTATTTTAATTCCCTCTTTATCCATTTGTCAATACCAACAAAAATTAGATTGTTTGTAGTGCAATTTGACTATTTCTTACTGATGGAACTTAATAGTTGTCCATTTTAATTAACATTTTCCCTTCAAATATTATAAATTCTTGAAATTTTCATCAGCAAATTTATATTAAGTTTAAGTTTAATACAACAAATTCTCCTTTCTCCAAGTAGAGTTTTGGCTTGTATGTTCTCGCTTGTAATCAACATCTACTAGCTCTACTAATTACCACTTGCACTATAGTGCAAGGAAACTTTCTGTTATCATTAATTGCTATTGTAGCAACATACACTTCAAAACATGAGTACAAAGGGATAGATTACTTTCCTGAAATCTCTCAGTTCAAGTATAATCCATAGTTATGGTCGACCATCATGTTACTTCATTAGAGATTACAATGTGGTGTGGATTATCAAGTAAGCCTCTCTTAGAGTCTTTCAAACTATTTTGGTGGTCATTCTTTAAAATTTTAGCTTCTTTGTTTGCAAAATGACAAGAAAAATGAATTGTATTGATAATGTATTGCATATATTCTTATTATAAATAAAATACATGCTATACTTGTTTAATTGTACATTAAACAATTAAACTATTTTCTGTTGCGGTGTTCTAGTTTGAATTTGTCCACATAAGTCTTATACTTAACTATTCGTCCCATTGTAAATACTGTGTAGTCGACACAACCTGTCCACCTGTTTTCGAATTGACATCTGATCTGGCCCACGCACTGTCGATAATACCAAGGATGAAACAAAAAAATGTGTGCACCTTTTAGCAGTTCATAACTTGATGATTTGTTTTTTATTGTAAAAACATTGTAAATGGAAAAGTTGCATTCCACATAATCATTAGCTTATTTTCTTAATGATGATGATAATAATCCAGACTGAATTGGTGCTTAAAAAATTGGAACGAAAATGCACACTTTCTGGCAAAGATTGAGTGGAATGATGTGTTGACCGCATTCCAATTAAATGGTTCGATCAATTATTAGGATTGTATCTACGGGTGGTCTGAGAATCCATAGTTATGTCGACCGCCATATTACTTCATTAGAGATTACAATGTGGTGCGGATTATCATCAAATGGATTAACTAGACTGTTATTTTGACTCCACTGTGACTGGTCTTGTTTACTTGAACTTGCTGCAACTTTCTAAGTACTACTTCAGTTTGGATCAAACGTCATTAAGAGAATAGGTTAATGCTTATCTGAAATGTAACTTTTCCACTCACAACATTCTAGAATCAAAAACAATGAATTGATCTGCCAACTGCAAAAAAATGTATATATTTTTTTGGGATCCCCTTCGCATTATAGGTAGTGTGTGGAGAAAACAATCAAATGAAGCTTGTAAATTCTTTTATAAGTTTAAAATGAAACGAATCACAATAACCACATAAATTACAATTATTGAATGTGTGTATAAATTATTTTGAGACACCCTATGTGTTAGATTAATAAATTATAAGCTTATAATAGTCCCAGCAATTAAAACCAATTCAGAAAATCATATTTACTGTACTAATGTATTATTATTTGACAGCCAAAATATCATTACATAGAACAGTGATTAATGTCAATGCGAAACAACTGAAGGGAAGGTAATTATTTTTTAAACTTGTGGGAATGTTTTTTTAGTGGTGGTTAGGATGTTCTAACAGATATTTACTTGCTAATAATACAGAAGAATGAAGGTTACATTTTCGCCACGTTGCTACTCGTAGGTTTTTCATGAGGCAGATTGAAAATCTGTGTACGGCTGGAGTGTTTTGTCCGTAAAGTTGTCGGTCCAGATTCCTGGTGAAGGGTTCTGGGAAGAATGAATAGTTTTATGAGAAACGGTAAGTAGTAGCAGTGAACTGATTAAAATATGTGGTAGAAAAGAAATTGATAATTATATATATATATATATATATATATATATATATATATATATATAATTAAAAATGAAATCGTCCGTTAGGACAAAATATCAACCATTTTAAAATAAAAGAACACGTAGGAACAATACACAACTCACTTCACACATACATACACACACACACACATCAATATATATATATATATATATATATATATAATATATAAATATATCAAGATTTCAAATAAAAACGTGAAATAACAATCAATGATCAAACCACAATAAGAAATGGGAAAACATGACTAAGATCTTTCAACCGCAACAAGAAGTTGAGTTGAGTTTTTGACTCTGACGAAGACCGCTTGTTACGGTTGAAAGATTTTAGTCTTGTTTTCCCATTTCTTATTGTGGTTTGATCATATATATATATATATATATATATATATATATATATAATATATATTATATAGATTATGCAATCTGTTCTGAATAAAGAGATGCCTCAGTGATTTAATATCTCTTATTACAAATTATTTACCGGGAAGTCACAGGTTTGGTAAATTGATAAAAGAACTTTATTCTATCATATCCCTCTCCTAATCCACTTCTTCAGAATTCAACAAACTTCCTCAAATCTGTTTGTTGGGGAATATTGGCGACTTATTCTTCCACAGTGTTGCTAAGTTCTCTGCAACCATTGGTGTGGTATATGTACAGGTAAGCAACGATGTAAATGTCGTAGTTATCTTTCTTCTCTTATGGTTAATCCCGCTACATCATTTACCTCTACTATTTATAATATACATACTTCTACCTCTTGCACCTGTAGTCATAGTATGTACTGATTAAACTAAACTTACTGCGATACTTTCTATGCGGGTTTGTCAAAGACTATGTCAACTCTACGCATGGATAATCCGGAAAAATAACTCCGAACGAAAAGTGCCTTCTTTTTAAAGTTTGCATAACTTCTCAGTCAGTCTGGATGTACAGTAACCGTTGCTATGCATTCCAATTCCCATAGTTATTTATTAATTTATTCAATTTTCTTTTGGAATAAGTTTTATTTCTTATAACACTTTTGTTCTTATCATTTTTTCTTCGTCAGCTATATAACACTTTTGTTCTTATTATTTTTTTCTTCAGGTATTTCTAGTACTTTTCTCGTTTCATCATAGCTAACCTACATCTATAAGTGGACAGCTAAGCTACCCACTTATCTTTTGTTTTCAGACTATACCATCAGCATTCGTCAGGAGGACTGTTAAAAGGGTCAACATAATGAAAGCGAGTTCTAGTGTCTAGTTTTCCATTGTCAAGAAAAACATAAAAAAGCACTGACAAAAACTTAATTCAATATTCTGAAAGAATACTCTTCCTAATGATGACAGGTGTAGCCATATTGAAGCGAGTCTTTTTCGACGAATATATGTGTTATATATGATTAATAGTTTTGACAAAAATTCAACATTTTGTAGATAGACAAATGTCTATTATATGTACTATATTTGTATGTATTGCAAGTGTTTTCCCCTACACAGACATACGTCAGCAATGGTTAATATTAAACTTAGGCTGGACCTGAAGAAATATAATTGAACATACCTGTATTTAATAATTCTATAACGACATCTCAATTGGTTCTGTGGAAAGTTCAATTGATCCTTCTTAAATTTCTAGAGAACTTTCATCTACCGCCGTATTTATCAAACGTTTTCTGTCCTTTGATCTATGTGATGAAGTAGTTCCATAAGTAGACTTTTTATATTTGACATTGTGTTTAGTTGGTCTGTATTTGTTGGGTGAGTCTTACTTTAAAAAGAAGGTACTTTTCACTCGTTTGGAGTTTTTTCCCTGGCAAGTTTTTATTGAAGAGTAATGAGGCATTTGTAATTCCAACAGTGGGTTGGTGAGTGGTGTCCTAGAATAAGAGCTCATTCCAATATTAATATTACATCAGATCCGGGTACCCTGGTGACGTCACAATTCCCTTTCACGCAGGACAGTCCCTTCTACCTTCACAATTCTCATAAAGGAACTTCAAGTGGTTTGCTGTTTCAGTATTACTCTCCTCCAGGCTACTGCATTATGTATAAATCATATTCAAAGTCTCTTCATTAATGCATCAAAATTTCAATTATTCTGCAATATTCCGGAATAAAGTCAATTCATCTAATAAATATACATTTTACATTTCTGTTTTACCACTTTCTACTTACTGTGTGATATTTTTTATAGAATCTTGTGTATAAACGATATTGAATATAACGTTTATATGAATTATTAATTGTTTGATATTTTTTGGTAACTTATTAATTTAAAGAAATATTGAACTTATTAGTATGTCGAAATGAAGAACTCGTTCCTTCTACTGTTACATTACTCTGGTTGTTCCTATATTTCAATCCCTGACAATAGTAAAATCAAGGCAAGAGTTATAAAAGATACCTAGATTTTCACGAGAGCAAAATGCAGATTTGTTTGAAATCATAACAAATAAATAGACATTCATTCTTTATTCAAATATTGTGATAACCTAACACTAACAAGGTCAAAAGAACGAACACAAACAGAGCGAAAATTTTGCTTTGCCACCTGTTCAGAAAATATTCTTTACAATATCACCATTTTTAAATTCAAACAATGCACTGCTCTGTACTTTAAAAACTACCATAATACCTGGAAACAAAACACACACACACACACACACGAACTCAACACCCGCTTGATACGGTTAAAAGATCTTAGTTTTTTTCTCATTTTATTGTGGTTTGTACGTTGATTCTTATTTCACTTATTAATTTTAAAATCTTGTTATCGATGAAAACACACACACATATAAATATATAGTTCGATGTACCTAAAGAAATATAGAGAAATGTCAAAGAGAAATCCTTCTTTATCTCTCCTGAGGACGGTTCAAACCGAAAATTAGAAAATGTGTGTGTGTTTTAATTTTCTATGTTTCTTTATGGACATTGAACTCTATTTGTCTGTTTCGGATTTTATTTACATCGAACAAGTATATATATACTAGAGAAAAGAGACGAAAACAAGGGTTCAAAGAGTGTTTAATGAAATTTGTATCAACATATATATACATATGTATATATATATATATATATATATATATATATATATATATACAAAACTAAAGTTTATCGGGACTCTGTCAGTTCTTCAAGTTCAAATTAAACTCTCATTTTAATGTTTCGGCCAAGAACTGACCGAGTCCCGATAAAGTTTAGTTTTGTTTCTATTCCACGGTCGATACTTTTATTAATTCATATATATATATAAGATTATATAGGCTAAAAATAACAAGGAAAAAACTAAAATAGGTGTATAAAATTGAAAAGGAAATCTAAAAAAGCATTATCTTTAGTTCAACAGTTATAACCTTATAAATAAGGTTATAAGGCCATAGAAATGGTAAATGAGATTAGAAGTCAAAAGGAGATAATTATAAAGGTTATAAGGCAATACGAGTAGGTTATAAATGTTATAAGGTAATAGGGCTTTTTACCTATTATGAAGATCAGAAACAAAGGCGAAAAATAAGGTTCAAAGCAAAAATTACAAGAAAATAGAAGAAACATCTGAAACTGCTTTTTGTTTACTTTTGGTTTACTTCATTAATGCATCAAAATTAATTTATCGCAATGGTTATTGAAAAAAATAAATAAAAAAAACATTTTTTGCAATATTTGTATGTGGTATCTTATATTGATAATGTTGATGTCACCTTTATACAAGGTGATATCAACGTTGATAACAATGCTGGTTATCAATTCACCAGAACAATGCTAGTCCTATACTACAAGAATAGTATGATATCTTTTTTTTCTTATATCTTTATTTATCATTCCGTTGTAATATTTTTTTTACTCCTCCTGTTGAACTGAAGATAATCTCTTGCATTTATTTTTCACTTTCATACACCTTGTTTATCATTATCTTATTTCTTTCCTTGTTTTCTTTACCTTGTATAATTTTATCTATACGTATTTTATATGTTTACCCTTAAGAAACAGGGTCGCTCAGCCAAATCCTATTTCAATTAACTCCTGACAGAAGGAATTTGATTTGTAACATCGACTGACTCTTTAGAGATCACGAATCCTGAAACTCACGTTCACTTTAACTGATAATTTCTTATGGAAGATCTGTTACCTATGTATAAGTATATATTTCAAATTCGATATATTGACTGTTGATAAAATGGTACATTAGCTGTTTATGGATTCACTTGTCTAATTTCGTGTAATTTTCCATTTATTTTAAGTATTCTTCTCCTATCCCCAATCCTACCTTTGCATATTTTCTTGTATTTCTATTTTTGCCTCCTCCTTTTTACCAGTTCTTTTACTACGACCTCCCTTCAAAGTTCCTAGTATTTTGTAATTGCTCTATTAAATTTTTGTTGATTACATTAATAATAAATAATACATATTTATATGTATATATGTAATGACTATATATGAATATATATAGAGTTGGGTTTTGACTCTGACAAAGACCGCTTGTTACGGTTGAAAGATCTTAGTTCCCCCACCCCTCCATTTCATATTGTGTTTTGATCATTGATAATACATAAATATGACCGTAGTAACAGACTAACACAGTATAAATCTTAACTGTAAAACAGGACACGACATTGGCGGAATTTTCTGGAGATGTTACATTTAAAAACTTAAAGATTGGTGTGATATATTATTATAGAGTTAACCAATACATTACTAATATTAATACATTACAATATACCAATACAGGGCAATTTTTCGATTCTTAAAGTCGCATATTAATTTTATTACTTAGGCACAATAATGTCTACTTTCTCGACTATGCATATAATATTATACATAGAACGTAGAATAGTGGTTACACATTAAGGAAAAAATAATTAATATATATAATAAAACATAAAAATATTTAAATATTTACATGTTTTAAGGCCCATTAAATCAATTTTTGATTTTTGATACATTATTTAGAGACATCTCTTCATATAATCTTTTTAACAACGTTTCTCGTGGTTTCTTTAGTAAACTTCTTTCTAAGGTGGTTGGAGGATAGGCTATAATATTGGTTTCCAATCCGTCACTTAACTGGAGTACTTGGTATCCCAACGTTAGTTTCTTTTGATGACGGTTGAACAAACAATTATTATAGTAAATCTATATCTTCTAATTCTTTGTTTCTCAAGTTATTATTTTTATAGCTTAGCTTTATATCTATCTTCGTACTACAACTCTCTTATTACAATAGTTTGTCGAGCTTCACAAATTCAAAGTTTTAACAAAGAAGAAGTTGAACTAAATGAAAGAAGGAAGAGTGAGTAAGAAAGTATGGTTATGAGGTCTAAAATAAAAAATGTATTATCTTTCAAGAGATATTCGGTAATTTAATTTATTCCACTTTTCTTCTTTCCAGTAAAATTTTACAATTCAGAATTCCTAGAATGAATGATTCTGCAGTGTCAGTCAGAATAAGTTTATATTCAACAGTATCCAGCCATAACATTAATTATTTTGAAATTTACACATAAAATATAATAATAATAAATAATAATAATCATAATCATAATAATAACATTATAACTATACCTAAAATATCTAAGTTTGCTTATTAGAGAGCTTTTTTTAACTACTCATATTACATTCAGAGAGCTCACCTTTTTTGTTTTTGTTTATTACAGCTAAGCCCGTAAAAGATTTGTCACCTGAAATAGGAATTAGTTACCTCTCGAAAGTACTTTCTATTCCTGTTTTTATCAAAACTATAATAAGATAATTACTTAAATGGTTACTTAAAGTATTTTAAATATGCATTTTATGATAATTATACATGCAACTAATATATATATTGTTAAATAGCAGAGCAGATTCTAAATTTACGATTTTTTCAGCAATTGTTCTTTTTTTCTAATCACTTTTCTGTGCTGCAAAGGCAGTGAAAATAACCAATTTCCCAGGGACATACTGGAGGCAATAACACAGTCCAATAACTGAGAACATATATTAAAAAATAACCATAACTAAATTGTAGAACAAAACACAAGATTTCGACCTCTTAGGTCATCTTCAGGCAGAAGAAAGTAAAAACAGATAAATAACAACACAAAATAATAGTAAAGAGAAAATAGAATATGACTAGGAATAGATTACAGCCAGCTCGCTACATGTGGAGATAACAAATGATAGAGATAACGTCAGAAAAAAGAAAAAAAGAACAATTGGTGAAAAAAAGTCGTGAATGCAGAATCTGCTCTGCTATGTAACAATAAATCTTAGATGAAGACATGCTGCCAGTATATACAAATATCAATATATACGAGTATATATATATATTCTTTTTTGATGAAAATACGATCCGAAATGGACAAATACACTTCAATGTACATAAAGAAACATAGAGAAATTAAAACACAAACTTACAGTCTCTAATTTTTGGTTGAACCGTCTTCAGGAGAGATCAGAGAGGGAAACCACTGCACACTGGTACAGAGACGGTTGGAGACCAACAATGTTACCACATACGCGCCAGGTCATGGAGAATAAGGTAGAACAAGAATCAATTTAAATTAAAATAGGTATATGAAGAATAATAGTTAACACAAAAACAAATAAAATAATAAAAAATAAAAACTAAGGGATGAACAGAAGAAATAATACATAAATAAATAAAAATTAAAAATTATGGACTAAGCTTTAATAAAAAATAGAGAATAAAACTTAAAATAAATTAAATAAATGAAAAATATATAAGATGAAAGCATAAAAACTAAATGCAGAGACAAGAAACTAATACAATGAAGCATTATCTCTTAAGATTAAGGCCAGGTGCACTGAGCGCATTGAGCAACCAAATATGGGCTTCTTCGGAGGCTCAGAGGGTGGGGTTTTTGTAGTCAGAGGGGATTTGCCGCAGAACCTGTAACCTGCAGCACTCATTAAAGGGAAGTCGGTGGCTATTAGCGTGTATGGCGACGGGAAGATGGGAATGGTTGTTGACTGAAGCTCTGTGATTGTTCATACGGAGACTAAGGTTGGTGGATGCTTGGCCTACGTAGAACGAATCACACTTGGTACACTTCAAACGGTATACACAGTTCTTGGAGGTACACGAGCAGTCAATCGGAACAGGAGAGTATGTGTTATGAGAGGGAGCAGTGAAGTGTGGTTGGGGGTTGATAATCGGACAGGTGAGGCAACCTCGACGTCTGCACAGTTTCGCTCCCGATGGCAAATAGTTAGCCCTCGTGGAGGTTAGATTTATGTCGGAGAGAAAATTACCAAGGTTGGGAGGGCGCCTGTAGATAGGTGTGGGGGATTAGGAAAGGTACTGGAGGTGGCAGGAAGAGGGTAAAATCTGAAAAAGTTCTATAATAATCGTACCCAATTTATTGATACCTGGGAAGTAGGTTGTGATGAGGTAGGGAGACCCAGAGGGAGAGGAAGAGGAGGCCGATGCAGGATTGTGTGGTATCGTCGCTGGTAGCAGTCTTCTAGTCAGGAAGGGGAGAGGGTAACCTCGCTCTACAAATTTGCTTTTCAGGTTGTTGAGATGGAGCTGTTTGTCTTGCAATCTATTGCAGATACGGTGAATACGGATGGAGAGAGATCTCGGAATGGACTTCTTAATAGAGGTAGGTGCTTTGGGACACTCAACAAAACCATAGAAAAACTTTTACCCCTCGACCCAGCAAACGTGCTGAGCTTCTTGGAGCCGTTGAAGCTAACTGATGGGATACTTTAGTAAAGAAGGGGGGGGGGGGGAGTACAATAGTTTCTAAGACGCTAAGACGCAGTGCTATAGTCACCAGGATTAGGATTGTATAAGAACCTGTACATGGAAACAGTCATTGAGACAGTCCGTGAGAACTGGCGTGAATGGAAACAAGAATGTGACTGGGTATGAATAATCACACGTATTTCGTCCAAGCGCATACTCTTTCTTAAAGAGTATTTTCTGGTAGTTAAGATAACACCCATCCTGAATGGTCTTGAGTTGTTTATAGTTTAAACCGCACTGAACGTTGCTCCTCTTGTCCATAAGGCGTGGTACTTGTTACTTTACCTTAAAGAGAAACTATCACGTTACCTACCACACAAGCGCCCATTTTACTGTGATGTCTTTATAGTGAAGTATTATTTCTTTAATGTTAAAAATCACAAGTATATCTCAAGAATTGATTCTAATTAACCGTCTAATTCTAAACCAGCTATGTGCTCTGAATATAAAGTATGCTATAATTTTTGGAATAAATAATTATTGATTGATAACGTTTAAGATATTGGTTGCACTTGAAACTAAATTGTTCATAAAATAAAGAAAGAAAATGAATGTGGTATTTAAATGGTATAACATGAAATGGTTGGGTAACATCTAATCATATCTGCGTGAATATTCTTAGTTTGTGATCAAATCACGTCACGTGTTTTTTAAGTATTCAAACCTAAGTCCCAGTATGAACTGTGTATACTCTGTAAAGAGAAAAAGGGCCAAACAATTGTATTTCCATTCATCGTTAACACAGTGTGTTTTGTCACTCTCGTTTTCTCTCCTGATGACGTTTGAACCAAAAATAAAAGATTCACGTGTGTTTTTTAATTGTTTCTATATGAAGTTTATTTCTAATTTTCCTCTTTAGTATGTAACTATAATACATCATTGAGCATTTTCATTTTACTAACATAATCTTCTCATAATGTTGAGTTTTTGAATCCTATGCACTGTGACACCCCCGTGTTGTGTTCAAGGTAAAACGCAGTATAATGGTGAAAATGACTGACGCCTGTCAAGAGATGAACTCCAAGCAGACGAGATTCCATGAGATGTACGTCCAAAGGCACAACAATGTTAGGTGAGATACTACTGAAATATCTCTCTTAAGGATATTTATAACTGAAGCAAAGTCAAGACCTTAAGTCCTTTTAACTTTTTACATCGTCTTTACTTGTTTAGTAAACCTTTTACTGTGGCACTACTCACTGCGGCAGAAAGACCCAAAAATATGTTCATAACAACCTAATTAATTTATGTAATAAGTAGATACCCTACTCAGTTTACTAAACTTAAAATATAATTTTAATTGAATAATATTTTTCATTATCCCTTGAATCATACGGGTATGACGCAAACGATGAAAGTTTTTGTTCTTGAAGTGAATTCTAAAATTTAAGACTGAATTTCTAGTTCTTATGATTAGAATCTTTTAAAGTATATTAATGAAATTCACATGTTAGAATATTGCATGATTAGCGCTAATACCTAAATTTGCATTTGATCCAAATCTGAATTGTATTAACGCTGCAGGGTATTCGTTTAAAATCCACCCCGTAAATCAGTATTTTTCTAATACTTGCTCATACGTAAATTTATTATGCGGTTTAATCTGTATCCCACTTTACAATGCTAAACCAATTCATTAAATCAATATTAGTAAATAAGCAAGTCAGTAGAAGTGGTTATTATAAAATGTTTAATAATGGTCTTTTATGTATATCTTATTTATATATTACAGCAGTCTTTTTACTAAAATGTATATCATAATTACTATAGCAGTGTCAGCTGTTAGTGTTGAGATATACTGTAATGAGATATTCTTTCATGTAATTTTATTTATATAAAAGAAACCAAGGTTTGAAATAAATTATACCAATCTACCATTAACAACTGCCTACATCTAATGTCTTGACTAACTATGAGTGTAAAAAATATTCACCTATTATAAAGGAATAACGTTCGAGTATTAATGCATACATTTAATTATAGTTTAGGAATGGTTCACAAGTTGTGCAGAAAAGTTCGTTCAAATATTGGGACAAGAAATTGTTCAGACTTGTTCTCTTGGACAATCTCATCACCTATCGTTTAATTTATGGTATCAGATGTTGGTGTGAGGCATAGAAAGCTTAAGAAATAACGTTGTTTTGCTATTTTTATACCATCAATGTTAATATTTATCAATGTTAAAAAGCAGCATCGATGTGCAATGATTTTGAGCATTTCAGCAAAAAAGTCGTAATCATAACTAACAACATCTGTGGATATATAACCACATTACAAACAACCACGTGAAAGAAAAGTCAACGTGTAAACCACAGTAAGAAATTCAGAAATAGAACATGACGTAATGTTGAGAAGGTAATAGCAGTATTTTAACGAAAGTAAAGAGCTAAGAAAAAATCCTGGATAAACATGGTTAAAAAAGTAGCTTCGGGAGACATAGTAAAGCATTAGGCCAGTTTTTTCAACCCTTCTTGAGCACCTCTGTCCTAACGTTGCCAAACTTTTCTTTCTTTCCGTGCCTCTTACACTATTTCAAATCATCTTCCTTACCTTCTGAATACCACATAAGATGTCCGATTTCACTTCTAAAAATCGTGACTCTCACGAGGAGCAGTTATTTTGGTCGAAAGATCTTGAGTCCAATTCTCAATATATTACAGTGGTTCAGACTTTGATTTTTCCCTCAAGTGGGTATTGTAAAATATTGTTATATATATATGAAAATGTCTCTTAACAATCCATTACAAGATGAAATATATTTGCCATATTTTTAAGTTAAAACATAGCAAGGGACGAATAAAAACCATTAGTACTTTCATCCATTGCAGAATAAAATATCTAGAACTTGAAATAGTAAAAAAGCCACCCGTAAACATAACGAGATCTAAGGTAATACATGTTTTTTAATAAAATTTAAAATTGTGCGTCAATTTTTCTAAATATAAACTGTAATACGTTGTTCTTACAACAGAAGTAATACGCACTTCTTATTCTGTTTTTTCTACCACTTCGATTAAATTAGACCACTAAAGAAAATACTATCAGATGTGATTTTAATATAATTCAGCATTAAATAACAGTATAACATTTGTACTCCTTATTTTTCATGTTTTTTTTTTTAAAGTACAGAATTTATAATACAAATATTGAAATGAAGTTGAACCGTTCATGTATTGCTATTAGGTAGTTATGCACTACACCGATGAATGTGAATGGAAGCTTAAGCTCCTTACATACCCCTACTTACTTATTGACAGTCAGTAACATAATACACTCACTGCTGCTTTAAGTTACTCTTACAAAGTGTAATTTAGAGGCTGGCGCGTTCTAAAGCAAGCCTAATAGCTCAGTGAGTCACAGAAATCTTAAGTATGATACTAACATTCGACTGGTTGCCCTCTTCCTTTCATCTCCCTAAATTCTTTGAATCGTTTTATCGTTTTTAACTGTTTCCTGAATAAGATTAGGCAGCTTTCTCTGCGCAAAAAGAGAAGTAACTCTTTATTTAGTTATAACAATTCTCTCTACTTATTAATATATTTATTTGGCATCTAAAGTAATGATAATATTTTGTTGTGCAGCATCTTGTACGCCGACATCGTCAACTTTACACCACTCTCAGAACAGCTCAGCGCGCCAGATCTAGTGGCCACCCTTAACCAACTCTTCGGCAGATTCGACCAACTGGCTCAGGTAATTTCCTTTATGAAAATAAACACAAATGAAACAAAAACTTCACTTATTCAAATCAGTCGTAAACAAAACACGAAACAGAATAACTAAAAGACATCATCAAGAATGCTGGATTTTACAGAGGTATAGAATGATTTAACTTTCTAATTCAGAATTATTCTAAACGAAAATATTACCTGTTATTTAATAATATAATATTATTATATAATATAATATTATTATATAATGTAATATTATTATATAATATAATATTATTATATAATATACCGAGTAAGCTCACTTGGCAAGCTTGCAGATATTTTGGTCCATTGGCTTAACCACTGCTTGTTTGTGTAGTTCCAGTTTTGTATAATGTAGTTGGCCTGTACTTTTAGTTTGTACTAAAACTAGGGACTGTATTTACCTATTAAGAGTTCTAATTTATTTACTTCTCAATCCTTTTTACCAGGTAGAGACACATTTAATTTTAAAAATTCTAATTAGTCCAAAAGTCAGAGAAAAAATTAGAGGAAATATTAGGTTTTGTAGAAACAAATATATACATATATATTTTGTTGAAACGTACCACAGCTTCGGCATTTACGATTTCCAACCTAAGCTGTTCCAGTCTCCTGACAGTCTTACTGGAGACTGCGGTAAATGCCGAAGTTGCGGTACATTTCAACAAAATATGTCTCCAAGAAGATTTGGTGCCAACCTATACTAAATATATATATATATATATATATATAATATAAAAAGATTTCACATAAACACTGTGAAACAACAATCAATGATCAAACCACAATAAGAAATGGGATAACAAGACTAAGATCTTTTCAACCGTAACAAGCGGTCTTCGTCAGAGTCAAAAACCAACAGTTGGGTTTTTGACTCTGACGAAGACCGCTTGTTACGGTTGAAAGATCTTAGTCTTGTTTTCCCATTTCTTATTGTGGTTTGATCATATATATATATATATATATATATAAATATATATTTTAATAATATATTTGACAATAAGGAAGTTGCTCATTTAAAATTGTATCAATATTATTTATGGATGTTATCTAAATCTTCAAAAAACTTGTTTACTTTGTTAACTAAATCACTTTTTCTCTGTTTTATTTAAAAATTTTATTTAGTAAAAGAAATATTTCATCAAATCAATTTTGCTTTATTTTTGAACTGTAATATTTCTTATTTAAATAAAACTTCTGTTCTTTTACTTTATCAGTCTTTTTTTGATGTTTCGACCAGAAATTTGCTTTTTGCAGGTATATAAATAATAAATTTTAAAGCATTTGTTGTAATCCTGATGTCAAAAGAAACTTCTGAACAATTAGTTTAAAACAGCGCAATTTAGTTCTGAAAAAATCTTTAAAAATTTATTATAAAATATCGCTTAAGAAAACCAATTTTTTTGTGGATAGCTCAATAGTTTTGTTCATAGAACAATAAAAAAGACAGGTGAGGTAAAAAAATGTTTATTTAAATAAGTAATTTCTTATTGTTGTTAATTATTTATAAAGAGATTTAGTAAATATTTGATGCTGGAAAATGTTGGTTTTCTACATCATTAAAATGCTTGGTGTAACTTAATTAACATTAATGCTTGTCTGTTTATTCACAAACTCGTTGATCTTTGTGATAGACTCCTGCCACAGTAAATATTCTGACACAACACTGCACTTTATAATCCAAAGTACTTGAATAATACATTTTAATTGAAAAGGGAATTTACGTTTTCAAGGTGGAAGATGAAAACCCCATTTTCTCGAAATATAAGACTCTTTGTCTACCTTTTGTTGATCCTTGTCAGAGACTCAATGAATTCTTTACAAACATTTTTAAATTATTTTTGCACTACGATGCTCCACTGTTTTTTTAACATATGGAAGTTTAGTTTTCTGAATGATTTAGATAACAAGCATTTGACTTCTTATTCAGATATACAAAGGGTTATGATAATTTTATATGTTTATTGTATTCCAAAGATTTATAGTTTTAAAAATAATATTGTGGTTTAATATTAATGCTAAAGTGTTTAAGAGCCAAAATAGATAAACATTTTTACATTTTAAAAGCAAGACCGCACATCTCAAGTTACTAAAATTTAGAAATTTTTTCAGTTATTGCTGCCATTAATGTTATCAAAATCCCGAAATCAGTTTTATAAGACTAGCAGTTTAGAAGAAACAAAAAAATTGTCTAACAAACTTTTTGGGGAAAAGTAACTTTTCTACTATGCAATCAATGAGAATAGTACACGAAAAATAAGTATGGCAATACAAAATAAAATTATTTAATTGGAAAGCGTAGTAAGAATTGGATTTTTCTAAGGCATTCTGAGGCTCCTTAAGTATTGCAGGGTGTCATTGGTTGCAAACTGTTTTAATATGATGAAAGATTGTGCAGATTAGCGTAGCAAACCATTCATAAGGAGACTAAGTAATGTGGAAGTCAGGCCCACTTTACATTTCAGAATTAGAATGAATCATATCTGATACAGTTGTGTCACAATTATACACGCGGCTATTAGGTGTTCAGAAGTATGCATATAATTTTATATATATATATATATATATAATATTTGTTAAATAAAGCCCCACATTAAGCTTGTATTTATTTTGTGCATAATTATTCGAATTTCCGAAAACTTTTCTCCCACTTCGTTTAAACTGTATAACTTATCACCTATATTAATAGGTGATGTATTTGTTAATAGAGTAGTGAATAGATGGTTAAAGAAATAATAGTTGACGGTCGTCTCTCCGTCAATTCACTTCTCCTGAGGACGAGCGCCATAACGGTCGAAATATTAAAAAGTGAGTCTTTGTTATGTTTTTTTTGTGTGTCACAGTTTACTTTAAGTGTAATCTGTCCTGCTAGACCGTTTTTTGTTTATATATAATATTTATATACACATATGTTATATAAAAAGATACCCTCTCTCATTTTCTCTCTCTCTCTCTCTCTCTAGATATATATATATATTCCAATTAAATGAAACGATTCCACGAACTAAATAAACTATATTGACACAAAGCACACTCAGAAATGAAACAGAAACTCACTACTATATTTCGATGTTCTCGTTTCTATCTTTCTAATGACGAGGACATCGAAATATAGTAGTGATTTTCTGTTTCATTCCTGAGTGTTCTTTGTGTCAATATTGTTTATATATATATATATATTGGTATATATTGGCAGCAGATCTTCGCTCAAGCATATTTTATTGAAAATGATCGCGTTTCTGCATTCACGACTATTTTAATAAGAAAAAAAAACCTTTTTTTTTAGAGTAATACGGAAAATAGCCAGGTGGTTAGAATCTGTTAACAAAAAGGTCGTGAATGCAGAAACTGCAATCATATTCAATAATATGTATATATATATAATTAAGTATCAAACCACAATATGAAATGGGAAAACAAGACTCAAATCTTAGTCTTGTTTTCACATTTCAAATTGTGGTTTGATCATTGATTGTTATTTCACGTGTTTATGTGAAATCTTTATATATATATATATATATATATATATATATATAAAAATAAAAATGGGGGGAAACAGTAAAACCGCAGCCTACGAGGTTTAGATGGTAATATTACTTGCCTCTGCAATAAATGAGTGGTACCTAATCCCTTAAAGGTTGATTGTTTGGCTGGAATGATTGTATATGACTGTAGTTTGAGACGCTTTGAAAACCTATGATGTTGGAACATATAAAAAAAATAACAAAAAAGCTTTAACGAACAGAGTAGAAGAATAAAAGACCGTTCAATATTAACTCTACTACTTTTGATACCAGTATAATACATAGGGAGGAACATTATTTAGTAGTAGTCACACCTGTATCCTCTTGGGCCAGTGTTGACTTTAAATAGAGATTTATGATTTAGCAGAAGTAGTAGGAATTTAGCGAACCCCTAGTCACCCATCACTATTGAATAAACATTCCCAATATATTTTCAAAACATAACCATAGTTGTATTTTGATGTATCTCATACAATTCCATGTAACTTCACAAGAGTATAATTTATGTACATACATTTTCAAATGTCTTTAAATGAACATCAGTGTGATATAAACATACGTGTTTACAACTATACATAGGTCATATATTGTATTTAAATACTACTGCTTTATAATATACCCTTTAGTAAATAGTAAATAGTAATTGATCAAAAAAAAACAACAAAAGTTCTCAAAAGTAAACTAATACATATAAAAGATTCACAAAGTTGTAGTTTTAGTTTTTTTTTTGTTTAAACGTCATGAGAAGAAGAGAGTAAGACAGAGTGCAGGCAGAACTATACCATAGATGACAGGCAGCCATCTGACCAGACGAGTCCGGTCAGAAAAATTTGGAGTGACCTACACTCAACTTTACTATAACTAAACAATACATCATTCCAGTCCAGAATCAATTGAGTTCTGGTTTCATTTCAATGTTTCTATCGTGCAGACGTAAAATTAAACGCTCTCTGGTAAATTATTATGAAATTTAAAAAACAACCAATATTAATGTTTCTTTGCTTTGTAACATCTATATTCATTTTATCAGTTACAACAAACAATATAACTAGCATTGTTATATTTCTGAGAGTTTTGTCTTTACTATAAGTAAGTTATAGTGATGTTTTGAGGTCCCCAAAGTCGTTTTATGACGTTTTTTCGATGATGTCTGAGGGTCTGGGTGGGTGTGTATCCAAAAGGTTGTGTACAGGAGGCAGTCCGCAATTTTAGAATGATCAAATTAATATTTCACAAAAGAATGAGACTCATAGTGTAAATGGACCCTATTGTTTGGGAGCAATTATTCATGATGAGAAAGCCAAATTTTTCACCAATGTGTTTTTAGATAACCTTATCTTTACTACTACCTTTAGAGTCTTGAACGTTTGGCATCATCATAAAGGTAACAAGTCCAATAAAAAAAAAATCCTCCGTTTCTTACAACAACTGGAAATATATTTTAAATAAAAAAAATGTTTAATAAAATGTAAACATTTTTACTTATAATTCAATCAGGAAGCTTGTGAGAGTTATAGAAGCCATACCAGTTTACGACCGAAATAAAATTACACCTAAAATTAGAGAATTATGTGGGTTGTGTTAAGATATTTTTTTTTAAATTTCATTAACTAAAGAGACGTTAAAAAACATTTTAGATTTTCAGAAAATGGTTTTTTGCTAAAAGGCTCATTAGAAAACAATGAAATTTTCCAAAAAATAGAACAAAAATTATAACTCGTAACTTGTAGAACTACAAGCTTAAACAAATAACTCGTAAAATTTCAATTAGTGCGAAGAGCAATAAAGCTATAAAAACTGAATATCCATCCTGGACTAATGGATTAGTTGTTATACTTGTCGGATTTGTTTACATTTCAACTAATATAATTCGTACATACCTTTTCCCGTTTGGTCTTTCATGTAAAGAAAGTGCAAGGTGTTCATATACTCCTGAGAGTTTTTCCTTTACTATAGGTCGTTTAGAAATTTTTTAAGAGAATCGACTAAAATATTATTGATATTTAGACGTTTAATGAAAAAATTGAAAATGATTGTGGACTTAATATGGGATGTAAGATGAACAAAATCCTTACATGTAAGAAATAACGCCAATCAAACATAATATTTCTGATTCTTTCCATGGTATATTGGATTTGTCAAACAAAATGCTTAAATCAATCTATATGCTGGAGTCTTCAACAAAAGATAATATCAGATAATGTTGAATATTTGGAGCCTGGTATACTGGAGTGGGATTGTGTGATTGGCAGGGACGGTGTATGTTCTCTGGAGCGGAGAATTTGCTGTCTAATAAACGATGCAAGATTCTTGATTTTTATTGATATAAGACACTTGTTTTTTTTTTGAGTATTTAATCTAATGATATTATTGTATTCATTTCGTCAGTAAGTAAATGACGATTGGCGTCACTTAGGTGGCTGGTATTCATTTTGAGTAATGACAGTTAAACAAAATTTTAACTTTAGAAATTATATCACGTTCGAAAGTTTCTACTTTTGAGTAGAAATTCATAATGATCAGTTTGCAGGTGTGATGTTAATGTATTCACAAGCTTTTGTAATTAATTATAGATTAAAAATGTTGACATTTTATTGCAAAAAAAGTCTTTTATTTTTTAAAAATCTGAGGATTTTTTCAATTATAAGTTCGTTCTATCAGTTTCAAAATATTCCCAAAGCTGCAACACTTTAGAGAAAGAAATTTAATAGAAAAAAACAAATGTTATCTAAAATCATATTTTGCCCAAAAAAGTTACTTTTTTATTATGAAAAATTGGCTAAAAACAATGGGGGGCAACTATAATATAATGCCCAATTTTTGGTGAAAAATGAACTTGATCCATCAAAGGGTGTGGCCTGTAGCGTGCCCATAGCCTTTAGATACGCACTCACCCACTCGCACTCACAGACAACAAGAAAACGTCAATAAATACTTTGAGACTTGAAACATGTAATTCATCAAAATCTTGAGATCAACTTCTTTATGATTGTTATAATTTATTTATAGTAAGGATAATGGTAGATTTACAAGGTCTAGGTAAGATGGTTCAAGATTTATAGAGTAAGAAAATTAAAGAAGAGAGATAGAAGGGAAAGAGCTGAAATTAAACAGCTATGCAATAAAATAAAAAGAAGAAAACTGAAAATTAAATACGAAAAAAGGAACAAACCTATTATTAAAGGTCTTAGTTTCTATGTTAAACACTTTACTATAAGTAGTATAGTAATTACAAAAAAGTTGATCTTGAAATGTTGGCAAAATAACATATTTTGTGATTCCCCAGGTTATTTTTGGACGTTTCTCACATGATGTCTGTCTGTGGGTGGGTTGATGGTTACCTAAAAGTTTGAATGACACGATACGGTCCATTAATACCGTTTGTTGTTTTAAACTTGTATTTTATACAAAAATGAATTTAGTTGTCCTCTACCGATTGAAAACAATATTCCATCATAGAAAAATAACATTTTTATCCAAATTGTGAATTTAGTCCACATTTATTACCACTTGAACTACTAACTCTACCGTGTTGAAATTATGAGATTATTATGAAACTAACATCCACATTACTTGAGAAAAAAAAAATTTTTAACAATCTTAAGATCAGTTTTTCAATATTAGCTTGGAAAATGCTTTTTAAGTTAATCAACTAATTATACAAAAATGATATTTTGACCAAATAATCAGCCTAAAAAAAAATAGAAAAAAAATTGAGAAATTTTGATTACCGCAGATTGCAACACAGCTATAAAAACTGAAAACTCAACTTGGAATAATGGTTGGTTAACTTTTTGCACTTGTAATAGTATCTTGACCTAGAAATGTTTGATGTCAATCGAGTCTAACATAACATTGTTTTAAAGTTTAATGCAAGAAATTAGAAAATATTTTATAGAGTTAACATAATATGGAAGACCAATAAATTCTTAAAAGTTTAAAGGCAACTCCAAGTAACTACATATTTATTATGCATTCCAGAGTACAGGATGGTTGTATTTCAAAGTGTTACAAGAAACGTCATGTTACACCTTTTAACGTATCAATTTTGAGGCATATATTGTTGGTGCCTTAAAGAACTTGTTTTTGAGTAATATATGGTATGCCCAGTTTTGGATCTTTATGATAGTACGTTTGCTATTTTTAAGTCATATCTCCGAAAATTGACTTATAATATTACATAAAAACAAATGATCTCTATATAGTCAAATGAGAATTTTAGGAAGGTAAGATTTTTCATAGGGGACCAATTAATAATCACAAAAGTAATTTGACAGAATCAAACCTAAAATTGTTAGATATCATAAATAAAATAACCATTGAAACTAAACAAAATAAACTCACTACTTCTTGGATATCGGAAGACTTCATGATAGACGTATTCGAATCTATTGAATCAGTACTAATGTATAAAAGAATTAGTCACGAAGTTTATAATATTACAATAATATATTGTAAAGTATTACAAAAATCTAATACAAGAAGTATTTATGAACATTGTATTTACCACAATTGAAATTGTAACCACTAAGGTCTGCCCTCAGAAAAGTGTGCTATCTCACAACTGTGGTGATTAGTTGTGAAAGGCCTAGTGGGCACTCCCAGTAATCAAAGTTACAATACGAAATAACATGAAAGTGACCTTGCTATTAGAAATAAAAGAATGGTTGGTGGTGTTGTTTGTTGAAAAATGGTTAAAAAAGAAAGTTTTATTATAAATCCAGATAAAATTGTACTTATACATTTCTCAAGAAGAATGGAAGTTTGTTTCAGAAACGTTTTCATTAAATATATCTAAGCTAGAGTTATCAAAAATGTAAAACTATTCTTGCAGTTTCTCTAGTTGTAAGACTAAACTGGAAAATCGATGTAACCGACACAATAAGCAAGGCCTCAGCTGTTCTTTGAGAAATTCTTTAGTATTACATGAGTTTTAAGCTCATACCTTTACTTCAGTTGTACAAAATTATCATTACTTCTGAGGCAAATTGAATGAAGGCACATGCATAGTCTTTGTTATCTGATTGGACGTCACTGTGGCTACAGTGTTGGTTCTTAACAGTCACTCTTAAGTCGCGCTGAACTTTCACTCTTCTCTTCATCTTAATGATAATTAAACTAAAAATTTGAGACCGCATGGTAATCTATTGTGTTTGCTTATTTAGTTTATTTTTGAGATCCTTTGTTATAATATTTATGTAAATATCAAAACAACATTCGAATTAAAATCGACGTAGTAAAGGTAAACCATAGTACGAATTTAAAAATGGGCCCGAGATATTTCGTAAAAACTAAGAAAAAGTAAATTCAGGGATTAATTCAATAAAGTATTAGTTATTATTATTTAAAATGTCATTACACTTTCAGAGGAAACCAGACGATCTCTTCACACTTTATCAATAATAACCGAAAGATTTTCTTTACTTGCCTTCTTAAAATCAGATTATCTTTACTAAGTCTTCAGATTAAATTAAACATTTATTCTTATTCGTATGTTGTTATTACCACATGTTAATTTCTATATGTGTGTATATATTCTATACATGTAAATGTTCTAGGTTTATTGGTTTTTCTGTTATTTTCTTTAAAGTTTATTTGAAAAATAAACTGAAATGCATTCCCATTATAGCTTAATATACTGCTTAATATACTATACTATACTATGCTTAATATTAATATACTATACTTATGCTTAATATGACGTGATTGAAGAAAACCATTATAAAGGCCACTGTTTAAACAATGTTTCAGCTCATTTTTTTTTTATACAAAGAACTAAATGAAGTGAACATTGTATAGGACTTATAAACGAAATAAAAGTGAATGAGGGTGTGCTATGAATTTCATCAAATAAGCAAAAATATAAGGAAAAAACTGCCAAGAAAAACAGACTGTTTAAATTTATCTTCTAAAAAGTAGATTCTAAGGAAAGTTGGTGGAGCAGATAAAGTATTTATATTAAGTTGAAGTTAGGACAGGCAGAGCGAATGCCTGACGACTTATATATCTCCCAGAGAATCTCAGATTGCTGTTCTAGACTGCTCAAAGGAAAGACGATGTCTTCAATCCCATCCACAACCACAAGTATCACGTCATTTCAGATACGCTAGCACACACAGGTTATTTAGTGTAAAATGACGTTACATTTTACTGTAGTAACAGTATACTTGATTTAGAGACAATATACTAGGTAATAGTTGACTATATTTCTCGTATTCTATTTATTTACAATATGTGTATAATTTTATATTTGTACTGATGTATATAATTGAATGCCTGTGTCCTTGTATGTGTGTGTATCCGCCTGAATTTAATTATACACTATCAAACTGCTTTGCAGAATTGCCTGGATGTTAGCAGGTAGACTACTAACCTCTTGAAGGCTTAGACTCGAGGCTTGAGCTGCATAACGTGAATGATTCATGGACAGGTGGATTTAGTTGGGTGGGGGGTGATCAACACGTTCTTGCCTGGGACAACAGGGCAAAGGGCATCAGAAGAAGATCCCTATAAAAATTGATATACGCCTACACCCAAGTTAGGAGTCATTTAGAACATACATATTGCATTACACAAAAAAATCTTGAATTTCAGACAGTTTCATATTGTTGTAGTATTGCGTCATATTATAACTATAAGAGGTTGCAAAGCGTCAACTTCCAAGAAAATTTAAAGATGTCAATTTTAATGAAATTAAAACAGTATAAATTCTTTACTAAGTATAGACGATTTTCAGTTTCATTCGGGCTCAGAGGTGGCCGAATGAGGAGGAACACCTCCATAAAAATTTTAGTTCAACCAATTTTAATAATAATTGGTATTAAAATTTATTACCAATATTGCATTGGTTCTATAATTGGTTCTAACTCTTGATTTGACCTCTTTTAAATTTAACGAACTAAATATAATATATATTTATACCTTAAATGTTATATAATGTACAAGAAAAATGTTCAGAATTTCAGCATATTTGTTTATTGAAAGGAGACAAAGAAAAGTTTGATGGCATTTAAACTGTTTCACAAGCACAGGAGATTTTAAATTTCTAGCTCCTTTCAGAGCATCAAGGAAGTAAAAGATCTAAAATAGTTACACAAAAGACATTTTTTTTCATGACTCTCATCGATGAAATTTAAAAATTGTATATGGCATAATTTTTCATCATCTTCGATTAATATGAATACATTTCGACATTTACAAAACTTAAATTAACCAAGTACTACAAGTGCTTCAGTTAAGTTAGTAATATGTTATGATATACAGAGATAGACTCTATGACATAGATGTACAGTCTTTCCGGCTAAAAGGATAAGGTAGGTAATAGTGAAGAAGTAAGAAAATTTAGAGTTACAAATAAATTTTAATCAAAAGAAGAGCAAATTAAGAACTATAAAATGAAAAATGAAAATCAGACTATAGAATAATAGAGGGAAAAAGAAAGAGTTGATGCGTTGTTTATGCTCAATATAAACGACATTTCATGAACAGAAATGAAGTTTAATCATTCTGAGATGTATTTATCAAATATTTGGTTTCTTCTATTCTTT
Source organism: Hermatobates lingyangjiaoensis (assembly GCA_026182355.1). NCBI lineage: Eukaryota > Metazoa > Arthropoda > Insecta > Hemiptera > Hermatobatidae > Hermatobates > Hermatobates lingyangjiaoensis. The sequence continues at coordinate 889,533 of JAPFBL010000035.1, read as the reverse complement.
TCCTTTATATTATCTTTTAACTCATTATTTCTTTTCGTATTATTCATTTTATAGTTTATTTTTTTACCCTTCTTCTGCACAAAATTTATTCTATTTCAAAACATATTTACTTTATCACTATTATGTCTCTGCCTTCTCCTCTTATCCATTTCGTGCGTCTGGAAACATAGTCTCTATTGTTGCTGACACGTTTGGTTCTTATATATATATATATTATTAAATAGCAAAGCAGATTCTGCATTCACGATTTTTTCAGCAATTGTTCTTTTTTTCTAATCACTTTTCTGTGCTGCAAAAGCTATGAAAATAACAAATTTCCCGGAGACATACTGGAGGCAATAACACAGTTCAATAACTGATAACATATGTGTGATGTGGAAGTTTTTAGAGAAAGTCGGACAAATAAACTATTGTTAGTTTTTATGAAACTATATAATTGATTAATAGTCCTTTCATTGGTTTACAATAAAAGCACTAACTGGGATACACTGTCCATTCACAAGTGATGTCAAGACAACGAACTGTGCAATCACATGTCAACCAACCAGGCAGTCCTTAGAGCAAAGATTCAAATTTACATATGTTAAGGACTAACTATAACTAAATTATAGAAGAAAACACTAGCTTTCGACCTCTAAAATCGTAAATGCAGAATCTGCTCTGCTATTTAACAATACATCCTTAGATGAAGATTTGCTACCAGTTTATATATATATATATTGATAAAAGTATCGACCGTGGAATAGAAAAAAAATAAAGTTTATTGGGACTCGGTCAGTTTTATGTTCTTCTTATATCCTCATACAAACCCATATTTATTATCCCAAAATATATAAACATTGATAAAAGTATCGACCATAGAAGAGAAACAAAATTAAAGTTTATCGGGACTCGGTTGGTTTATATATATATATGAATAAGTTATATATATATATATATATATATATATATAAATTAATAATCAACAATAACTCTTGATATAATATATGAATTAAATACCAAATAAACAAATATGTTTACTATTTTGATGTTCTAACGAAAGGCCTTAGAGCATTTTAATTAATATATATTTGTTTATTGTAGTATTTAATTGGTATATATATATATATATATATATATGATGGGCGGAGTACCGCCCTGTCTTCTTGCGGGACTCTTCGCTCTTCGCACCTCCTGATGACGACGATGGTCGAAATATCGATGTGAGTTATGTCTGTGTCTTTCTGTGTGTTTCCTTCGTTTTGAATTTATTTTATTTTAAAAAAGTCCGCTGATCCGTTTCTTTTAATTGTATATATATAGTGTTTTCGGATAATAATTTCACAGTGATGATAATGATGGTTATAGTTATGAAAAAAAAAAGTTAGTGAAGTTTACTTTTTAAAGCCAGTGAACATTGTGATGTTAGTGAAGAAACTGTTTAATGGAGCAACTTTTATTCTTGACTTAGTTCTCATGAAGCACTCAATAATCACGTTTTTGCAAAAACATACTAAAGTATACAACAAAACTTTCTTTTAAATTAATTTTAGTCATAATTGCAACCTATTGAAAAAAGTTATTAGTTTCGTAAAATATCAAGTAATGATGTTTTTAGGTAATTTTTTGAGTAGCTCGTCTAAAATTAACTCGGAAAGCTTTTTTTAATTATATTTTCATTTAAATAATACAATATTTAAATTATTATTGTTGTTGTTATAAAGCTGTTTGATTAAAACACTACGACGTTTTAATGCTATAAACACACAAAGAATTTACATTGCATTAAAAACAAGAAGCTTCAAGCTGAACCTGCTATACATACAAACATACTTTGGTATGAAGATATCTGCTTTATAAGAAATAACTAATAACATCACATGATTGCAGCTGTAGTGTATTATAGTGACTAATTAGCACCAACGAATGCCAATAATAATGCAATGAATTACTGAGTTTATATTATGGCTTAAGTTCATTTACCTGATAATACTACATTGATAACAGTACCTTATATTCTGATGATGATGTATGCAGGTGTACAAAATTAGCGGCTTTGCTTGCATTTAGTTTAACGATTTCTTTAGATTTCCTTGCTGCTTCCACCTTATTAATAATATCTATAAAAATCATAAAATTATATTGGATGTGATAAAAATACCACACAATATTGAACTGAAAGTATTAAGGCTAGATAATATATCCAATATCTAGAAAAATGAAGGAAATTTTCAGCTCGTCGTTTAGAAAGAGTACAGATATGAAAGAAAGCAATTTATTCCATAACAATGCAAGCTTATCGGGTACAAGCAATATTATTTATATATTTCTTTCATATAAATAAATAAAAGGATTTTAGTAGTTAGTATTTTTACTACCATTATGTTTTAAAACACAAAAATTATGATAATTAATGATTAATGATGATTAATATTTTTTTTAAAATTAGGTGTTTTTTTTAATTTATTCAATGAGAATGTATTCGCACTCTTGACTTGCCACTTTATTGACTACAGGTAAACCACTAGCGGGCTCATAGTCAGGTTCCCTTGGTGCTTGACTAAAAAGTACTGGTGTTCCCAGCTGTGACCTTTAGTACTCCAATAGGAAGTCAATAGTGGGGTTTATAGCAATGTACACCAAAGCAGTGATGTATTAGAGGAGCTTGTTAACTAGCCCACCTGCTGTGAGGCCGTTAACATTGTATTTATTGATACCATCTGTAATTACTATTCATAATTCAATACTTGTTGGTCTTTTAGCACAAAATAAAGACCTTTTAGATTTCCAGTGCACAATAAATCTTCTTCCTAGCTTTAAATTCATTAATATTTTATAATTATCATTATGTTATTTCTCAAAAACATTGATTTTTGATGATAACAAAAGTGAGGCTTACATAATCTAACTAAAGATCCGAAGATTTGAATCAAATATCTATGATTAAAGATTTAACACAACTTCATATAAACTCCATCTGAGTGTGCCGCACCTTGTTTAGGTGCTACATCACCTTCATATATATCATCCTTCATATGGTTTAAGTATATATGAATTTAACTCCGCTTAAGGGGGTACATTGCAAATGGATATATTCTAGTATGTATATATTACTGGTCAAGCTTCCTAGATATGTCTTCCAGTTTAAGGACAACCATAGGGTTGTTATGAACTCAGTCGTGCCCCTCTGAAGAGGGCAATATCCGTTACCCCGGACCTAGGTTTGCTACTGATAGTTAATCTGACCCCAACAGGGCGTAGTCATTATGAGGAGTCTAGTATCATAGTGAACGACTCATAGAGAGATTACAAATCTCTCGTTAGCTAAACGCCACCTCATCCGTATTAATAAGTGTTAGAAAGTCTTTAAGGTTTCTCTATTCGTAATATAAAAGGGCTCGATAGAGGGTAGTATCTGATCGTCCCCACTCTGAGATCCCATCAAAAACCAGAGCCTCTCCCAGGAAAGTACAAGTTTCCAGTCCTTCAGCTGATTTCCTGGCCCAATCCCACTGGTAGGGGTTTGGGGTCTGCAGCTCCCCGGTATGCTAAGCAGGTATCCTCCCGAGAAGTCACTGCTTCTCACACAGCGATCTAGTAAGTATACTTAATAGAATCACTGTTAGGAAACACACAGAGAAAAACACGAAAAGTTAGTACTTTTTACCATCCGTTGTCAGGAGCTTTAAGGGGCCACTTGGAATCCAAACTAAGACTGAAGTATCCTTCTTAAAAGCAATCTATCAGGGTCTACACTTTATGAGGAAGTATTGCTATATTAATAACAAATAATAATAAAAATAATATAACAATAAAACTATTAATATGCAAATAATAAATAAATAGAACACGTAAAAATAAAATAATAGAAATGTTGTTAAAATAAGCAGCAAATACCAAATAATGATGATGAATGATTATATATAAAACAATATTGCACAATAAAAACAACGTCCAAACAACAGTACGTAATCAGAACAACAGCTAGTATCTTTAAACGAAGACCGCTAGCTTTGGTTGAAAGATCTTAGTTATTTTTCTGATTTCTTACTGTGGTTTAGACGTTGGTATCTATATGATTTTTATTATTAAACATCGCAAACTTTAAGATCAACGGTTTAGTAGGTTTGTGGTCGATGTATTTTGACAGTTGCCTTCAGTCATTTTCAATCTATGTGAGAGTGAATGAATGAAGGAAAAAATCATTGATTGGCTGCTTTGCTCATTGTATTTCAGTGGTAGGTGTATAGTGGAAACAACGCCCTCTCACCGATATCTTTTTCCCATGGTGAAATAATTTCAAGCAAAGTTATAATTATAACTGTAGAAAAATAACTAATTTCAATGATTGCTAATATCTATTATCTTAATTGTAAGTGATAATATCACTATTAACCTCAATAATAATAACATAAATAATTTAAATTTAAAAATAATATGAATGTAATAGAAATAGTCATTAGTTTAATATAATTAATAGTAAAATAAAAATTCTTATTTCGCAAAAAAAGACAATAATACAAATAAATTAAAATAATTACGATTATACAACTCTAATGTTTTTGTTGTCGATTTAGCTTTCGATTCAGTAAAATCCTACTAGGAGAGGTTACAATAAAGGAAGAAATTCATTTGCTCTGGTCTTAAGGAGAGTGTCTCCCCGTTGACACGAAGCGATCTAACAGAGCCCTTTGTCGTGCTTCCTATGTGGATATCAATGACAAAGCCTTGGTGTCATGAGATCTTACTCCTAGTCATCCTGGCTGATTGGTTAGTCAGGTGATGTTGGTCTTCATGATCAAGTTGGTTGTTGCAGCTGGAGTTGATTTCTAGTATTATTTTGTAATTTTCTCACTTGCATTTCACATTTTGATTATCAATCTGCTTAAGACCGTGATCATCTAACTTCTACAAACTGGTTTCTGTTGACCACATTTGAATAACAATGCTTGGAACACCCTTTCCGGGTTCACATAAACGGTAAAAATAGTATTGAATTACGTGTTATTCTACCCGTTTCTGACACATGTTTGTTTTACGTATTTGATTCTTCCAGGAAATAACTTCCACTTGAGAAGGTTTTGTATGTTCTACATATAAACGCTGACACAATACAAGTTACTTTCTGTGAATGTTATAAAATTGCTACAATACAATCACACATTAGAAGAATAAAAACATCCTTAACGCGTCTCAGATTACCAATAATCACCTTTTTGGAATTGTAAGTTTTTTACAGAGATTGTGTTCTAATGGGAGCAAGATCTCATGTTTGACAAATGATTGTTACAACCAGGGAAGAGTGGTTCATTTCAAAGAACAACTGGAATTTATTAAGAGCTGGTTTTTAGTTTAGGGACCAAACTATCATTTCTACTACCACGAAACTTATAAAATTTGCAGGGAATAGATCTACCAAACTTTGAAATCTTCTAAAAGAGTAATATGATGAATTTTAGGTGCTGGAACACAACTAACATTGACAGAGAGAAACCTAACTTACTTGCTGCTCAACATATACAACGAAAGGTTGAATGCATGATTTTTTTGCAATTTTAATCGTGAAATACTTCCAAAATTTCAGTTTAAGATATCTGAGGGTGTCTACTGTTTAATTATAGATTAACTTCTTGGTAAAATTTGATTTCAAATAATGCATCGAAAACTTTCTTTTAAATCTGTTAAAATGTAAGTAGTTTAACTCTCTTAGCATTGATTATCTTAGGTAACTCCATTAAGAAACTTTAAAACGAAAATGTTTTAAAGTTTTAATATAAAGTATATTAAGAAAGTAAACTCGTTCTTTGAAAGTGCTTTCTCTTTTAAAATTTGATTTGAGCTATTTTGTTCTCTTTGAACAAGAAATGATGTTACCAAGGTTTTTGGTTGAGAGCCTGTTTTCACGAGATTGCAGCCTCAAGTATTTTTATGTTAAAAGTTTCCTCTTTCATGGTGGTCACACGAGTGTGGGCTTAACATCATCAATTGCATTTAGAAAGCCTTTTATTCTTTTATTAGTCAAGTTATACTTTACTGTGTAAGACACCTTAGTTTACACCGAGAAAAAATCCTGCAAGTTAATTATTTCCTAATAAATTATGCGCAAATCTGGATTAACGATTTTTATATAGAAATATATATAATTTAAATTATATAATTATATAATAAAATAAAACAGTCAACATTTTGACAAATAAAATATTAATTTGGTAACAATACAAGCACTTATAGATGTAATTATTTCTTTAAAATATAAAACTGTGAACTTTTACATTACGGTAAAGCTAACAATATAAACAGTACTAAAAACACCATTAAACTGGTGCTAATATAACAGTAACTACAAATTGAATCCAGATACTAACATGTAAAGACAATGTAAATGTAAAGTCAACACCAATCAGACATTTATTAGATGATGATTTTTGGTTGAAGGAGAGTGGTTATCTATAAAGTAATCTACACATCTGTAAACCAATCCAAGAAGTACAGCGAACCATTATTCCAAGAATATTTTCTGTTTTTATATCCTTGCAGTAATCGGCACTCAATAATTTTTTTTATAAATTACTAATTTTAAGTTAATTTTTTTTCAAAATTTTATTATTTTCTAATTAGCCATTTAATTAAATTCATTAAATGTACCAAGCGCCTATTCTTAGTAATGTAAAAAAAACCCTTAATTGATCCTCATATACAGTGCTATTCTCAGGTGTAATTTAATTCTAATCCATCGAACGGTATGGCTTATATCCTCTTAAGAAGCTTTCAAATTCAATCATAAGTCAACATTTTTACTGAAAAAATGTTCTTTTATTGAAAAAAAAAATTTCCAGTTGTTTTAAAATTGAGGATTTTTTTCACATATTGTTTCTGTTACTTCCATGATGAGGCCAAAATTTTAACTACTAACTAGAGTTAGTAGTTTAAGGGAAAAAAGAAGTCTAAAAACACATTTACAGAAAAAAAGTTACTTCTCAACATGCAATATTACCCCCAAAGGGTTAATATGATATGTAATAACCTAAGTAGTTGAATTGATTATAAATGAGTTTCCGTCACTGCTAGAAAATTCTAGAAATGAATATAATTTTAAATAATTAGTTTAGTTTAATTCAGAACGTAAGAGACATTGTTGCAATTGAAGTTAGATTATGGGGTAGACATATTAGTTCAAGTCTGACAGGAATCTTAGCTCTCCAGCCAAACTTAGTAAATGGCCTGGTTTCTTTCCCTTTCTTTCTTCCCAATCACTCGGATGTTACAATTTTATATCATAAAAATACATGAATTTCAAATATTGAAAATGGGAACATTACCCAAAATAAGATAATAATTGCGTTCTTCCTGTAGTAATATTTCAAATTGAACTGTAACTAGGATTAAATATTCGTTATATAATTAACAGATATAGATGGGATAAACTGAGAGAAAATTAAGATTCCCTCACCGATGACCTATTTTGACATGGTTTCTGCGTTATTAATTTATTTTAAGAAGAAGTTCCACGAGGTCATTCTTTTTTTAATCACATTCAAGGGTTTAAGAGAAATTTAACTGGTCTAATGAATATGGACGACCATACTGTCTGCTATGAAATATATTCTTTTTCAATGTCTTTTATCCATCGTAATGATTTTGTTGGGTATATGGTAGGTACAAAGGTTACCGCTAAAAATATTTAATTTGTATTTTTAGAGGGTTAGCTGAGTTACAATATTCTAAAACACTGGTCAACGAATGCCGAAGGTAAAATTAACACTGAAATTTATAAATGCACTAAAATAACTAAAAATAAAAATGTCGAATAATCTAAATATAAAATACATTAGAAGAAATTGACTACTTACACTTTGAAGCTACGATGGGGTAAGGTTCAGAATACGGTTTCCCCAAGTTTCTTGAAGAATGCTCCAGAACTGCCATGATTGGTTCATTTTTGGCTTGTACATTTCCACTATGTCATAATAAATAATTATTTCATTATGTTATAATAAAATCAAAATAAGAATGTAGTCAGATATCTTTACTCACCGTATTTCTTTGTTTCCGAAATTAATCTAATGTTAGATTCTGAGATTTATTTTTTAAGTTGTATGAGACACTAAAACAGAAATAGTTATGCAACTCTATACCTAAGTATAATAAAACACATACCTATTTAACATCTATACCTCTACATACCCAGTATAATTAAAACAAGAATATAATCAAACCTTCATGTTTACTTGACAAAGGTTCTTAGATTCAAAACATACAAATTGTATGAGGCACTTAAATAAAAATAGTTATGTAACTCTAAACTTAAAGGCAATAAATGAAATACCTATTCAACAAATGCACCTTAATATACTCGTAAACAGTAAAATAATTATATAATAACACATATTTAGACCCCTCAAAACCGTACTTACCCCTAATACATATAAGTCAAATTAGATACTAAAATATAAATATATAAGTAAGTATGTAACTCTAAAGTTATGGTAATAACACATATACCTATTCAACAACTATAGCTTAACATAGATATTAACATTAAAATATATGTGAAATGACACTTTGTTATACACCTGGTGATCGTTCTTACCCCTAAATCATAAACATATTTGAGACAACAGAATAAAAATAATTATATAACTCTAAACCTGAAGGTAATAAAATACATACCTTTTTAACATCCTTGGGTTAACATAAACAGTATAATTAAAATAAGAATGTAATCAAACCCTTTTTTTGTACCTGAAAATCGTATTTACCTTCAAAACATATAAATTATATGAGACACTAAATTAAAACTAGTTGCGTAACTCAAAACTTAAAGTAAATACCTATTCAACAACTATAGCTTAACACATATAATAATTTTAAATTGATTTTAAATATAATTTTAATACACATTAAAGTTAAAATATGATTTAAATAATACCTGTACTCACCATAAAACCTTGCTTACCGATAAATATGCGATGATAAATGTTTGCCGAAGACAAATTTTGCATTACGAGTCAATATTCATGATGCGTACTTTGCTACAATAACAGGTGATTTCAATAGCCGATTGTGTTTGTAGATTTTGTCTTGTTCTATTGGAGCAGTTCTAAAACTGTTTGGAGTCGAGAAGTTTTTAAGGCTAGAAATATTTAAAGGCACAGGTTATAGAAATCTTTGAGATATTTTTTTTATTAATTCAAATACTATAGGAAAAAAAAAGTAACTATTTATAACATAGTAAATGATGCTTACCTTCAGTTTGATTCTTGTGCTCAGAGAATATGAACTTGATGAGTCTCAGCGTCTTCTTCAGTCTTTGGGCTATATTTGATCGGTATAGGGAGGAGCTCGCATTTCTTCTTCATTCATTGGACAGTTTTAATGGCCACCCTAGTTTTGATTAAGAAGTAATGTTGTTCCAAAGTATGGAATTTTTCCTCACGTTGGTGAACCCCAATAATCTCGCCAATGGGAAAACACATTCACTATGCCTCTATGACCTGTTTGTAGTGAGCAGTTGTTCTTTACAAGAAAATCACTGTTACTTATCACTCATAATAATGATGCGTTCAGAAAAGGAGATATAATGCATAACATAAGGTATAGTGACTACTTATAATGTCTGGATACGTTATCCTGAATTAATCAGAGACACCTGGATATTCTATAGACTTCCTTTAAGAATCACTGTTCTAGATTCCTAATAGATGACGATCTGTCTGGGAAGAACAGTGGAAGTAAGAGAATTTGAATAGTGTGTGAGCTTGGAATGACTGCTTAATTTCCAATCAGCTTTCATTCTTATCAATATAAACATACATTGCAGTAAACAACATAATGAAAACCTGAAGAACGTCCGGTCCTATAATAAGTATGACATACATTCAAAACACATAAATATGCAATGATTACATGCAATAAATATATAAACATGCTCACTTACCTGTGTACAGGTATCCTTTCGTCTGTACCTGCAACAATAAACACATGTTAATACTAACACATTGGATGTAAAATTACATAACTTTTTTCCAGTCAGGGTTGTGACTGGCCATAATAAAGTAATTTATTAACTTTTTATGACAGTGCATATTAATTGTCTATCACTACCGTAACGAGGGTATGTAAGGCATGTGGTAATTGTTTAATTTGTGACCCTATTTCACTACGTAACGCAACCTCATAATGTCAAAAAAAAATGACAATATAATGTAATAATTAAATTTTACTATATTATACACAAATTCTATTATATTTTATATTATTATTAATATTATTATTATTATATATTACTTTTATATACTAATATATTATATACATAAACAAAATGAGTTGCTTCATACTCATTTGTATTCATTCGTGTCTGTATATACAAAAATGTATTTTCCAGTTATTTTTGTGAATAAGTAATTGAAAAAAAGAAACATATATTTTGAAAAATTAAAAATTTTTCCATTACAACAATTTTTCTTCCCAAAACTGTACAATTTATTGGTCACAGTTTGTTTTATGATTTCTGTCTTAGTCCCTTTTAAGATTATATTTTCTAGCAACTGAAATAAAGTTTTACATGTTAAATTACACCTTATTCCTTTGTAAGGCTCGAAAATATCGCAAATTTTTTTTTATAAATACGATGATCTTCAACTGATCTTTCCTTCTTCATTGTTCTTTGAAGTTTGATTATATTTTTAATAAAACAATGTTTTATTTGATATGAATAAAAAAAAATTCACATTAGACTTTAAAATATCATTCACAAATGATAGAGGAAAAACTGCTATTCGTAATGGATTGTGTGAACATATGTCATGTTCAGTTAGATCGCATCACGGTTCGACATCGTCCGTGATTTTTCGTTCGGCCCTTTGAGGCAGCCACAGCGTCCCAATTAAACTAAAAACTACATGCTCACCATGCCAACCGAAATTAACCAACAACAAGCGTCAATGCTGATATTAAATAATTATAAGTAAAGACACGTTGTTGATTGTACAAAAATGACTCCGCGGGCCGAGTGTTTGACACCCCGACCTGTTGCAACTACTATCCCTGTAGTCAGTGGAGTGCAGAAGAAAGGCAGTAGTGATTGTTATTCTTAATACTAAAGTATGCTATTACAGGGTATATATATATATTTATTCAGTATAAAGTATACTGTAAAATAAAGTTCTAGAGGGAAATATATCTATCAATTGAACACAACTACAGTGTTTTAAAAAAATGGTTTAAATTTTTCTTCGATATTTGAATAAAATAAATCAGAAGATAAATTTTGAAGATTTACGTTAGTGTTGAAGAAACACGCTTCTCATCTTTAATGTTTGCTTGTACTGTTGAACCAAAGAGTAGAGGTTATAAGTTTCTCAATAATAAATTAAATATATGTTTTATTTTGCTAAATGAGTATTGTCATAAATGGCTAACAGCTGTTTCTCAGTGAGGCGACTCTCCGAAACTTGGTTCACCAAAAATGAAATATTGAAATTATCATATTGTTTTCTTCTATTTGGATGCTCTCCTTCAATGGCTACCGATGTCATACCCATCTGGCCCCACCCCACTCTCAAAAAGCGACCTAGCTATTTATTTCATTACATAGTCAATTACATTTAAATCATTAGTTGCTCAATTCGTAATTGTGCTGTATTTACTCATTTTACCTCAGAATGAATTACATTTAAGTTTTGCTATGAACTTTATTTTAAATCAAATAATATAACAACACATTTTATGTTTGTTTGACATCTGCAAATCAAAGAGAATAAATAACTTAATAGAAGTAAAGAAGGAAAGGAACTTCCATTTAACTTTTAATTTATTGTGTATAATAGAAATTTGGCCATTAAACTTATCTATATGCATAAAGGATAGTGTTGAGATAAATACATCAAATAATATGATCCATGAACAATGAGAAATTTATATTACCTTGTTATAATCCCACAGTTCAGTTTTCGCCATGTTTCTTCGATGAAAGCAATTAACGACTGGTACAGGCTGGCACAGAACTCCAGAGAGTCCAAAAGTTCACTTACGCCGTCCTAGGGTTACTATCCCCTCCATGATCGTTTTCTTTTTAACCTGTTCAGTGACAAATTTTATTTTTATTGCTTTATGCTTTACAATAATAAGAAAGTGACAAGAATATTTGTAATTTAAATTTAAAATACAACATCTTATTTCTAAATTACTTCCAGATATAAGTTATTGCTAAATGATTTAACAATGTGTTTAGGCTACAATATTTTTCTTGGCATAAGTAAAATATAGTGATATGACAAAGTTATTTCAGAAGTTTGGTGGATTTAAACATCTTTATGTGTTTTAAAGCCATTTCAGTCATTGCTTTGATGATAGCTGAGTGTATGTGGGTGAGAATCATACCTAAAAGTTTAACATAAAATTAGGAAATTCATGTTATAAATAACTTTTCATTAGGAGAACAACTGTCTAGTTGTTGTCAATGTCAAACCATAACAATGACGTTTAATAGTAATTTATGCCAAAACAGTTACGATTGTTTCCAGTTATTTTTTAGATAATAAAAAATTGCTATTTTGCATATATTATAATCGTTAATATATTAGTATATACGCACATTTAGACAAGTAATTTTTGGCTACTTATGAAGGATTGTACCATAAATATAATCTTGCTAAATGAAGAAATGACTATAAACAGAAATATTGTACTAAGCATAATTTGTACACAATAACAAAAAATTTAAGTAATCTACACTCAACATTACTCATTAATTAAGAAATGAAACTCATTCCAGTCATATAATAATCAGCTGATAATAATGAGCTAAATTAATTTATTATTCGAATGTGATGGATCTTTAAACATTCAATATAAGTTTGAATACAAGTGGCCTGCCTTCTAGCAACAAGAATAACAGTTCACATCTTAAAATTTTTTTTTATAATGTGTCTGTAATCATTTACTGGTTGTAATGAAAATGTAATCTATAGTTAAAGCTATTGAACAAATCTGGAGTGGTCTTATTAAAATTTACTTTACGTATATAAGTAAACTTAATTTATGATAAATTAATTTAATTAAGATTTAAATCATAAATTATAGTAATTTACTTACATAGGTTAAACATATTTATTTTAAAATAATGATATAGTAAATAAATGTAATTAGTTAATCAATAACTAGCAAAAATATCAATACACTCAACATAAAATTGTAAAAACCTATTTAATGTTACAATTTTAAAACAGTGTTCATTATTAATCATATCAATACCGATTACTAAATAAAATGTCTTTCTTGTTTTCTATTATAATCGCAATACAAAATTCTCTACTCATTAATAACTTAATGCAATTAAGATTTTACTTAATAAAACTTAGTTAACTACAGTTTTCTTAATTTATAATGAATGATGAATTAATATTATGCCATTTTTAGGAGATCTAATTCATAATATACTTCCTATATGTAATATATAATGCTATTTATATGTGTTAATGTTAATAATATGTGTTATTTTTAAAGCATAAATATGTGTATCTTCAGGAGGATATTTTGTTTAATTGATGCTTTTGATATATATGACGTTTAACTTACATGATTAATTCTAATAACTAAAGTAGAAATATTAAATTAGAGTAATTCTATGAAATCAATAAATTAAACACAAATACCTGAATTTCCAATACAGTTCTAATTGAAATAGGTTTAATACTTTTGTAAAATATTCTGTGACATAAATGTATACTGTAATAAAGCACATATTTATACTTCATAAATAATGCATTATATGCATTTTAAATTGTTTGTGACATGATATTTAATACACAAAATGTTTTTTAGCACAAATATACAATAGTGTTAGCCAAAAAGAATTCTAATTTTCAACTGAACCCTTCATATTTATTGAAAGTAATTACTAAGTAACTAACTAATTATTTGCATATACGATTATTACTAAACTATTTAAGTAGCTATTATTATACCACACAAATAAGTTGAGACAAAAATCTTACTTACTATTTGAAGCTATCATTCTATGAAATATCAAGTTGAATGAGTAAACTCTTAAATAATTAAAACATTATTTAAAAGCACTTCCAACGCGTTACTCTTAATAGAACAACAATGGCAACAGTTTTGCTTTATTAATATTATTCTTAAAATATTAATTTTTAAAGTAATTTTTAAAAAATAAAATAAAGTGTAAATAATAATTTTTCAAGTATAAAGTAGTGTTTAAATTATAATTTTTAAAGTTGTATTTTTTAAAGTAAAAATTATTCTCATATAAATTTCATTTCTTTAGTTAATCTTTCAAAAAAATCTGCTTTTGTGAATATGATTTTTTCAAATATGGCTGGCATTATTTTAAAAAGTGATAAAATATAATAAATAGTTCCAGGCTTACTAGAAAAGGCTATTACGCTAATGATGGCGATGATTATAACATTATTCAGACTGATTATTCATTTTTTGGCAACTATAAAGCCTTACGTAGAGTAGTATAAGACAAACAAATTATATCTATCCAATTCTGACTTGAAATGATACATTTTACAATTTATTTCTATAATTCCAAATATTTACAGAATAGGTAACCAAATATTCTTGTTGATATGTATGTACTTGTATTCACTTCAGCATTACAGTGCAAATGATCCAAAAAAGAATAGAATATTACTACTATTTTGACCATGGAGTTAAAATATAAACCGATGGAATCAATACTTCTTCCTGCAGAAATTACTGGTTACCTATATTAGTAATATTTTATAACTTCATATATATATATATATATATATATAAAATAAGCGGCTCATATATATATATATATATATGAGCCGCTTATTTTGAAAGTGGCCTAATTCCATTTATGTTAAAATCGAGATATTTAAGGGTTTGCGTTTTACAAAATTTAAAAATATTGTCATTTTATTTATCAACTAATTTTTGTTATAAAAAAACTTAGTAATTTTAAATAAATTTTGTACAATTTGCTGCAAAAGGTAAAGATAACGTAAAAATGTAATTATTTAAATAGCTAGCTAAATTTTTTTGGAAAATGGAATTAGGCCACTTTCAAAATAAACGGCTCATATATATATATTATATTTATACATGACTTTGTGTCGTTGTATTTATATTGTCGGTCCGTGGATGCTTTCGCGTCTTCACTCCCGTGTTTCTCCTTCTTTTTCTTTATGTCCTCTCCTGAAGACGGCAAGAAAGCCGAAATGATTTAAAATCATGAGTGTTCGTTTCTTCTTTTGTTTTTTCTAATTGTAACTATATAATATATATTTATAGTTGTAGGTATGTTCTCTAATCGGGATTCGGTCAATTTTCGGTCTACTAGAAGGTTTTGTCAGGTTAGCATTGTTGTTCCTTTAAATAATGTAAATTTCATTTTCTTAGTTAAAAAATTCTTACTTCTGCATATGAAAAATGTTTTAAATAAAACCGAAACGTTGGCAACGAGAGTTTGATTTTTTAACCTAGAAAATTGTCCGAATCCCGATTAGAGAACATACCTATTCTATCAAACGGTCGATATATTATTGAATCTGTTATTTATAGTTATATATATATATATATATATATATATATATATATATATATATATATATATTAGTGTATATTGGCAGCAGATTTTCTTGTAAACATATTTTATTAAAGTAGACGGCAGCTTCCGCATTTACGACTTTTAAAATTAAAATTATTAAAAACAAAAGTCGTAAATGCGGAAGCTGCCGTCTACTTTAATATATATATATATATATATATATATATATATATATATATAAAATATACAGTTACAAGTATTATATATATATATATATATATATATGATCAAACCACAATAAGAAATGGGAAAACAAGACTCTTATTGTGGTTTGATCATTGATTGTTGTTTCATGTGTTTATGTGAAATCTTTTTATATAATATATATATATATTATATTATATTACTGATCAAACCACAATATGAAATGAGAAAACAAGACTAAGATCTTTCAACTGTAACAATCAGTCTTCGTCAGAGTCAAAAACCCAACTGACGAAGACTCTGACGAAGAACGCTTGTTACGGTTAAAAGACCTTAGTCTTCTTTTGCCATTTCATATTGTTGTTTGATCATTGATTGTTATTTCACGTGTTTATGTGATATCTTTTTACATTATATTACGTAGATAAAATAACTATATTTCAATTAACGCTTCATAATGTTGATCGAAATTTGCCTGAACACACCATTTCGATTTATTTTAAAGATATAGGTGTAATAATGTGGTAAATAAACTCTGTCAAAATAGTTATGGCAGTTAAGTTACTCTTTTTATCTTTTACTAATATTAAAACTTATGAAATTTTTCTTAACCATATTAATATAGTGATGGCATTAAATGAAAAATTTCAATTTTGCTTAATTACTAAAAGACTGCAAAAAGTGTTGACATAATGAGCGGGTAAAGGGTTTTTCTTTTAATATAATGCAGGATAATGTGTACTTTTCATATTCCCACTATCAGTTTTTCTTTTCAGCAAAGCCTAGGCTTAATCGAAATTAATAATTTTTTCGTTAAACCCTGAGACCTAACGTGTGGTCACAAATTGAACAGAAATATTTAGAAATCATAAAACCATCTCAAAAATGTATTCCGAGGACATATACCATATATTATATATAAACTAGAATTTAAAAAAAGAACACATAGAAAGGAAACCACTGAACTCACTACTATATTTCGATGTCCTCGTCTTCAGGAAAAGAAGTGAATCGCTCCAAAGGCTGATAACGACTGACTTGACGTTCGAACTGAAGCACTCAAACAGTGTAGCCAACTTTCGGAGGAAAGGTAGACAGGGAAGATAAAGAGATAAAAGCCAAATAAAAATTAAAAAATGAAAACATTGAACTAAAATAAAATTAAAAGCTGATAACAACTTTAAAAAAAAAATAAAAAAAATAATAAAAAAAAATCAACGATTGAGGTTAAGCCCAGGAGCCGATCTACCGCCCAGAAGACTAATAAGTGCTTCTTCTGAAGCTCTCAGAGTAACTTTCGAATTAGTCTGATCAATATATTATATATATATATATATATATATATATATTATATATATATATATATTAGTATAAGTGGGCAGCAGGTCTTCTTGGATACAGATTGAATTGAAATGTGCAGCAGCCTCTGCATTGACAACCTTTTTACTGATAGCCTCTATTTTTCGTACAATCGTCCTTTGCTCTAGAGGTAATTTCCATAAGTAGTTGGCCAACGACATGTAGACAAACAAGGTAAACAACTGATAAAACTAAATGACTATATTGAGAACACGATACACTAAAAAATCACAAGCTTTCGACCATGCATTGGTCATCTTCAGGTTTAAAATATGTTAAAACTATGTATAATATCAATAATAAATAATAAATGAATCTCTAACTCTAAACAAAACAGGTGTAACAAAAATATAAAGGGAGAGAATAAAGTACATGAAAGTAAGACAATCAAAAAAGGAAGAAGGTTATAGTAGGGTTGTAACAACAATCAGGTCGGACCCTCAATTGTTGCCAACCCTACTAGATTCGAGATCTCCAACAAATTTGTAACTGCTATCAAAAGTGGCGCTGCTTGGTATAACATTGAGTTCATGATTTTGGATGTTCAGGCTCGGATTGTTATCTTTGATGTGTAGGGCTTCCAAAATGGCTAATCGATCATTGTCAGTGTTATATTGCAGTACTACAGTCCCTTGAACTAACATGCCTCTTGTGAGCTTGATACCATGTGCTTCCTCGGTGTGTTTCTTGGGGGCTCCTGCTGAAAGGTGCATTGTCAAGCGCCTTGAGAGCTTCGTTGCAGTCATCCCAATATACCTGATTGTTGTTACAACCCTACTATAACCTTCTTCCTTTTTTGATTGTCTTACTTTCATGTACTTTATTCTCTCCCTTTATATTTTTGTTACACCTGTTTTGTTTAGTGTTAGAGATTCATTTATTATTTATTATTGATATTATACATAGTTTTAACATATTTTAAACCTGAAGATGACCAATGCATGGTCGAAAGCTTGTGATTTTTTAGTGCATCGTGTTCTCAATATAGTCATTTAGTTTTATCAGTTGTTTACCTTGTTTGTCTACATGTCGTTGGCCAACTACTTATGGAAATTACCTCTAGAGCAAAGGACGATTGTACGAAAAATAGAGGCTATCAGTAAAAAGGTTGTCAATGCAGAGGCTGCTGCACATTTCAATTCAATATATATATATATATATATATATATATATATATATATATATATATATATGTGTGTGTGTGTGTGTGTGTGTGTTATAAATGCACAATCCAAAGAAGAATCATTTGATTTGTAATCTTTACTTTATGTTCAGTTTTACGTTTAGTATTCCTAAAAATATTCATGTTGTTTAAAAATTTTTCTTGTTTTTTAAATTAATAGTTAATAATTTTGCTAAATAGGATACGGAAAGCATGTCAAGAGGAAATATGTAATTTGATTTATTTATGATAAATAATATATTTTCATTTTGAACACGGTAATATGAAGAAACATTAAAAAGTAAATGGATATCGTCTAACTTTAGTTACATCAAGACATTTGTTGTTATTTAGTACTAAACAACATTTGTTTAAGAAAAAAAAATCAGCAATCACTGATCAATTTTCTTTTGAAGGACAAATTGAAAATTATTATGATTAATTCAAAAACCATGCATTCAGTTACAGTAACAAACGAGTAGCACTTATTTGCTGATTATTATTGTAACTTTATAACTATATCAATATCTTTTTGTATAATTTCTCCAATTCATTATATTTAAATGGTATTTTATAATGATTTAAATTGTTATAATTATATCAGTTTTCAATAATATTACTATTTGTTTATGAATTTATTTATATAAAACAAATATTTCTTTTAGGAGCACTGTAACTGTAAAACCACTGTGTAGTTTAATGTGGTAACTCTATGGTTAGTTTCCAAAGTAAATGGACAATAACAAATGATTTCACATTTTCTTCTTGAGAAAATGTCTATTAATTTAAATTATTAGTTCAATTTTGGAATTATTCAAGGACATTTATTTAATTACTTTATAATTTATACTGACAAATGATGGATATTTTTTTCTAATAGTCTAAGTGAGGTTTACTAGCTGTAGAAATGCACAGTTACTTTCGTTCGCATTTTAATTCTTGTGAGTACTGTTTTTTCACTGTAACTGTTGTTTTGTCACATTTTGTGTCACATTATAAAGTTTCGTTTTTCGTCTGAAAATTGTGATTTCTTTTTTACATCTGCTTATGATAAAGTAATATGTATCCTGCACAACAGATATGGCATTTAACACTAGCCCACCGCAGAGTTGTTAGGAAATTGGAGTAGACCAGCTTTAAAGTGATCACAAGGAAAAATAAAAAACACAAAATATATGCTCTAATATATGTTAAGAGCATATATTTTCTGTGTGATTTTATTTTTCCTTGTGGCTTTTACTTTCATTAGTTTCCATCACGTGTTTATTGTGATTATTTAGTATCACACACACACACACACACACACACACACACACACACAGCATATATATATATATATATATATATAGTTCAATATAGACAAAGAAACATAGAGAAATCAAAAGAACACACTTACAGTCTCGAATTTTCGGTTTGAACCGTCTTCAGGAGAGATAAGAAAGGGAAACCAAGCGCACTGCTTCAGAGACGGTTAGAGACCCAATATTATATATATATAATATAATAATATAATAATATATATATATATAACAACATTTTATAATAAACATGTAAAAAAAAATCAACATCTAAACTACAGTAAGAAATCAGAGAAGTAAGTTACTAAGATCTTTCAACCAAAACTAGTGGTCCTCTTCAGAGCATCATTCTGGACTCTGACGAGGAACACTCTTGATTGAAAGATCTGTCATTGTTCTGATTTCTACTGTGGTTTAGATCTTTATATATAAATATAGTAAGTGTATATATAACAAACCATTCATAATAAGATAATGGATTTTTTTATTGTATAATACATGATAGCAAAGTGATAATTGTTTCTAATAGTTTATTTATTACATACAATAATTTCTAATTACGATTCTGGGGAAAAATTAATTCATTTTTTTGATCTCCGTAGATGTATTTGTATTTATTGCGATGTTAATGAATATTGTACGGCGTCGCATAGCAGATTTCTTAGTCAGTTACTATGAAGTATAGTGTTGAACGGAAAGTTTTTCTTTAAAAGTACATTTACACATTTAGATGCCTATTAAATTAATTTTTGGTAATATCTGCCTGCCTGTGGATGAGTCAGTGGCTACTAAATACGTTTAAATAATTTATTTGTATCTTCTTTCAGTTAGTCCTTACGACATTTTTCAAATATATACCATATATCATTCTGCGGTAAAAAGGAACCATTAGTTTTTGGGTAATATTGAAGCAAGGAATTGAACATTGTCCCATTTTTTTTATCAAAACAAGTAATAACTATAACCCGCTTTTCTAGTAGTTATAAAAAAATTAAAATTCATATATTTATATCTTAATTGCTGAAGAAAAATTACTGAATTTTGAATATTTTATGTAGAAATATTAGACCGAAAACGACAAATATTGTCTTTTGATTCTATATGTTATCACTATATGTTATACATTCTTCTATCAATGAGATCAAATTTAATGTTAAATTATTAAAATTGACATGGTAATATCAAAATAAATGTGAATGATTTTGATAATACATTCGCTTATGTATAATATTTATGAAGAACATTATAGTAAAGTCGTGTGCAGATCACTCCAGGTTTTTCCAATGTGTTTTGGAAGATTGATTTACTAGTTTTGTATGGTTCCACTTGGAAGTAATATCTTTTTTATTCTGTTATTACATTAATATATTTTATTCGATGAAGATCTCCATTTTAACATTTGGATGATGGAAATTTTAACATTTATGATAATTGACAAATAAAATTTAAAAAGCACAGCATTACTAATTATTAATTGCGCTAGTTAATATGACATTAATTTCTCAATACTTTAAACATGTAAATATTGAAGAAATACCTAAATGTTAGTTTGAATGTAGAATATTTTCAAATTACACCAAAATCTTGAAGTGAAGTGGGTTATTTTAAAGCAATTTATTCGAAGGATATGAAGCCAGGAGCGTTACCAGTGCAATAAGCAATCAATGCGATTACGTGGGACCTGTAGAGGTCGGTTCACGAGGGTTAGAGATTGCGGTAATAGGATTATTCCATGAGGGAGAGAGAATGAGAAAGAGCGAGATAG
Source organism: Hermatobates lingyangjiaoensis (assembly GCA_026182355.1). Taxonomy (NCBI): domain Eukaryota; kingdom Metazoa; phylum Arthropoda; class Insecta; order Hemiptera; family Hermatobatidae; genus Hermatobates; species Hermatobates lingyangjiaoensis. The sequence goes on along the minus strand of JAPFBL010000035.1, from coordinate 868,219 downwards.
AGTGTGATTAATCGTGCAGGTCTTTAACCGATTCCCGCTTCAAACTGTCTCCATTTTCTCACTAGATATTATCTCATATATTATCTATATAGATTACAAAAGAAACATGTGTCTAGTTAAGTATACTTCTTATGTCTTTTTATGCCAACGATTACAAAATAATCACACGATAACACTTTATGTTTGTTATCGGTCAAGGGTCAAATGTATGTTTAATACATCGGTTTCCACTAGAACACTGAAGTTAAGCAACATGAGACGTGATTACAACATGGATAGGTGACACTACGTGCCACCAGTAATGTGGCTCACCCATGGTTAGTGAATGTTGTATCCTAAAATTAGTCATATTTTTGCCCATTGAATTTTACAAAATGTACGGAAAATTTGAAAAATAAAATTTTTTCTTGACAATTATCTCTTCAAAAACCAGCACCACTGAAATACAGACTACAGTGATTTTACACAATACAAACTGTAGTATGTGTCAGTAGGTGAATCTTAAAGTTTTATTTCTACATTTCATCATACCGCTAACATGTAACATGCTTGCCGTTAATCCTGAAGATGGGAGAACTGTGTCTTCTTTATAACTCTAAGTTTTTTAATTCGCAAAGGACGAGTGTAAGGAATTATCAACCCAAGCTTTTTTAGTACCAGTGCAAGGTAAATCTACACTCTGACATACTTGTGTAAGAGATAATATAGATTCCCCGGCCTATAATCACTCATATCTGTCGGCTGTAACTAAAATGAGTGCCAATTAAGAAATTAAGTACATTTTTTGTAACAACCCTGATGATGAGAGTATTTCCAAACAAACCTAATTTTTAATCTGGTAGGATCTATAATCAACACCGATATAGGATTTGCGCAACAAATTACGATCTACCTACTTTGATATGAAGTTAACATTATATTAAAAAAAAAGGTTAATTAAAAAAATGCAAGAAAACCATCTGTCATTATTTCAAATTAATGTTAAAAAGAACAAGGAAATTAATTATTCTCATTTAGATTGCGGCTAGCTAGATGACTGCCTAATCTCTAATTGAATTCTGCTAGTCTATATTTTAAGATAAGTCTTAAAAAAATAAGAAGTGTTTTTTTTTTATATTCTAATGCCACGTTGATGGTTTATACATACTTTATTATGTATATTTGATTCTAATATTAATTATTAAAATTTAAACATCTGCTATATAGATTACATGTTAAGGTAGTTTCAGTAGAGTATAGATATTTTCCCCTTATATATATATCAAGCCATAATTGTACTAAACTAACTTCCGACGAGAAAAATAATAGGAAAACCACAGAGAGGCTTGGGTTGTTAGTTCTTTTAAGTTCATGTTGTCATAAAAAATCGTGTTAAGTTACTATTTTATCGAGGTAAAATAAATCAGAATCTAAGTGCTAAAGGGGAAAAATATTTTCTGAATGAATGAAATTCATCTTATTTAAAAGGGAGAAAACAACAGAAATGATAAATAAAAATTGATACTGAAAAAAATTTATCCAGTGCTGTTAAAATTATCTTTATTCATTTGTAATTTTGTTAACTTTTATTTAAGTTTACCTCCCTTTTTTCAAGTTAATTTTCTTCTTCAGCGATAGCTATATCATAGTTTTTATTTTCGTTGTGGTAAACCGGCACCGGTCTACTTTTATGTGAATCTCTTCAGATGATTATCGTCTTCTCAACGTACCACTTTATCGCCTTACGATGACCATTAAGAGTTTAAAAATATTAAAAGTAAGACGTAGTATGTATCATTCGTACTTCATTCTGTTTAACTGTTCTGTTTGTACTTTTTAGAACCAACATCGGTTTTAGTGAAGTTGATTCACCAGTCCTGAAAATTTGAAATTGTTACATTATGGCTTTAAGCTTTATTTTTTTATGTTATCAATGAGAAAATTGCATCTAAGAGCAATGTTTATATTCTGTCATGAATTTTGTACTTTAACAACTAAGTTGATTGTATAGCAAAATCACTCTCTAGGACACCTAATCTTCACGGTACTCGTTTTTTCCCTATGGTCATAGATTTTATCCCTAACATCATAGATTCAGAACTAATTTGCTACTTTATTTTCGTTATCACAGCTCAATCAAGTACTTTTTATGCTTTTATGTACATTTTATTGGACTTCTTTAAAAGCTCTTTAATAGTTGTTTGCACTCCATGAAATAGACTCCATAATTATATTTTGAACTCAATAATATATATCTCTCTTCTCTTCAGCAAGTGATATAACTCTGCAGTCTAACATTTACTTCTATTTACTACCATTAACTTAACATTTACTACTACTGATTTTCTCTTTTATAAGTTGTTAATGTAGCCCTTTTTTTCTGACATAATATTACAACCTAAGGTAATGTTTCTGTATTAATTCAACTATACATAGAGTTGCTACAATTTTTTTTAGAAAATTATAAAATGTTTACGTATAGTTTACCTATAAATGTTTGAATATTTTAGTTTCTTGTATTTGTATTGTATGGAAATTTTCGATTAGTAGGACAAACGTATTTATTTATTAATTTATAAGACTTTTATCCTTTAAGTTGGTAATGTTGCATTTTAGTAAAAGGGTTCTTTTGTATCACCAATTAATTTGTATTACCAATTAATGGTAATTGGAAACTGTAATTTGGTAATTTGTAAATGGTAAGTTAGTAACTGTAAAATAATAAAGTTCCTTCGAAGAAAAGAGAATTCTTAATTTTAATGTATTTTTTGTCTACATGGCAATACCGAGAAAAACAAACTTATTTTTCATTATATATTTATACTGTAAACACTATATTCAAACAGACCAGGAATTTATGTTCCTGAGAAAGGTGAAAGTAGCATATTTGGTTTTTTTTTTCTCCAACTTAGTAAAATTTAGTACAGGGGGAATTGTTGACTCTTAAGTAAGCAAGGTTGTTTATTCAAATAGATATTCTATTTTTCTTGCATATAAATTTTCAATTATTATATCATTTTATTTATTTTGAGTATTTTTGTCCAGAGTATATATGGATTTTTAATTTTGTTATACAATAGTATGGAAAACTATTTTCATCGCCAAGCTGGGATCACTGTGTGCCTTTAAAATTAAAATTAAAACTTTGCCTTTAAACTTAAAAATGCCTTTAAAATTAAGTACCAGAAAAAATAAGGAACATTTCATAATTGCGCTTACATTTATTTGTTTATTTATTTACATATTCATGAATGTATTATTTATTATATTTCATTATAAGTGGAGTGCTGGCTAGATTATAAACAAAATTATAATTACAAAAACAAACCTCTTGACAAGAAAAAAGTACCTTATTTTAGTGTATTTTTTCTTTGACTTGGTATGATTTATCTTTACGAGAAACGGCTGTCACGCAAAAGGTCGCAAGTATGTGTAAACGATAAATTCTGAAGTGATAATGAAATTTATTATCGGAAGTTCTTAATCCCATTTCAAAATTACTTACTATGGGTTATACAGCAAGTATTCAGTCAGTACCAAAGATTGAATGTTTTAACCAAATACCATCTCTCGTAAGGGTCACAAGTTATATTTGGTTGAATAATTCTATTCCATTTCAAAATTATTTTTTGTGGTTTCCCCGTTGACACTATTGTCATATAGGATTTATGAAATATGAAAATTATTTAAACACTAAGACTGCATGCGCCATACATGAATATGAATCGAAACTGGAGTTTGTTTTTTGTTGAAGGGGATAATTTGTTGCAGGACAATCAGTGCATGCGGATTAAGATTCTGGGAGACTGTTACTACTGCGTGTCGGGCCTGCCAGTGTCACGGCCTAACCACGCCTGCAACTGCGTCAACATGGGGCTGCAGATGATTGACGCCATCAGGTGAGGATTGACGGAGGTACTATAGTACCTGTTTACTTTACTTTAGTGCTGTACATAAACAAATCTTGACCCATGCTTAGTGAGCATGGGTTAGATGTAGACACACACAATACACATACTTTCTCACTAACATTGAACAGAACACATTAAAGCAAAACATCAAACATTGTTACCAAAAGTATAGCAATTATGAAGAAATTCAATTTCTATATTCCGAGGTATTTACATATTTTAAATCCTCCGAGTCCAATTTCGAAGGTTTTTTTTTATGATATCTATGGATATATATTTGTCATAGTTGTTGTTTAGTTTGTTACCAAAATTGCCTTGGGAACTTTCTGTTCAACTGATAGAATAAAGATAAAAGTACTTCAGTTTTGATTGATGAGTAAAGTATATATCTTTCAATGTTTTCCTTCGACCTATTTTTTACGTTAAATTTACCATCCATGTTAGACTCATTCGTTTTTTGTCCTCGCTACCAGATAAACGTCAGTGTATGCGAATTGAAGAGATAAATATTATTCAATAAATCTGAGCTGCAAGTAAAACTAAGGTCATTCGTTTAGAAATTATTATATGTTATTTCAATTGATGGATTAAAGCAATGAATTAAGAATAGTGGCATTGTCAACGCCGAGTAAGCCACATTTAGCACCTACTCAGTTTCTGTTTCTGTGAAGGCACAAATAGTTCTGCTGAAATTGAGATAAAAATGGAAAAATACTCCACTGAACTAAACTTTATTCAAGTTCAGAATCAAATTAATGGTGATAAAGGTGACATGATTGGGAATGAAGTATATTTCAAGATGAATATTTCCTTTAGTTGCTCAATCCCAAGGGGTTATTAGTACTTGTAACGGAAATCAGTCCCAACCCAATCCGTTAACATTCATAATATTAATAAAAACGAATCAAACTTTAATCAATACCTTTAGTTCAACTACTTGAAAATATGCTACGCAATTTTTATAGGACTTATAAAAAATGACACAGTTTATTTTGTAATGGGAAATTGAAAGGGAATGTGCAGCAGATTATTTCACCATTAGAAACTTTGGGAGAGAATTACTCAATGACGTTGAGTATACCAAAAAATAATTTTCTAAGAAAAATAAACAACTAAGCAAATATAATTCGGCAATATTAATTTTGTTTAAACTGAATAATATTAAATTTTTTTATATCACATTATAATTAAATATTACATTTTTATTTTAATATGATGTTATAAGTGTTTAAATTATATAATATCTGAATAATATATAATGAATTATAATTAATCTGAATATAATTATATTATTATTTACACCGTCATTTGGTTAACCAACAAAGCAATCGTATGGCTGCTAATACACAAAATTGCAAATAAATTAAACAGTTAAACTTTCATTGAGTTTGAGAAACTCTATATGGCTAATCTAAAAGATTTTTGAAAGCATATGTTCACTATTTTGGACATATTGAAAAAATAGAACTCTTTAATCTTTGTATAATTCATCATACCAAAATTATCCATCAAATTTTAAATCAATGTTATGAAAACTTATCACTTCAAATATAACTAATAGTCTTCCAAGAAAATATGTAAATTGTGCAACGGAAATTATGTTTTATATTATTGTAGGAAATTTAAATCTCTTTTTATTCCACATCATGAAGTGAAAGTCAAGATGATAGAATTGTATTCAATTGCCTCAATTCTAAAATTTGTATAAGCATACTTTGATTTGTTGATCGTAAGTCAGAAGGTTATTAGCTGTGCGGGAAATGGATCCTTCTACCTTACCAAATTATTGTTACTAATATTAATCAAATTAAATAACAAATGTTAATGTGCACAGTAGTATGCAGGAGTCAACTAATCTGTGACAAAACATTGCGTCTTCCTCAAATGTTGAAAATAATCATCAATTTGAGTAATTTCACCTTTCCACTTTTGTTGGAAGTTGCAAGAGTTTAGGACAGGAATGAAAGACTTTAATTGTAAAAGGGTTTGCTTGACAGTTTAAATGGTTTTGCTGGTAAGGTTATTTTCACTTGGAATGGGTCAAATTTGATAACTGTGTTATTAATCACTATATTACAAGATTAATAATTAATTCAATTCAGGGATTTTGGAAATTTGAAGAGTGTAAGCTAACTGACAGGAAGTGTTGAACTGTATGGAGAAATTTATAGTAGTACCAATCACACATCTATGTAAATTTTCGAAGTTATTATGCACAATATACCCTTGAAGGGTGATAATTCAGAACTAGGTGATTCAATGGGCATTACATGAGGCTACTTGTCCTTCAAAGGTGATTATTACTCAAATACGATTTCGTTTTGAATATTCAAATTTATAAGAGTTCGGGGTATTAAAACACTTGAAAATAATATCAAATGAAGACACTAATTTGAAAAATGTTTGTACATACCACATAATTAAATAAAAGAAGGTTCTTTTACCACTAAAGGGTGATAAGTATTTGATGCTTCAAGTAATATTGCATCTGAAGTATCATTAAATACATTTCACATTCTAGAGGCGGAGTGCAATCAGACTCGTTTAACATAACTAATACATTTAGAACTTAAAAAAATGTAATGACAACAGTTGTTGGAAAAGTATTTTGATTGAAGCAAATTGATCTTTAGAGTGAAAATCCTACTAATAATATCCTGCCAATTTTCTACAATTTGTTTTTAGAGATCTGTATGTAAACGACCTCATGACATGCTTGAGGTGACTATAAAATGAACTATTAAATATGTCAAATTATTGTGGATTCCTTTTCAAAAAGTAAATGTCCACACTTATGTCCAAATTAAATACAAAAGGAATATAAGTTTCAAAACTATTAAGGGAAATACTATGCAGAAGTACAAACGTCAGTGTACTATCACAGATGTTGTCTGTTCTTTAGTAGGGACATTAAAATGATCTTCACTGCATCGTACCAATTTGGAAAATTAATCACAGAATATTACAAATAAATATGATATATTCTAAAATCGTCTATAATCACGTTATAAGAATATTGTTTTAACTAATTCATTTAAGAGGAACTGTTTTCATCCTAAAACATATATGGTAGTTTCTGTCATAGATTCTATAAAATGTATAATGATGGAAGAAATCAGTTTTTATGTACAGCCTAACTTTTATATCTACCAATATTATTAGGATCCAACTGAAGGGCTTAGCTTGTATCGTGCTTCTACGTATTGAAATATATGAGCATACACAAACACATACAGGAACACATCCATCCACCCTACAAAAAAAGTTAAAAAATGATTTAGAGGACTTTATCTCAAAAGTTATACTTTAAATGACAAAAATGATATTTTTAGATTATTAATATTCACATTACTTGTTGTAACTTGAATGGTTAAATATTTATTTTATGAAAATGTATGCTTTTAGAGGAGCGATGAGTGAAAATAAAAATTTAAATTTATGAGCAGGAAAGAAATTGGAATGGCTTTAGAAAGGAAAGTAGCTTTAGTTGAGCATCAGACGCTTGTGATGAGGGACAAGTCCTAAGCATATCCTTTAAGGGTGTTTGAATATATCAGCATAATGTGCCATTGCCATCTGGTATTCATTAACTCAGTCCACCTTCCCCGCCAACTTAAGTGAAGTGCGGAAACTTAGGGGTCACTTACCCTGAATCGCACACACTAACCCTTAATATTAGACCTCAATCGTGACTATGACCTCTTCCAAATGCTGTCTGGTCATTGTAACCAAGTTGAGAAATATACTGTTGAAAGCATCACATAAACTAAGCTTCACCAAACACCTGATTCAAGAAATTAAGGGTACCTTCCACAGTGGACCCTTTCAACATAAAGTAAAGAACACAGAAAATTACAGACAATATTTCGACAGCCACGATAAAATAAAGAAGTGATCTATGAAAATCCTAGCGATATTACACAGAAAGATACACATAAAAAACTGAAACAATAACATATACATTTCTGTTCACGTCATCATTAGAAGTAGAAATTGCTAGAGGTAACTATTTAATAAAACTAGAAATTTTAATCCGTATATATTATATATATATATATATATAAACAATACGAATGATATATCGGTTATCTGAAGAGTAAAACTAAAATTAAACTGGTTTTGGCGAGTCTTCAAGTTCAAATTATACTTCCAATGATGATGTTTCAATTTTATTTACAAACTTTTTGATAGAAAAAGAAATAATTTATCTTCAATATTCTTACTTCCTTCTATAAGAAATATTTAAACTAAAATAGAAAAGTCACATTTTAGCTCTAATATATATGATTGGCTAGTTAATGACCAAATTAATATTTTTCTTCTAATAGTGTGGTACATTTGAAGTTTGATGGAGTCAATGACACTGGGATCATTGGCGCCATCCAATTCTTTTGCTCTGGAAAAGACCGTAAATCCACTGCATCTCGTCTGTTGGGTCACCTCTGTCTTCATGCCAAAAAATAGGAGGACTACACTTCCTCAGAAAGGTTTGTTTCTGTGGTCAGGTTGAGACCAGTTTATAAGCAACCAGTTTATACACCTCTGCCGTATTGGCGAAAAAGTTTATGAACTTACACCTCCCTTATTATAAACAAGAGTTACCAGTATACTTCAGCCTCACTAGTGTTTATTGTTTTTGGCAGTTTTTGTGGGTTCACAAAATTTAATCTACTGTTACTGATTATTGGTTGTTTCACCAAATGTTGACAGAGTGAATTGTTCTGTTGGGAGACTTCATTGTTCCACATCTATCGGAGTTTATTCTGTAGTTCTGCTAATTAAATTGACGGATCACAGTCACTAAAGTTTTTAAAAAGGTTGACAAAACTTATTTAAACTGACTCAAATTTGTCAAACTCTGAGTTGACAAAATTTAACTCAGGGCTTGCCCTGATAAAGATAAGAGGACACTTATCAGGGCACTGTTACGATTTTACTGGTTCTGTAACTATTCACTGTTCCGCTTTTGTCAATGCCAGCTCTTCACTAATATCCGTCAGTGAGCCTTCCAATATAGACATGTGTCTTTTCTATTCGAAACATAATTTGGTAGATGTGTGGTAAACATTCAGTCAAATAAACAGGAGTTACAGTTTTCCGATTCAGCTATACCAATTCTATACAAAATAGAATTTTGCCAATGACGTAACTATTACTGTTTTTTGTTACGATTTTAATTTGAGGATTGGTAATGATCAGAAAAGGAAACAAAAAGGTGAGGAAATAAAATTCTTTTTGTTATCTGGTCAGGATAACTCGAGGGCATGCTGTCTTTTCTTAGGTCAGTTTGTTTGACTGGAAAACATTTATTTCTCGACTTGAGAACTCACTGTCCCTGTAAACTTTTACCCATTTATCCAACATATGAAGAGTTGCAACCTCCACAAGGAATCCTACAAATACAACCTTCCTTTTCTTTCCTTCCACGTTTAGGAAAGTTGGTTGTGTATAAATTCAAAAAGAAACGGTCCTCCAGGGAAATAAAACAATTTCAGAAAATGAACACGTATAAGCCTCTGACAAAAAACACTTCACAATCTCACAAAACAGTATTTGGATGAAAAAGATTAACTATGTATCACATTGTAACACATTCATAGTGACACTTGAGGATAATTATATGAAATTAGTCCAACTGACTAGACAATGTTCAATTGTTGATCATACATGAGTGTTATATTAAAGATCTGTGTTTGTTTTAGGTTTGTGAGGGAGGCCACTGGATTCAATGTGGACATGAGGATTGGAATCCACACTGGGAATGTCCTCTGTGGAGTCATAGGGTTAAGGAAATGGCAGTTTGACGTGTGGAGCGATGACGTCACTCTGGCCAATCACATGGAGTCTGGCGGGCTGCCTGGGTTAGTCCATTTGATTTTTATTTTCCCAAATATATTTCATTTCCTGATTACTCATCAGTATGTGCAAGTATATTTTAAATAATGTATTAGAGTATAATATACTATCACTTAAGAACTTAAAAAAAAAATAGAATTTGAAATACGATTTGCATTTTTACAATTTAATAAATTAACTTACAGCACTTAACTTCACCAATATAATGAAGTGCGAGCAATTGAAATATTAATCTTAGTAATAAACCTTATTAGAATAATATAATCTAAAAGAATACCTATATGACTAACAGGTAAATGTTTAATGTAAACTAAGTCCAACGCCAATTTTACATTTGTACATATTTTTAAGATTTCAAACTTACTATGACAAATGTCATAGTGAAAGAGGTTTCAAATAAATGCTTTAGAGAATAAAATTTGTAAGTCTAATCCTGGTTTCAGATTATCTGAAATGTTATTTATTTTGAAATTATTTTAATCTGAATTATTTAATGTATTTTTTTATCTTTTATTACATATAACATTTACTAATTTTGACCTAGATCGAATTTAAGGAGTCAACGATATAGAAGTTGACAACACGTAATTAGACAGCTAATTTCTTTATTAGTGGCGTACACACAAAGGAAACGCTTGGAGTGATCATCAACATATCATCATATATGATACCAAAAATGCTGCTAATATGAAACTCAAAATAAATGAGTCATATATCTGTATTTTTAGAAAAACTGTTTTGATGGGGTGGGTGGGTAGTGGGTATCTCTATGACTCCAGGAGAAGTTCAATAACGAACAACAAATAAACTTCATTATATTAAAAGAATCGGAAAATCCATGGGAGAGGGGCAAATTTATTGTGGATTGCTTGCATCCAGTGCTGGTCTATCAGCTCACTCTACTCTTGTTGACAGCGTCACATAAGAATGTCCGCTCAAGTGGGATGGGAGGCCTACTAGACTTCTCTTGACTTTGAGCCGTCAAGCTCAGTCCCTTAATTGGACTAGCAGTGAGCCCTCTTACTTGCACTAACAAGCTCTCTCCTGCCTGCACACCACTAGCCTCTTTGTGCTCTACTAATAAGACACCTGTATCCTTTAAAAAAAAAACCTACTCTATTTTCTTAGAATGCAGAAAGCAACTCGAAGAAAGATATAAGAAAAAGAAAATAAATACCATATCTCAATGACAACTAAAGATTAAATTTACAAATATGTTTCTACTAGATAGAATAGATAAATTGTTTATATTACTTCACAAAAACAATTAAACATGTAAAACAATGAACATGTAAATATTCACTAAGTGGATCAATCAATAATCAATATTCAATATTTTCAATTCACTTCTTCTCCTGAGGACGACCGCCATTACGGTCGAAATATTGAAAAGTGAGTCTTTGTTATGTTTCTGCCTATGTGTCACAGTTTATTTTAAGTGTAATCTTTCCTGCCAGACTGTTTCCATTCATCATGGTATAAATATATATTGTTAAATAACGCCCCATATTTGCCTTATATCTGTTTGTTATATAATTTCTCTAATTTCCGAAATCCTTCATTAAAACTATAAAGGTTATCACCAATACTATTAGTCGACGTGTTTCCAATATACCACATTCATCAATAATGAAAATAACAGTGAGTTGTTCAGTTTATATATAGAAGGTGGATTAGTATAGGAATGTTTACAGAACATCGCCCTTGGATCAGGGAGCAATAAGGTGAGGGGGGGGGGGGGTGTTAAGCTAGGGTGGGGTTGGACTCACCTACTACCTGGCTAATCTGGGTCGGTCTGTTAGAAAATAGTTTTAAAATTTTACAAGAACTTTTAAGTTGATTGTATATGGCTGGATGCTTATCTTGAATTATTATTGCTTCTATTAATTGTAGTCTAAAATGGTTCTTTTCTCAGGCAATATTTTTTGTGGAATTGACCATCATCTCTCTTGTAAGTTTTGTCTGATGAACTGAACTAATATTCATACCGGCGGAAAAATGCATTGTAATTCTTCTGGACAATGAAGTTGTAGTCATTCCTGCATATGAGCTTTTACAGGTTTTGCAGCTCCAAATGTTACATAAATACTCATACAAAAGATTTATATTCCGGAAATTAGAGAAATTATATAAGAAAGAGATACAAGCCAAATATGGCGCGTAATTTAACAATATATGTTTAAATGAAAGACTGCTTCCAACTTTAACTTTTAAAAATATATATATGTATATATGATCAAATCACAATATGAAATGAGAAAAAAGGACTAAGATCATTCAACCGTAACAAGCGGTCTTCGTTAGAGCCAAAAATCCTAGTCAGACTATGACGAAGACCGCTTGTTGTAGTTGTAATGGTATGATGATTATAAATATGTATATATTATCAACAGGAAAACAAACCACAAAGGCCAATAAACGTTTCACATAAACTACAGATCCAGAGTAAGAGGATGAACACACTTACCTTTTCTAATTTCGGTTGAACTGTCATCAGGAGAGTAGAGATGGGAACACCAAGCGCACTTCCGAAGTGACGTTTGGTGTCCCTATCTCTACACTCCTGACTGTAGAGAATTAGAGACTGTAAGTGTGTTTGTCCCTTTACTCTGTAACAACAGTTTACTGTGAAACGTATATATATATAACTACATATATATATATATATATATATATATAGTTCAATATAAACAAAGAAACATAGAGAAATCAGAAGAACACACTTACAGTCTCTAATTTTCGGTTTGAACCGTCTTCAGGAGAGATAAGAGAGGGAAACCAAGCGCACTGGATCAGAGACGGTTGGAGACCAACAGTGTTGCCGCATGCGCGCCCGTTCACAGAAAATAAGGTAGACAGGAATCAATTTATAATTAATTTATCATTTATAATTACATTAAATTAATAGAATATGAAAACAATAAATATATAAAAAAGAAAAAATTGAAAAGATAAGGGAAATTGATACAGAGACATTGACCATAGCTTAGTCAGTACTTTTGCTTAGGTATCAATTTCTCTGTATCAATTTCCCTTATCTTTTCAATTTTTTCTTTTTTATATATTTATTGTTTTCATATTCTATTAATTTAATGTAATTATAAATGATAAATTAATTATAAATTGATTCCTGTCTACCTTATTTTCTGTGAACGGGCGCGCATGCGGCAACACTGTTGGTCTCCAACCGTCTCTGATCCAGTGCGCTTGGTTTCCCTCTCTTATCTCTCCTGAAGACGGTTCAAACCGAAAATTAGAGACTGTAAGTGTGTTCTTCTGATTTCTCTATGTTTCTTTGTTTATATTGAACTATATTTGTCCGTTTTGGATCGTATTTCCAACGAAAAAAAGTGTATATATATATATATAACTACAGAACAAAAAAGAGACTAACACTCACGATTCTTGATAATTTTGGCTGCATTGGTGCCTTCAGGAGAGGTAAGGAAAAAGAAGAAGGAACACAGGAGTGGAGAGGTAAATGTGTCCACAGACCCATACAAAGTGCCAAACATTACAGCCATCTTGCCATCGTGGTCAATGAGTAAATGAAGAAATAAAAAATAAAAATCGTATTAATGTAAAGGAGGAGAGAAAGGAAAGAAGAAAAGAGAAAAGGTGAAATCTTGAATAAATAATTAAAAAAAATAAGAAATATGACTGAAGTTAACAAAATAAATTAACAAATAAACTAAAAAATAATAAAAAATAAAATAGAAGAAGTCATCTAGTCAAGTTAAGACCAGGGGTACTTGTGGCACTCAATAACCAAATGAAGGTTTCTTCAAATGCAGTACCTATCGGCAAAAGTATCACAAAAAGAAACATCAGACATTACCTCACTTTTCAAAATTTCGAACAACAGTTTTGTTGTCAGTAAGAATCATAAGAGAAGAAGGGGCAGTAGAAATAAAATCAGAGTGGCAGGTTGAAGATAAATCACCTGTCTGCTGACTATGAGCTACTGTCCGAAATATCGATCTCAGTAAGTGCATTGTCCTATCCTGTGTTCTATACATACATCAATGTCTAAACCACATTAAGGAATTAAAAAAATTGACAGTAATCTCTTCACCATAGTAGCTGCTTGTTGTCGAAATCTCTCAGAGAATTCATTTAAATACACATACACACTCATTCACACACACACACACACACACACACAAACAAACAAATATATATATATATATATAAGGTGTGTTCTCTAATCGGGATTCGGTCAATTTTCTAGGATAAAGAATTGACCGATTAGAGAACACACCTATTCTATCAAACGGTCGGTATTTTATTGAAACTGCTATATATATATATATATATATATACGACTATATATACCTCTAACCACCTCGTATATATATATATATATATATATATAACAGGATTTCACAATACACACGTGAAATAACAATCAATGATGAAACCACAATAAGAAATCGGAAAAAAGACTAAGATCTTTCAACTGTAACAAGCGGTCTTCATCAGAGTCGAAGTTAGATTGTCTTCGTCAGTTGGGCTTTTGAGTCGTACAAAGACCGCTTAGTGCGTTTGAAATATTTTATTCTTTTTTTCCCATTTTTTGTTTCGGATTGATCAATTATATATATATATATAATATAAACCAATTAAAATGAAGATAGCACACAGATAGACACAGGAATAACTCACTTCTATATTTCGACCATCGTCGTCATCAGGAGACGAAAAGTCCCGCAGGAAGGCAGAGCGGCGGCTATTTCTCTCTCTATATATATATATAAGTTGACCAAAAAGTTTTAGTTCCCTGTTTCATAATTTATTACTATAGTGTAGAAGTCAATACCCACGACAGAATAACATCAGGATACAGAACAGATGAACGGGCACTGAAAGAAAACAGGACAAGCTAAATCCTAGGAGATCGTTTAAAAATAAACTTGTACTAATCAGTTCAACTACTGAAAATTTTTCTAAATAATAATCTATTAAAGAAGTCAGTCCTTCAGAGAATCAATGTAACATATAAATCTAGAATGTAACTTATGCAAAATAGAAAACTACGAGTTTCAGAATTTAAATTACATTGGCTACACCATCATTACTCATTCTCAAAGACAGTATCCATGCATCTTGTGAACAGAGCCCCAAAGATCATAACCGGAATTCTGGTCATGTGCCATTGATTAGACAACTGTTGAATGACGTCATAAAAATTATCAATCAAGACAATGACCAAATAAGGCTGCTTATTAAAGAGGCATTAAATATTATAGTCAAACAATCAAAAATTAATAACTAAGCAAGTGGTTTTACTTGGACTCGGAAGTTACATGGAGGACAAAATAGAACAGGAACAGGACAGCACGATACCATTTGGGTCATGTTCAATGCTGCTACCACCTGTGAAACCTCCCGAACTGCCAACACAACTCTCTTCGTGATTATTGTTAATTTCCTTTTCTTTATGTCATTTTAACTAGTGTAGTTTTAGTATATTTTTTTCTTTCTTTATATTAGATTTCACATGGAAAATGATAATAACTAAAAAATGTCTGCAGATTAAATAACTGTAGTTATTAGTATGGATTAGGGGAATAAAACTATTTGTGAACTTGTGTGCATTCTTCCCTGCTTAATGGAAATTCTTAATTAAAAAACTGGCGAAAAAACAAGAAAGCATGTGAAATGAAAATAGGCAAGAATTTTAGTAACAAATGAAACAGGCACACACATGCAATCTCTCTATATAAAGTTCGTGAGTTTGTTTGTTCATCCATTTCCCGTAGAGATAGAGACCATTAATTATAATATATATATTATTTATTACTTGAATAATGTTAAAGAAAGAAAATTATTGTTTAATTCCATGAATTGAAGCCAGGGTAGCCCAGTGGTTTGCATGCTCGCTGATGGCACTACAAATGTACCATATTATATATATGTAAACAATTTTGAATTTAAAATTTTAATAATATTAACAATGAAATAGAGTAAAGGCATGGAGCCAGGGTAGCCTAGTGGCTTCGTGCTCGCCGATGACATATAAATGTAACAAAAACAAAAATGTTTCTTAATTGAATATTTGCGTAATATAAGCATTGGCAATAAAGTAAGGTATAGAACCAGAGTATCCCAGTGGCCTGCGTGCTCGCCACTGACAGTAGCAGTAATATAACATAAATAAATGTAAGAAAAAGAATTTGAATTTAATATTTGAATAATATATACAATGGTAATAAAGTAAAGGCATGAAGTCAGGGTAGCCAGTGGCTTGCTTGTCTATATATAATTTGCCAACAGGTCTCCTCTCAAACATATATTGTTGAAGCTAGCAGCAGCTTCTGCACTAATCATTTTAACGTTAGTGGCCTCGATCTTTCGGTTAATATTTCTTTCTTCATGCAAGATTTACCACAATATCTGTCCAAGGGATATCATAGTAGTTAAAAGAATCCAAGCTTTCAACGATTAAAACATTAGTCCTCGGGAGTGTAACTTTGTGGACGTTCAGGTTGCTTCACCTCTCCTGTTATTAATCTTCAACCATGGGACACTATCCTGTTTCGAGTGACTGGTTTACCTCCAAAAATTATCTACCGTTTGGAATGTACCAAATATGATTGGCACAAATACTTCGTTATTTGATAGTTCACTGTACGAAGTGCACCTGCACTTAGTCTAAAAAGATGAAGCTTCTATTAGTTCATTGTTTTTGCATTTATTGTTTTATTTATTAAAATTTTTATAATTCAATTATTAATTATTTTTTATTATTTTATTATTTTAATTTTAATTTTTACTAGAGCTTAGTTTTTTTACTTTTTGTCATTTATCTCATGCTCCGTTCATTCCTTTTATTTATTATTTTTTTTAATTCCATATCCTATACTTAATTTTAAATTGATTCTTGTCTTACTTATTTCTTGTGACCAGAAGCTCATATGGTTACATTGTTGGTCTTAACCGTCTCTGCACCACGGTGCTAGTTTCCCCCAAACCAAAGTTGAAACCAAAACCACGGTTGAAACCAAAAATTAAAAAAAAAATTAAGTGTCATTTTTACATTTATCTAACTATCGTTTTTTATATTATATTTTATAAATATATATATACATACTCGTACATATATTTATATATAACTTATACCTATACTGACTATGAGTGAAAATATGACGAAGACCGTTATTTGAATGTTTTTGGGTAAATTTCTGAATTTTTAGTGTGGTTTCTACATTGATTTTTGTTCCACATGTTTGCCGTGAAATCTTGATATAATATAGTAGATTTATGGTGAGAAAATTTAATTGAAACTAAAAATAACATAACACAGGGCACAGAAAAGAACAAAAGTATTTGTGCATCGATCGTGGTGTGTTTTGTTTTGTTTTCTGTATTATATTTGGTTTCTATTAAGTCTTGTCAGTCATTCATCTCTGTCAAAGGACAGAAAAACCGTCATGATTTTAAAATATAGCAGTTATGTTATAAATTATTTTAAATAGAATGTTGATTAGAATATTGTAAAACTGCATTTTCAATGGAACTGCACCATGATCAGTGCAAGGTCCCAACGAGAATCAAGAACACAGGAATTACAAATAATATAAAATTTTTCGTCAATTAAAACCTAGTAGTAAATTATTACTAGAGGTTCAGAGGACGTTAGCAATATATAAGCAAATATTCCTTTTTACATGGCATGTATTGTGCAATGTCGAATCATACCCATAATATGATATGAAAAAAAACGTTACATCCATGTTTTCTACATATACTGACAGGTACAACTACTTAATCACTTTCAATATTTAACTGAATGTTATTCTAAATGTTATAGAAGCTAACAGCTGACTTGAGCTTGTATGCAACATTTACTTCCAATTGAGTTCTGAGGTCGATATTAATTTAAATGAGTAACATAGGCAGAAAGGGATCTGAACATAAAAATAGCACTAAAAACAGTTAAAATAAAAATAAAATACCTTTTAAAATAAATAATAATATAGGAAAATAAATTTAGTTGTTTTCCTGAATTGTTCAAATGTATGTGAAAAGTTTTTTTGCACTTTTCTTGGGCCCAAAGACTGTTAGCGTTTAGTGTGCCTCTGTTTCACCATTGTATTCTCTCTGTCTGGTATCTGACATGTTCACTTAGATTTGTAATCAGCGACTATTCACATACACACATATGCTTCTCAATGGTCTTTTCAATGCATCCCCTGGTTTTGTGGACAGGTCAATATTTTCTGGGCAGCCTAATTTGTATGCGGATACTAGAAGGTTATCCTCAGTGACGCAACTGAACAGGTAGTTTAATGACACACACAACTAAACATCATAAACACGCCTCCATACACGTAGCCATCGCACCCACACTCCCATTGACTTCCTTCTTAAGGATTACAATTAGACTTCGACAGATACATTCTCTGGCCTGCTATTGAAGACAGATCTGATGAAAGAGCTCTTAATGTTGAAGGGAAAAATAGTATGGCCAGCACCTACCAGCTGAATAGTTTTAGGAATACTATACTGGTCAGAGACCTGGGTCGTCCCCCCCGAAGGGGAAATGTCCTCAAACCCGGACAGGGCCCTACCCACAAGGTAGGTACCAGTTTCAAGAGCTCTTGAAACTCTTGAAAAAAAAAAGCACCATATACCAGGACGGGAGCCGGTCGATAGTTACCTGGCTAAATCTACCCGATGCCTGGAAGCTCGCAGGGCCGGCGGGAGGTCATTCCCCCCCCTTCGACCACCCAACCAGCGAGACCTCCAGCAGCCGAGGCAACTGGGAGAGACCCAGCCGCACCAAGATCAGAGAAACACGGCAGAAGCAGGGAGGGCAAAGCGCCTTCCCTCCCGCCAGCACCCGGCCAAGCCTCCCAGCACCAAAGCAAAGCCCCAGCGAAAGAAAGATCCCGACACCGGAGACACACCGTGACTAAGGGAAAAATAGTAATAGTGTGAAGCGCCTACGTGAGGACAGCAGGCAAACCAGGTGACAGTCAAGTCGGTAAAATCAGCAGATATGGAGGACATAGTAGCCAGCTATCTATACGATTGCACACACATCCTGCAGAAGGAAAAAAACCTGGAAGCTGTGACTCTAAAAAATTGGGATGAGGAATGAAGCACCAGAGCTAAAGAACTAGAAACTGGGAAATAATTTCCGACTATAAAGACAAGGAAGAAGCTTGGCGA
Source organism: Hermatobates lingyangjiaoensis (assembly GCA_026182355.1). Lineage (NCBI taxonomy): Eukaryota > Metazoa > Arthropoda > Insecta > Hemiptera > Hermatobatidae > Hermatobates > Hermatobates lingyangjiaoensis. The sequence goes on along the minus strand of JAPFBL010000035.1, from coordinate 849,296 downwards.
CTTACTGACTGACAATGAACAACCTGGATATTATTTAAACCGATTCAAATGTTTGAAATCCAAATTGTGCATGTGATGAACTGATCAGATATGAAACCATTTAATCTACCATTGTTCCCCATAAAATCCTTTCCAAGAAATTTTAATACAAACAATAATAACTACAGAGTATGACCAGCCAATCAAACAAAATAGATTAATAACAGAACGATTTGTACATGAGTTTAAAATTTATTTATCTAATATTTCGTTAGAAGTCTTTTGAGTGATATTAAACTCTTGAAAGCGTAACATTGTAATGAATGAATATATTATAGGTGATTATGCATATTTTATTGTTATTTAGATTATATCCGAGTTTTGCTTTTATATTTATTTATAAAATATGTAATATTTGCAATTTATATTTTATGTCTAAGTCATATGTTCTGTATAGCCATATGCACGTTATACATATTGCAACCATGGGCAGTTAGGAGTAAACTTCCTCATAATACGGTTACTGTACTAGACAAAAACAAAACAAAACACACACATATAAACTCAAAGTTTTTAATTTTGGTTTATTGTTTTCTTTGCTATTATATCTTATCAACGCTATATTATTATAATAATTTTATATTGATAAAAGAAATGACCTCACTGTGAATGAGATTAGTTTGAATATTGAATGAAAAAGATATAATTAAGTAAAAACATGATGAATTATATAGAAGTTGCGTTTTAGAAGTTAGAGAGCCCTAGAGGAATCTTTTCCATTTATACCTGTTTTTATTACTGCTATTTAATTTTCAAACTCCTCTTCTTCCTTCATCTGCCTTAGGATTTTTTCCTTTTTTCTCGATTAATATCAGCTTGTTAGATCAAGCTTGTAACTCTATATCTCAACTTCTTTTTATCTAATGATTGTTTGGCAAATTACAGAATTAAATTTAAAATGTGTTTTTTCTAATTAAAAGTCACGTTTTACAACCTCTTGTTATATTTCTACTTAAAACCTATAGCTTTTGTTTGTTTTACAAATTTCGTCAAAACAAAATATATCACAAAAATTAAGTAAAATGCATAACTAAACACAATATTATTTCTTCACTAAATGTTTAATGATATACGTAAGTGATGTTTGTATAACTTTTGGAATATGTAATATTAATTGCGATAATTCAGTTATTAAAATTAATTTAAGCAAAGAAGGCATTGCATGTAATTAAATATCAGTTCATTTTGAGCTATCAGTTTAATAACGTTTGCAAAAGTTCTTCAATTATGAAGTCATAATTTATAAACAGTAAAAGACGACTCTATTGAAAATTGAAGTTTAATGTACTGCTTTCCGAATTTGTCTGTTGAAATCTAACAGATTTCAGACTTCTAGAGAAATTTTAAGAGCAATGACAAAAGACTTTGACATATAGTTCAAATCAGGTGAAAGAGTAGTTTCAGAGGTATCTCTTTCAAGCTCAGTGGGATTACAGGAAGCTTCAGAGATGTCTATTTCAAACCACTAATTAACAGTAGTTTTAAAGATTTTTAGTTCAATTCAGTAAGTTTCAGGTAGTTTTTAGAGAGGTCCCGCTTACATACTGCACATAATTCTAAGGTATACTTCCGAGTCTTTATAACTAAAATGCACAAACTTGAATCTTTAACTTGATATCTATTTCAAAAATTAATGCAAGAAAAAACAGTTGCAAAAAAAGATTTATTTTTTTAAAAATTTGACGGATTTGCATGTTTTGAGGCCTTTGGAGTAAATTTTCAAGGTATCGTTTATGATGTTCGTCAGTGTGTGGGTGTTTGAGTCGGTGTGTATTTTATCATATTAAGGTCGTAATTCTGGACTCATGTCATTTAAATTGAAAATATATAGCAGTTGACTTGAAATACAACTATATTGTTTTTCAACATCAAACAACGAGTAAATAACTGATATGGGGTAAGGCAGTTATTTTATTGTTTAATATAATATATTTAATTATAAGTTCTTTTAAACTCCCTCAAATGGTAACAAAAGAAATTGACAGTATAACAAACTGGTAAACTTCACCTCTTCTGATTGATGGAGCATCAGATTGTTCTTTATCTTTTCCATTTAATGATTTGATTTAATATATTATAATTACAATTAAAAAAATGCTTGTTAGTTATCATTACTTCCTTTGAGGACTATAAATACAATTCTATTTCCTTTATAATTATTAAAATGTTGGTAACCATATTAAATTAATTTTACACGCATTTGGCAGTAACTTTAAAAAATGTTAAAGTTTTGTGAAACCACTCCAATTAATTTAAATAAAAATGATAAAAAATTTTTGCCAGATGAAAAATGTTATTATTTAAATAGAGATGGATGAGCATATCCGACTCCTGAGAAGAACATGACATTAATGAAGTCGAAAACCATCAGTTACTGACTGATGCCAGGCCTCTTAGTTCTCCATACAATATAGTTTTCAATATATGCTCTTTATAATGTACCAAATTGTCATCATTTTGGTAACGGATACATACTAATAATTGTCATTATATCAGCTACATGCTGTAGCTGATAAGTTTTATAATATTTATACAACGATTTTTACTGTGATAATAATAATCTACATTAATATTCAAAGAGGAATCATGACTGACAGATTCGTAAACGCAGAGTAGAAACTAATGAATCAAGAAAAATAAAATAACCAATGACTCAGTCAAGTAAAAAGAAGTATTTCTGGGAATTGAATCCCTAACTATATAAAATTTGGGATAACTGACTTAGTTTGAATAATTGATAACCTAACTATCAGACCAAAATATTTTAAAAGCAGATAACTTTAGAGAAAATTTAAAACCCTGTCCATCAGAAATTTGATTTTTAACAACTTTTATTAGTAACATTTTTTTCCTGCAAATCATCTAAGTTGTCACAATTGTGACAACACAATATAGGCACACATTGTACACAATGTATTATTGTGACAAACAATAATAGGCAACTATTATGTTTCATCTGTGCAGCTATATATTGGAAATCGTAACATTTGGAGACATTGACAATTGATATATTAAAATAAATGAAGTGATTTAATTGTTTGTTAATAAGTTTGATTGTACGTTTACCAAGAAGCTTGATAATATGTGTACAGTATAGCCACCATTAAATAAATGAAATAGGTAAATTTCATGAGTGTAGACCAAAGGAGATGTTGATAGATAATGTTTGAAGACAGTTGTCAAGACTGGTGTGTTGCAGGCGAGTGCACGTAACGCATTCGACTCTGATGCAGCTGAACGGCAAGTACGAGGTGGAGCCTGGAGGAGGGGCAGAACGCGACTGCTACCTCGCAGACCACAAGATCGACACTTACCTCATAATTCCTCCTCAAGTCAGTGTCTTTCTCTAAAAAGTCTTCTCTTACAGATTCTGTCAACCGTTGCATCATCATAGCGTACTGAAAACAAATCTAAAGTGTGGTCAGAGTAACTGCTTGCTAATGCCTAAGTGCAAAGAGTTCTGCCTGACTGTCACTTAACAAACAGCATTTTACAACAAAAGCAAGCAATTTACACATTTATGTATAAAGAATATTAGATTTGCTAATACAACTCACTTTGACCTAACTCACTTTGTATATAATAGCACAACTTTATTTAAACCTTAAACACTTTAATTAGTTTGTTTATAACTTTAAACACTTTACCTAATTCAATTCGTATTAGAATACCCTCCATTAGTATACCCCTCCTGCTGCGAAACATAATTCATCCAAAACGAAGTTATTATGAAGTACCATGTACGAGGTGTTTAATTTCACAACTCTAATAGTGTAACTAATAACCTGAGTGACACTTATTGCCAAGAAATGATTAGTGTATATTATTGTTATTATTTTGTTATTATAATATATATACGGTACTATTTTCTTGACCACAAAATAATAACAAACACTTTTTCTTCTTATCGGAGTTTGGTCAGTGTTAATATATGGAATCACCTTTTTGCCAACGTTTCGTCTTTATTTTAAGACATCCTCAGGGCTATAAACTAACAAAAAAACAATAAACAATGGACATTTGTCATTTCTACTTTAGAAACATCATAAACAAATTGAAAAAAACTTATCCAAGGCTGGGTAAGTTTTTTTCAATTTGTTTATGATGTTTCTAAAGTAGAAATGACAAATGTCCATTGTTTATTGTTTTTTTGTTAGTTTATAGCCCTGAGGATGTCTTAAAATAAAGACGAAACGTTGGAAAAAAGGTGATTCCATATATTAACACTGACCAAACTCCGAGAAGAAGAAAAAGTGTTTGATAATATATATATATATATTAGTTCGATTATGACTCTGGAGAAGAAAGCAAATTAATTTATTGGAACATCGTAGTCCCATTTTCGAATATCTTACTGTGGTTTGGATAGTTTTTTTTCACGTATTAACTATGAAATTTTATGTAATATTATATATATATATATATATATATATACATATATATACGAGTTCGAGATTAACAAAGAGCAACACACAAAGTAGGGAAACACACTTACAGACTCAAATTTTCGGGTAATCCGTCTTCAGGAGAAAAGAGAATGGGAGACCAAGCACGTTGTAGGCGCAACGGCAAGTAACCAACCCGGCAACCGCCAGCGCTGTCAACCGTACCCGGTCTTAAAGTATAGAATTAGGAGAAGATATAAACAGAAACTCAGATAAGCAGTACTGGTTAGGTAAAACTATAAATAGGTGAAAAATTATAAACAATATAAGATAAAAACAAACTATAAAAAACAAAAATAATGATAGAGAAAAGAAGAAAAAAAAAATAAATAAATAAAAATAAATACAATACAAAAAACTTGCATTGGTTGTTTTAGTAAATAAAAGATAGAGACTGAATAAAAGGGTACGTATGGGAAACTAGTTAAGAATAAGAATTTAGAAAAATAAAATAGGATAAAACAAACTAGTGGTAAGTGAAGAAGACAAAATAGATATACACAAAATATACGAAAGAGGAAAAAAGAAATAAGTACTAGAGAATAAAGAATACTGGAAAATAAATACATAAAAAAAAAAAATTATCTTTTAAGGTTAAGTCCAGGTGCACTGCGCGCCCCGAGCAACCAAATGTGAGCCTCCTCAGAGGCTCTAAGGGTCACGTTATTATCACCAGGGGGAATCTGACGCAGAATCTGCACACTGAAGCAGTCGTTAAAAGACAGACCGTGGGATTTGGCGTGTATGGCGACAGGTAAATTGGAGTTGTTGTTAACGGATGCTCTATGACCGTTCATACGGAGGCTGAGCTTGTTAGAGGACAGTCCTACGTAGAACGCATCACAACGAGTACAGTCCAATTTGTAAACACAATTTTTGGATGTACATGAGCAGTCCTTAGCAACAGGGAAGGACTGGTTGTGGGAAGATGGAGTGAAGTGTGAAAGGGGGTTGAGAAGCGGACAGGTCAGGCACCCCCGCCTTTCGCAACTCTTAGCGCCCACAGACGGGTGGTTGACGCTCCTGGACGTCAAGTCTCTGTGGGAAAAGAGGTTGCCAAGGTTGGGGGAACGTCTATATGAGAGGCGGGGTTGGCTGGGGAAAATAGTCGACGTGGAAGGAGAAGAGGATAGGATGGGGAACAGATCTTTGAAATATATATATATATATATATATATAGTCCAACTAGGCCATGATCCAATAACATAAAAGAACATATATAAGCGAGTATAAAACATGTATAAAGATAAAAACACTGATAGTGCTTGATTGAGTGGCTGGGTTATATTCTTTTCAAATTCTACTTACAAAATTGTTTCAAGAAATCATCAGATATTAATAAACAATAAATAAATATGTGTACAAGATTGTTGTTATGCCAGCCGAACTTCATATACGCACCATTAATGCTTTTCCAACAACACAGTGACTAAATGTTGAATGAATTAAAGTCTGCTGGATGAATATCAACCTTTGAAATGTGTCTTTACTATCTAGCTGACTAGTAGACACTGATAATACACCTACATTGCATAGCCACGAACAGAATATACAAATCACAACTTTCTTTAAATACCTGGTGTCTTAGGAAACCAGGTTATCTCAGTGGTTAATTTACTCGCCTCTGAACTTGTAGATCCGAGGTTCGATACCCATCTGTCTCTCGATTTATTCACGTGGGATGTGAATAAATCTGAGCATGTTGTCCCTCTAAGAGGACGTTAAGCCTTCAATTCTGAGACTGTACTATGTCAGGAACTCGTTAAATATCCCTACCCTAAATACACTTGAGTTAGGCAAAATTTAAGACTCACAATGTAGCATCACCAATCTTTATTTTGTGGTATCACAAAAGGCCCAATGTTCAGTCTATGAGTTTTTCCTTGTGGGATAGCAACTGCAAACTATAGGGATGCCTACTACTACTACCACCACCTGGTGTCTACATAGATGATAAAAAAATGTCACTAGAAGAACATTTCGATGATATATCTGTAAATGAGTAAGTCTGTAATTACACGAATGGATTTTTTAAATCATCTAAAAGTAATTTTATCATCTGTTGGTAATTTTCATCATTACAAAATTTAAATCTGCTTAAAACACCAAAATTGTTATTATTAAACATAAAACAAATATGAACGAAGAGATCTATAAATAAAACCATTTGAAAAAGAAACAAAATTTGGAATTTGAGTTAGGTAAACGAAAGTCAGTCATATACGATGGCCCAAAAGCAAGAGACACGATAGTACCTAATTATCGTTTGGTATGAATGTTCCCTCCTTGAGACTACTAAGTAGGACAAATTACTAATAGAGATCTTAGAAAAGGTTGCATATCGTGGTTTGATAGAAGATCATATCGTACAGAATACAAAGAATCAGTGAAACCAAACCAACTATACAAAACTACATTCTAGTTTATTTTCTAGATCGTCATTTTGCATTCATTTGTCTAATATTGTAACATTATTTGAAATTATAGCGTCTACATACGATTTCAAGTCAATCTGTGAATTTGATGCTTTCCTGAAGTTACACTTTTTCATTTGCAGATGGAGACTGGAGGGTGTGGGAGTGGCTCGGAGGAATTGATCAAGTCACGATCACCGGCCAAGATGACTAAGTACGTCGAGTGCTGGGGTGCTGATAAGCCATTTGCCAACATCACTGAGAACACTTTGGCCAAAAACATCGGCCTCACGGTAACAAACAGTATTCAATACAAGCTCATAAAACATAGAACTCTTAACAAGCTGGCATAGATACACTGAGCTTTGACCTGCACTCTGCAAAATCTTACAATCTTCCAATCAATTACAATCAGAAGGAGGCATTACTATTTTTCTAGTTTTTAATTTATTTTGTATTTTATGTAATCATAATGTAGCCTTACTGTGATTGATAGAATCATAATAGTTTTCATTTTACATGCAGGTAATTTAGTGTGATGTATATAAAAAATATATTTAAATGTATAGGTATGTGTAGCATAACAATTAGCATGCTTGCTTTTAGATTAAATATTGCAGGTTTGAGTCTTGTCCCTGCCCCTGGGTTTCCATGTGGGTGATAGGAAATATCGCTCACGCCGTCTGCGATACAACATAAATCTCTCAGTCCCAATCATACCACAAAAAACTCGAGAGAGCCAAAATTTTGAACTGACGATTTAGAATCAACTTGTATGTCACACTCATAAACTAAAATGGGTTCCAAATAACAAACGAGCTACATTTTTTGCTCCCAGAACAACAGTAAAGATGAAGGTCTATAATTATGAGTGTTGACAAGTATATTATAAAATTGATTTTCTTAAGTTATGACAGAGTATATTAATTAATTAAGAAAAGGCTTACATCCGAGAATTACTACTAATTATGAAGTCTAAGTGCAACAAAATGTTTCTCAAATTTTATTACTCTGTCGAGAAACATTGCTAGCCATCCAAAAATATTACGTTACTTCCATACTGCAATTGCTAAAGTCAAATGATCTACTAAAAACAATATATATATATTGAATTTGATGGCAGATTCTGCATTCACGACTTTCTTACTTATAGCTTCTATTTTCCTTACAATTTTCTTTTGAGAAGGTAATAATTGCCAAAGCAATTGTAAGGAAAATAGAAGCTATAAGTAAGAATGTCGTGAATGCAGAATCTGCCATCAAATTCAATAATATATGCTTGAAAGAGGACTTGCTGCCGAAATACACTAATATATATATATATGATCAAACCACAATAAGAAAGTGGGAAAACAAGACTAAGATCTTTCAACCGTAACAAGCGGTCTTCGTCAGAGTCAAAAACCCAACTGACTGGGTCTTCAGTTGGGTTTTTGACTCTGAGCAAGACCGCTTGTTACGGTTGAAAGATCTTAGTCTTGTTTTCCCATTTTTTTATTTCATTTTCTGTTCATTTACATATCTCAAATGACAGAAGGATGAAAACATAAAACTTACACATCACGAACACATTTGACCCTATATATATATAGCCTAATATCTAGTTCACTATTATTTTTCTTTCGTAAACAATGTACTTCTAAAATAAAGTTGCTTTGAATGTGGTTCTGTTTGTTTTGCTTTCAGAGCGTTGCAATGATTGAATCTAATCTACTTCCTGAAAAGAATTTTTCCCTCAATCCCAGGTAGAAAGATTATTATACTATCCTACTTTCAAAGAACATTTATTCAAAAGATTAAACTGAATAAACCTAGTTCAAAATATCTTATTACTTTCCAGAAAATATACTGGATGGGTATTTTTATGGGTATTTATACCAAGATATATCTATGGTATAAACAATTAAAGTAAATTCTAAGTCTGATTTGTCACGCCTTGTACATTTTATTAGTTTTGTGTAAACAAGAATTTTAATTATTTTAATTATCACCTTTTCAGTTGTCTGATAAGGTAGATGTTAGACACTCCGCTTTATCGACTTGTATGAATGGTTTGAGACATTGTCTCGGCTGAGTGTTTCAGCCGATCTGTCATGATACTAGTACATAGGTGAATCGCAGTCAATACACACAAAGTGAAGTGACTCATTAATATATGTGACAATGCTGCCAAGGTGTTTTCAACACACTAGTGTTCTTCTATGAATGTGTTGTGTGTCGTGACACTTTAGCTGATTATGAACTATTTCTGGTTATTGCGAGATGCATTTGTGTTTTGCCATCAACGTGTTGGTACGTCGTCACGCATTAGTGTGATTCAATAATAGTTGAAGCACTTTTTTACTAATAGTGTTTCACCATCAACTTGAAATGATGGTAAAACAATAACGTCGTTGTTGAGGTTTTTTCACATGAAAAAGTTTTGAAAATACTGGTTTTAGGTTTTGATGAATTGAATTAATGATTTTCCGTTATGTGATATATGTAGAACAACAATTTTCTTCTACCTTGCAATACCTGAATCAATTTCAAAGCAACACAGTTGCTGATTAGGCGTGGAGCTATCAAGGATTAATTACGTAGATATGTGCTTGTTGATAATATGCTTGCATTCCTGCAGTCTCTCCTGATAGTGGCAGCACTTTATGTACTGTTAAGTTCGGTTCGAGCTACAGGGTTTCCAAGTGTTACCAAATGGAGGTACTCGATGAACGGAATACAATAGTTTAATTAACAAAAAACCATTCAGTTTCTTGCTAAATTATAAAAACTTAATTTTATAGTTCTATATTTTTTAATTATTTATAAGTTAAACCTTTCGGTATTAACACAATTCCTAATTATTGAAACTAATTATTTTCCTTCATTTATTCTTCATTAATTATATATATTTCTTTATTCTTTATTAGTACAAGTAATGTTACTTTCAGTCAAGTTTATTACTAATGCCAATCGATTAGCACTCATATATTGATCAGTTTTTATTCCATTACTGTTTTCTATAATTTAAAATAATTTATACATTTTTTTGCTAGTTTTTATTTCAATGTAGCTATGCTATTTCGTTTATGTTTTTCATGGCATATGTTGTTTACTAATATACAATATGATTATATCAGACTATTGTATTGTCATACATATAATTGATATGAGAGCATGCAGTACAAGCAACTCTCTCAGAGAAGGAGTTCACCCTGATTAAAAGTAAATGAAATGTTTCCACCACAGACAAACATTAATCGTTATACTCGTAATTAAACAACACCACAGGGTATCTCAAAATCCTCCCCTCCATCTTCAGCTTAAATGGATTTAATATTCATTACTCTTGCTTTCAGATTAACTGATAAAGTCAAATATATCGTTAGCTAATAACCAGACGGAATCAGATGGGCTGAACTAATGTGAGTCAAAACTTTTAGAGAAGCTAGACATGCAGAAGCATTATTAATTCTCGTTCCTCGATACCTAAGTACATGCTTAGCTATTCAGGAATAGAAGAACTACCCAATTAGCCGTGGAAATATCTAAATCCGTCATTAAATCTGATCATAAAAGAAATTTATATTGGAAAATTCATTTGTGCAAACTTAAGAATTGCTTTATACAAACTTAAGATCATTTTGTAGGGTAAAAATCTAATGAAATGGTCTCCACATATAAAAATTTTAATGATATAAACAACGCGTTTCGAACACGTAGTGTTCTTCCTCAGGCATTAACTAAGGATGAGTGCCTCTGAATAGGACTCATTCTGAACAGTCCTATTCAGAGGCACTCATCCTTAGTTAATGCCTGAGGAAGAACACTACGTGTTCGAAACGTGTTATTTATATCATTAAAATTTTTATATGTGGAGACCATTTCATTAGATTTTTACCCTACAATGAGTAAATACCACATAATAACTGATTGCACTGCATTAGAATTAAGATCATTTACTTGATGATAGGCTATAGCGGAAAAAACTTCATAGTTTTTTATATAAGCTGAGATGATCGGAAGGAGAAGGTTTACTTTTAGAAACTCCTGTATTATCACACACATTATCCAGGGGAGTGTTATTGGTATTGAAGTATGTCAATGCTTGCTCAGAGACTGGTGTTCAAGTGGCAAGGACATGAACCCCTTCACTCTGTGGTTCAACTCCATTCCTCAGGAGTACGACTTTCATAACCAGCCCGACTACAACTTCAAGTACTACACTTCCTTCACTCTCGTCATCTTCTTGGCTATGACTATCTTACAGGCTTTAATGGTACCAAGGTATTCAAAAACAATATTCTAAAATTTATCTAAAGAACAATTAATATTTTTTTACTTTTTTAAATAATATTTCATATGAAGAGGAAGGCTTCTCCGTTATCTTTTCTGCTCAGCCGGCTTTAGGCTTTGAGCATCGTCAAAGATAACTTTCCCACTTTCCCAAGTGTCTATTGCATACTGTATCGTACAACAGGTTACTTCTTCTTATATCATATTATGAAAGTGTAAAGCGACGGCTGGAGTGTTTTTTTTTAATTTCTGGGTACTTATCGTTTACTCTGAATCTTTGTTGTTCTTTTTGGACCGTTATCTTCATGATATCTGTGGGTGGATTAGTTTGCGTGTGTGGGAGAGAGTGGGGTTTATTCTTATCAAGGGTAATACATACCCTTGATAAGAATAAACAATAAGCATATAACATACAAGTATAACATAATAAGTATACTTATTATATACTTATGCATATAATAAGCATACAACATTTCAGTATGCTGTTGAACCATGCTCTCAAACTTAATAGTTTGTAGAAATAAAACCTATTAAAGTTGAATATGGAGAAACCTTTAAACATGTTTCTTTTGCTTTTAGTGAACAGATTTCAGTATACTTGTCTTTTATATGATCTATATAATTTAGATTTAGTTTAGATGGTTAAAAGGTCTTTACCTAATGTAATGTGAATGTGGATGCCATTTAGTTTTCCTAAACCATTCAACTTTTCCTATAATAATTAAAACTCCGTCTCCTCTCAAGATCCCCGACAAACTAATCTACACTTCAAGAATGTTTCCTCATGAGCTTCCTCATCTATCTAACTCTCAATTCTTATAATTGTATCTACAAAGAACACTACGAGTTCGCAATAGTTATTTTTTAAGAAGTTTTTTATGTAAAAACTAATACTAACTTTTTCCTATTCATACACATATAATTTCATATTCAACTCTAAAATAAACCCCAATTAAAATATTGATTAGCCATTAATATATTAATCCACTACTCATAACAAAATAAAACATTTCCCATGTTGTCATCAAGTATTTGATTTCAATAATGAATGTATTTGAGAAAAGCAGATTTCCTGTGGGGTCGATATACCTTTCCCTCCTTTCCTCGGCTCTTGGGAGCAATAGAATTTCGAATGAGTTTCATGAAACTCGATAGACCGATACATAAATCAGAGGCTTGCACTTTTATTATATTATATAAGCATAGCAATACTTTCAAGGGATTTCATTACTTAAGTAGATTTATTTTAACAGGTAAAGTTTTTATTTATCCGATATGGATCAAGATCTCGAAGTTTCTGTAAAGATCTAATCCCTCAATCTTTTAATACTGGTATAAAACTATATTAAGAATGCACGATATCTACATCCATTAATGAAATCAGTATAACGTATTTACTGCTAATAACGGGGATGTTATTACAATCTGTAATAACATTAAATGTATTACATTCGGTTTTGCAATTGGACTAATTCATAAATTTTTTTATTGATTATTGATTTTGAGGAATCCGTATTGATTTAATTTCGCAATAAAATAAAAACTGAATTTTAAGAATTATCTTATTTTTGAAAACTTTCTTTAGAGTCTACGTCACAGCAGAGAATATGAGTTATAAAGCGGGGTGGAACTAAACAAAAGCGTGGTAAAACTTGTAATGAGATTATAAAGTGCTAAACGATACGTGTCTTAAGCCCTAGAGCTATCCAATACATTTTATTTGGATATAAAATAGGTAGTGCAAGTACTAAAAAAGATATTATCATGTATTTTAAGATGATTAGTTGAGGCAGAAAATAATAATATCATTTAGTTTTCATTAAGTAAGTACTGTTATTAGTCAATAATTATTCAATCATACACTATGTAGTGAATATGATAAATAAAATCATTCACTGATATTGTGAAATTAAAAGAGAATTTATAAAGACTGTAATTTTTAAGGAAGACAACATAGTGTTCTTCTTAAACTATAACTTTGATTTCTTTTACTAATTTTAGCAGCCAATTTTACCTCTATTTCCTTCATATATATAAATATTCATATATATAATATATATATATATATATATATATAAATATTCATATATATATATAATATATAAATATTCATATATATAAACTAGTAACACTTATCTACTCATTTTTCTTGGGTACATATGTGCTATTCAAGCAAAGGTTTTTTTGTCCTGTGATTAAATCTTAAAGTGAGTAGTGTATTGGTGTATTTCTGTGTACACAACTTACGCCTACATATAAACAAAAGATAATAGTTCATGAGGATAAAAAGTAAATGACACATAAAAATAACTGACACAGTCTACCTTCATATTTCTACTCTCAATATAAAATTGAACCATTCTTGACGGTCATAAACAGACCGTCAGGTATAGACTAGCTAGATCTAACAAACTTTATTCGTATCAGTGACAAGGGTCAATATTTATTCTTAATTGACGACAAGGGTCAATTGGTGTATCAGTTATTGCTTTGTGCTTCTTTATACTATTTATATGTAATAGTCTCGTACTTGATCGCCCTTCTTAGAGGTGGATAAGTTCAGTACTTAGCATATTTACACAATATGACTGTATTTGATGCGACGAATTAACAAGTCTAATCACTAGTAGAATGAGAGTTAAATTTTGCTGTGATAACGTGAATTTGGACAATAATCAAGTCGATATGAGCAGACTCTAATTTTGTTGCCTTTTCAGGTTGTCTATGGTGCTGTTGGCATACCTGCCAACTATGTTGGCACTCCTGGCATTCTGCTATCTTAGTTGGTGTACCAGTCAGGACACTTCAGGTTAGTCACTTATTCATCTCAATTTGCATGGCGATGTTTATTTAAATAAATTGTCATTTAAAACAATCTTTTCAAACAATACCGATTGTAGATATTGTTGAAAAATTACATTTCTAACAAAATTTGAACAAAAGTAATTTCAATTATTTTGTATACGCTAGTTAAAGTTGCTTTTGTTATTTTTATCAACGCCTGTGATTCTTGTAAGGTTGGTAGCATTGCATTTCTTGTGGTCGCAAGGATACTCCATGCAGGCGATCAACGCACTCCAACATTGGGATTGTATACAATTGTGAACTGTGCCACTTAGAAGTAAAAAATTCAATTCTAATGTTAATCCCAGAAACGTAATGGTGAAATCTAATAGGAAAGATATACAGCGTTACGCACGAGTACAATGAGACTCAGTGTAATAATAATAACATATGATTCTTCTAAAGCAGTAACGTTAACTTTTTTGTTACTAATCAAATAGATACAGCCATATTAAAACAAATGAAATCTTTAAACTAATGATCTATTTGTTTGATATTATGTTTATAATTTAACAACATTAAATAACACCAAAACTCAACTGATTGTCTACAAGTTAGTTATTATATAAACTTATAGTACAGTTGAGTTTAGGATACTTCAAATTTTATACATTTCTTTTCAGTGATTGAACTTTGGGTTTCAATATCAACGATAGAAATGGACATTTGATTAATCCCGTATGTTATCCTGTGTATTGATGAGATTATGAAATATTGCAAATCTATTGAAGGATTAGATAAACAAATAATACAGATGGTTTTACTTGACATAATCTCACGGTATTTATTATGAACGTCCTTACTCTCATTAAATGATTACTGCCATTACTTGTACAAATAAGTAACTTCAAACTAATGATTGGAGTTTTTTGGCTGATATCTATTATTCTTCGTTTTGGCTCCCGGTTGTTATAATAGCTAGCAAATATTGTTAACAGTTGGATAGTGAATCGGAATCTAATCTTTTAGAGGGATTAGTCCTCCGAAATGGTTTATTGTGAATGTTTCAGATTCGCCTCACCCAGAAGCAGGTCATTCCCATGTGCTCTCCTGCTGGACAAGGCATGCTATCTTCATAACAACAGTCGTTCTCGTTTCTTCATGTGCTGTCATAACACTAGTAAGCAGAACTAACTTTTTCTCGGTCCGCCATATCAAAGTGTGTCATATTACAATAAATCATTAGTTGTGCAATCCGTAATTGTGTGTTATTTACTCATTCTGAGGTAAAATGGATAAACCAACAAAAGTCTCCACACAAATGAAGTTTAATTCAACGCTTTTCGAACACTTTGTGTTCATCATCAGGAAGACATCAAGGATGTGGTACTGACGGGTTGGTCAAGTGAAAACAACTCTTGTGAAGTGAAAAGTTGTTTTCACTTGACCAACCCGTCAGTACCACATCCTTGGTGTCTTCCTGATGATGAACACAAAGTGTTCGAAACGCGTTGAATAAAACTTCATTTGTGTGGAGACTTTTGTTGGTTTATCCATTTTACCTCAGAAATATTACAGTAAATCCGTCATAGCTTTAATATCAAAGAAATGTTTACTTACCAGTGTTTAAACTGGGTGTAATAACATTATAAAATCAAAAGATATCAGTTTTTTATGTATATATATCAACGTTTATATCCAGAAAAAAATTAAATCAAACAAAAACTTGACGAAGTCTAGTAGTCTTATTTGGAAGGTCTCAATCATATTTTTGAGTTCTTTTCGTGGTTTGAACGATGATATATACATAGCAGAAGAAGATACAAAAGTTACATGCACAATTCTGTCACACATCTATTATAATTAGTCGTTTACCGACCCTTTGATTTCTATCAAAAGAAATAGCACGAGTACAAAAGATGAACATTGTAACTTATTAATATATGTGATAAATAATTAAATGGAATGTGCTTCTGAATTTTAAAATTTTTGGACAATTTTTTGAGTAAGATTTTAATCACCCTCCAGTATTTCATTAAACAATATTTTAATTTTACTTTTCAGACATGAAAAAAATCGTTTTATATTCCCTGACAAAAGCATATTATCTTTGAACTATAGCACGAGTATAGTTTAAATACAATCTATAGTTGAAAGATCTTAGTCTTGTTTTCCCATTTCATATTGTGGTTTGATCATTGATTGTTATTTCACGTGCTTATGTGAAATCTTTATATATATATACAGTATAAACACTAAATAAAATGGTCCAACTGGATTACTATAGTTATACACCAGTTCTCTGAATAGTATAAAATAAATGAAAAAGTTTTAAGATAGACAATCAGAAACAATATGTTCTGCCATGAAGAGCAAGAAAGCTTAAAATTATTCTTTATTTCAAAACTTCAACTACAGCAAATCTACTTGTTAGAAGCAACGAAAAAAGCTATAGATCCACATAAAATAAACTTCACATACGAAATGACCGATTGGAGACTGTGCACTTCAAAATTCTACATATGTAGGTCAAACGTAAATCATCCATTCATTTTACCTTGTTATTTACCCAGAAGCAGATTTACAACAGCAGCTTAAAAAGTTGATCTCCTGGGTTTAACCTAAAAGTTAGTTATTCTTTATAGCTATATATGCATTCATTTCAAACAAATATGTTTATTTTTTTTATTAATTTTATTTAATTTATTTTCATTACTTATTGTTGAAACCTCTTGTGACTGGTTTCTAAACAGGACCACAGTTACAGGATTACGTAATTACAGGTGCTAATCAAGAACGGACAGAGTGACCTGCAAGTGGAGAAGCTGACATCACATCATTTTAACTTGAATATCACTTTGATGTTTCTAAGAAAGCATACATTAACACCACGGTATTAACCTACCCTTGAATGCAACCTCAATTTTAAAAGCTTGTAATTAGAAAAAGAATGAATTATTCTTTTTCATTTTATCAATTTCTATTATTTTATTTCTTTTTTCTTATAAATATAACCAAAAAAAAGAGAAAGGTTCAAGACGACAACACTCCAAATTACTCACAAAGTACACTTTAAAAGAACTGACATAACTCATTTCTATATTTCGACTTTCACCATAACCAGGAGAAGAAGTGGCCTACTCCGGTCATCATGTTTAGCGAGACAAGCAGTAAGTTCACCAGACCAATCACTGGAGGTGAAGAGAAATCACAGAGAAGGAGAGCAATAAAACATAAATGAACAAAAAAGCAAGAAAAACTAATAGTAATAATAAATAAAAATAGAAACAGCATAAATAAAAAAATAATAAAATACGATTGAATCTGAGTTGTCTACTAGAAGGAGGCAAGTATATTATCCTCTGAAACTTATATATATGTTACATAAACAATCAAACGAAACAATTCGCCGAGCTAAGTAAACTATTAACGGAAAGAGCAACATAAAAGAGATTACAAAAACTTACCATTACATTTCGATTGCATCGTCGTCAGAAAGATAGATGTGTCGCTCCACAGAAGTCGTCACCTGTCAGCAGAGGGACTCACACCTATCTTCCTAATGACCAGGCAATCAAAATATACTCGTGAATTATTTGGTCTCTATTATCTGTGTTCTTTCTGTGAATTTACAGAAAGAAGACACATATATAACAAAGAACATGTATAATCTACATTTGAATCAATCAAGCAATTATATTATTAATTAACCCTGAATTTATCATTGGTAACTAACTAGTTATTTATTGTAAGTTGAATGTAGCCTCACCGCATGGATTGTTTGTTTCCAGTTGGATATTGAAGCTGAAAGACCTGAAAGGATCGATATTCCTTTTGAAGAACAAGGATTTGAAGAAAACATCACAATCAAGAGTCCAGATTGGAATCCTTATTCATTTGAAGACAACTCAATGCTTTCTGCCCCTGTAAGTTCTGTTACAATCATCAAATATATAAATTATTACATTTTATATCTCTGATAACTGAAATTGACTTGAATTCCTAGAGTTACAGGGGTAAATGTAAAGGATTCAACTTACTAAGTTTATTTCTAATTAAAATCTTGTGCAATCAGTTACTACCACAAGAAATGTTGAATACAAACAAAGCGTTTCGAACACGTAGAGTTCTTCTTCAGTTACTCAGACATTGATATGAATTGAAAGTATCAGTTTACCACTTCAATTATGAAACGTGATGAGCAACAGTACGTGTTCAAAACCATTGTTTATATAAATCATTTCATATCTGGAGGCATTTATTAATTTTCGCTAACATCGCTAGTTTTATTTTGATATTCACATCATTCGAGACTCTCAAATATTTACGAACAACATTTAACATTTTATAACTCCAACTCGAGGTACTCAACTTTTTGTTCTGTCCTCTTTTTTTAACTACTTCAAAAACATGAATATAAACATGTTATGTCACTTAGATGACCTAAATTAGTAATTTAGTATCATAGCACAACCTGATCATATTAAATGGAAGGTTCATTATCTTGAATAATAAATTAGTTGAAAATAGTATATAAAATTTACTTCAGAAATGAAATAATTCCAAAAAATATAAGAACTTTGCTTCTTATTTTATTGTTATTTTCAATAAGTAGTTAAGAATAATTAGTTATTCCAACTTGGTGATATTAATCCTAGGTTTACTCTTTGAAGCCTAAGAGGATTAACAATATTAAAAAGGTTCATGGTCATGGTAAAATAAAGAAACGTGAGCATTTCAGATGCCTTTCAATCTCTTAAATATCTCCAAATATCTCAAATTTGAAAAACATATTTATTTCTGCCACCAATTAAGTCATCTGCAAGATATATATTTTTTCCTCCGTTTATAAATAAATTTGGTCTAATTTTTGTTTGTCCAATTGTATATTAGTAAATATATTAATAATTAAGCTTCTTCGAATCAGTATAGTATATGATTTATATGCATGTTTCTGGTATATGTTATACTCTACATTAAGGTTATTTTTTTCTACTTTAATATCTAAAAAATATTCAAAAAATAATATAAAAGCATAAAATATTTTTTAAAAGTAGTATAGAATTATAAATATATATTATAGATACATATATATATATATTCATAAATATCTATACTATTCCATCTATCTCAGTCTATTGGGTTCACTTGAATGATTTAAACACTTAGTAAAAATAAGTAAATCTCCTAAATCATTTTAATAATTCTGAGTTGTGGTGTTACCATCACATTCCTCTCTAGAGCTTCACTAGTATTCAACGTCCTGTCTGCTGTTAAAAGAATCTATCGGCGATGATTGAATCTGGGTAATGATCTGCACCAAGGAGACAAATCTGGGTATCCTCTGAAGCTCTTCTACGTAATTTGTGATGTTCTATGCTTTTCGTATGTGATATTCTTTTTTTTTTATTTTTTCTCGCCAGTTTATTTGTTACATATGAATAACAAGATTTTAATAATTTATTAAAAACTTAAGAAAATGAATCTTTTGAAGGTTTTCACTTTATATTCTTTCTGGTTTGACTTTGAAAAGAGTTTGAGTAACAATTGTCTCACTCTTTTCCACTATTATGTCTTCTTTATTCCTCAATTTACCATTTACCTTTGTTTTGGGTTTTTTTAAATTAGCCGTGTGTCAAAAGGGGTTTATTAATTTGTGTTTTTTGTTTTTTGATATATTTAAGGATGTAATCGTTGAATTTAAAAGCCTCAATCTTTTATTCATTACTTTTTTTTTCATTTCGTCTATGTCCTCGTTATCACCCAGCAGTTTCAGTTCATTATTCTCGTGTTTCCTTGTTCGTCTATAATAATGTTCCTTGCATCTTAATCAGTCCTTCTACCCGATTTAACAATACACTCCGTATTTCATCCCCCATAATTCCTCCACCTTCATACTTTATTGTTTTCCTATTTATTGCTCACTATACTGGAGTGCAGGGATGATTTAGAATTGAATTCCCGCTGCGCTGCGTGTTTTGCGCTCACAGTCATGTCTGATGCGAGCCCAGCTCCTCCAAGTCAGTGTGCTCCAGTCACCTCCTGCCCATTTGCCAAAAAGCCTAATTACACTCTGGTTTGTGGCGGTGATTATTACAAATAATGTTTGTGACCTTTGTTATTGTCACAAACAATCGGCTTGAACACCAGTTATTGTTCTTGCTTGGCTAACGGGTTACAAACAACAGACAACAAAGCTTTTTAAAACAAACTTCTCAACTCTGCCAGTTATTGAGACACTAAATACAAGAAATGGTAGGACTCTTCTCTAGTACTATTAGTTAACTAAAACGCATAAATTTACATTAATTTCAACCCAAAGAATTATTTCTGCTTTAGACCAGTGTTTAGAAGTGAATGAAATTTGTACATGTTTTACAGTACCTATTACTCTGATGCTAAGGAAAATTGTATAGGGGTAATAAATATTCACTTACTTTCATATCACAAAATGGCACTGAATTAAAATTTGACTAATCGAGATATATTACATCAAATCGTCTCACATTGATATTAACGAAAATGACAATCAATATTTAATGACAATCACAACCAATTTGGTAAACCTGCCTCCAGCTTTATGCTTCTCATCAATTTTCATAAGCTGCCAAACTTGATCATGATGCGAAATTACACTCTGGTTTGTGGTGATTGTTGAAAACAATGTTTGTGACCTTTGTTATAAACATACACTCGCATGTTTTGTACATCACACAATCAATGAATGCCATACTATTTGTTTTACCATACCAGTAATAATAATTTTGTGGAGTCAAGGTAAAGATTTAGTGTAAACACCAAAAAAAATCTTGCAGGAGAACGTGTTTTTTCAGTTTAGTCTTTTCCCGTAAAGAGACTCCAAGCGTATTTTTATATCTTTGATAGTTCTAGATCAATATTTTTAATGAAATCATTCCCCACAACTACTTACATCCTCTTTGAGAAAGGATTGTTCAAGATGGATTTATATGTAAACGTTAATCATTTAACATCTTTCAACAGTGTAGTAGCATTGTGGATGCTCAGGAAAGGCAGTACCATTAAGTCAGTGTTTCTTAACCTTTTTGGTGCAATGGACCCCTTTAAAATTTTTAAATATGTCACGGACCCCTCTGTGAAAAAAATTTGTTTAAACGTCAATTATTACAAAATATATTCTATTTTATTATTTAAATATTTTTATTTCAATAATATAACTCTAGAGAGATAGCTTTATGTTCCTGGATATAAAATAATAATTGTAATTTATTTTCAATGTGAAGGCTGTTGCTGCTTTTCCTTGATTAGGAGATTGAATTGAGGGATGGTTTTCGACAAAGCAACGCGCATTTCATGTCCGAAATTCAGTCGATTTCGATGTTTTGTTTTTATTGTTACGAGTGTGGAAAATCCTGATTCGCAAAGATATACCGTAGCAAATGGAATAATGGCTGCCATAGCTCGTTTTACTAGCAATGGGTAGGCTTCTCATCAGTTGTGGAACTGATTCGAACGCACTTTCTTCCAAGTGAAACAAAAATCAAAGGATACTCAGTGTTTCAAATTGTTTTTTCCAAATGTTTTTTTTCTCGTATTGTGGAGGTCTCTATTGGGAAATGGCAGACACACGGTTTAAAGAAGTTCGTGATAAACAAAATTTTTTTAAAGAAATTTTAAAAATTAGGAGCAGTCGGCGAACCCCCAAAATATGATCCATGGACCCCCGAGGGGTCCATGAACCACAGGTTAAGAAACATTGCATTAAGTGCTCTTCTTCTTCTATCAACATTGTCATCTGCAATTTCATAACTTTCATTACTTAGAGTACACAGTGTTCAGTTCAAACTGATAACCACATAGGAGCCACGGCACACCTACTTGAAAAGAGCCTTTAGTGTTCACAATTTAAGTTGTGGCAGGTCTGATTCCTACACAAATAATTCTTTATTAAATTTGTTTCACTCTATTCAAAAGTTTCTGGAGTAATTCATGTCAATATTTTTGCTGATCAATAGATTCGAAGGCGTCTATCATGAGTTCCTTTCATATCTAAGAAGCAAGCCAAAGTGATTTCTTTATGACTTCAATGCTTCTCTATTTTACTAACCAATATTTTCGAAACAATTCTGTTCAATTGTACTTGTGATAACTGTGTTGTGTCTTACGAAGATACTTATTTCGATAAATTTCTCATATTACTGCAGGTAAAGTAATTGCAATTTGTCATGCAACATTATTCGATTTAAAATATTATATGGTTTTGAAATATTCGTAGCAAAAGCACCTAATACGATATTTTATGTTTGTTTAATTGCCGAAGGAAAAAACTGCCTCCTAAAAATGTTCACATGACAAAATACTGGCTAAAATTAATAGAGCACATCAACACTATGGGACACAGTTTTGTGTAAGATGTGGATTTGATAATTTAGTGTCTCACAAACTTTGGAATATACATACAGACATCAAAAAACGTAAAGAAGAGACCTCAAAACATGTATATCTATCAAAACCTCGAGATAAAGTTTTAGTCATTATTGATATTAATTACTTATAGTAAAGTAAAAAACTATAATACAATTAAGTTTACGAACAAGGCTAGAAAGTGGTTCCAGTTACTCATGATATGGTAAAACTATTACATTTAAAATTAAATGGGTTTCTGTTACTGCATTGAGAACTTTTTTTGAGCTCTTGAAAGCATTGTTACCCTTAATTAATATGAGAGATGTAGTATTTTAATGAGTGATTAACAGAAAGGATGTTGCTAATTTGATCATTAACAACTTCAGAGGAGCAAACATTTAACACCCTCAGAAACGTCCAAAAACAGATATTTACATTTTTGGGACAGGTAAAATAAAAATACAATGATGTTGGTGAGTTTCCTATATATTGAAAAAGGTAACTCTGTGGAGAATGTAGCTAAAAAGGGCAATTTACAGTTTATTTCTTTTTTGTTGTGAATAGGATTGACAGTACTAATAAATGTATTTTTTTAAAAAAATCACTTTGATAGATCAGGGGCAGGGTCATAATCTATGGTATAACAGCTGACTGGTTTTGAAGATTGTGTGTATTTAACAGATGAACTGCAGTTTGCGATTGTTATCTTTGTAATCTAGCACCGTCCTCTTTTCAGTGCTATTTCTACAGCAGCCTGCTCTCCCTCTCCGTTATCAGCATCTTCCTCAAAGTAAGCTTTCTTCTCAGGCTCCTCCTGCTCATTCTTGTTTCTGTCTTTCATCTGACGCTTTTCTTCAAGCTCCAGTTTTTTACTGATTACTTTATTCAAAGTCAAAAAGAAAGGTTAGTATTATTGAGTTTTATCTTTTATTGACGATATTAAAAATTCTCCTTCCATTATAACCTTATCTCATTAAAAGATAAGTAGCTGGAGTCAATGGAAAAAATTCAAAATTAAACACTCAACTTTAAAAAATGTGACCTGTATTGCGTTCAAAAGCTTTCAATATCATTCATAAGTAAAACTTTTACATTGTATTGTAAAAAAATACCTTTTTGGTTATTAAAAAACTCTAATTATCCCTCTTATTTCAGTTATTTGTTTCATAATAATCTCAAAATTTCAGAACTTTTATGATAGTAGTTTAAAAAGTGGAATAACGCTATCTAAAATTGCATTTATTTAAAAGAGAATGACTTTTTCAGTGTATGCTTACACTGCAAAAGTGTAATTTAGTGTAGCATGTATAAATAAAATCATTACAATTAAATTTAGAAACCTATGAGCCAGTTTTTTAAAGATTGTTCGTTTCTTTGGAGGTTTTATAATATCATATAATGATAATATAGTAGAGATATGCCTTAAAACGTATCCATAAATGTTGTACAAAAAGTTATTACCATTTCTGAAAGAATAATATAACATTAATCACCTTAAATGTAATTTAAAAATTATGTATTACTAGAATTGTTTTAGTTGATTAGTACAAAGGATTATCTAAGGAATTATTTCTTTATAGCTGGAACTGTTTTACAAGGTTTAAAAAAAAATTTAAATTGTATGGTACGAAATTCGTGAATAGAGTAGTTAGTGTAGTACATTCCTACCATTACAAAATAGCTTTCATATAGTAAACAGCAGTTCAAACTGTTACCTTGTTCTTTTCTCTCAGTTCAACTGAAGTCATTGCCTCGGCATTCTGAATGTCAAAACTTCACCAAGTACCCGGTGATAGGGTGTTCCGATATATTAAGCGTCACGGTCCATTGCACGAATCAGGTTCTCCTGAATCACTATTTATTTGTTCATTTGTAGAAGGTCTCGCCAAGAAGGTCGTCATAAAGCCGCAATATCGAGCTCTAAGGTTGGCCAACTACACCTGTCAGCTAAATCACCTTTCACCATTTTTTATTGCCAATGGTAGGGCGGTTTAGCCCTTTGTACTGATTTCCCAAGGGAACAAAAGCATCTTCAAAGACATTAAACTCTATTTCTTGTCGCATGGGAAACATTACCTCTATAACGGCAATAAAAATATCACGTTTTGAAATGTGTTTTAACACCTTCCACTATAAAGGACAGCAAAATAAATAAAATGTTAACCTTTATTTTTTTAAATAATACCTTAAAGTATTCTTTGATGAGAAATGAACAATTATTAGATCTTTAAGCATGAAGAAACAGAAGCTACTAAATTACTTCAAGCAATATTGTGTTAATGTTATATTAATTTTTATTAAATAGAAATATAATTAATATATAATATTTAGTTTTTGAAGTTGTTCTTTTCACACAGATATATTGATGTATGAACACTTTACAGAGTTACTGAGATCCTTTTATCAATTTAGTGAAATCTATTTGGTCTTTAATAAAATCTCTACGCCCTTCCCTTTCACATTAGCGACGGATTTACAGTCAACAAATACTACCCACCTCCCCACTCTCACAATTCAATAGTGTGCACCTTGGTCTGGAACTATGGTACCAACTGTCATGTGCACTACAGACATGAAAATAATGGTCCATACGTCGTCTTACCTTGTCCTCTGTTTGATTACATCTAATCATTTTTCATGGTTCGGAACATGATGAGAGTTTTTTTTTATTATTGTATGCAACTAGCACAGTACAATAAATTCATAAATATTCTGTTGATAACAGAATTGACTGTGTAAGTCACAAAAAAATTTCAAATCAGTCAATTGGGGATTGAAGAATACTCGGTAATGAACAAGACTACCTCTAGAGGATTTACCTGTACAAATCTACTATAAATTACTTTTAAACATACCTCTAGAAGATATAAGAACCTGTACTAAACTACTATACAAAAGCGTCCATTTTTTATATGAGATTTTACTCTTTAACTATTTACAAGTTATGTAGAAGAAAGGAATTAGCCATTTATTCTTGACCGTACATTAAAACAACTTAATACCTATTCCAAATGATTCTCAGATGTTATTTATCTGAGCTAAACTACTTTTCTGGTAATTGCTAGTTATACTTCGCATGTCGTTTCATCTTGAACAGTAACTTTCTAAGTTTTTTGTATTTATTTTGAAATGTATTTGTAACTAAATCATTTACAATAGGGAATGACAGCTAGAAAACAGTCGTTTAACTAACCATAATTCGTCTGTAATTATGGAAAAGGGGTATAGATAGAATAAAGAGTTTTAGTGAAATATGACCTGGAAAATCAGTCTTGCTTGGCTTAGAATGTACATGATAAGTTAGATTTACATTGCTAGAATTCACTTGAAAAACTTTTTATTGACACGGAGATCTCTTATTATCATCCGCTGAACTTGATACCAAATTTAGCTAGAATAGTTATAAATTAGTTGATAATTTGTTATTATGTTGTTTATTCATTTTTAATGCTATTTTTTTTTTTTTTTTTTGGTAAATGTTGATCGATCTGTATCAAAGACGGTATCGTTTGTTTTTAGATGTATTGATACAAACTTTTACTTCATTTTGCAAATTTATAGACTATATCTGAAAGAAAAACAATATGTATGACATTTTAAAGAAAAGTGGAACATCATAGTTGAAGGTGATTTAATTTGAAAGCAGACATTTTCTAATTTTGACAGAAGCCTTGCATTGTGCAGTTGTAGTTATATGAATTGCATAAGGTGACTGAAGGAAGAAGGTTGTTGTAGCACCAGATGGGAGGAGTGGCACTGGCAAGTGAAGCTAGGCCTGTGCTATTTCGTGACTGTGCTGCTGCTGCACGTTCTCGACCGCCAGACCGAGTTCACCTCGAGAACAGACTTCTTGTGGCGTACCAAGCTCAAGGTGGAGCAGGACGACGTGGAGACCATGCGGGGCATCAACAAGATTCTCCTTGAGAACATCTTACCAGCCCATCTGGCCGATCATTTTCTCACCTCTAATTCTCTTCACCAGGTCACACAAAGCCTACTGTGATTTTAAATTAAATACGCAACAAACCACACACGATACAACATAAAATAGGTCTACTAATATTTTGCTGACCATAAGTCATAACCTCTTATTGTGATTAGTTAGTAATCTTTTTAAACATACGTTTATTGTAAAATCCTTGTTTTTCTCGGAGTCAATTACCACGTTGACTTACACAAATTTGTAAATTATAAACAAAAGTATTAAACAAAAACAACGTGTTTCGAATATATTTGTTCTTATTCACGTGTATCTGTAACTGAAGTGAGAATGAAACTTTTATCGTTTCTACCTTCTTACTAGAAGCATATAAATCTGTAGAAGAACAATAGTTGTTCAAAAACCGATGCTTTTATAATATTAATCTTATTTCTTTCAGTAAAGGCTATAATCGTACGATGCCAAAGAATGTAACTAACAAAAATATAATAAGTGTGGTCAAATATGCATAGAAGTAGGTGCTACGTAATCATGAGTTCATGACAACTAACAGAATTGGTGACTTTTAGAATTGCATCACCTGAGTCTATTTTTAAAGTTTTATTGATGTTGCGTATATGTGTGTGTTTTTGTGTACGAGTTGTGTGATGTGGGTGGGTGATTGGTTATCTATCCAAAAGTATATTGACTCGATACTGGTAACACTGTTTCACGGATGTTTTTGATATACTCTACAGTAGCCTTTATAGTGTAGATGCGTTGTATAGTTTATGGATAATTCAGTTTATTACTCATTTTATGTTTTAAACACATTTTATTTTTAATCTACTAACTGTAGGGATTAAAAATGTTACATTAATCTGGACTATATACTAATATTAACATTACCAAAAAGTAAAAGTTTTGATTTATGATTGAAGATTGAAGATTATAAGGACTATATTGGCCGTTAGTTTAACTGATAATAATTAAATGCAGTACAAAAAGGCACTTCACATAAGGATGAGGGTATAATTTGGGAAGGGAAATTGCATCAACGACAAATAACACTGGATTGTTTATGAAATCAGAAAATATTTGTATGTTTCAACCCACTAGGGAGGAAATATTGAAATAATAAGATTTCGTACATGATATCTACGCAAGATTAGTATGCAATCAGAAAATTTCGAAAGTGTTTACTCCTTAACGGAGAATGTAGTTTTTAAAAGGTGGATCCTATAATCGCTCTAAGGTGGATCCTAAGGTCCTCTATATCGCATTTTTTAACTTTCCTTCGAAAATTTTCTGTCATAGTCAAAATAAATAGATTAACCAGACTTTAAAGTATTATGAAATCTTATAGTGCTTTAACTTGTTATACTGGATTGCAAAATGTAATAAATATTTGAAACCTTAAAACAAATAATCTCTATAAGCTTACCTTTCATCCTGTCTGTGAATTTTCGTATTGGAAGTGTTTATTGGACACAAACATAACATCATTCTTCACTTTATCAAACTAATTTAGATTAATAATCGTGGGATAATAACAAATATGTATCATATAAGTAGTTAGAAGTATTTAATATAACCATGGGGGATATATAATAACTCATATATATATATTTATAATCGCTAAATATCATATTTTTGGACAAATTGATTTGTATCTTGGAAAAAGAGATTTCAAGTATATTTTCACTTATAATATACGTGACTTTTTTTATTTCATTATTATACATTATACTGATAATGAAAAGTATTTTCTTAGCATTTACTCTCCAAGTGGTTCTCATTGAATCCCTTTGTACGTCATATTTGCTGGCATGTTGCTGAGTGTGTGTCGATCAAAAATACTTTAAACACTCCCCAAGTTACATTCACAAATCATAAATAATAGCATTTAACAGATATATAGTTCTTAGTGAGATGAAATTTCCTTATTACTTGCAAACTTTGAAACATTGGCAAGAGTAGTATTACCTTTCTTTGAATCAAAAGGGGTACTGATTTCAACCCGTGCTTTAGTCATTCTAGAAACTTTAATATACCGTTAAACTTAATCTTAATATGAACTCGAATTATAAAAATTTAATGAATTTAGAATATTAAGAACTGAAATATTACAATTAAAGGCAACCATTAATTTCCATCTGATGAACTGTTATAGCAATCATTTAAGTTTCGTTGATGTTGACTGATTAATGGAGACTGCCCCGTAAACAAGTAAATGAAGTCATTTAATTGATTGTCCCAGAGTTTGATTAAACTTTTACGCTACTGTTTGATAATATGTCTGCGAGATAGTTATCTTAAATAAATCAGTTAATTAAATTGACTTCATGTGGGCCTGACAGTACGATGATTTATAGTAAATTTTGGTACACTGCAGATTTCATTTTAATTTATTTAATCTGATATCGTGTGGATAAAAAATTAAAATATTACTTTAAAATTAAAAAAAACACTACAAAAAAAATAATTAAATAACTATTTATTCTATTGTGGGTATATCCATTAGGTCAGTCATAACAAAAATGAGATCATTTTTCTCGAATAATCTTCCTAGTTACTACAGATTGAACTTAATAACTGTCATTTTTCATTCCTCTTTTGTTATAAATTCAAGAAATTCCGATAATGCATTACAATGGTTAAGAATATATTTTAAAAAAAGTGTACTGTCTGTAGAATTACAAGAAGAGACAGTTTGGATTGGTACTCTTTTCTGAATAACGAATGATAATGTACCTTTCCAGTGTCTCAAAATTACCTGAATAAAACAACCTGTACACTTCAAACGTTTAAATCTATTGAAATTTTGAAATTAATTTTTTTCATGATTACTCTACTTTATTTGAAGCAAAGTGAAGAACCCGACTTGTCCAAAACACAAAATATACAACAATTTGGACTATCCACGAGCTAAAATTACTTAAGAATTATTCATCTATCTATACTATTATGTTTTTTTTTTTTAGTACAATATCAAAATAATCGTTCAAAAGGTAGTAATTTTATCGAGTCCAAAAATCTTTTAGATGTGCATTTGCCAACCAACCAATCTACACTTATATACACACGAACAAATTCAGTTTGATCTGTACTGACAGTCAGGTTACTCTCCAGTTTATTTAAACATTGATTACCACTTCCCATTGGTGAAAAGCAAGAAAAGAGCTCTTCAACCGTACCATTTCAAAGGTTCTTTTGCAAAGTTAAGGCTAATGTGGGTCTGGCAGGTAATGAAAAAGCTGACTTACTGGCAAAAGTGGCAAGCCAAGATAATTCTATAGGCCTCTCATTCCTGACTCCTCCAAAATCCTACACAGAGATTAAACTCCAGCAAGAAAGCTTTCTAGTTTGGGAATAGACTAAGATAAAAACTGCTAATGGTTCTATAACTAAAGAATTCTTCAGCAGTAAAAGATCAAGGAAAAGGAAAATTTAAACTAAATTACAAACTAACCCAAGTTTTATCAGACCATGGGAGCAATAAGAAGAAATATCTATACCGTTTCCACTTAGAAACCAATTCCTGTACTCTAGTGATTCTACTATGTCACATAATAATGTACTGCAAATTGTTTTGAGAGAGAGAGAGAGAGAGAGAGAGAGAGAGAGAGAGAGAGAGAGAGAGAGTGAGAGAGAGAGCATGCTTTGTTCGGCGAGCTGTAATGACAAGTGGCATAACTTGGCCACCGCCGAAAAATATCCTACTTACAAGTGGGATATATGATGATGAATTGAAGCAGTTTATAAATAGACTTGATTTTCAAAAAAACCTTTGATCTACTTCATTAAATTCAAATAAAAAAATAATTTATAACTATTTTATGTTGAATCTTATATTTATTTCATATATAGAGACAATACACATTATATTAGTGGTTGACTTTATATCAGGAAAAATACTTTATATGTCAAAACGGAATTGTAAACATTATAATTGAGCTTAATTGCATGTACTACTAACTGTGAAGAATGCAGAAATAAAGAGTAATTAAAACACACACATATACATCAAGCAAACTTTAAAAATTGACTCAAGGAATATTAAAACATATAAATCCGTAAAATTCTCGGCATCAGATTTTGAGTACTATTTTTACTTACAGTAAAGTTAAAAGTAATATTAAAAATGAATAGTATGACTAGAACTTACAAATGCTTACATCAACTTCAACTATAGATTATGTTTGAATCCTCAAAAATGTAACCTTTTAAAGTAATATTAGTTTTATAAAAAAAAATATTTAATATATTTTACTCTTTAAAATTATAAATTAATTAGAATTCCTCAAATTACCATTTTGTAAACAATTTTGATGAATACCACCAATTAGAATGTGACTGTTGCTATACTACATATAAACTGTGAATGAAATCTTTGAAATGTTTATTATAGAACAGAAATATTGTAATAATTGTTATTGATATTATAATAATAAGTTATTTTCATATAATTCACTAAAATATCTGTTTGATTCTGTTTGTAGGAACTTTACCATGAAAAGTATGCCTCAGTGGCTGTAATGTTTGCTTCTATACCAAACTACAAGGAGTTTTACGACGAAAATGATGTTAATAAACAGGGTTTGGAATGCTTAAGACTGTTGAATGAAATTATCTGTGATTTTGATAAGGTTAGTGCCCTGTCATATTACATTGTGATAAAAAAAAATACAAAAATACCAGTAAACCCACAAAATGAACCAGAGGAAAACATGAACGTTGTCCTGAATCTCCAAATGCACCCTATAGACAGCCTGAGAGAAAGAGAAGAAACCCTGTTTAATTTTCAAAAATATAATTCTATGCAATGAATAAAGCTGTTAAAATCAGTAATATAGTAGAAGATATTCTGTATTTTCGGGCGAATACTGAAAACAACTTGACGTATTCTGCTCCTTCCTATTGGATAGATGAGGTTATCATATTAAAATACTTACTGATTCAATGCATGACGAGTCTTCGGCTCATATATAATTAATAAATACGATTAATTTATTATTAATTAATTTACTTATTTGATAAAATACCATATGTTTGAAACATGGTATACCTTCAAGTATATAGCATACCTAAGCAGGTATTCTATATACTATACTTACACTATAGTATGTGTATGCTATATAGCATACCTAAACAGGTATACTATATACTATACTTGTACTATAGTATGAGTATACAATATAGGATACTTAAAGTAAATATTTAGTCTACCTTAGGTGTACCTTTAAGTATAATAAAAGATACACCTATAATATATATTATACTATAATAATATATTGATGATATTTATAATAATATAATAGTTATCAGTTATAATAAAATTCTATGAAATATTATAGTTTTATAATATTATACCTCTATTACAATCAATGATCAAACCACAATAAGAAATGTTGTGTTGTTAACAATAAGAAACCTTGTTACGGTTGAAAGATCTTAGTCTTGTTTTCCCATTTCTTACTGTGGTTTGATCATTGATTGTTATTTCACGTGTTCATGTGAAATCTTTTTATCTCTATTATAATGTCATCCATGTAATGTTTGAATTGGTAATATAATATAGTTACATTTTAATATTATAATTATATCACAATAATTTTATTGTAATATGATTATTTATTAAAATAATTGAATATTATTACACTTATATTATGATAATATATATATATATATATATTTATATATATATATATATACAATGTTGATATAATGCTTTTTCTTCACCACAATATTCGTGTTCAGCCTTACGCTTTTTTCTTAAGAACTTCTTTTTGCAAACGTTTTGATGTATATGACATCTTTCTCAGAGTTGAACATGTTTTGGCTTACTAAAATATGACATCTTTCTCAGAGTTGAACATGTTTTGGCTTACTAAAATATGACATCTTTCTCAGAGTTGAACATGTTTTGGCTTACTAAAATATGACATCTTTCTCAGAGTTGAACATGTTTTGGCTTACTAAAATATGACATCTTTCTCAGGGTTCAACATGTTTTGGCTTACTAAAATATGACATCTTTCTCAGAGTTGAACAAGTTTTGGCTTACTAAAATTGATTGTGCAAGAATGAAAAAAGTTTTGCATTTACATTGTGTTACACTAGAATCACTGTAAATTTAAAATTAACTTTACTTGTTGCACTGAGGAGAATGTCTATATACATCCAAACCCTACAAAAAAGGGCTTTTTTGTAACTCAACAAAAATTTCAAGAAAAAGATGTAAAATAATTTTAAGTTGTTATAGGTATATCATAATCCTATGCTATAGTGCATTATACCTACATAACATAAGTATCTATACTTGTAGATATATGCATGGTTACCCATGCATTTTTATTTTCTCTCAGTACTTTTCTAACTCATACACTGCATTTATAGATCTTATTCGTTCAGGTATCTAAACACTGACAGGAATTATACTGATCATCAATTTGACCAATTCTAGTTCAACAACCTACGTATGCTAGTAATTAAGTACATATAAATTATTATGGATTATTATTTAAGTTGTTAAACTTTTCAGTTGCTTTTAAAACCAAAGTTTAGCTGCGTTGAGAAGATTAAAACCATCGGAAGTACATACATGCTGGCTTCTGGGCTGAAACCAGGAAAGGAACAGCATTCACAAGTGGGTAGCCTTATAATGCATTTCTACTTGATCAACCGAGTGATTGAAATATCTTTGAGATAAAGCATCAGAAGTAAGGTAACAGTAAATACAGAGCAGTTGTGGACAAAATTCATTACTAATTGTGATTAAATTGATATTCGTACATGTCAGGTTACTAACTAACCTCCTTAATTCAATACTGTATGGTGTGTTCAGCTTGGCTTAGATAATTAAGTTTGAGAACGTGAATAATTATTAAATAAGTAACTACAAATCAATCTACCAATACCTACATAATTCAATTAATAAACTACCGTTTTTATATAGTTTAGTCACGTTTCGAGAATGTCTAAGATAATGCTGCAGCAAAAAGATTTCATTATGATGAACAGAAAAGGAAAACCTCAAGAACGTTGTCTACAAGATGTCCAAAGTGATTTCATTAAATTAAGCGTGATGATGTATTTGTGATATATATGAATAATTTGTCGTACGTATTTATAGTGACTTTTCGCGTATATATGATGTGTTTGTCTGGAATGTTTGGGGGACAGGCAGAAAAGACTCAGAATAAGGAGAATGATAAAGCAATCACAACTGACACACCGACTGTACTGACAACAGCTTTTACCTATAAATCCGTCCGTACTTTAGTATTCGTATAATAAGATTAAAAGCAAAAATTTAGTTTCCTAAGATATTTGAAGTAAATGCATCTAACCAATTTTCTCATTCACATCTTCTTCCTATGATTAATAGAAGTTGAATTGAAACGTAATCAAAATGTTAATGCAAATAACTACTTTTAAGATTCAATGAACAAAATAAAAGCAGATTTTGAACGCAACGAAATGAACAAACAATCAAAAGATTTTAACTTCCTATATTTGTACTGATTAACCATTTCACTCTAACAAACATGTAAGATTAGCCTTCTGTATGCTTTTAAGTTTATTATGTAAATGGTTTTACAATGATGATATTTTATTGGAACAATGGAGCAGGCTTGAGTAAGGTAATCTAAAGTTTTTCCGTTAGGATATCTGCATTTGGAAGTTATAGCGAAATCTTTAGCACATTCGTTTCATGTCTATCAGTTTCTCCATGCTGAAACCTCTTTTTGTCAAAATCGGAATTATTAAACATACTACGAAGTTAGTGGGCTGCTAAATTGTTTTAAACTTAACTCTACTGAACCGTCCTTCCAAAGAAACTACCTGTGGATGACATATGTGGAGGAAATGCAAGAAAAATATGATTTAACTACATCGGATACATATCTGATTGCCAAAAGAATTTAGGTAATTATAATTAGTTCGTAAATTGTGCAATTATTTATTGTATGATATTTGTCCATGTTAGAAATCCGAGGCAAAATCAAGTCTTCAGAGAAAATATGTCAATATATAACAAAAATAGGTTTCAACTACTTTGAGTTCAACCGCAAGGTATATCTTAAATATAAGTTGACATATATAAAGACGACTTTTAAAAAAAGTTTATTATTTATAGTAAAAACCAAATATTATGTTGCAAACTTGACAAAGGGAAGTTGAAGGCAGTCCTTTGCGACTTTCGTGCAATCTTGACTTACGACCACATCACATCTTTCCGTAAAGTCAATATTGCAATATTTTGTTTTTAACATAAATAATATCGTTGTTTTCAAATTTCTTTCATAAAAGTTTACTTACATTTTAGATATAACCAGCGGATGGACAAAAAATGTTGCAAACGTGTTGTTTTTATTTATAAACATATCATTGTGAAGATTAGTTTTTACCTTGAAAGTAATCCAAAAACGTATCCAAGATATATTATGTTTATGAGCCTGCTTCCAATACTACATCCCAAAATTATGATAGTCTACACCCTTAAAACATAATATTTAAAGGCAGTAAAATGAGATATTTATTTCTATCTCATTAGAAACTCATTTCTATTCTAGGCTTAGAAATATTTGTACCTCCTTCATTTTCTTGCTTACTCGACTAATTTCAGTAAATTACCTTCCAATGTTGAAAGAGGAAGGAAAGTGAGTTCAAAAGAGGTGTTTTAAAAAAACTGAATATAATCATTGAAAAAGTAACGATAGAGGTTACTCTTTATCTTTTACTTTATCATATTTTTATATAATAAAATAAAACATAATAATAAATAAATAAAGAGAATATAAATAAAAATATATACATAAAAAAACTATTCTCTCCCAAATGGGCCCTACTCGTATCATGGCTTGTTCATATCTGCTTTAGGGCTTCAGTTATTCCGATATGCAGATCCAATGTTCCTGTCACAATGAAGAATAACTTCTTATACGTTTGTGCTCAAAGAATAGTGCAGAAAGTCAAAAATATAAACAGTAAATATTGAATGCGAACTAATGTGTAATAAAAATCACTTTTACAACACCCTATATACAGCTAATTTATTTTGAATTGAATATTGGATTGTGTTGTTCGCCCTATTACGTTTTTGTCTAAGTTAGTTTCTCCTTTGAAGGATCCTGTCAAAGAGTCTGACCACAACGTCGTCGTCTTAGTTGAATTCGCTATAGCACTAATGGCTTTGCTCGAACAGATCAACAAGGAATCATTCCAACGTTTCAAGCTCAGATTAGGTAACAATGTCAAGGTTTAATATTTTGTTTCATTGTTTGTTATTTTATCTGCAATTCATCCTTTATTATATACTGCATGCATTTCATGTAAGGATAATCCTCATAACCAATGAATATTTATATACAATGGAAATGAAATCATTAGAAACGGAAATAAACCAATAAGTTTGAACCATCTTCAGGAGGGATAACCAAGCGCACCGGTACAGAGACGGTTGGAGAGCTAACTTGGTTTCCATCTCTTATGTCTCCTAAGGACGGTTCAAATCGAAAATTAGAGACTGCATCTGTGCTTTTAATTTTTCTATGTTTCTTCATCTAAATTGAACTATACTCGTATATACTTTAAAAACTTTGAGAAACACCAATGAAAAACAGAAATTAAGACTGACATTCAATATTTCGACCCTTTTAACGGTTATCCTCAAGAAGGGAAGTTAAGTAGTGAGAAGACGAAAGCCAACTGGACAGCTTCACGGAATAGGTACAGGTTGGTCACAACGAAAACGAAAAAAAGTAGTAGCAATGCTGAAGAAGAATAGCAACGTGAAAAAAAAATAATAAAAAGGAATCTTCATAAATATAAAATTCAAAAGAACAGAAAATTAAGAATTGAAAAAATATTAAAAATATCTGTATATATATACATATAAGTGCGGTTATAGCTTTTCAACTGCATGACTTCACAAAACAAAAATACAAAGAACACAAAACAGAACTTATCAACATCGATATGTCAGTATATAATTCGGATTTTACGTTTAATGGTTTTTTTAAAACAATTTACCATCTGAAGAAAACTAGAGTTTAGTAAGCCTTTGGTGTGGTGAGCCTGAAGATAGTTGTATCTGATCACCCATCTCTTGTTAACAACGCCTATTCCACAAGAAGTTAGAAATTAAAACTCAATTTTTTTTTTTATTAAACCCTTCTGAGATATAACTGCTAACCTAAATAATATTGGATTCTCGTTCTAATGGTGTTTTGAAATTGTATTTCCAACAGGACTAAACCATGGCCCAGTGATTGCGGGAGTGGTTGGGGCACAGAAGCCTCAGTATGACATTTGGGGCAACACTGTCAATGTTGCCTCTAGGATGGACTCTTGTGGCATGATGGGTAGAATTCAGGTAATGTTATCTCAACATATTTAGTTAATTCCAAACAGCTTAATAAACTAATTACAGTGCTCGTTAACGTCTATACAAAAAAATGTATAAATGATCAGTATAATTAACCAAACAATAAGTGTATATGTAAATCAAAAATATAAATGCAGTGTTGCAAATAAACCTGAAAACTAGTTGAGCTACAATCATGTCAATTTTCGGTCTATATACATATGTTTTAGACAGGAGGCAAACTCTATCGGTAGCATGCAGAATTAAAATTGATTACTTACTGATTATCTCACTAGAAAGCGCTCCATGGGACCTGTGTCCTCTTGTCATTACACAGCCTTCTTCACTGGGTCTTGTACAACCTGTTCACAATAAAAAATATTCAACCAAAAATGAAACTATTAATTAACTACGATAAAAATAGAAAATTGGAAGAACAATAGATAATTAAAACTCCAATTAAACTATTTCAATTATATTCTTATTTAAAATGTTAGCTTGCTAAATGAAACAACATTCATATATATTTTTAATAACTTATTTCTATGTATGTTTCTATGTAGGTTAGGTTAGCTTAGGTTGCAGTGGCAGCTTCACAAGGGAACACACTTAGGCCGAGCACTGGCTCTTTTGATACCACACAATGAAGATTGCTTCTACAGTGGGAGTCCTAAATTTTGCCTAACTCAAATGTATTTAGAGTAGGGATCTTTAACATTGTACCTGACATCGTACAGGCTTGTGACCGACGGTTTAACGTCCTTCTCTGAGAGACGAAGTGCTGAGATTTATCCACCTCCCGCATGAAGAAATAGAGGGCCGGGTGGGGATCGAACCCCGGTCCCATCCGTTCAGGGGCGAGTACGTTAACCACTGAGCTATCCTGACCCCCGTTTGTGTGTAACTTTATATTGATATTTAATTTCTTATTTTTGTCGATTTTTTATGGTACAAATGAAAAGAAAGGTACATGTAGACTTGTAAACACATGCAACTTATGTTAACAAATATTGACTTTTTATATTATTTCAAATACTACATTTAAAGATGTAAGAAAAGTGGTGATAATAGTTTCACAGTCTTACTTGCTGGGATACTCATAGACTCAGAACATACTTTGATCGAAAGTTCGATCCTACGGTAACTTTTCGATACTTTATTGATCTCTTGAACAGAGGAGACGAACTTTCTGAACTGTAACCCTAGGAAAAGAGAATGCCTTAAAATGTGAGGAGATTTACCTTTGAAAAGAACTTTACAATATTTGAAAAGCAATATTTTTTCAGCTAATACTGTTATTCAACCTTCAAGTTTTTTTTTGAACTACGAGTATATTCATTTTCAGCT
Organism: Hermatobates lingyangjiaoensis; assembly: GCA_026182355.1. Lineage (NCBI taxonomy): Eukaryota > Metazoa > Arthropoda > Insecta > Hemiptera > Hermatobatidae > Hermatobates > Hermatobates lingyangjiaoensis. Next base: position 811,316 of record JAPFBL010000035.1, on the reverse strand, counting down.
AAGTAGCTACAACAATGTTATAATTTCTACTCTAGAGGATGAAAAAATATGCCTATACCACATTTATTGTACTGTTTTTAGCATAGTTAGCATAGACATAGTTTTTAGCAGCTTAGCTAGACTCTAGCTACCCCCTAGTTTAATGAATGCAGATACAGAACTCCGCAAATTGCAAATATTAAATGTGAGACTGGAAAATTCTTAATAGCATATATTTTCAATTCAGAGAACTCTTAGCAGTACCGAGGTGAAACAGCTTCATGGTGTCATAGGAGACCAACGATACTAGTCAATTCAGGAGTGGAACAAAGGTTGAATAACTTGGAAAGTCCTTTAGAATTTGCAAGTCATATAAAAAAAACATATGAGTAACTCAACATTAGAAACACTTTCTTTTATTCAACAAAAAAAAAACATTCGAATGAGTAAAGTAATGCAACTTATTCAATCTAAGTAAAGCTGAGGTTTGGCGTGGAATACTTATTTATTTGAGTTTTTCAGGTTACGGAAGACACAGCCAAAGTACTCTTCAGGATGGGCTACGACTGTCATTGTCGAGGGCCTACCTACGTCAAGGGCAAAGGACAACTAGTTACTTATTTTGTCAAAACCCCTTTTGATGATAAATTATAAATATAATGTTCTTAATAATTTGAAGTTATTTTTTATTTTTACTTCAAATATATAATTGTAAAAGACCGTCGAATTATTATTTCCTCAATTTTAAATTTACTTCTGCTCAGTATTGATTTCAATTTACTTCTGCTCAGTATTGATTTCAATTTACTTCTGCTCAGTATTGATTTCAATTTACTTCTGCTCAGTATTGATTTCAATTTACTTCTACTCAGTATTGATTTCAATTTACTTCTGCTCAGTATTGATTTCAATTTACTTCTGCTCAGTATTGATTTCAATTTACTTCTGCTCAGTATTGATTTCAATTTACTTCTGCTCTTTTAAGATTCAATACAACGGGGAACCTAATTTTTCAGATTATAATTATAAATATAATGTTCTTAATAATTTGAAGTTTTTTTTATTTTTACTTCAAATATATAATTGTAAAAGGCCGTCGAATTATTATTTCCTCAATTTTAAATTTACTTCTGCTCAGTATTGATTTCAATTTACTTCTGCTCAGTATTGATTTCAATTTACTTCTGCTCAGTATTGATTTCAATTTATCTTCTTTGTTTCATTATCTCATATTGATTTCAATTATTCGTTTAATTCAATACAACGGGGAACCTAATTTTTCAGATTAAATTAGTACATATAGTTCTTAATAATTTGAAGTTATTTCATTTTACTTCAAATATAAATTGATAACAAGGCCGTCGAATTATTATTTCCTCAATTTAAATTTACTTCTGCTCAGTATTGATTTCAATTTACTTCTGCTCAGTATTGATTTCAATTTACTTCTGCTCAGTATTGATTTCAATTTGCTTCTGCTCAGTATTGATTTCAATTTACTTCTGCTCAGTATTGATTTCAATTTACTTCTGCTCTTTTAAGATTCAATACAACGGGGAACCTAATTTTTCAGATTATAGGGCGCATCGTGTTACAAGCACAATATGAGTGAACTGGCCCATTTTAATTCATAAGTTGATCAGATAACAAGGCTCAATATGAATGAACTGATCCAATTTAATTCGTTCACCAAGCTATTTATTCTTAATAGATAGTACATCCTCACCTCTGGGAAATACCTTTTCAATGATGTCAAATACGCAATATATTCATATGCTCCAATGAAATTAAAATCAACTAACAATACCTACTTGCTACACTTGTGTATTTTCAAAACAAACTTGTCTGTGAAGTTAGGAAAATAAAGCTTAAAACAACATAACTTCGCTTCTGTACTGAATTATCAATGTATTTAGAGCCTATGTTTTAAGTTAGTCATACACAAATCTAGTGAAAAGTTTCAGCTTGCTATGTCTTATGGTGGCTGAGTTTACTTGTGACAAACGTCTTTGCTTTAAACGTCCATAACTTCACTTCTACGTTGAATTTTCAATCAATTCAGAGCCTATATTTTAAGTTAAACACACACAAATCTACTGTAAAAGCTTCAGCTTGGTATGTCTTATGGTGGCTGAGTTTGCGTGTGACAAACCGACAAACTGACAAACCGACAGAAATTTTTTTAAGGGTGGATTCGGTTTCTCCAATGTATGAAACGTAAAGAAAACCTGAAATGAGTCAGTTCTAAGCAATGTACAGACAAAATCATTATTTTATTTAGATAGATTAGAATATTTTGTGAGACAAATGTCATACCATGAAAAGCAACAGCAATTTGTGTTCATTGGCTGTGATCTTTTAGATGTAAAAATATTATTCCTTTCATATCATACAAGTCAATAATTTGTTCAAAATTTTGCATTATAAACATTAATTTTATTTCAGTTGATTTACTCAAAAATTCTAAGTCAATATAAACAATGTAAAGAAATATCAATAAATTCGAAAAGTATAGCAGGTGATCCGTTAGTCTAGGATAAACAACCCGTTTTTATAATTTTATTGCTCTTTGCCGTGATTAGAATTTCATGCATTTTTTTTCACTAGTTGCTGTTTTGTGTTCCATTTTTGGACAAATTTGAATGATTTTAGTGAGCCGTTTAGCGTAAAAAAAAAACATTTTCATAAACAGAAAATATACTGTAACGTTCTTTTGGTGAATTTAATTTTAAAAATATATCAACTTGATCTCCAAATAAGGTTCTATTTATAGGTATAGTTTTATTTTGATCCGTCAAGCTCTGTTGCTTATATCGGTCTCACTAGCTTTCAAATTGAATTATAAGTCAAAATTTTTACATTTTATTGAACAAAAAAATATTTCCGATGTTTTAAAAATCTGAAGGTATTTTTTTTATTGCTTTTGTGATCTCGACGATAATACCAAAATTTCAAAACTCTAGAGTTAGTAGTTTAGGAGGGGAAAAAAGTGACTTTCCCGTCATCCATAATTGCTCCCAAACAATAGAGCTCATCTACAAAATGAGGCACATTTTTTTTGTGAAATATCAATTTGATCCATCAAAGATTGTGGACCGTAGCGTATCCACAAACTTTGGATACATACTCACCCACACACACACACACATAGACTTCAACGAAAGAACTTCATAAAACGACTTCTGGGACCTCAAAACATATTATTCCGTCAAAATATCGAGATCAAATTTTTTCATGATCACTTTACTTCACTTATAGTCAAGTAAAATAAAGTTATTATTTTGTAAACACATGAGGTACAAGTTCTGACCGAGGCTAAAATAAGCATTTTAGTAAAAATCATTAAATAAACCAGGAACATGAAAACCTTTTCATCAGAAACTTGATACAAATCAAAATTAATTAAATCAATGATAGAAGTTTGGTCTGAATTTAAAAATTAAAATTTGGATATTAATTATAGAGCTTTAGGACGACTTTTTTTTAACTTGACTAACCTTTCAACATAAAGGTTATCACATAAGTTTGCAGTACTTGTATTTTATGCTGACTGATGAGCACCTAACAGAACTTGGCCCGAGCATCTCTTTCAAAACTCTTTTGGTGAATGTAATTTTAAAAATATATCAACTTGATCTCCAAATAAGGTTCTATTTATAGGTATAGTTTCATTTTGATCCGTAAAGATCATTTATGGATTTTTGATCATTTGCCACAATGTCATTTCCCCAGTTTTAAGATTATCTTTTACAAAAATAGAATTTTAAATAATACGCATATATTACTTTAATCAGTTTTTTATTTAGTATGTATACATTTGCAACTTTACTTGAATTATGTTCATAATACAGTTTTTTAAATTAAATTTTAATTAAAAATATTGAAGGATATATTAAATTTTATTATAACTAAATTAATTTTATTTGAATTCATAATAAATTAAATAAGAAGCTAAATTAAATCTAACGAAGTGAAAACAAGTTATAAATCTGTAATCAATTTAATTCAGAAAATTTATGGATTGGAAATTATGAAGCCTGCAAATGTTCTTTTACCTAATACTGGAATATCCTGAGGATTATTTGAAAGAGAACAAAATTAGGTCACGTCTAGTATGCTTAGAACTCAAAATCGGTCGGTACTTATCCCCACTGATAAAGTGGGGTAAGCTAGTCACTTTGTAAAAAAATTTTTTCAGGTCAGTTAATCAAAACAAAATATTGATATGGGGTTTTTTAGGGTTTTTTTCAGTTTTTTTTTTAAATTTACATAAACGATAATAATATCCTTTGAAATGGGTTCATTATTATTCTATATTGGATTAGCAAATTGCAATCATGGATCCATGGACTACCAATGTCGATCTTGGTCAACATTAAAATTACTATTATCTTCATGGAAAAAAGTTACTTACATTCTTATGTAGAGCTAGAATCTTAAGGAAAGAAATTAACTTTGTTGTCCTCTTAGTGGGACATTTAGGAACTTAGGGATCATTTTCAGTGGTTCTATGAGAGATTAATATCTCCTTCATATGGTTTATTATTATTACTTCTTGTTTTTTATAGCCATTATTTCCACAAGTACTTGGATAATGTATGGGAGTCCAGTTTAATGTCTGAGATAGTGAAAACAGGGAAGGAGCATCAGTGAAGTTTGTCGATTAATAAAAGTATATTCCCCCCCCCCCCCCCCCCCCCCAAAGCACCCGCAATGGTGTTGCTAGAATTAATAATTCAATGTTTAATACCTCATTAAAGAAGCTAAAAGTTATTTATTAATGGCTTAAAGGATAGTGAATCTTCACAAACATTTACATGTCACATATTTACAAGGAGGACAACCCTCCAAACTTTAACAAAGCATTTGTCAAATTGAAAATCAAATTTTAAAAATGTAAATAAAATAAGCGGATTAAAAAACAAAATAATATCAATAGATAATAATATAAAATTATAGGAAGTGAGACTTGCAATTCTGGTCCTTCGTATATATAGTTACTACTAAGAAAACATTGGCAGAAATTTACTGCTATATTTTGACACCCGTCCGCTTCAGGAGGAGAAAAGGCCTGTTAGGTAGGTAGAAACCAAAAAATTTTTATTGTTAGTGAACACAAGTAAACTTTACTTCAAACATGTTTGATTAAACAGATGCCAATTTTTAATACTGCAATATTAAATCATTCTAACATTCAAATATTACTTCGTAATATTTGCACTTAAGTTATGCAATTATCTTCAACAAAGCTCATACTTATTTGACTTTTGATAATTTTCTTGTGTTAATACTTTTGCATGTGCTGGTTTAGATTTTATTATATCCATAATACAGATTCAATTGTTTACTACTTATTAATTTCTACAAAATAAATGAAATTCGTTTTTATAAGTTGATTTACTAGTAGTTAAATTTGTTCCTTGTCAAAGCAGGAGTAACGCCTGTTTCATTAGAACGGAAATGAGGCATTATTCACCTGCTAACCCAGTCGAATACCACAAACTAGCAAAAACCAAGCAGTATCCCTAATTAGGCCATGTTTCTTTTTTGGAGTACCTTGACAATTATTAAACCAGGTTAATCCGACAAACAGTAACACTAACTACGTAAGAAAACTTTTTACTGCTTTGTGGTTCAACTGTTTTAGTAAAATAAACTACTGACTTACAAACGAACTAAGACCGTTATGATTAAGAAAACACTTACTCTCAAAGCATTTTGTGCTCCTGACGACGTCATCAACGCCAATGTGTCAATCCGATTACTTCATAAATCTCTTTCACTAATGGGTAGAAAGATAGCCACTCTCACTTATCAAGATCCTCCTCAAAACATCTTCTACTATAAATATTCCTCTTCACTACCTCTCTAACTATCAAAGTCTCTCTTCAAAACATCTTCCACTATAAATATTCCTCTTCACAACCTCTCTTACTATCAAGATCCCTCCTCAAAACATCTTCCACTATAAATATTCCATCAATTCACAACCTACTCTTACTATACAAGATCTCCTCTCTCAAAACATCTTCCACTATAAATATTCCTCTTCACAACCTCTCTTTACTATCAAGATCCCTCCTCAAAACATCTTCCACTATAAATATTCCTCTTCACAACCTCTCTTAACTATCAAGTCTCTCTTCAAAAATCTTCCACTATAAATATTCCTCTTCACAACCTCTCTACTATCAAGATCCCTCCTCAAAACATCTTCCACTATAAATATTCCTCTTCACAACCTCTCTAACTATCAAGGTCTCTCTTCAAAAAATCTTCCACTATAAATATTCCTCTTCACAACCTCTTTTACTATCAAGATCCCTCCTCAAAACATCTTCCACTATAAATATTCCTCTTCACAACCTCTCTAACTATCAAGGTCTCTCTTCAAAAAATCTTCCACTATAAATATTCCTCTTCACAACCTCTCTTACTATCAAGATCCCTCCTCAAAACATCTTCCACTATAAATATTCCTCTTCACTACCTCTCTAACTATCAAGGTCTCTCTTCAAAAAATCTTCCACTATAAATATTCCTCTTCACACCTCTCTTACTATCAAGGTCTCTCTTCAAAAATCTTCCACTATAAATATTCCTCTTCACAACTCTCTAACTATCAAGTCTCTCTTCAAAAAATCTTCCACTATAAATATTCCTCTTCACTACCTCTCTAACTATCAAGGTCTCTCTTCAAAAAATCTTCCACTATAAATATTCCTCTTCACAACCTCTCTTAACTATCAAGGTCTCTCTTCAAAAATCTTCCACTATAAATATTCCTCTTCACTACCTCTCTAACTATCAAGGTCTCTCTTCAAAAATCTTCCACTATAAATATTCCTCTTCACAACCTCTCTTACTATCAAGTCTCTCATCAAAACATCTTCCACTATAAATATTCCTCTTCACAACCTCTCTAACTATCAAGGTCTCTCTTCAAAAAATCTTCCACTATAAATATTCCTCTTCACAACCTCTCTTACTATCAAGATCCCTCCTCAAAACATCTTCCACTATAAATATTCCTCTTCACTACCTCTCTAACTATCAAGGTCTCTCTTCAAAAAATCTTCCACTATAAATATTCCTCTTCACAACCTCTCTAACTATCAAGGTCTCTCTTCAAAAAATCTTCCACTATAAATATTCCTCTTCACAACCTCTCTAACTATCAAGGTCTCTCTTCAAAAAATCTTCCACTATAAATATTCCTCTTCACAACCTCTCTTACTATCAAGTCTCTCTTCAAAAATCTTCCACTATAAATATTCCTCTTCACAACCTCTCTAACTATCAAGGTCTCTCTTCAAAAAATCTTCCACTATAAATATTCCTCTTCACAACCTCTCTTACTATCAAGGTCTCTCTTCAAAAATCTTCCACTATAAATATTCCTCTTCACAACCTCTCTAACTATCAAGGTCTCTCTTCAAAAAATCTTCCACTATAAATATTCCTCTTCACAACCTCTCTTAACTATCAAGGTCTCTCTTCAAAAAATCTTCCACTATAAATATTCCTCTTCACAACCTCTCTAACTATCAAGGTCTCTCTTCAAAAAATCTTCCACTATAAATATTCCTCTTCACTACCTCTCTAACTATCAAGGTCTCTCTTCAAAAAATCTTCCACTATAAATATTCCTCTTCACAACCTCTCTAACTATCAAGGTCTCTCTTCAAAAAATCTTCCACTATAAATATTCCTCTTCACAACCTCTCTTACTATCAAAGTCTCTCTTCAAAAAATCTTCCACTATAAATATTCCTCTTCACAACCTCTCTAACTATCAAGGTCTCTCTTCAAAAAATCTTCCACTATAAATATTCCTCTTCACAACCTCTCTAACTATCAAGGTCTCTCTTCAAAAAATCTTCCACTATAAATATTCCTCTTCACAACCTCTCTAACTATCAAGGTCTCTCTTCAAAAATCTTCCACTATAAATATTCCTCTTCACAACCTCTCTAACTATCAAGGTCTCTCTTCAAAAAATCTTCCACTATAAATATTCCTCTTCACAACCTCTCTAACTATCAAGGTCTCTCTTCAAAAAATCTTCCACTATAAATATTCCTCTTCACAACCTCTCTAACTATCAAGGTCTCTCTTCAAAAAATCTTCCACTATAAATATTCCTCTTCACAACCTCTCTTACTATCAAGATCCCTCCTCAAAACATCTTCCACTATAAATATTCCTCTTCACTACCTCTCTAACTATCAAGGTCTCTCTTCAAAAAATCTTCCACTATAAATATTCCTCTTCACAACCTCTCTAACTATCAAGGTCTCTCTTCAAAAAATCTTCCACTATAAATATTCCTCTTCACAACCTCTCTAACTATCAAGGTCTCTCTTCAAAAATCTTCCACTATAAATATTCCTCTTCACAACCTCTCTAATATAAGGTCCATTATCAAAAATCTTCCACTATAAATATTCCTCTTCACAACCTCTCTAACTATCAAGGTCTCTCTTCAAAAATCTTCCACTATAAATATTCCTCTTCACTACCTCTCTAACTATCAAGGTCTCTCTTCAAAAAATCTTCCACTATAAATATTCCTCTTCACAACCTCTCTAACTATCAAGGTCTCTCTTCAAAAAATCTTCCACTATAAATATTCCTCTTCACTACCTCTCTAACTATCAAGGTCTCTCTTCAAAACATCTTCCACTATAAATACTCCTCTTCATAACCTCTCTCACTCTCAAGATCTCCTGATAATATAAGGATTCCACTATAAACATTCCTCTACAAAGCCCCTGCCATTATCAATATTATAACTTCAAAATCGAAGAAGAGTAAACACAGAGAACAAAAAAATACACAAACTAAAATTTTTGGGAAATTCGTCTTCAGGAGAAAAGAAAAAGGGAGACCACGCAAGTTCTAGACACAATGGGAATTAACTTGTGTCATCTTGTCTCCCATTCTCTTTCTCCTGAAGACGGATTACCAGAAAATTTAAGTTTGTAAGTGTTTGTTTACCCTGTGTGTTACTATTCTTTGATTTTGAACCGGTATTGTGTCCAGTTTGGATCGTCTTTTTAATTTTTAAGCCAATATTATAAGTAAGATTTGACCTATAATCATGGTGCAACTTATATTTTCTGAATAATCCATTCAAGGAATGATATATAGCTCATTAATATGAAATTGAAATTTTTTCGTTGGTTATTATAAAGTATATTGGTGATGAAGATAATTGGTTTTGAGGTGTTTGTGGACAGATAGATTCAACCCGGGCAAAGCTGGAAAGGCTGCTATGTGTCTTCCTAAGCAATACATACGCACTTGTGACGTACTTGCCTAGACCAAGCCTCACTACAAATGCCTGATTGTTAAGATTTTGTTTGCCATGAGTTTGTTTTAATTATTATAATGGAAGATAAATACAAAATGTCCATTATAAATATTTGTAATGAAGATTGCGAATATAGATACCGTATCGTAAACATGGTGCAAAGATGGCGTTGACAAAATTAGTTTTCAATACTTGTTATTTCATATTTCTTCTTCGTATAATTGTGATATGGATTGTTGTTGGTATATTAAGCGTATGTATTATGTTTGCATTATATGTATTTGCATATATATAAGGGGTTATATTTGTAAATAAAGTAATGCAAAAACTGAATTTAAATACTGCTATCAAGTATTGACTCCAATAGCTGAATATTATCGTGTTACTCATTAGATCATCGAGAATAATTTTCCAAAATTCTTATTTATATCAACATTCAGAAGAAACTTCTAACATGTGTCAGTATTTTTTGAGAATTTGCTAGAAGATCTTTATCGTAAATATGCCAAAAACCTAAAGAATGTTTAAAATATCAGTTATCTACAGTCATTCATCAACATGAATTCGGTGTGTTTAATTCAAAGACTTTGAATGAATTTTCCTTAATGTTTTACAATAAACAAACAAAGAATTTAATATATAAAAATTGGTATCTACTATAATGTAAATAAGTATTTTGTTTTATCATGCTGATATTAAAATTTTTCCATGTAGCAAGTTAGATTTTTCCCATGTAGGGGAGGTTTCAGTTTCAGTTCTACTTTTTTTTTTGATTTCTCAACTAGGCAAAAGAAAGTAGAAATTATATTGGATTTGTTGGTGTAACAAGATGGAAAGGAGGCGGAGGTCGGGGTTTATCCAGAGAGTCAACAAGAACAAAGCCTGGAGAGTGTTCAACGACGAGAGGCGCCCTAACGGAAGGTGACCCGTATCGGGATTCGTCCATGCGGGTCCCACTTAGGCTGGCAAGCAGGCTAGAACGGCAGCGCGAAGGGAGGGAGTAGGCTCCGGAGGTAGCGAGCTCTTCTTCTTCTTCAGACGTGAGTCGGTGCTCGTTGGCAACACTTCGCCATGGACTCGTCTTTACTTGCTACGTGTTTTTGTCTTCTTTTTGTTCTCGTCCTCCAGGTACTCTAAACTTCAAATAGTATATATAACAACCTTTAAATTACACTGACTGTCAGATATACCACTGTATCTCACTCATCGTAAAAGACGTGCTCACTGCTAATCTTTTACACTTACTTTACCGGTACAGCTTCCTAGATACTATACTTTCTGAAATAGACTCTTTACTTTCGAAAGTACTAAATTTATATGAGTATGCATCAAAGTTCTGCTAGATTCGATAGTTAATATTATTTCTCGAATATATTAAAAAATAATATATTTTCTCGAAATACAAAAATAATTCATCAAAATGCTATGATAGTATGATATCAAGCTAGGCTACCACCTATATAATCTATTTTTCGCTAGTTTTTATATAAAAGCTCAGTTCTAAAAAATGTTGATACAACTTCAGTTCAACTAACTGTATCAAAATTGACGATCAGCAGTAAATTAAATAGAGTTGTCTATAAAAATAAATTCGTAACTGTTATACATACTTTATCCAAACTTGCTTATAAGGGAGACTGATACACTTTAAGTATGTAGTCTCTGAGCATCCTAATGATAGTTCCTAGCATATACTGGAGTCAACATCTAATCTACAGAAAAAAATGTCAAAGAGAACTAAAATCTTTCAACCAAAACAACTAGCGTTCATCGGAGTGACACTTCGAAATGAAACAAGTGCAATAGGACATATTGTGGGTATTGAGAGGGGTTGTGCGTGGAGTGGTCATGAGAAATGTGGTGTACTATTTTAATCACCTCAATTTGATTGTGACTCCAACATTACCGGTCTTATGGTTGAATGCTATCAATCTTATTTCTGTTTTTTTTTACTGTGGTTTAAACAATAATTTTTATTTTATATGTTTATTTGAAACTTGTTTTCTATATATATTACCATCATACCATCCTTTTCTGCTAAAACATGCTTACAAATTAATGCACCGCAAATATCCTGTACAATATCCCAATGAAGTATGCTTAGATTATTTGAATGACCATTTGTGCCACTGGGCAGATCGTGATGGCTGCTCCAGTATTTTTATAGTGCAATGCAGACGTCCCCAGGCACCACGACAAGCCCCAATACCGGTCCTTCAATATATACACCGCGCTCCCAATATATACGCTACAGCTAAATATAGCCTAAAGTAAGCTAAAAATTGTGAGTTATGTTTTCCTATAATTTGAAATTTGTTTTCATATTGGACTGTGTAAGAAGAGAAAACATGTTTTCTCTCCGTTATTTAATTTAATAAGTGCACTTATATACTGGTCAAGTTAACATAGCTTTCATATGATCATCCACAAACCTTAAAGAACTATCCGTGAAAGTACATTTTATGAGACTGATTTTTGGAAAACAAATGTAATACCTTGGTAAAACTTGCTTCATACGATGGTATTTAAAACATTAATTAGATACCACTCCTCCTGTATGATTTTATTTTGTAATATAAAGGCAGAGTAACTTTAACAAAGATTGAATGACTTTTCAAAAATAATCACTAAAACGAAAAAACAATGATCAAGACATGAAAATTAAAAACATAACACAAATAATCATTTAATGGATAGAATTTAGTTTAAAAGATTTCTCCCACTTGCAGTAGTTCTTCGACTACTTAGTTAGGTTTTGTTAGTTGAAGAAACCATGCTCTGCAATAAGGTTGGCATCTCGTGACAAAAACTGTTACTACTTATAGCGCTGCCACAACTGCTATAATGATACGATCCTTCCAAAACACTTATTGCAATTCCGAAGCTAATGTAGTTGTGTTTCAAACATATACAAATGGAATCCAACTAATTGCTTGAAAGTTAAAATAAATTGAACTGAGTAAAGTGTTCCAGTGAGTTGTAAGCATAGACCCCTGTACTGGTAGCATATATTATATCATAAATGAAAGTTGAGCACTTGAATTAGGTTTCTTTCAATTAAAATATACATTCATTACATATATTTCAAATAAGTAGTATTTAATAATTTCTGTTGAACCCAGCAAAAGTGCTGAGCTTCAAGGAGGCGTTGAAGCTAACTGGGGTACTTATTAAATAATTATTATTGTTGATATTAACAATATGCATGTAATAAATAAATAATACTTAAAAAATGACTATTTCAATTTTTAAGTATTATTTATGAAATTAAATTTCATTAATGCAAATTTCTATTACAATTATCTTCGTTCGGTTCAATTTACATTAAAATAATCAGTTCATTTGTATGCATTAGATACAATATATACTCTATTGATTGAGTGTTTATGCCGTATAATAGGACAACGTTAATAATTTACTAGTTTCATCTAGGTATATTTTGTGACATTACACAGCATTCTGTAAATATCAATATAATATAGAAAATCAGTAAAATAATTGACCTAATGGTTATATTAGAGCATTAGGAAAAATATTAACACAAACATTAAGAGCGAGTTTAGGAAGTAGATTCCTCCTCGTAATATGGAAATATTATATGACATTGGAACTTAACGAGTTTCTGTTTTTAAATTGAGAAACGCGGTTGTAGTTGATTATTCGTATAGGCAGGAAGATATTATAATGGTTTAGTAATATAAATTGTTAATTTTATCATTTAATAATTAACTGAAAAAAATTCTTAGGCTAAAAGGCATACTAATATATATAAGATATAATAATGTTTATTTATAATATTTGTAAAAGTGGCTCAAATAAGATTGCTGTAGAAGAACATATGTAAGTCTTCCTATAAGGACTTACCCATGAATCTGTAGGGTTTATACGAATAGGGACATCTAAAATGAACAATATACATTTTACTTCTTATTCCATTAGTTTAAAATCTTGTTCTTAATATAGATGATAGAATTTTTTTTTAATTTTTTGAAAAAAGCAACATTATTAATAAACTTAGTTCAGAGACATGAACGAAATTCACTGATATGTTGACTTCGGAAATGTAACTGTTTTGTGGGACATTTAAAAAGAGTTACGGTTTGTGAGTGCCTTAATAAAAGCATCCAAAACGAAGATGCTCACAGCTGACATCCGTCTTTCATGGTTTTTATACTCTATTTTATGAAAACGGAAGGCTTCTATCTGCCTACAGAGCGTAAAATGTCTGTAAAAATCTGATTTTACAGTTTGCTTATATAATAAAGTATTTAATTTTAATCAAATGACTCATGATAATTTTATATTAGTCAGGTTATTTATATTTTAGAATATTTTTTCTTAACTAAAAATTTGAAGAGTCCCAGTCAGGTATGGAGTCGAAATACTCTCATGTGGGTAACTACTTCAAATGTTTCAACCACTTATCACTAATTCATTCCCTTTCTTGCAAATTTATAAACGTGTTCCAATCACGTTAATAAACAACGCATTCCATTTCATGTGAATCGATGTTTACCTTCCATTTAATCATTGTCGTTTTTAGCGAAAAAGAAGTAGTTTGTTCCAATTAAACCTTGAATACAATTGGCTGTTATACAATTCTATAAAGTTCCATTAATGGAATTTAGTCTGATAACTAGGGATATTGTTAGTTCTTATTGGTGTATCATGTTTCGTAATAAGTAGACATTGAATTTTAGGTTGATTCAATTTGCCGCACTAAAAGCTTGTGTGCAGCCACTAGTCGTGATCATGCGAATAGAGTGATGCAGGTGCCGAAGACGTGATGAACACAGCTGAAGATCCACTTTTATTGCCTCTTATTTATTTCGCCTGAAGCTTCAGATTTATTTTCGCAAGCTTCACAGTGAATGCTTTCGTTTGCAGTTTAAATAGCAAATACTCGCTCTTTGTGGTCATAATTTGTTATGTAGTAGTCGAGTGTTGGTGCTTACTTCGTGACCCGCATGTCTGAGTCATTTGCTCTGGAGATACAAGTAGGCAAGTCCTATCACTGCGTTCAACATGGAAATCAGTCAAACGGTAATCACTCCCAAAGGGCACCATTTGAAACAAATGTGCAACATTAAAGCAAACAACCCCACAGTCTTTCTGCTGTTTATACCATTATTGTATATAAAAGCATATTATAACTGTTTGTAGTTATTCCAATTCAAAAGGTTGTTGCACATATTAAATCATATGAAATCCGAAGTGGAATGAACATAGACTGCTGACAGCAAAACTATCTTTGCAAATAAATATCTATAAGTATATAATGATATTTTAATTATTTACATGTAATCTCGGAATCAACTTTTTATTTTAGGTTTAAAGGAAAAAAAACAAAGGAAAAAAGCTATTAAATACAGTTATTTAAATTAATGATTAAATATAATTACGATTATAATACTTAATAAAAGATCTACTAAATTATGTCGTTCGTCATTTTACATACAGCTGATGAACCTAATATGATAGGAAACCTAACATTGTGGGTTACAAGGAAATCGTATTAATATAACTATTGAATTTGAAATGCTTATTAATGAATATTTCTACAAAAATATAAAATATTATATTTTGATTGAAATTATTAAGTACTTATTTTAATAAACGTTCTATTTTTATTAATTTCAACAAGTGCATGGTTCAATAATTCAGTCTTATTAAAAGTAACATTTAAAAAATATTTGTCGACTAAAGCGTACTGTTGATTTTCATTTTCCTTTTAATTTTTATATAGACGTGACTTTTAGTTGCAAAAAAACATTTAAATCTGAAAAAATCATTGATGAAATCTTTAAAAAAAATTAAAAATGGTTGATTTATATTTTCAAATAAATTGACTAAGATTAAAAAAATAATACCCATACATCATTTGGGGGAGGGATTCGAGGAGGCCCTAAGTGTGTAACTTCAATTTTTATCTTGAAGAAATAATCTAGTGTAGCTATACTGTGCGACTATTTCCATTTATGCCATTTTCAGTTTTTTTTATTTAAATTCCTCAATTAGTACCACTGGTATTAAATATGTGTCCGTTATAAAGGAAAAGAAAATATTGGATTATTCGTTTGCTTTCACAGTGACTAACTCGGAAAGTGTTGATCGCCACTTTTACGTTGTGATTCAACACTGAACGGCCATATAATAATATCAGGAAAAAAATGTTTATCACAGGAAAAAAAGATTACTGCTGTCGGTCCATCGTTTCACTTCGTTAAACACACTTCAGTGCTTTTTATAATATTTCTAAAGTAGAATAAAAGAAAAATCTCGATTTTCAAAAACTCATTACTATAAAAATTTATAATCCACAAAATTCATATATCACAAGAAAATTTTTTACCAGGATCACACAAGTAAGGCTTATTCAAAAATGATCTTTATGCTTCTCTTTTTTTTCTTTCAATCAAGAGAAAAGGTAGAGAAAGAGAGAGAGAGAGAGAGAGAGAGAGAGAGAGAGAGAGAGAGAGATTGACAAGAGGCAGAGTGATTGAGAGAAATTGAAAGAGAGACAGTGAGAGAGAGAAAGAAAAAAAAACAAAGAAAAACAGCTTAGTCTATTGAAGTTACAGATTTTATTTTATTAAAAGACCTTATTTTTTTTATTTTTACCTTATTTTTAAATACAGTCAAAGCCAAATATTTTAAAAAAAAAATTAGCATTAGAAGTAGTATGGGTTTAGTTAAATGTAAATACATTACATTTTATTATAAAAATACTGAGAACTAAATTAGATTATTTATATCAGAAGAAAATTAAAGCAATAGGCATGGAAACTAAAAAAAAAAAATTGAAAAAATGAACATAAATGGTGGTCAGGCTTCTAATATCATTAGAAAAATAAAAATTCTGGAGTGACCTACACTCAACTTTACTGTAAGTAAATATAACATTTCACTAGTCTAGAATGAATTGAGTTTGGATTTATTTTTTGTGAAACAAAATATAACCAAACTTTTACTATCGTGTAAAAGTAATATCAAAATCTTTCTTGAAAATTGTTATCAAATTCATAAATAATAGAAATAATGATTTCTTTTGCTTCTTTGTAGCAAAGAAGCAAAGAATTTATCTTTTATAAATTGTAAGAAACTTGAAATAATGGATTTCAATAAAAAAGGTATTTTGGTCATCCTCTGAAAACATACTCTTTTTAGGTATAATTTCATTTGAATCCGTCAAAAGGTGTAACCTCTATTGAGGTTACGAAAATTGAGAATTATGCCTAACATTTTTTGTTTAATAAATTCAAAATTTCATACACAATGTTTCTCAGAAATATTCTAAAGCTATCGGTATTGAGCTTGTACTTGTTAAAAATTCCTACCGTAACAAACAGTAATCCAAATTTATGATATCCCATTTAAAAGTCATCCGAGTTACATGGTGTAATAAAGATGTTGTTGCCTTAATCTTATGACCTATGTTATCCTTAGCCCTCCGCCACCTTATTATAACCTAATCATGACATGAGAAAACAGATTAAATCTAAAGACACTTATATTGTGAAATTAAAAAACAAATAATAAAGTCCATAAGTATATTGAAGTAATCTCTGAATAATTCATAACATAAATCAAAATTCATCATCACAAAACACCTGCTCTGGTAATAGAGTAAGCAAGTTATGTACAGATATGCGTATTGGTAATGGTAATATGAGAACTGTGTAATGGTGTATCTCTTTTAAGAACCAAATTTCACATAGTAAAGGAGAATATATGTGAGTTCAGGCTTCTCTCTGAGTTTGTGTTTCTAATCTTAATTAATTTAAATGTGTGTAGATGGTAAAGTGCCTTTTAGATGCTCCTCTAGATTCGGTTCTGTAATGTCGCTTCCTCAGTTGTCCTTGGATGAATTCTAACTTATCTATTGATCAATCGAAGGTTATTAATAAACAACTCTATAAATACTATATCCTGTTTATAATTTTAGATGCTTATAAACTCCTGTTGATACTTATTGTGGTGGAGCCAATGTCTGGAAATCAATTATCTTTACGAGAGGTTAGCTGAATATTAGCAAGAGGTAGCTTGAAACTTTGACTTCTATCCGTAAGGAAATTCTTTGTGGGTGGGATTTCCTAAATACTGGTATACACCTTTTAAGAACCTTAGAATTGAAGTAAGAAAACCGCATGCGACTAAAAAAACTGCCACAGGAAGTCACAAAACTGTAGACCACAGTAGTGGGGACTATACATAATGGTAGTGTGAGTGTACTATCCACTTCGTATTTTCAGTATGGCTAATAGACTAATAAAGAATCTTGTGACTAAGCCAACATTGCGATACTGGGTTACAATCTAAAAAATCTGGAGTGGCCTACACTCTACTTTACTATAAGTAACTCAATGTCAAATTTCTTGAGTATATAAAACATAACGTATTATTTAAGCATAACATAAATATCTAAATGGGATATAATTATTAGCATTGCATTCGTGAGGTAGTACAGATAGTGATTGAAGGACATATCAATTTATAAGCTTATTTTTGTACATCACAAATAATTTATTATTTGCAAATAATTTCATTAGTATAACTACAGCAGTAATAACATTTTTGAAAAACCAATGTGAACATTTCTTGAAACGAAATATTATCCTACAAGAGAACATGGCTATTGTTCAAATAGCCAGTAGATTTCTTACATCGTTTACTTGACATCCTTCTACATTGAATATTAATGTAAAATTTTCAAATTTGAAACAGTAAAATACCCTTTTTTTCTCTGAAAAACATCTTAAACAGCGAAGAAAATGTTGTTTTAAGGTGATTTGTTAATTAAAGATGTACGATAATTACAGTTATTAATCTTTAAACGAAAGATTTATATTTTGAATTATCTTTTACATTTTTGGTTTTTAACAGAATTATTATACTGGGAATTTTATGGCTTCTTAGTATTTAATAAGATCATTTTCCATCCCCTTTGTCAAATAACATATATACGAATTTTTTTTTAATGAGTGTTATCATTTACCTGCACAATATTATTCCTCTTACATCTCTTATAAGTCAATAATATATTTTAATTTTTCCATTAGAAACATCAATTTTATCTCAGTGGATTCGCTCAAAAAATTTCTAAGTCAATGTAAACAATGTAAAAAAATACAAAAAATTCGACAAGTATAGCAGGTGATCTCTTAGTCTAGGGTAAACAAAGAGTTTTTATATCGTTATTGCTCTTTCCCGTAATTGAAACTTCATGATTTTTTTTTATGAATTGCTAATTTTTTGTTCCATTTTTGGTCAAATTTTCATTATTTTTTAACGAGCCGTTTAGCGTCAAAAAAACATTTTCTGAAAACACAAATCGTACTGTAACGCCCCTTTAGCGAATGTAACTTTAGAAAAAAATATCTCAACTCATTCTCCATATAATGTTCTATTTATAGGCATAGTTTCATCTTTGTCCGTCAAACAGTATGGCTTGTATCGCTCTCACAAGGTTTGAGATTGAATTATAAGTCAAAATTTGTACATTTTATTGAAAAAAAAATATTTCCTGTTGTTTTAAAATTCTGAATATATTTTTCGTTTGTTGCATTTGAAACCTCAAAGATAATGTCAAAATTTCAAAACTCTAGGGTTATCAGTTTAGGAGAAATAAATGTTTTAAAAAAAACGGTTTTTGGCAAAAAAAGTGACTTTCCCATCATGCATAATTCTTCGCAAACAATAGGGATCTTCGTCTTTATGAGGCCCATTTTTGTGTAAAATATCAACTTGATCCATCAAAGATTCTGGACCGTAGCGTGGTAACAAGCAATGCTAACACACTCACCCACCCACCACCCACCCACCCACCACACCCACCACACACACACAGACATCATCGTAAAAAACTCATAAAACGACTTCTGGGACCTCAAAACATGTAATTCCGTCAAAATCTCGAGATCGAATTTTTTCACGATCACTATACTTTACTTATAGTAAAGGAAAAACTGAGGGAAAACTAAAGAAGGATTAAAATCAGTTCAAAGTGTTGAGCGCAAACTAAATCATTTATAGTAAAATCCCTCTAGTTATATACTATATAAATCGAGTTATACTATATATAAATAATAAGATTTAGCAATACTGAAAAATGAAATTGGTTTTAAAATTAATGATAGAGATACAATAAATATTTTGATTTAGGGCAAAGTGAGGAAGAGAAGTGATTAAGTATGAGTGGGAAGCTGGTAACAATTGTAGGAACATTAAGAAAAGCAGTGTGGGAGTGGAGGGTGATAGTGGAGGATTCGAATGCAAAGCGAGGCTAATTGAGTGCACTGAGTAAAGATAACGGCAGAGTGGCGGAGGAGGGGTAATGACTGGGACCTGCGCTTGTTTGATCAGAGCCCATCTGGTGCTCTGAAGACGTCGTGTGTGGTGAACGCACACAAGTGCCATTGGCGTCTGGCCTCTTTGTCTAGTAATACTTGTCATTACCGGAGGGTTGGGGCAACAAACGACCTGCCAGCATTGAGAGTAATCCCACAATTCTCCGTCAACCCGCGTCTAAAAGTAATAGTAACAATAATTAATTTGAGTAGTTTTTTTAATTCTGCGACTAGTATATATGCTTTCTCATGTTTACATTGTAAAGTATTTGCATTGAATTTCAGAAAAACGAAATCATTCAAATTGAATGTCATATATATTTATTTATTATCATATTTATTTATATATATTAAATATTTTCCTTATCTCGACCACATATATTTAACACTATTTTTCTTTGGTCTAGCTTCAATAATACAACACCTTTAAGTCGATGTTTCGTCTATATTTGTAGAAATCTTCAGGGCTATATTAATACAGACTTTAATTAATATAACATGAAAAGTAATTATATTACATAATTTAATTAATGTTAATTATGGTGATTAAATAATGTAATATAATTACTTTTCAAGTTATTGTAATTAAATTCTGTATTGATGTAGCCCTCAAGATGTCTACAAATATAGATGAAACGTCGATTTAAAGGTGTTGTATTATTGAAGCTAGACCAAACCTCGATAAAAAAAGAAAAATAGTTATATATATATATATATATATGTCAATGATCAAACCACAATAAGAAATGGGAAAACAAGACTAAGATCTTTCAACCGTAAGCGGTCTTCGTCAGAGTCAAAAACCCAACTGACCCGTTGGGTTTTTGACTCTGACGAAGACCGCTTGTTACGGCTGAAAGATCTTAGTCTTGTTTTCCCATTTCTTATTGTGGTTTGATCATTGATTGTTATTTCACGTGTTTATATGAAATCTTTATATATATATATAAACACTTAACACAGAGAAAAGAACACAGAAAGACACTACAAAACTCACTTCGATATTTCGACATCCGTCATCATCGGGAAAAAGTGCGAAGTACTCGCGTTGAGAAGCAAACTGCTACTATGTATATATATATATATATATATATATATATATACGGTACTGTTTTCTTGACCACAAATTACTAACAAACACTTTTTCTTCTTCTCGGAATTTGGTCAGGGTAAATATATGGATTCACCTTTTTGCCAACGTTTCGTCTTTATTTATTATTATTGTTTATTTTATTATTGTTTTCTTGTTAGTTTATAGCCCTGAGGGTGTCTTAAAATAAAGACGAAACGTTTGCAAAAAGGTGATTCCATATATTTACCCTGACCAAATTCCGAGAAGAAGAAAAAGTGTTTATATATATATATGATCAAACCACAATATGAAATGGGAAAGATATTAGTATTGTTTTCCCATTTCATATTGTGGTTTTATCATTGATTGTTATTTCAGGTGTTTATGTGAAATATTTTTATTTATATATGTATATATTGAATACAATACATAAATATATGTATTAAATTTCAAACGAATATAATTTCTACAAATAGAATGAAGAATACCTATCAACTAATGATTAAACTTTTAAATTTAAATAGAGCGCAATTTTTAAAATTACTTTCAATTCACTTAAATTTTTTAATTACAATAGACGATTGAGATTTAAATTAATGAAAGATTATTGGAAAAAAACTTTAAGATAAGACCCGTTTGGTAACAGTATAGTACCTGCTTTACCAGCTGGCAAATGTCAAAATTAAAACAAATAGCCAGCCCAAATTTAGCCTTCCTTCATTTTTTTTTTAGATTTTGAGGGCTTCAATGACATCCAAAAAAATATTTCCAAATAAAAGTGTAAAGAATAAAATTTATAATAGACTGTTTTTTCGTATATTTCTTTAAATAATTTAATTACCGATTACAAATTTTATAATTTTTATTTATCACTCTAATATACAACGATTTAGATGTATGCAGAATGTGAAAAGCTACAGACCTCGGCCTCTTCAAGGCCTATTTAAAGATATAGATTTTTAATAATAACTGTATCTAATTTTTATTCTTAATAGACTAAGGGAAGCTAGAATACGGCAAGAAGTATTGGCAAGTTGAAGTAATCAAAGTAGTACCAAAAGTGCTCTGTAAACATATGTTATAATACGTTAATGGAGATATAACATATTTCCAAGCAGGCTGGTTAATGTAGTTTCTGGAAATATATGGTTAAAAGCTTTATCTCTAACTCTAGGACGTGTTTGATGCCAAACAAACACAGGCAGACGCTTTTAGGCTCTTTAATTAATATTTTAAGTACATACACGCTACATCATGAAATTAATCTATTTCAGAAAGAAATTTCATTCTATGCTTAGTTGGGGAACTATTGTTACACCCATGTACATGTCGAAGTACAATCGTAGTGTTGCTCACATACAATATATTATATTTGCTCCCGTTGGGAAAACAAAAAGATAAATAGTCGCAAACAAATGTTTTTACAAACAAACCGATTAGAATATACTAATCATCTTCAGATTATGTCTGAATTATAAGCAAACCAGGGAATACTTAGAATGAGTAACTTGAAAAGTTAAGAATACTTTAGGGTTACTTCATTCCACTACTCTCTGATTTCTTTATATTTTATACGTTACCTAAAGGAGATCACAGAGTGTTCAAACGCATATTTTATAGAAATGTTGTTTTATTTTTACACTATTATTATATTTTATCAGACATACATCTTGATATGCTTGAACACTTCATGAAATATTGGTATTTTATGATGTAAGTAAATCTTCTTTAGAACTCCTACGTGCATACATGTATAAGTCTCGAAATCATTAAAATTCAAATGTAGAAACTTTGTGCATGAAAGTGAGTAATATTAGAGAGCTGTACTGGCATCTTAGAACACATTTATAAGATGCCAGTACAGTCTGTATGTTTTCCAAGAAGGGGTTCTTGGAAAAAGATAGTTGAAGGCTAGCTTTCCTTTAACAAAATAATGCATACAAAATTATAATATATATAATGAAAACATATCGAAGAATTTTATTTGTATATAAGAAAGTGTTTACAATTCTAACTTACTTTATTATAACTAATTGTTACATCATGTCTAAGTATTTATTATTTTTAAATGTTTACAATGCGAATGTAGCGACCATTTGTTATTTTTGTGTTTTGTATAAGTATATATAATACTTGTAAGTAACACTAAATTTAATATATTGCTTTTTATAAATATATAATCTTTTATAATTAAGTAATTTCAAAGAAAGAAAACAAATAAAAGAGACCACAAAACTCACTACTACATTTCGACTGCTTCGTCATCAGGTAGAAAGATATAACCTGCTCCGAAGACAAGTAACGACTCACTCAGTTTTCTTAATCTTTTAAAATAATATAACAGTTAATATCTGGTATAATATATTACTTAATAATAGTATATAATCCTTAATATATTTAGTATATATAATACTTCATTTTGGTCTTGGTGGATTTGGAGCGTGGCATGGCTAGTTTGAAGTGAGAGCATAAAGACAGATTCTTTCAAGTCACCGGGAGACAAAAGAACCTTCAACAAAGCATGTCACCCTCTCTCGCCTACAAATGTTTAGAAAGCGCCAGCAGGAGTTGTCAAACACAAAGCCATGAAACCTCGTTCAGAGTACAAGTCTAGTTGTCTTTTAATCCTAGCAGATAGATAAATAATATACTGTAATTGACAATATGTCATGTCCTACATATGTAACGTTAGGTTACGTTAGGCTGCAGTCGCAGCCCAGGAGGGAATATGGTATACAGACTGAACATTGGGCCTTTGTACACAATGAACCTTCTACATTGAGAGTCCAAAATTTTGCTTAACTCAAGTACATTTAGAGTAGTTATTTATAACCACCGATGGTTTAACATCAGAATTGTTTATCTACCACATGAATAAATCGATAGCCAGAGTATTGAACCACAGATCGAACAGGCCAGAGACGAGTAAGTTGTCACTAAGCTACCCTGGCCACTTCTCTATACATACTTACCAAATGGAAATATTTATGCATATATTTGCATGAGTATCACACTTTTATGTAAGAAGCCTGTTAAACAAGAACAATAACCAGGTCAAAAATTCACCGTTAAAAGTTACAAACCTGGTGCACGAATACACTTGTACACGAGAGGAGGGGGGGAGGACTGCCCCAAAACACTCGTACATTTGTATGACTACCAATTCGCTCTCAAGAAGGGTCACAATGCACTTGATAGCCTGAACACCCAAAAAACATATTGAATAGGTTCACAACATCAGATTACTATTTCGAATTAGCATTAGACGTATTTCTTTCTGTATTAAAAAAGGACTGTTCTTATATACCATATATATAAGTAAATATATAATTAAAAAATAAAATTTAGCCAAACTTATGGTTTCTGTAAATCCTAATCTAACTCAAAGTAACACTTTAAATTCAGTTTAAATTTAAGAAAGAAAGTGAAGATTTAGTTACCTAATTAATTACATAAAATAACTACTGGCGCTAATTATTACACGTTTACCTATATCAAGGAACATACACTTTGATATTGGTCATAAACAAATGTAACATCAAGATACTTTTGGTTCCCTAAACAGATACAATCCTATACTGGTAGTGAGTGAGCAAAAACAAAAAAGAACAACCAGACTTGTAACAGGAGATTCCGTCTAGAGAACAATTAGATGAGACTCCGGATGGGAAGAAGCAGCAAGCAGAGCGTTTCGCAGTGGTACCGTTGTCTTCTTCAAGCGGCATTACTCTTGTCAACAGAAAAACTTGTTCCTCTCCCCCCCCCCCCCCCCCCCTCACCCTCACTAAATGGTTCCACTATGTAGCGAATTTAGTCGAGTTGGCAATAGATCAAACGGAATTTTAGTTTTTCCCACATCTTCTTTTGCATTTCATTTAATATCTTACAGTCATGAAATAAGAGTTGTGTCCTATTTTTATAAATAAAATAACATTCATTGCTCCACTTCATCTGGAAAATAATGAACACCTATACCAACTGCTGAAATACTTCAGGTTTTTCAGAAACTTTTACAAACCTATCCGAATCCCTTGTAAGTCCTACTACTAAGAAATATCACTTATCAATAACAAATTATTCAATAGTTTACAAATGACGTTTACAACCAAATGTGTATATTTATTTAACCAATTTATTGCTGGAAAATCGTCACTTCTCTGACGCTGATTCTTTCCTATGTTAGTCTTGTAACAAGAATTTTTAAGTTTAATTTTGAATAATATATATAACTAAAAATAATTTAGTATATAGCTTAAATGTTATCGTGTTCGATATTTCAAACACCAGTTGCTCATCAAAAGAACATTGAAAAAACTATATCTTCCTACTATGGATGTTATAGTAGGTTCAATAAATAAACCTTCATCTTCCCTACAGAAGCTGAGAGACACAGCAAACACCTGCATAATGATCAATGTAAACTACACTGAAACCTTATTAGAATTCTTATAGCAATTTTTGTTTTAAAAAAATTACACTACTGTATATATATGTGCAAAATTAACATAATAAGACGTAATGTAAATATTCTAACTCACCAAAAAGGGTACGAGATAAACACTCGGAGACCTTTCGTTAACTCGTCGTCAGAGCATTAATCCCCCTACTGTTTGGTTATATATATATGACCAAACTACATAATATGAAATGCGAAAATAAGACTAAGTTCTTTCAACCACAACAAACGGTCTTCCTCAGAGCCAAAAACTTAACTCTGACTAAGACCGCATGTTGTGGTTAAAAGATCTTATTCTTTTTTTTCTATTTGATATTGTAGTTTGATCATTGATTGTTATTTTACACGTTCATGTCAAATCTTGTTATATATATATATATATAACCTTTTTCTGAAAATAAGAAATCCCAGGAAATAAGCTTCATTTTCGGGACTTTCTGAAATATAGTCTCTTCCCTGAAAAGAAGCCCTAGTTAAAAAAATGTGAGAAATATAATGTGTTAAGAAACCTGTTGGATTTATTAGGTTTTTCTAACTGCCTAATGTTTCAGAGAATTGTTTAGAACAAAATATTCCGATAAATGCCTTGTTTAATTCTACATTTGCAATGCACAGACACGTGTCAAAATTAATTCCTGGTATATATAAATTTATTTTCAAAATACAATATAATGCAGGCAGTCTACACAGAGTGACACTGCAGGTATAACGTTTGTGTATTTTTCTTGTAAGTCTGATTACCTTATTCCCTATTACTTACTGTACATGAAGCCCTCAACCCAAAATAAGCCCTAGCACATAGTTTGGATCTAAAAAAAAAAGTAAGTCAGCGTCTTATTTTCGGAAATAACGGTACTATATACTATAGCAATACTTCTTACTATAACACAGTAAGAAAATTAGAAAAATCACTAAGTTATTTCAAACAAAACAAGCAGTCTTCGACAGTATCAGACTCCAGTTGTCTTAGTTGAAAGATCTTAGTCATTTCTCTGATTTTCTTAATGTGTAAATTATAATCTTTTCATGTGCTTATTGTAAAACCGTGTTCTATATATACTGGTATAAATCACCCGTAAAATTGAGGTCACAAGTTTAAAAATTATGAGAATGGAATTTTCTGCTAATTTTAACAATATATAAAGAGAAATAGAGAGGGAGTGAGAGGGAGAGAGAGAGAAAGAGATACTTAGATAGTCTTAAATAGTTGTATTCTTATACATGAAATTTATATGTTTATGAACTATAAACATACATAGATCTGTTTACAGATCAGATTCGCTTTGTTCATTGAACAAACCGTTCAATATTGAAAGGAAAATGAAATGTACGAGAATCTTAAAAAAGAGTTTTGTTACGTTTCTGTAATCTAATGTGTTTTTTTTTAAATCCTGTGAGAACATAGGACCACTGAGAATAATTGCCTAGGTTGCGTGTTGTAGCTATGTTTTGTCAGAAAGTGAAAACAATAAGGGAAATGATATATTTTATTCTTGAAAACTAGAATACGTTAGAAGTCATTATATTTTTTTATAATAAGCAAACAATCTATTTATTAAAAGATTGATATAAAACATTATTCTTTGTTTTCTTTTCTGATAAACTTATCAAAGTCTACAGTCATTAACACTATCGACTTACGAATTTACAAATCAAAAATCTGGATATCTGAAATAGCAAAGTATAAAATATCCAGTTCATAACTCTCCAGTCACATGCTTAAAATACCCAGCGATATCTGTCTGTTTTGTATCTAAGTTAACAGTTCAAAATTTCTCAGTTAATTACTTTCAAAAACGCACCATCGAAGTTATTTTGTTCAACACTTCCCATCAGGAAAATGTACATCATACTAAATCACATATTTAGTGTCAACCCAATAATTTGAAATTAAATGTTTTTATCACCCCATGCACCAGATAAACTTTGTGTTTCTTATTTACAACACTTATTACGAGGGTCGTCCAAAAATAAGTTCTCGTTTTGGTTGTAGGGCAGAGAGTGGTTTTTGCCAAATCCGAGCAACAACTGCTCGAAAGAGGAGTTAGGATGGGGGAATTTTAGAATTTTGAAGGTGGGGAGAAAACCTCAGTCGGTCAATTACCAATCGTCAGGGCAGGTAATTTCAAATGGAGCCCTCACATTTGTAACAACGATCCGCCACATCGAATCCCGTTTCCTCTCGAAGTTGTTTTGCGCGGAGTAAGAATTCAATCTTCTTTATGCACAGGGTTTCACAAAATCAGTTTCAAATTCACGAACAGCTCATTTCTGTTACTAATGGAGAAGGTGTAATGAAGTGAATCAATGAAGTGAAGGAATGGGTACGTGAATTTAAGGTCAAGGAATGACATTCACTTGAGGATGAAAGTGGGAGAGGCATTTACCCTTTCAGTTGTGACGGTACGAAAATTGTCCTGGCCAGAAATCGATCAATATGCCAATTCGCAAAGCATCGTCGTTTAACTTCCTTGGAGTTGAACTCCTACCTTGATGTTTCCAGACATCTCACGATCCAACATCATCCATGAGATCGTCTCGGATAAAACTTGTACTTTCGGAAAGTTTCCGCCCGGTGGGTCCCTAGAGAGCTGAATGTCTTCCCGCCTTAAATTCACATACCCATCTCCTCACCATTGATTCACTCATTACACCTTCTCCATAAACAGAAATGAGCTGTTCGTGAATTTGAACTGATTTGAAACCCTGTGCATAAAGAAATTGAATCACTCCGCGCAAAACAACTCGAGAGGAACGGGGATCGAGGTGGCGGGACGTGACATGGAGGGCTCCATTTCAACTACCTGCCCTGACGTTGGTAATTGACCGACTGAGGTCCCCCACCTCTCATTCTATTCCCCCACCTCTCCTCTTTCGAGCGGTGTTGCCGGATTTGGCAAAAACCACTCCTACCGCCCTACAGACCAAAACGGAACTTATTTTCTGGACGACCCTCGTATATACCAAAATAGCATTTTACGTTTATTTAAAAACAAAATTACTAAATGAAGTAATAACTTGTTGCATAAAGGTATTTAAAATAATTTTAAATTTTTGATATGGCTTTGCAATGAAAAAACCTATAATCATATTAAAATTCGCATACATATAATTTCCAAAACTAAACATTTGTGAAACAAAACAAATCACACAAAAATTGGTTTCTTGAAGTTTTTTGTTATAAAGAAATTGCACTCCTGTTTATATTCCGACGTTTCACCGAAAATATTTTTAGAAAACTCTTATTCTTTGAACCTAATGTTGGGGATCATGAAGGATCACTACAAGAAAGGAAGTGAAAGGCAGTTCCTGAATATATCAGAGTTCAAAGTGTTGACTCTCTTGTAGGTGAATCAGTACATAAAGCATTTTATTGTTGTTCTAGTTTGAAAAGTTAAATAAAAATTATACCATTGGGACCGAAGAAAGAGATTCTAAGTAATTGACCAATTCTTACAAGCCATGGTAGTTTACAAGTATACTTTCCTCATCTTCGGAGGTTTTCGAATCACTTAGCCTTTGGTTGTTGTACTATCATGACATTCTGCAGTCTATTACAAGAAGACAATTATAATTTATGAAATGTATATTAAAACTAGTTACTAATGCGGTTTGTGGTTTCAGGTCGGACGAGTACACAGTCAAGACTACGATGGTAAGAAACAACAATACTAATTAACCTGCATGATAATTTTCCTAACATGCAGACTAATGGTTTGAGATGCATGATGGTTGTCACTGTCTATTTGTTGGGCTTCTTATCTTTTCTTCAGCATTTCTATTCCAAACCAAACAACACATTAATATAACATAGAACAGGGGTGGGGAACTTTTCTAGGATTAAAGGCCATATTACCACCGTCTAGTTCTCCAAAAGGCCATAACGAATGAATATGCAAATTCTAATATAATAGTTATTTTATAAACTCCTTGAATCTATTATTATATTACTCGATCAGTGCATCTAAAATTGTTTCGAGTCTTTCAAAACATTCAGCAGTGTCCTCACTACCTTCATTTACACCTTTGTTATCTCAGTAAAATGATTTCCTAAAAGCTTAAACCTTCCAAGTAATGATTGAAGAATAGTCTTCTTTCTAAATGCCAAGTTTTTTTTGTCCTTATTATCATAATTGTAATTCATTATATTTTGAAACATTTTTCTCAACAAACCGTGGAAGGCCACACTTAATGATTCAAAAGGCCTCATACGGCCTTTAGGCTGCAGGTTCCCCACGCCTGATATAGAACACAGTATACTATAAGCCTATTATCAGTATATATATCTTTATAATCAGTATATTATCAGTATAACAGAACCATTTCTCCTTCATCTCTACATATAATTCATCACTTGCGGAGAGTTAATAATATCTATAATGACATTCATGCTATTTTTTATTTTTTCATTTGCCATTCATGCCAAGGTCATTCATCTTTTCTTCTCTTCCCTATATAATCATTTCGTCATATCACTCTATAGTAGTTCTTCTACTTCATCAATTTACGGCCAGACACTGTTTCTGCTCGATTATACTATAACATGAATCATATTATAATCCTACATTTTTTCTTCATGAGCTCATCGTATCATCATTATTCAACTTCATCAGTCTTTATTCTACACTCATTCTTCTAATATGAGTTTTTTCCACATATCTATATACATTAACATATTCATACAATGACTAATAACAAAGGGTAATGTTTAGTCACAATAAGAGAGCATATTTGAGTATATAAATATTTATTCATATATTCATCTCTTCGGTAATTTACTATGCATTCGTTTTACATCCTTCATATATGTAAATCTACTGATTAGTAAAGTTTCCCTTATAAATTGTAAATCATTCCCATTCATTTTCTTATGAATTAATATCATTTAGATTAGACATATAAATAATCTTTTATTTATACATAAAATTAATGTTGAAAATTTAGAAGCAATGATACAATTTTGTTATACCACCATCTGATTTCATAATGATATTGAAGAAAACAAAAGTTTTTTATGTTGGCATTAGGACAATGGCGTTTGATAATTTCCTTAAAGGTGAAATATTGGAGGATGTTTAGAATGGGCTGAGATGACAGATGGCTGTACAGTTATTATCATTAACGAAATTGTCGCTTGAGGGAGCAAAGCGTTGAGAACAGTCTTCTCAATTACTAGCAGTTTTTTTTTTGCAGTTTTTGCCAACAGTTCAAACAGAAAAGAAGAATTAAATTATCAAACTCCATGGAACTAAATCCTAACTGTTTAACTTTTATTATTATGCGTGATTGTGAAAGGACGAAAAAATAATTACTGATAAGGACATATGTGGAGAAAGAAAAAAAAGGGACAGAACAGGAAAAGACATGGTTATTGTTGTTGTTGTTGATTTCCAACATGCCCAATTTATTGTCTAACATGTAATATATACAATCTTACATATTTACATTAACACCCCAAAAGTAAATATTTACAAAATATTCAGAATCCCATATTTACGATTGCATTAGAGGGATAAATATTTTTAAAATATTATAGTTCGTACAATTAATGGATGCTTAATTCAGTTATGATTTTAGAGATATTTAAAATTCATTTATAAAAAAGTGAAAGTTATTACAACTCATCAAAGTCTATTTGGTTTTGAATATGAATTTAGCAAATCCATACCGTAATTTATTTTGTAGCAGCTACTAATTAGTTTGTACTACTCTATACCCAGTGTTACTATTCTTTATATGAGTCACTGCCTGTAACTGTCAGTTAGAGAGTAGTAGTTTAGTAAGTGATCGATATCTTTAAAAAAGACATTATAACTATTTCATACAAAAAAACTTTCAAAATTTTCCATGACCTATCAGGAATTGTATAACATTGTATCCTGGGCTGAAGTTGGTAATGCTCAAACCATAGACAAGTAACTGTTTCTCTGTTTATTTTCTATTATGAACAAAACTGGTCATCCAATGCATAGTTCATTTTTATATGTAGTCCTTATGAAGTTTACTTTTGCAGAATGACCATGGAGGCATAACATGGTTTATTTGATTAGTTTCATCAGATTTTTTGTTTCTCTAGCAATATAATCCGTTCGTTCATTTCCCCACAGTTTATTGATAGACTTTCATCCAACAGAAAATAAATGATAACATTTTTCTGTTAGCCTGAAAATGCTGAAATGTTTGTCAATATTTGTGATTAAACAGTAATGATTTTTACGGTTTTATACTAAGTGTATACCTATGTTGGTGTCAGTTATGATAATAACTAGTTATAAATGCCTAGTTGTCGAATCGGGGTTCATTACGTATAAACCATTCCAATATCTTTTATATGGTATGGCTAGCAGTTTTGTCTCACATTCTGAACAATGGTTTGACCTAATCCGTAACCTCTCTTTTAGGTCAAATAATAGATCATATACCTTAACATATAATTAGTGCATCATGATATATTGTTTAATTGACATAAACAATTTTTGTAACAATTATTTGTTAAGAAAATATGGCAGTATTTTCTTATATTATATTTTAAAATTAATGACCTTTGAATCTTGAGATTAAACTTGTAGCTTTTTTAAGATAAAAATTGTTGGATCAAGACTACGTTTAGCAGTCGTTAAGCTTATCCTAGTCTTCAGTTGTTTATCTTAAACAAGAAAAATACAACTGGTTTGATGGATCAAAAACTAGTCCTTTATATTGATAAAGAAGTAGAAACGCCCTTTTGGAGACCATAGATTACATTCAAAACTATGTAGTGTTCTACTTGTAAATCAAGGATAAAGTACTCAAATAAACTATCAAACACATACTGATCTTTAATTTTAAACATTTACTCAATATTTAAACCATTTTAAATCGAAAGAGTAGTTTATATTAATGCCTTTTACAATAAAATATTCCACCAAAATGTGGTTTGGGTATAAAAACAGTAGCTCTGTGCTACTTAACATGTGTTATTTATGGTATCCTTTGTTCGTGTTAGACCAGTGTTTTTATCCTTAATTTTCTTCCTCAATCAGTTTACCGCAGTGTTTTTAAGGAACATTGGAGGTGATATCTTTTCAAGTACTATGTCACAGAATTCATAGAGTGTATAATTTTGTTTACCTTCTTCAAACTATTTAATAAAAATTAGATCACCTTTTGTGAATTATATGAACAAGTTTCCCTTGTTATTTCAGATTGTAATTAGAACAAGGTCATAGGATAATTTTCTTATAAAAAAATCAAGTTTTTTTTATGGACCAAACTTTAAGGTTAATTGATATAATGAATAGGTTTGGTCAAGAGAAAGGGGTGACAATGCAGAAGCTGCAAAGGAGAGTGGGAAGTGGTTAGTTTTTGCCTATTGTAGGAAAGACCGGCTTTCCCAAGGCTCTTCTTCTGTGACCACCATCAGTCCACCGCTTTGTCAATGAAAGAACAAGTGCACAGCCTCAGACCACCGGAGGAAACCTCAAATGTTTTGGCTTTAACTCACTCATTTGGCTGGACAGAGGAGGTTTCGGAATGCATCGGACTTATTTTTAGAGAACATATTGGCAACACTAGATTAAGATTGTCCTTGGTAAACAGATGTCTTAGGTAACAAAACAGCAATTGTCAGGCAGTGCAAGCAGCCTGATATTATAGTTATAATACAATTATAGTACAAGCATAGTTAATTATAATATATATATATATATATATATATATATTATAATTTAATAGTAAAATGAAATTTTATTAGGACTCAGTCAGTTCTTCAGGTTCAAATTAAACTCTCATTGCTAACGTTTCAGTTTTTATTTAAAATCTTTTTCATAGGCCTATAAAACAGAGGAAATATAAAAAATAATACAATATATCAAAAATCAAACATAAAAGCGCAAAAAGTTACAAACAAGAAAATCAATAGAAATATTGACAATAGGTTAGTGAGAGAACAAGTGCACAGTCTGTGACCACCGGAGGAAACATCAAATGTTTTGGCTTTAATTCACTCATTTGGCTTTCATTGACCTTTTTTTTTTTTTTTTTTTTTCTATTACAACTACCCTTATCGGGGTAACAAGTAACAACGATCCATGCTACATAAAGGTCGAATAAAGAGTGGAGAAACCACCCATTGGTAGTACTCCATATAGACTGTTAGGATCACTTGCAACTAGTGATCCTACATTTCACTTGACATCCTACTAGTGAACTTGACAGCCAACATTTCAGAGCAGGTCTCGGGGCCAACATCTTTTCAGCCTTCTAATAGGGTTACTAGGAATCTGGAGAGATGATAATTCGTGAATGAAAGGATTTATAGTGGTGGGCAAAGATTCATGGAATTTGCGGTATCGGGATTGGATTTCTTGGTGGATGAAGGGAATTTTAAGATCATTGTGTATGGTATCGTTCGAAACATAGAAGGGAGCTTGCACAATTTTGCGAAGGATTTTGGATTGGGCTGCTTGAATTCTTTGGATGTTTGAATGCTTGGTTGATCCCCAGATTTCTAGTCCATAAGTCCAGATCGGTTTAAGTATAGCAGTGTATATTAGTCTTTTGTTTTGTAGTGTCAGATTTGATCTGTTGTCAAGAAGTCTAGATAGCGTCTTGTATCGTCTCAGTAGGTCTTGTCGTTTCAGTCTTGTATGTGGATTCCATGTTAGTCGTTTGTCGATGTACATCCCCAGGTATCGCACTACGTTAGCAACTGGGAGGGGAGTTCATTAACCTAGTGTCAAAATTTCTATTGTATTTTCTTAATTGTAACTTTCTGCGCTTTTTATTAATGTTTGATTTTTGAATGATTGTATTATTTCTTATATTTCCTTTGTTTTATAGGCCTATAGAAAAGTTTTAAATAAAAACAAAAACGTTGGTAATGAGAGTTTAATTTGAACTTGATGAACTGACCGAGTCCTGGTAAAATTTTTATTTGTTTCAATTACACGGTCGAGACTTTCATCGTACAATATGGGATTAAAATAAATCAGGGTTCGCTCGGTCAAACTTCAAGACTCAAATCAAATCCTCATTGCTGATGTTACGATTTTACAAGTGTTTGTCAGGGTCTTATAAAATAAAGGAAATTAAAAAAATCATTAAAAATCAGAATGGACTATATAACAAAGATACATATAATTACGTCATATTTGAAAAAAACAAGCGAAGTAAATTGTATGCAAACAATCTATTTACTTCTTATCACAAGATTCCATGGGGCATCTACCTCGATGGCTCCTATTATCGTGCAGACATTGACCAAAACCAGCGAGCATTACTTAGAGCAGAAGTACTTCCATTTCCTGCAACTCTTCAATAGTCTTTCTCTATACCCTACCGTTATGCATTTTCCCTTCATGGGTATTCCCTCTATGATTTCATAGACCACTTTGGGGGTTCGGATGTTTGGTAAGTGAGAATCCTTTCGAGGGCAGGCTTTATTTTGTGATACATGCAATTCAAGCTAGCCCCATCACTGCAGGACATAGTCAACAAAGCATTTATTGAAATCGAATTCGCTGTACGAAATATCAATGTTAGTTGTTTTTCTCTATCTGTGTCCAGTTAATTTTAATTTTATTAAGTCTTGTCAGACAATTTTTTTCGCAGTCATATATCATTTTTATAACAAATTTGCCATTAAAGATGGTTCATAGATTTTTATCATTATAATTGAACCACACAAGAAAATACAAAATCAAAGGAAACAAAAAAAAAATTCTAAGAGAAAAAGATACCAATATATTCCTTTCCTTCAATATTTAAGGTTTTTTTTAGAAAATGTAGAGTATTGTGAGTTTATGTATACATAGAAACGAAAGGTTCAGTAATAGAGTACTTCAATTCTCTAATTGAGGTATTTGTGCCAGATTATATAATTGAATTATTAAATACACTTATTATGAACCTTTAGTGTGATTAAAGCAGAACCACATTAGTTTCGTTTTGAATAGAAGGCCAGCATCGGTTTTCTGAATTCATTTCTGTAGTTTATGAACAAGTACATATGTTTTTATTAGATATGTTCATTACATAATACTTTTATACATAAACAGAAGTCTTGGCTTGACGAGTCTACTTGTACTCCTGATTACATTGACGGTCAAAACATAGAAGTAAGTTGTGTCAGTTCATTCCTACAAAGAGATTTTCGGTCATTGTTGACTACTTCCCACAACCTCATTTTTTTAGTCCTCCTTGTTAACGCAGAAGTACTTTCCTTTTCCTCCAACTCTTCAATGGTCTTTCTTCATACCCAACTCCTAGGCATTTTTTCTCCATGGTTTATTTTTCTCTCTACACTTCTATAGACTACTATGAGGGTTCGGATATTTCGTAATATTTCCTTGTGTTCGGAACTTCATCTGTCACTCTATCCGCCAACATCAAACATTCTTTTAAACTAATGGTATTAAATGAGCATAATAATGGTTTTTTTGTTGTTGTAAACTTGTTATTAAAAAAGTTTGAGCAAGGTTTTCTCTCCATCCGTAAATGTATTTCCTCTCATACACTCGTTGCATTGATGACATTTTCCTCTTCAATCCTACGGTAAAAATGAAATGGTGCTTTTCCTGCAAACTTTCTAGTTTATACTCCTCAAATTTTTTTCAAACTTCGATGGCTCCAATAAGGTAATATCATGATATGTTGATGATGTAAGCGTCCTTAACAACCACTTCGTCACACCCATACATATATTCCTGCTATTCCACAACCGCAATATAATAGTTGTCACATAATATAGTGAAGATATCCTGATATAAAAAAAGGTCAGTCTAAAATCACTGTCAGTACGTTTTGTTTATTGGATAGTAATTTCTAAGATCATAGATTCCATTATAAGAAGTTAAAATCTAAAATTTATAATATTGTGTATAAAGACTAAATATATAACAATAAAGAATAATTAACGATTGAGGTTAAGGCCAGGAGCAGATCTACCTTCTAGGGTAGATAGTGCTTGTCTTATCTAGTAGATAAACAAGTGCTTCTTCTGAAAGTTTCAAAATCGTATTAGCGTTAGGATCAGGAAACTACCTAAGAACCTGACATTGAAACTGAGTCCGTGAGAACTGGCATGAATGGTAACGGTAAGGTCACTGCGCTTACCAACGGAAGATCAGTGATTGTTCATACGAAAGCTTAGCTTAATCACTACAACAACTTAATACACTACAAACACACACACACACACACACACACACACACACACACACACACACATATATATATATATATATATATATATATATATATATATAACAGATTAAATAATATATCGACCGTTTGATAGAATAGGTGTGTTCTCTAATTGGGGTTCGGTCAATTTTCCAGGATAAAAAATCAAACTCTCGTTGCCAACGTTTCGGTTTTATTTAAAAACCTTTTTCATAGGCAGAAGTAAGAATTTTTATTTTTAAATAAGAAAATGAAATTTACATTATTTAAAGGAACAACAATGTAAATTTCATTTTCTTATTTAAAAAAAAAATTCTTATTTCTGTCTATGAAAATGGTTATATTTTAAAACCTTTTTCATAGGCCTACAAACAAAGGATAATAAGGAATTACATATTAACCTCCAACATGTAAACAATATGAAAATGGATTGTTATAACTTATGCACATTACAAACAGAAGTATTTTAGAGGTACATAAAACAATATAACCTACAGAAGTAAGAATTTTTTTACTAAGAAAATGAAATACTAGAAAATTGACCAAATCCTGATTAGAGAACTCACCTATTCTATCAAACGGTCGATATATTATTGAATCTGTAATATATATATATTCATTTGTGAATTTAGGAAGTTAGGAATTATTATTTGGGAACTTGGTTCTTCTTCAATACATATTTCATTAAAAACAACGCCATATTTAGTGCCTTCTTTTTTCTTGAAACATTTTTCGTACTAACGACACTTCTCCTTACATAACGGTCTTCAACACGGTGTAACATTATACTAGATTATTTGAAAATAAAAAATATAAATATAATTTTCTGGATAACGTAAATTAAAAACATATATAAATGTGTAATTTAAAAAAACCTATAATATAATATAAAATTTTAACGATATTTCAGTACACTATGAATGTAACACACAAATTAATAACACATGCCATTTGTCCTTAAAAACGGTCAGGTTCCGAACTTGGCCGAGTCTATCGCTGAACAGTTTGTTTGGTTTATTGAGGCAGACAGATTTATTTGAAGGCGACCCATGCTGTACACCAAAAGTGCCTTCCCAAAAGCTCACAGTGATTCAGATTTACTAAATTCAAGTTCAATTGCCGATTCTTTGAGTTCTTAAACACACTAAGGACATAAATCTGACAATTATTTATGTAAAAAGGGTGTTACATATAGATTTATTGCAACATTTTTGTTAAACACCAATCGTTCACTCTCTACAGTACATCATAAAGTATAGGATGGCGATTGCTCATATAGTTTTAAGAATATGTATTATTCTTACACAGCATAATAACTTTTTAAAATAAGGATCAATTTTTTAAATTAAACTTTAAAACCAGAGATATGTTTAACACAATTTCATTAACAATTTCTGTCATTGTAAACAAATCAGACAAGGATAATAGGTTATTCATTATTCCAAGTAGAGTTTCAATTTTTATAGCTTTTGCCTATTGAAGTACCCTGATTATCTTTAAAATATTATTCCTGCTTCTTAATTTAGGTTAACCTTTGCAAAAAAATTTAAATTTTTGCAATAGATCATTTAGAGTTAATGAAAGTTTTATAAAATCATATAAAATACCATCCATAGCATCTCTTGCCACTTATGTAACTTAAAAAAAAAAGTATTCAGTTCATCCTTTCGTAAGGTTCATTTTTAGCTTTAATTTAATTATGGTATGCCAAACGGTGTGACCTGCATGGTGTCCATAAGCTTTCAAAACTAATCATAAGCCAAAAAGTTTACATTCTATTGCAAAAATTAAATTTATTGTTATTGCATGTTTTGTATCTTGTTTTCAGTTATACTGCTTTCATTTACATAATGCTCCCATATTTCAACACTCCAGAGTTAGGAGAGGTTAGGCAGGTTAGCAAACAAAAAATGTCTAAAATCATATTTTCACCAAGAAAGTAACTTTTTCTTGATGGGATATGCCCAAAAAGACTTGAGTGCTTTTACATTATAATTAATATTTTTGTGTAAAATATTAATGTGATTGATGAAACGATGTAGCATGTAGCTCACAAAATTTTGGAAACAGATGCATGCAGACAAAAATACACAAACACACACAATATTATCAAAAATACGTCAAAAATGGCCCTTGGGAACATGATAACTTTAAATCTCTCATAAACACGAAATCATTTTTATTTTATGATAGCTATACTTTAAGGTGAAATAAAAATCTATATTTTTACTATTATTCTATATTTAAAATAATACCATATTCAAATTTTATAGGATCTATTTTCCTATATTTTTTTTAAATTTTGATATAATTTAAACGTCAGTTATGGTTTAAACAAAACAGACTTGATATTAATCCGACCAACAGCTAGTGCTTACGTGACGTTGCCGATAGGGATTTTCTTTCCTTTGTTCACCCAGACTTGCACTACTTGTTCTCCTTTCTCTGCCGTTTACTCTATTGTAATACCCTTTTCTCTTCACCCTTTACTACAAACCATCTGTCTCGCTTTCCCATATGTCCTTCTGTTCGTGACTCTGTTGGAGAAATGTTACTGGTCTAAAGATTTTAGTCGAATTTTGTAATTGCA
Source organism: Hermatobates lingyangjiaoensis (assembly GCA_026182355.1). Lineage (NCBI taxonomy): Eukaryota > Metazoa > Arthropoda > Insecta > Hemiptera > Hermatobatidae > Hermatobates > Hermatobates lingyangjiaoensis. The sequence goes on along the minus strand of JAPFBL010000035.1, from coordinate 772,394 downwards.
TACAAGTTCTTTATTATTATTATTATTATTTGAGGGTGACTATAGCACTGCATCTTAAAAAAAACGGTTGTATTTCCCCTCTTCTGTACTAAAGTACCCCAGCAGTTAGCTTCAATGCCTCCAAGAAGCTCGCACTTTTGCTGGTTCCAGCGTTGAAAGTTTTTCTATGGCTTTGTTGAGTGTCCCGAAGTACCTAACTGTACAGCAAAGTTGCCTTACAGTAAGTCAGCAGGATTTTATACTGTGGTAGAAATACTGATTTTTATTTTAAGTGTTTATAGTGAAATTTCTAAGTTAGTACGTAGCTTCTCGTACTAATTTAAGAATGATAATAATTTAGATGTGAACTTGAATTAAGCGAAATTTTAATTCTCAGCTAGGGTTGACTGGGAGAATTACTGTGTCAAAAGGCAGTGGGCCTGCAGAGCTTGAAATGCAAGGTGACAGTGAGAAAGTGAAGTATGGGATTGTTGGGCAGAGAATGGGAGAGCAGTGGGTCAGTGTGTCCCGAGATACAATACTGGGCTCGCTTTCGAATCTCAAGGACTGGCTTGGTCACTTTGTCCTCAAAGAAAAGCCACTCCTCCATTCTGGCCAACACCGTTATCTCTTTTTGAACTGGAAAAGTGATTAGCAAAAAGACCTGCCTGACTAACCAGGTCGGATGATTGTAAATGCTGAGCTGGTTCAGTCAAATGCTGCACCTCAGCATGAATACCAAGGACAGTATATCCATATGGTATAGGATACTACGATATTGTATGTAGTACAAGTATATTGTGACAGGCTTCACCAAAAAATTAACTACTACGAAGAGCTAGTTAATATTCACTAGTCCTGCGTGATGCTGCACATTGAATTTAAGTTCTAATGTATTACGAATAAATGTATTTATAAATAATGTATATATTCATTTAAAATATATATTATTTATGATACTTTATAACTAAATTTATAATTTATGAACTTATATATATATATATATATATATATATATATATATATTTGGGGAGCAGGCCTTCATTTATACACGTTTTATTAAAAGTAATGCCCAATTTAACTTTTACACTTTTTCTTATCCGTTTTTCAAGTGTTCTAAGTTCACCAAAATTTTTATTACTATACACCGACATGTTTCGGTCATCGTTGACCATTTTCAAGGTTAAAGAATATATAAAATTATTAATGATCGAAAAGTGAATAACAATTAAAATAAACTAAAATAAACATAACGAGTCCATAACACATATTCACAACTAGGGAGGTTATCAAAGGTAAAGGTATGTTGAGGTTTCACCAGGCTCTTGGTTACCTTCCATCCGTCATTTGTATCTGGGAAGGTAATCGATTAACTTCTATACCTCTCCCAGACTGGTTCGCCTTCTGACTGCCTTCATATAATTTTAGAATTCTTGAAAATCCTCCTCCTTGGCTGTTAATACTAGGTTGCTTTTCAAGGATCAAGATAGCTTCCAAAATTTGCAATCTGGTGTGGTCATGTTCTTGTTGTAATATTACAGTATTGTCTGTTAACATTTCCCTGGTTAATTGCACTCCATGTGTTAACCTAACGTGCTCTTTGGGTCCTCCGGATGCCAGATGCATGGTGAGCCTTCGTGAAAGCGTGGTTGTGGTGGAACCAACATATTTCGAGCGTAGGGACTCGCAGTTCCCTAATTTGCAGTTAAATCGTATACAACATTAGTTCTCTGAAGGGTTGCTTTCTTTTGTGGGTTGTTCGTAATTACCATTCTTGAAGTGGCAGAGTTGGCATAGTAAATTCGTAATTCTAATCTGTCATCTGGCTTGAGGCATGATGTATTATTCTTAATAATTCCTTTTAGTATACGTTCATCGTTTTATAAGCTTCCGAAAACTGGTTTTTATAATATACTAAATGTGTTGCGCCTTTGTTTTCGGGATTCTGTTGAATATCACTACCATGAAGTTTGTTCAGGCAACCTTTCAAGATGGAATCGAATTGTCGATTACTGTATCCGTTGTTAATAAGGACTTCTTTGAGCCTATCTGCTTCTTGTTTGAATAATTCCCAACTAGATGACGTCTTATACGCTCTTCGAATGAGGGTTTTAATCATGCCGTCCTTATATCTGTCAGGGCATTCACTTTTAGCGTTTAAAAGTATTCCACTATTCGTAGACTTTACAAACACTGAAGTGACAAAAGTCTGGTTTTCTCCATTACTCTTTATTTTAACATCAAGAAAGTCTAAGCTACTGTTGGTTTTCCATCTCATATGTAAACTTCAAAACCGATTCAGCTTCAAAAGCAGATTTAATCTCATCTATATATTCCGGCTTATCCATCATCACAAAGCAGTCATCAACGTACCTACAATATATATGAGGCTTCCAGGTTGGATTTCTAGCGATAATCGAATTCTCTAGGTTGCACATATAATAATTTGCAAATGTGACCCCAAGTGGGGAACCCATGGCCACGCCATCCGTTTGGTAGTACATGCTCCCGTCTATGTGGCAGAATGGATTTTTAGTTGTACATGCTATAAGTAATTCTTTCAAGATTTTCTGTTTAAATGGTGGAGGGGGTAGCGTAGCGTGGTTGTAGGCTACATTACAAATAATATCTATTGTTTCTAGAACTGGCAATTGGTAAACAGTGATTCAACGTCTAGCGAAGCCATAGTTCCTTTAGCTTTTGTGGCTTTTAACATGTCGGTGTATAGTAATAAAAATTTTGGTGAACTTATGTTTTTAGTTCCAGAACCATGGAAGTCAAGTATGAGAACACTTGAAAAACGGATAAGAAAAAGTGTAAAAGTTAAATTGGGCATTACTTTTAATAAAACATATATATATATATATATACAAAGTAAAGATCCGAACACACTTACAGTCTCTAATTTTCAGTTCAAATTAGAGACTTAGTGTCTCTATCTCTACTCTCCTGATGATGGTTGAACCAAAAATTAGAGACACTAAGTGTGTAGGATCTTTACTCCGTGTCTATAGTTTGAAACATTTGTTGTTCTTTTGGATCTTTTTTTGTTGATAGTATATATATTAGTATAAGTGGGTAGCAGGTCTTCTTGTAATCAAATGGATTTAAAATGTGCAGCAGCTTCTGCATTTACGACTTTTCTGCTGATAGCCTCGATTTTTCTTACTAACTTTCGATATACTGGAGGTAATTTCCATATAAAATAGGCCAGAGACATGTCAAACGTGACAAACAAAACTATTAAGAAAGCATGTAGAAAAACGACTTACATGTTCAATGTAAGAGAAATACTCACATGTTCGAAAACAGACAAGCTTTCGACCATCGTAGGTCATCTTCTGGTCTAACACTTTGTCAAAATCGTGATACGTGAATATAACAAATATATATATATATATGTTATCTAATCGGGATTCGGTCAAATTTTCTACGTTCAAAAATCAAACTCTCATTGCCGACGTTTTGGTTTTATTTTAAACCCTTTTTCATAGGCAGAAGTAAGAATTTTTTGACTAAGAAAATTAATTTTACATTATTTAAAGGAACAACAATCTTAACCGGACAAAACCTTCGACTAGTCTAGTCGATTGTTGATCCTTTAAATAATGTAATGTAAATTTCATTTTCTTAGTCAAATATTCTCACTACTGTCTATGAAAAATACCTTCTCCAGAAAAAATTAAAAATCTGAAGTGGCCAGCCCTTAATTTTGCAATAAGGAAATAATAGCAAACTTGTAGACCATCAAATGAGCTTTTATTTTAATATATCTACCATTAATTTAATGATCCCATTTGTTTTAGTATGACTACATCAAGATTATCAGTTAAAATAAACTTGAAATCTACATCTATTTGGTATGTTTTACTGTTACTTAGCTGGGGGCCAGAATCTCATCGGTGCGCTATACTCATAGCCTTCACTTTTCTAAACTAAACTCTGGATTTTAAGTTTTTAATGAACTGTCCTTCAATAAATATCACACACTTCTACTGGTTTTAATTATCATTTAATTAGACTCTAAGTTCTATAATAACAAAATATATCAGGTTTTTCTAGATTGCAATTTTCAATGATTGCTAGTTCCTTATAACTGATAAAAACGATATAACCGATAAAAACAGAGGAAGTCATTACTCTATCTTTGGGTTTAACAATACTTTACCAGATGATTTCATAAAATGTTTTCATTACAATAACGCAATATAAATAAGAAAACCAAAGCTCAATTTATTTTCAGCGAGTTTGATATTTTATTTACTTTTAACAAAGTTCCGTGAGGTCACTCCAAGTTTTCATCTTTCCCTTCTTCCTAAAAATACTCTTTAATATCATTTTTTAGATCTAACGTGTATATGGTGCACTTTTTGTTCTTACTAATTATGATGGTAATACCTAAAATTGGAAACTGAATATGTGTTCATAATTTTTAAATATGCGTTCTAAATTGTTTCTTAAGTTTATTTTTGTACATATACATAATAAAGATTTATATTTGTTTAGAATGTTACTGACTTTGCGTCATTCATGTTTTAGGAGATTCACATTTAATCTTCCTGTAAATTGCTATTGAACGTAACCATAGGTTAGCCCTTTGTACTAACATTGTATGTAATTAACTCTTATTTCTCCGTAAGCCTCCTTTACATAGCTTTTACTTGCATTGTATAAAAAAATTATTATGTATTCGAGCCTTAATTTATTCATTTGAAAAATTCTGCAATCTTAATAAAAATGTGTTTTGGCATAAACAGAGGACATAGTCCTCTGCCAATAAAAACATTCCTTATATGTGAAGGTGGGGCTAGGGAAGCCAAGTAGCTACATCTTGTCTCCGGAATGGTAGATCTGGGTATCGACACCGACTCTAGCGTTCGATTTATTCATACAGGAGATGAAAGAATCTGAGAAAATCATCCCTTGGAGAGGACGTTATGATGTTGGTCTTGATTCTATAGGATGCCAGGTACTAGTTAATGATACCTTCTCCAAATTCACTTGAGGTAGGCATACTTTAGGACTCCCAATGTAGAATGTTCATTGTGTGGTATCACAAAAGGCCAATCCTCGGCCTATGTGTGTTCTTCACTTATGAGAGTGCCACTGCAACCTAACATAGCATATATATGAAGGCTTGCATGTTTAACTATCGTATAGTTAAATTGAAATGCAATGATATACAATTGAAATGCAATGTCTTGTTTACACCGACAGAATGATTTAGTTTTCTTGCCGTAATATTGAACATTTTAGATTGAAATCTTCGTCTTGACCATAATTATAATACGAAAAACCACAAGTTTTGTTTAGAGTGTCTCTAGAAAAGTGGTAGCGTGCTTGCCATTGTATGGCAGGTTCGAGGTTCCAATTTTAGTCTTGACCATAAATAATTTATAAAGCAGATGTGAAGTCTCGTCTGCCTCATTTCTCAAAGAGTAATGGTGCTCCTACTGTAGTATTGATTATTCAAGTTGTAAATCTTAGTCTCCACCATGAGTATTTTATATGAAAATGGAAAATTCTTTGTTCATCTATCAAAGGCGTAAAGACATCAAACTCAAGGTTTTACATAGTCATTAAAGATTGTAGTTTAATGAACTTGGGTAAAAAAAAATGGAAGTCATGCGACGTAGAATCAAATGAGGAATGTATCTGGACCATAACTTAAATAGTGTCAATTAGGAAATCCTCACACTGCTGGTCTGACTGTGTGAAGATTAATAAAAGTGAGTGTATTCAAAGGGCATATCCAAGATACATTAATTCGTTGGTCGGGCTGGAATACCTAATGGTTTTGGTGCGCGGCTCCGGAAGCAGTGAGGGTTGACGGGAGCTCGCAAGGTGAGTGTGTCAGTAGTGTGATGTAGGTCTGACCGATTGGTGTGTGCAGGGTAACGGCGTCGGACTAACAGGGCAAGTGAACCGCTAAACAACAAGGCTTGCGCACCGTTAAGCCTCTCATGTCCGCCTCGTGCCCAACACATTACTGCACTTGCCTTCACTCTAATTGTGTCTGGCCAGTTCTTCCCCAAAGTGTCCTCCCTCTAAGTCAATTACAAAGTTTCTTTGTACAAGTTTCCTTCAAGGTCAATTGAGTCGAAGGTCGTCAGACCTACTGACCTAAACAATAAAAACACTTCTACACTTTTCAAGACATTCTATAACAAGCACCACGGCTCTTGTACATGAGCATGTAGTGCTCGCACTGTTCTTGAGAATCCCTAAGGACCTCTTCAGTCAAGTCCTTATTGGCACTTACCTTTGATTTTTGTTGTTTCAATTGGTTTTCGCCATCATAATCAAGTTGAAATATTTTAAACACTACTATCTTCAGCAGCCACTTCAACTCTGATTAAATTTGTAATTTTCAAAATAGAAAAATTAATTTATTTAGAATCTAGTCAACAAAAAAATAGATGTTACGTATAAACTAACTTTACAAGCTTTACAAATTCACTGAAGTTAAACAGTTAGTGTTTTTCTGGGTTTCATTTGTTACATCTCAAAAGTGACAGGCGTATATTTACCAAGGTTAGGTAAACTTGGTGCTTTCCGTTTCTAATCTTTTCAATAATGAGATGTAATCTAAAAAAAGAACACTAACTCTTTGAAATGTGTTTTTCTTATAAAACTTATTCGTATGGGAGAAAGTTATTTTTTTAGAAAGAAACTACTGTTTCCCAGTTCCCACTATGAGTAAATAACACACAGTGAATCTAAATTAAAATTTAAAGAGTACTATCTGATAAAACATTTGATTATAATATGTTTTTCAAAAGAAATTTTTCAAGGTACTTTTCATTTAATAATGTTACTCCCATGATAACGGTTCGACCAAAAAATTTTTCTATTATATGGAAACTCTAATTTATTTCTGAACGTTATCTATACATTTTAAAAATTAACAGTATAAAATAATAATAACTATAATAATAACTGATCTAACGGAACTTTTCTAAAGCAAAATACATTTGATAAGCCTTTTAATATCTATCATTTTGGTTAACGTTTTTATTAGTGAAATAAACTCCAGGGTCTAAACGATATTAAGGAATGAAGCTATGATACTAAGATCCTTTAACTAAAATAACTGACTATTGTCAGAGTGACATTTGAACGGCGTGATATTCAGAAATGGGAATAAGATCATTGGAACAAGTAGCTCATCATCAACAGAGTCAAACAATGAATTGATGGATTCACTTCAGTCCTCTCGTCTTCAGTTTTCATCTCTTCATCATCCTTAATTTCGTCTACATTTTTTGAGGGAAGGATTGAGTGTCAACTAGAAAGTTGCAACTCTGACATTGATTCCTTAATGGAATATATGGTATGGCCTCTAATGATTCTACATTCTGAGTCAGTCCTAAATTTGGCTGACTCAACCATAACTTCGTCAAACTTTAATGAACACCTATTTTTTATACCAACAGCTATTTGTTATTGAAAACATCTCAACCTGAATCTGTTTTTTTCATAACTCTCCCAATTCTCTTAGTCATGCTAAGAGAACGAAATGATGTTCTTCTAAAATTTGCGTTCCTCGATCACTTTCACCAGCAATATTTAAAAGAGACCTGTTTTTTATTATGACGGACAATCTTTACTGCTCCACTTCAGTTCACTTAAAAACAGTCATTTTAAGCACAGAAGTACCTACATAACAATAGTTGTCATCCTCCTTGTTTTAAAAGGCTATATTTATATCTTTGTTTATCGAGTGCTTTAAATTTTCAAAAATTCCAAGACAGTAGTTTCAACCCAAAAAAACTAAAATGAACATTTTTAGGACAGGGCTATCCTTCAATCTTTTATCGAAAACTTCATTCTACCTTCTGAGATATCCCACTATCCCTTGCAGCCTGAATCAAGAAAAGATGGAAATGATTCGTCCTTCTTAACAACTGCCTATTTGCTTAGTAAATAAGTAGTATATATATATATATATATATATATATATTAAATTGAAGAAACGGTCCACACGGACTTTAAAACTTTAAATTATACAAAAGTAGACACGGTTCATAGAACTTAAGATAAAAATTGTAGCGAAAGTAACACAAAGAGGGAAGCAGACATAACTCACACTTTCTATATTTCAGCAATTGTCGTCATCAAGGAGTGAAGGTAGGGTTTCACAGGAAGTCAAGGCGGTGACTCATAATAGTAACACAACAGAGCACTAACAACTTGCTATGATAATATGTAGAAGTTATTTTTAGATATTATTAAGCCTAGCAGAATGATATTTTTGTATTTCGGGAAAAAAATGTATAGTAGCCTCCCCAGGGTTGAACTGAATAAATAATAATAAAATTGTAAAAAATAATAATTAAAATGATTTTTATTTAATTCCAGTATAACTGGTATGTGTTTCTTATATTGTAGATTTATCTGTCTAAAATAAATTTCAAGTGACCCAAAACTTGTAAAAGTTAGGTATCAAATAAAACCTAAAATAGTTCTTACTAATATTATGATTTTGGCCTCAGTCTGATAATGTGCCTTGTCCATAACAAAAATGGGTCTCAAATACAACACTGTTTCCACATCTACAACAGCACTTACCATACATGCTTTTAAGTGTTGGAAGCAATGACTATTGCAAGATGTAAAACATTATGAGATCATATGAAAGGAAAGAAGAAGTATAAAACTTGCTAAGTAACATTTACACTTCTACTGTTCTTTTCTGATTTTAAAAGTATCAATGAATACAATATATACATTTGACAGAAGAAAATATTTTAATAAAACTAGTAAAGAACAAAATTTGTAATTGTTATGTACTGCAGAATATAATAAATTTCCAATCGACATGTTAAATGAGTTGAATGAGTACCTGTTTCTGCTGATTTCAGCCATTATCAAAATGTAAATGAATTTGTAAAACAGATAATTGCTTAAATAAGAAAAGCGAATGGTGTTGAGGGGGTTGGGGGATTAAATTGTTTTCCTGATCGGTGGGGTGAGTGACCTACAGTGCCGTTGTGCTACCTGTTGAGGTCCTAATTGGGTAGTTGATTTAAACAATTTTAAAACTTTGCCACTGTTTTCTAATTGTATATTAATGTATGGCTTCTTTTTCTGTATAATTATTGCCTCAGTTAATTTAAGTTTATATTGGTCTCGTTCATTTTTTATTTTTTTTGAGCCTTCTCAAAACGCTTCGTTGGTTAGCTTAGCATGATGGACTTGCCCTGTGTGTTTTATTGAAGCTCCAGATATCAGTTGCATAGTGAGTCTCCTAGAAAGTAGTCGTAGTTTTACAATGTATGAGTGTTTTTGGGTTTCGCAGTCCCCATAATTACAATTAATTATTAATTAATACATTAATTACAGTCCCCATCAATTTTATTATACACTGTGGATGTAGTAACTAGATCGTTATTTAGAAAACTGGAGAGACTTATAAAGAAGCAAGTTTCAGTCAAATATGGCCTTATTTTTAGCAATATATATATATATATATATATATATATATATATATATATATATATATCTTTAACAAACTCTTTGATAAAAAGCAAACAACAAAAAAGGATGAGACAACTTTATATTAGATTATGTTAGATTACATAGGAGAAACAACCAAAACGGGTAATACAAAATATGTGTTGGCGTAGATATATATGATATAACAAACTTAGCAATTTACCTTATTATCAAATCAATGTTTAATATAGTTTGATCTAACCAAGGGTTCTCAAACATTGATTGCTTCTAGTGTCACCCCACAGGATTAATGACCAGCTCATCTTAAACTTGGAAAAAAACAACCCCCACAGTCTTCACTTGAATATATAATATACGAAGTAATTCACCGAAGAAGTTATTGACATCCTGATCATTCTGACTATAGCAAATATACTTTATTGTATATTTGCTATTGTGTATCACCTAATTTTAGTGTCATTTTCAATGAAAATTAGTGTCATTTAGTGCTATGCATGTGTTAAGGAAGAATTGTTACCAAAGTTTAAATATATATATATTTATATATATATATATATATATATATATATATATATTATATATAATAATATATATATATATATATATATATATATGTACACTCTAATGAAAGTAAAATTGATCAAAAATGCTCAAAACGTTCTTGAAAGTAAACTAAAATAGTACACACACTAGGATCGACTCACTTTTATTACTTACAGTTTCATATGTTTGGTTTAACCGTCATCAGAAGAAAACAAAGTGAGGTGGTATAGTGACGTCTGTGCTTTCTCTCTGCGTACCTTCTGATGATGCAAAACGTAATATTTGAGCCTATAATCATGTATTCATATTGTTTGGGCTTATTTACTTACTTTTGAGGACTTATATAATAAAAATGTAAAAGTTAATCTTTGTAAATACCGTTTGTGTTTTAATGACTTCAGTTCTCCCTTAGTTTTACAGATGTGTCTTGTACCTGCATACATTATAGATGATACGCCTAAGCACTACATGCATGTTTAGCTATTATAATGTGTTACATCTGTGTTGGTTTGGCGATGTGAATATAATGCAGTGTGAATCTGTTGCAGTATCAGACATAGAGTGCACGTTTGGAGGAGACACCGGCACCAAGACTTCCAGGAACGGCGACTCAATGTCAGCCAGGCTCAAGCGTCCGGAGGGCTTTAGAGGAGACCCTTTGTTTGCCGATGACCGGGGAGTAGACCCTCATTCACATCCTGCTTGTCGCATTAATCCAGACATCACCGACCCCACGAGGCAGTCATACCTGCTGCACATTACTGACTTCAATCGGTGCGGAGTCCTCAAGCGAAACGTCAGTACTCTCCCTTGTTTACTTTTATTATTCACTGCTGAAAATAGTCAAACGCACTTGGTATTTCCTATTATCTAGTCTTTGGTATCTTTTATTTAATGTTCTTTTACTCTGTTTAACTGGTTTTAGTTTCACAGTAAATGAATGTATCTTATAAAAAAGATATATATAAATGAAATAAGAATTACTTTTAAGTAATAATTAATTTATATTATTAATATAAGACTTAAAATAATGTCTTAATACAACAGTGTATTAAGTTGTATCTGTGTTTGATTAAGCCATAATGGTTTCAAACACTGTTTGTTTGTCTTCAGGAGCAACTCTTAAAGAATTCACGTTTGTAAAGAAAAAGGACAATACCTAAAGCTGGTCTGGTAAACACACCATACAGTATAGGTCAAAGTTGTAATCAATTATCATGTAATTTTTGCATCAACAAGTCTTTTATTATACATATGCTTTCTGCGTGCCACATATGGTATTCCTAAATAAAATTTTATTGATTTTATTGTAGCATTTAGATTGTTATCATTAACATTGTTAACTTTCGTAATTTATGAAACCTAACTATGAGATATCCTTTTAAAGCACGTTATTTTACAGATAACTGTTCAGTAAAATTTTATGTAAAACAACTGGACAAAAAAATTTAATTACGTATTCTTAATTTCATATTAATGAATTTTATTTAATTATTGAAACGAAATGATTCTAGATTGACATAATAAATTCTAAATATTAAACTTAAAATTCACATGTACTAAGACTTTGATTTTGGTGGATCAGAAAGGAGTAAAATAACTTCAATTTAAATTCTAAAACAAGTATAGTGCATAAAATATTCTATATAATGCATGCAAAAGTATATATAAAGAAAATGATGAAAAAAGTATACAGAACATGATCTATAAACTATAAAATATAAGGTGTACCTTAGGAAGATGAGATATAATTTTGTTCTCTTCTGTCGGGCGATGCGCGAACGAGACTGACGTGTTCAGACATGCATCCAACTATAGGGTCCAAAAGTTCACTTGTATTTATTCTACTGGGAAAACTACCCCCACTATACCTTCACAATTGCTTCTTAATTAATAAGAGACAAATATAAGTCTCATGGCATTTCAAGCAGAAACTGTATAAAACACTATTCTGTTGTTTTATTCTAAATCAAATATATCACTGAGTTTTTTTTCTTCCACTAATTCAAGCTCAGTGCAAGAAGTTTAGTGCAACAAAGAACTTTGAATATACTTCTTTATATTCAAAATTTATATAAACTGATAGCGTCCTTCATTTAAAATAAATTTTATATTTTTATAACTAAAAGAAATTAAAAATTAATAATTATTATTGAATTTTAAGATATAAAAAACTTTTCATATTGCTTCAAAAAATTATTTGATCTATAGATAATTCGATTAAAAGACAATGTATTAACTTTACTATAAGTTTAACTTTAGTAAATTATAGTAGTGAAGATCGAATTGATTGAACAATTTCTAAGTTTGTAGCCTCCAGAATGAATTTTACCTTTTTTTTTCTTTTTTTTTATGTCCGAGTATGTAGGCGGGTATGTAAAGTTTCTGACCACGCTATGTGTCAAAACATAAAATTTTCTGACCACATAAAATTGTGAAATTTGCCTAACAAATATACATGGTTAAGATGACACTATGTAGTTTTTAGGTCAATCCAAATCATGATAGAAGTACTTTACATTTTGTTCAGTACTATATGTACAGCTCTTCTCGCAATTATAAAATAAAAAAAAATTTCATTAACCAAATAGAACACTCTTTAATTATTAAATGAGTCACTCTAGCATGCTACATGGATATGAAGAGCCTTTTTGTAATATGCTCTTGAATTTAATCAATTTTCACTAATAAATTGATATATTCATCTAAGAATATATCAATTCAATAAAACTGTGACTACTGAAGACTTATGCAGTAGGATTATCCACTGGGTACTTTAAATAACCACTGTTGCTTTAATAAGTAGATGAAATAAATTATTTCAAGTTTCATAATATCTACCATAGTGTTTAATATTACATTAAAATATCACACCACTTAGATAGCCCCATTAACATAAAAAGAAAGTCTAAATGAGTAACTTTTTAATTAGTTAGTTACTTTTACTTATATAGTAAATTTGAGTGTAGGCCACTCCAGATTTTTATTTTTATACTTCGACAAAAATAAAGAGAATGAACAAAGAGTATAGCTCACCAAAGACAAAAGCTGGTTTCAAATTACGTATCAAATATACATTTTGTCTTAAAATTCAATCCAATGGTTTGCAAATGTTTTCAAAGGTAAACTAAATAAGTATACACAGTATAATTGTACACTTCCAGGGTCCTAAGTTTGCTTAGCCATCATCAGAAGAAGGAGATAGAGAGTCTCAAATGCGCTCTTTCAGACAGCAAATCGACGTAACAGTATAAATAAGAAGAGAGGTGAGAAAGGAAAGATAAAATCTTTTGATAACGGTTAAACCAAAAACTTGAGACTAAGTTGATTATGCTATTTTTAAAGATAACATATTTACATATTCATATAGATATATGTAAATAGATATCAACAACCGGTGAATTTCATATTTATACTAGTTGTTTTGTGTCCTTAAACAAACACGAAAATGAAAGGAGAATGCCTATATATATAGATTTTTCTCAAAATATTACTCTTTAGTTCGGAAATAATAGATAATTTTTACAAATATATTTGTATGTGTTTATTCAGTAACCAATTACAAAAAAAACTCATAAACAAGCGTTTGAATTAGTTACAGTTCATTATTGATATATTTTCGTGGGAAAGTGAATTTTGTGAGCAGTTGATGCGAAACCTTTTATATCTGGATTGTTAGTTGAAGATTATTGAAACACGACTCCCTGGAGAGCAATTGTCGCTTCAGCCTCTCCTTAACAGTCAAAATGGCATTCTTAAAAAACCTGAACGAATTCTTATCCAATCTGATATTTTTGTTGCATTATTGTCGATTGTCCTCCCGAGTTAAGGAAAATCATTCCCATTTAGAACTGGTCAGTTACGTTTTTTACATCTGAAACATTTGCTAGTAATAACAGATAATTTTATTTTATTTATATAAAAAGAATAAACAGAAGTCGACTTTGAAACAATTGCTAGTATGCTTACATCTAACATCTTTGGGTGTAGTGGGATTTTATTATAACCAGAGCTCTGGTGGGTCTGACAAAAGTCAGACTTTAACCTCTCCCCTTTCTATTTCTGTTATACGTTCAAATATACTATGTTCAAATCTAATAAAAAAGGGTAACAAAAAATATTCTCTTCACTTAACAGTACTCATCCGTTGTTCCCGTTGTTCCGTTTAAGTACGCATAACCATCAAGTATAAAAATGAAATTCATTGGTTATTGATATCTGTTCATATTTATATATCAAGTGGTTGGTCCGGCTTTGCTGTTATGATGAAGTATTTTAATAAAGTATATAACTAATGTGAGTGTCACATAGATTGCTACATAAGCCTGAAATAAATAAGTCTTGGGTTTTTATTCATATTCAAATTTCTTTTCGTGATCTTTGTCATCCAACAGTCTTTTCGTCTTCTGTTATTCACATTAAGCGTTAAATCAAAGAAAAAAATTATTTATAAAAATATAAGTATGGATGTTTATAATAGCATAATAAACTTAGTCTTAGTCTTTTGGTTAAACCAAAAGCATAACTTTTGGTTTAATCGTTATCAAAAGATTTTATCTCTTCCTTTCTCACCTCTCTTCTTATTTATACTGTTACGTCGATTTGCTGTCTGAAAGAGCGCATTTGAGACTCTCTATCTCTTTCCTCTGATGATGGCTATGCAAACTTAGGATCCTGAAAGTGTACAATTGTACTGTGTATACTTCTTTAGTTTAGCTTTGAAAACATTTTCTAACCACTGGATTGGATTTTTATTAAATCAGAAATAGATATATACAAATAATTGTCATTAAACAACTGAAATAATTCAATACGAAATCAAAATCTTCATGAATATGCTATATATATACACTTGCACAGTCAAAATTCAGAAATGGGCTCAAAATCTTTCAAACAAAACAACTGAACTTCGCCAGAGTTACAAACACTCAAACTGATAAAGATGAAAACTTGTTTCCATTGAAAAATCTTAGTCCCTTCTGCTGCTCTATAAGTAATCTAAATTATATACTGTACTTTGGATGATGATTTATATGACTACAATTTCTAAAAAAATTAGAAAAATAAAACAAAAACTATTAAAAAAATGAATAGTCTTAATATAAAACTATGTTTTTATAGATGAGTATGAAGTTCTCAATAACCAATACAAGACTGATGAAATTCATTGTTTGGACTTATCTGGATATTGTCTAAAGATGGAGATAAATATAACCTTTCGTAATCGAGTATGGTAACTTGAACATACTGTATAACGCATTACGAAATAGGAGTCAATCATGGAGGCTGTAACTGAGAGACTGCTGGGTAGACTCAATTATTGTTTGTCTAGTTGTGCAACAGACATGTCTCTGGATTGGGTCTGACCAACATAAATGAAGTGGGAGCAATGAAATCGGTAATTAAGCTTTTATTGTACAGTTCATTAAATCCTGGCGAACGAAATTTTAATATTAAATTAATCCATTCATCATACTTCTAATTATTATGATGTTATAATGTAAGACAAGTAGATGCTTATCATAATTTGTTCAACATTTTTACATTCTAATTTTATCTGAAAAAAGGATTTTGTAAAACAATGTTTAAAGTTTGTAATTCATTACTAATAAGATTCCATTAAAACTTGTTATACAATAACTTTACCAGTGGGAAGAGTTTTGACATGTGAAATGTAATGTTTCATTTAAGGAGCAGTAGCTTCAAGAGTATGGGAAAAACATGGTGGAGTTTAAACATGATTCCTGTTCTCTTCACATTTCCTTGACAGCTCAGTGAAATTCTATGCAAACAATGGACCTAACAGTAGCCTTAGGACAGTCGGCTGCTTGTTTAGTGTCTACTGAACATCTATCTTACTGGCTCTCGTTATTATACATTCAGCGGTAATTGCACTCTCTAGAGTAAGATATTCTCATAAAAGCATCTGTGATAGAGGTGTCTGACCAACTGCGAGTGACAGCACCAAGCGAGTTACAATAACCAGAAGACATGCCCTTGTGTTCATGCAGTGATGTGGCACTCACCACGTCAGCTATGTAGGCACCAGCTAACATCATACTAACCATTTTATAACACCTACTGTTATAATATAACCAATTTCTTATACAAACTAATATAATACTAATAGTTAGTTGCACTTACTACAATACAAACCATGGTGAAAAACTAGTTAAAAGATCTGTAGTGCTCTACACTTAAGTTTATTATACGTAAATAAAGTAATAAAATTGAGTTATGGTTTTATTTTGAAGTGACTAAAGTATAGGCATAGTATTAAATATTATGGTATATATTATTAAAATCATCGTTGATCTGTGTAATAATTTCATTTTGTTTTTTAATGAGAAATCTTTATGATTAGTAATAGTGAACTTGAAATCATTAATTCAAAAGAATCATATATGTTATTAATATTATTAAATTGAGAAACTCAAGCTCATCAGATACATGCGCAGTGATAATATATTTTTTCCTATTGTACTTCATTCTTGATTTCTAAAATCAACTTTAGATTTGTAGTTCCATAATGAATTTTATCATTGTTCCTAGAGAACTATCTCTCATTTTAATTGGTTTTATGTAGGATTTGCCAAAAAAAACATTTTTTCCCTTTAAGGTGAGTTTCTCGAATTCAGATCAAATTTTATAAAAGGTTTCTACTGCTCTAGAAAGAGAGTCTGCATTCTTCGTATGATGTTAATTACATTGCACACAACTAATATTTAAGATTACAAATTCTGGATCTATATTTGCATGTTTGAAGATATAGTATTTTACAAAAATATAAAGTCAGTGGGAATGATCTGTTTAGACTAAAGTAGACTGTGTTTTTTGAGTCACCTTTCATCTACTTTCCTTTTCATCTATTCCTCATCTCTATCCTTACACAAGCTTTGGTTTAATCTTTATTTTTATAGATCACAGATCATCATTTTTTTGATATTCGTTGATAAGCTTGTATGCATAGAAAACTGACAAGTATTGCAAGTGAGACATTATTAAAGGACAAATCTTCTATTTTTATAGCTAAATTTCCCTTTACAGTAATCAAAATCTCATTAACTTTTCTTTTTAAGTAACTGATTTCAGGTATAACTTTTTGATAATATTCATTGCTCTATTATTATCTATTTAAAATTAATTATTTTTTAAATCATTATTAAATATATCAGTTGTCTAAAATAATAGGCTATTTCTACAAAAATAATAATATAGTGATCTTATAAAAAAAAGAAATAATTTTTTATGTTTTAGTTCAAATATTAGGTGATTTTATACTTTTTGTGGCACGAATATAAATTATTAATTAAATGAATTTGAATACCAACTTATGAAATACTCAAGCATTAACTGAGATACTCTTTTCGTTCTTTTTGATTAATTGATATTTCAGACCTAACTGTCAAGTACCTCGCCATTTTACCACATTTGTTGGGTGGTATCTATGGGCTCCGTTGGCATGTTCAGTCACAAAGCCACACAGAGGTGGGGCCTTGAGAGTCCAGGGGCCCCTTGAGTATCAAAGTTGAACATTGAAATTGAATACATGAATCTTGTTTGCACTACAGAGTGCAATATAAAACAACTTATATTCAATCTTTAAATAACTGTTTATCTCGCATGACAGTTTATAGACCGGCTTCAAAAGCTGCCCATCTTTATGCAATATCTAAATCGAAGGAATGGGGTTTACATAACATCTATTAACCGTGTCTATTAAATCACTCATGCCTAGATTTATTACATATTATGACTTTTATTTTATTTATTTGTATATTTCTTAATTTTAATCATTTTGTAGCTTCTCCATCATTATAAAGTCATCTAGTCTCCTCTTTTCAGTTTCGTTATTGGTCTAAATAAATCGTTACTTTAGTAGTTAATTTGTTCGTTTATTAAGCTATTGGTACTTTTATAATTTTATATTCGTAATTTTTCTATTATAACAAGTTTATGCTCTTTTTGTTCACATTTAAGTAAAAATATTAAACTCTACTAAAAACTAAACAAAGAAAAAAAAATACATATACATAATATAACAAAATACTTGAAAAAATATAATTAATAATATTATAAAAATAAGGATACTTTAATAAACAATCAAATTAATTATCAAACAAACGTTTTATTTATACCAATTATAAAACTGAAAAGACGACTAGACAACTTTATAAAGATAGAGAAAATAATAAAGGATTAAAATTAGAAAATTGCTAAATAAATAAGATAAAAGGAATAATATGAAATAAATCTAAGCATGATAGATTTAGACAGCAGCTAGTAGGAGGTTTAATAAACCCCCACATCATCAATTTAGATCGTGCTAGAAGCTGGGCGGCGTCAGAAGTCGGTTCAGTCACATGCCAGGTATAACGGTTATTCATTCTTCATAAAAGCTGACAATTATTATCCTATTATTACAATGTATTAGGATTTTTTTTTTAGTTTAAACTCAAAACATTGTTAGATATGTTCACTAGTTGTAAAATATTGGTGCCAAGTATAGCATGTGGGATCACACATTCCTTGATTTTTCATCAAGGAATCAAAAATTAGGGTCCTATTTGTTTTCTCAACTAGTTGTTTTATGTATCTAGACAGTGGATAACTACTACATTGAAGGCTTCCTCTTATTTCACATGAAGATACAAAACTATATTTTTAAATTCTTTGCTTAGAACGTTATTTATTTTTCTTTTAAGGAAGAAAAAAATGTATTTTTAGGCCATGATATATCATACTAAGATGAAGACTCTGCCTGATTAAAGCTTTATAGCTCTGTAAGGCTGTAAATTTCTACCACTAATAGTTATTATAGATTATCAAAGTGGTCTAAGGTCATTTTAAAAATATTCCTGATTATGTAGAATATATATGATAACTTTAAATCATCTAGATTTGACTAGAAATTTACAAAGTAAGGGATGTAAAGAAGGAATTGCATTAAGAGCTTATCATCGTCTCAAGAGGCTTGTTGGCCACAAAGGCAAGGAAACTAGGGATTTTGCAGTATCAGCTTAACTGCACCAGCTGTTTTGGGACAAGCTTCGGACAGATAATACGGGCATATATGTAATAATAGAGCCCTGAGAGATTTTTTTTTTAAACGATAGCATTTTCACAGTAGTTTGACAGTGCAAGTCGTTTAAAATTGCGGCCAAAGGTAGTGCAGAGGTGAGCGGTTCATAGAAAGTGGCGTGAAGTAGTGTAGACGAGACAGACCGTGACAAGACGGGAGGCGGCCGGCATGCGGCTACAGCCTGTGCCACCTTGATCACGTCTAGCGGGCCGTCTGGAGAGCGCTTAGGGCAGCTTCACGCCTGTCAGCTATCTCAACCTCTCGACAGCCTATCTACAAACAGTCCTCCTCGACCTGTCTTAACAAGCTTCTCAGGAACACCAACATTAAATATACAAACAACAGAAAAGGATGCACAAGTATTAATTACATTTTTTATGCGTACACGTACATATAAAAAGAACATTATTAAAAAAAAAATCTTAGGAGAAGTAGAATTTACTTCTAGTTCTGCAATTAATAACTACATCTTGTTCCTCCCTTTTCATGGGGAGGATAATTAAATGTATTTTTTTCAACACATTTAAGTCAATTTGCGTAATTTGACACCTCCGTACAAACCGCAAAGTGCAACTGATAAATTATAAGTTTGAGGCGGCGTTGAAAGTCACATGCCTTGTCACGTAATTTTAGAAACGCATCGGAGACGAATTTTATACTTTACCCGTTTTTTAATTTGGCATTGTATAGAATGCCCGATTTTAGAGTTTACGGTAACTCATTTGTCATTTCTTTATGATTTATTATTTTAATAAATTCTACTGTAGTAATCTTATAATATTATAAGTTGTTTAAAAAAAAAATCTTTCAAAACTATAACATACCTATTATAATACCTATTAACAATTTTATTGATACACATCAAGTCAGTAATTTTATACATTTAATAATCTTTTTTAATCTGTTATATTCTGAAAGGATATATTTTTTCAGAACTGTCCTGTTCTGTTATTCATTGTTGTTTTTCTATTATCACTTACAAATTACCTTGGCATAAAAGAAAAGTTAATGTAGGTATTTAGAAATACTTTGAGATGATTTGAAAGTATGATGATGAAAGACGGTAGCGTCAGAGTGGAGAGGCGCTAGGCGGGTAGATAAAGACAAGATCGCAGGGGTGTGAGTGGCCGGCGAGTGGCTCGTGAATGGAACCACCTGACCCCTTTGTGCGGCGCTCCTCTCTCATTACCTGTAGCGCGGCTTCCGTCATTCCCTCATCAAATCCCCTGACCCAGTTCTCTCGAGTGCAGTGCAGAACGGACTGCATAACCTTTCAGTCCACAAACAATCCATTTAAATAAGGATCACAACTCATTCTTATATCTATTCACTTTTTACATTATTCTATATTTATATTTACCGTTATCTATTATAATACAGTGATATGGTCTGTTTGTTTGTTCTCGAACTTCTCCCAGGATTCTAGAGGTAGCCCCTGATAGCCATATTCTTACACTACAAAAGCCGGGTCTTGTGGCATGTACGTTTATTTAAGTGCATTACATGTGCGAAACTCATATTTTTATAACAATCCATGCACTTTTTATCAACGTTTAAGAACGTTCAAATTTTTTGAAATCTCCATATTTCATATGCCTATTTAAGAAATACCTCTGAAAATTAGACCCTTAATAACCTTAATAGGCTTATATTTGTTCGTTACCTCCCATTTATTTTCTCAAGAAAGTGATCAGAGCTTGTCCAATTTTCTATTGAACCTAAAAAATTCCTTTAGCATTTAAAAGCCAATCTATAAGACGCTCTTTATCTTTTATTGATTAGCTTATTCAGTGCTATCAGCGTAAGTTATGAAATTTATAATAAAATGAAAGATAATCAATGATTAAAAAATGGTTTCAGAGATGTACGCTCTTAGTCTTGACTATACTTCTTAACTTGAAAGATTCCATATTACAATAGTATTACAAATATTTTTCAATAAATCCATGTTAAAATAATAACTTGATAAACTGCTTACATAAAATCGTTTCAAAGGATTTTCTTTAGTATTCATTCATAGCATTTAATACTTCATTTTAACTCTTACTATTATTAAACAGGTTTCAATTTCAACAATAGCATAATTGAATTCAACATTATCAATTCTGATCTAATAAATTAATAAGAATGGGTGAAAAAAAATTAGTTGTAGTTAGTAAACTATCTAAACTTATTTAACTATCTTAAAACTGAAACATCACACATATTATAAACTCTCTTAATGCAATAAATGTGGATACAGAACAGCGGTCAGGTTGACTGGAGCCCTAAAATAGTCTCCATGGTTATATTTTTTTACGTATTTTTTGTATACCATTCTAATATTTCAGCTATATCGGTTTATAAATATTGTATAACACATAATAATAAACTAATAACTCAAGAAAAATATTAATCAAACATTTTGTATGAATTACAATATTTCTATACGCATACGAAATTTGGAAATTTACTTTTCTAGCGTACTTATTAATTTTCAACCACTTAGGTTTGAAATGCTATTGTTATATGGAATCTTTCAAGTTAAGAAGTGCAGGCAACATAAGCGCTACACTTCAATATATTCACATTTTGTTTTCAAGCCCATATTCTACCCATTCTTTGAAAAACTGCCTAGAAACTGAGTTATTACTGAAATCATTTTTTTTTTACTATTTAATAATGGTTGGATTAAAATTGAGTTAGCAATCTCTTTAAAATATAATGCAAAATGTTCTCGCGTGCAAAGGTTGTCAACCATGAAACTATAGAGTGAAAAATATGCTGTCCTCGACCAAGCTTATATTTATTTCTTACTTTTACTTATGCTTTCAGTTCTTTTCTAACCATAGAAAGTTTGGATTATTTATTATCATTCATTTAGCTATCGATAAACTAATTCACCGTATTAATTCTACATCCTAAGTATTGTCTCATTCAACTTTATCTGGATTAGTGACTAGTGCCTGATATCGTACAGCTGCGTAAGTCCTCTCAGAGAACGGGACAAGTTCTCAATCTATATAAAAAAAAATGTACGGTTTGGCTAAAACTGTCGATCACAGGTGAAAAATATACGGTGTTATTACTTTGTGTTTTAATCATACTTTTTATTCAATGTCCTTACATGCTTCACTCCTCACTTCACTTCACTCTTATATGCTTCACTCCTCAATTCACTTCACTCTTATATGCTTCACTCCTCACTTCACTTCAATCTTCATTTCACTTTACTCTTATATGCTTCACTTCACTCTTATATGCTTCACTCCTCACTTCACTTCATTCTTATATGCTTCACTCCTCACTTCACTTCACTCTTATATGCTTCATTCCTCACTTCACTTTACTCTTATATGCTTCACTGCTCACTTCTCTTCATTCTTATATGTTTCACTCCTCACTTCACTTCACTCTTATATGCTTCATTCCTCACTTCACTTCACTCTTATATGCTTCACTCTTCACTTCACTTCACTCTTATATGCTTCATTCCTCACTTCACTTCACTCTTATATGCTTCACTCCTCACTTCACTCCTCACTTCTCTTCATTCTTATATGCTTCACTCCTCACTTCACTTCACTCTTATATGCTTCACTCCTCACTTTACTTCACCCCTCACTTCACTTCATTCTTATATGCTTCACTCCTCACTTCACTTCACTCTTATATGCTTCACTCTTCACTTCACTTCACTCTTATATGCTTCACTCCTAACTTCACTTCACTCTTATATGCTTCACTCCTCACTTCACTTCACTCTTATATGCTTCACTCCTCACTTCACTTCACTTCGCGTTATGTGCCCTCCAAGACAGTGGTTGTAACCATTACCGAGAATGCAATCGGCCACAAAAATGATCTCACTCATCCTAGTTACAATCACGTCCAATGAAATCAAATTTGAATTTGATTTCATTGATTTATTCGTCATATAAATCAATGAAAAAAAAGAAAGAAGAAACCAAAGAGGAAATCTTCTTTTCCCATATTCGAAATGTGATTGCCTAATCCATCATCACTGATTATAACTACCAATGGTATGCATATGACTATAGATCATCGCTAGTCGGTTGATTTCTTTTTTATGTAAACTTTTTATTTAGTTAGTAATAAAAACAATTTAATTAAATAAATTAATGTTTAAGAATTTAACTACAAAGTGATGTGTTAGCCAAGTTATGAGACGATTAAAGGGTTAGTGAGGCTGACACTTGAAGGAGATCGGGTTACAAGCTGAGAGAGAAGGTTCAAGACTGAGAGCAGTCGTTTCCATAGAAGGAACCCATCATGTCTCACGGTTTAGGACACTGAAAGAAGCCGCTTTAGAGTACCAGCTTCTATCTATTCTCCGTTCCCGGTTTTTTAGTTGATTTCCTTACAATCTCCGTTACTTAAGCTTATCAACCGAAACTACGTCTCTTTTGTAAGTGCAAAGTTTCGTCTTTGTCCATTTGTCTATTCACACGCTTTAAACCTGCTTAAACTTAGTTAAATATAAATTTATTTTATTTCCATTTAATTCTTTAAAAGAACGCAGATCTAGCTCAAGTAGCAGTGCTGTTGATGTAAAGAAATTGAACTGAAAAATGTGAAGAAGATATAAGTAGAAAGGAAAAATGTTGAAAAGTTCCTTATCAAATAAGTAAACTCATTGACCAACATCACTCTATACCCATTAGACTAGAAGTGTTAGAGTACAACATACAAACAAAAACAACTCCGTTTAGCACACAATAAATCTAGAAAAAAGAGTGATCAACGGAACCAATGTATTGTTTTGATAAAAGTAATATATTTTTAACAACTCGGAGATTCAGATCTTAAAAAATTTAGATATGTACAAGATATTAATCTAATGTATGTTTCATAGAACTTCATTTCAATGATACGGATGCACTGTTTCTGGAAGTGTGTATTTTTATTTAATAAGTGTTATATGTTATATGTGTTATAAGTGTTTTCAAATTAAACAGAAATAAACACATAAAAAGACCTCACTTGGCTATTTCAACAATTTTATTTTCATCAGGTAGAAGAGCCCCGAAGGCAGTCAAGCAGAGACTGATTGTTTCTTTCTGTGTAATTTGACTAGTTAACCGCGTAGACAGTTTCTTTCTTGTTTATACACTTGTAATTCTGTTTCTATCCCAACAAGTGAAGACTTATTTTCATTTTTTAAATTGATATAGTAATAATGAATAAATTCGAACTCTTTCGCAGTTAAGAAAACGTTAATAACTTCCTGACTCATAAACTTACAGTAAAAGTACATACTATTTAGAAGGGAGGTAGTGGCTAGTTTTCTTTACCAAAACAATTTTTAGAAAGATATTTTACATCTAAAGGTTCAAAATATGAGAAACCTTTTTTTTATCAGAGAAATATGCTCAAAAATCACCAAAACACCGTGGTTGTAGACCAATTTTAATAAATATTATGAAGGAATATTTGGTTTATTTTACTTCTAAATTTTACAAGAATACTATGTAAACAAAAATATTGTTCGATAATAATACGACTGACTTGAATATTAGGAATATGTATGGGAGAGGAGGAAAGAGAGTAGGGTATTTAGCGGAATAATAAGCAATTTACCAACAGGTGTTCTTGATAAAACCAAATTATCTAAATGAGTCATAACAAAGAAAAATGTGTACAGATCTCCAATTACTAATGTTCTACATGCTTTTTAAAAACTACAACTGTTGATTTCATTTTGTTTATAATTAGCAAAATGTTTGTTTCATTAAATCTATAAATACTGTTTATAACCAACAGTGGTGTGCATAATAAGTACTCGTATATGGTACTTACTTCCATAAGTGTTAAGTACGAGTATAAAACACTCCTAATGTCCCTCAAGACATTGTATAGTTTAATAGATTTATGAGACCTGTACTATATTGAAAGAGGCAGGACAGGTGGTTTAAAAACAAATAAATTTTGTAGAACATCTATATAAATAAAAGAATGTTTTGTTAGTACATTGCTTAGAAATTACTCATTTCAAGTTATCTTTACGTTTCATACATTAGAGAAACCGAATACACCCTTAAAAAAATTTTTGTTTGTCGGTTTGTCTGCAAAATTTTGTTACAAGTAAACTCTAAGAGGAAGTCTAACAGGAATCGGGGTCATCTTTAGTACTGAAGACTGTAAGACTAAACGTAGGATGTCTGTAGATTTTGCATACGTAGCACAGAATATTATGTCCTCGTCTTTGTCCGAGTTTGTGCAATGTCAGATAGTTGTCATAAATCCTTAACCTCATAAACATGAGTCAGGCAAACTTAAGAACCCCAGATGATGAATGAACCCAGTAAAGCAGCTTCACAATGATTGAAATACTTCCCTAGAAAAGGAGCGAGGTTCAACGCCTATAACAACAACATTGTTTATTATGGAGCTTAAGTGTGATCTTAAGTAAGAACAAAAGCGCTTGTTCTTAATAACCATAATTAATGTTTTACATAATTTCCCCAAATTTATTTATCTGGTTAGAAAATTTGGGGCACACAGTTTTTTGAAGTTCTTTGGAGCATAATATAAATTTATTAAGGCTAAGACTGTACAATGTTAGGAAAACTTATAAAATTCCTACTCCAGTAATTGAAGAATGTAAAATTTGTGATATCCACTCACAAAGTCATCCTTGCGAAACTAAAGCAAATGCATAATAAAAAAGAAATTTTCCAGGAATAAATGTAATCAAAGGAATTAGTCCCTAAAGCTATAGTGGCAAACGATATATTTCAGCCGTCCATGTGGTCATAACGTATAATACAAATTATATGTATTCCTAAAGCACTACCTTATATTGACAATGAAACCTTAATTTAAGTTATTAAAAAATTTCACCGTAAGGCGACATCTAAACTTCATAACGAAAATTGCTGTTGGTATAGGCTTTCAACATTATTTGTCTAAGATTATCCTCATGTGTGTTGTGTGTGGGGGGGGGGGGGGGGACCTAAGACCTTGTGAATTATTATTATTATAATAAACTAATAAAATTTCTTGTAACTTATGATTCCCTTTTTTATAAAACAGCAGAACAATTCAAAAGAGAAATATTATTTTAATTCTTTTCAATCAAACCCCATCAAACAAAACGGCTATAGAAATTAATAACTGATGTTTATTAAATAAGGGTTCATATTCATTTTGATAGACAATTCGTATTTAATTTTTTATAAAAATGCTACCAATAAACTTATAGAATTTAATAATTTTTTAATAATTACAAAATTACTCTTTTTTTATACATATTACTCCTTGGGGTTTAAAACTAAATTTGATTCCAAATCTTTGTATATTTTCCCATAGGAACGTTCAAAAAATATTTTATTCGATTTTTATAATAATAACTAACTAATACAAAAATGAGTTGAATACTATTCATGCATTGTTTCCATTTGTATAACATCTGTCCAAAAAAATTAAAAAAACCTTTAATTTCTTAGAAAGAAATTCTGGTATAAAAATTGCTATGAAAACCCCAAATCAACAGAATGTTTTTGGGATGACGTACGTGAAAATATACAAAGACCTAGAATGAAATTAAATACGAAGGCCTGAAGATGAAAAAACCTTAGTCAAAAGCTTGAAAAGCATATTCTAATATAAGCATATTAGAGGAAAGCTTTCGTTTAACAATAGTCTTTGAACATCCATAGTGTTTAAAGTGCAATAACTAAATTAGTATGCATACATACACATTCATCAATACACTTATACTATCACACACACTCATATGATATATATATATATATATATATGAAGTTTAAACCATAATGAAAAAAGGAAAACAATAGAAATAAATGCTCTGAGGCCTTTCAGTGTATCTCATTTACAAATGTGTTTCTTTACTCTGTTTGTTACTCTTCTTCGTCTTTGAACTCGTATTGTGTCCACTTTGGATCGTCTTTCTATTTATTAAGTGAATATATATATATATATATATATATATATATAGAAAGAAGATGGATGGAAAGAGGGAAGTTGATTAATAATAATGAAAAAAGAATATAGGGTCAAAAGGATGAAAGGAAATATATAAAGGAAATAACGAAGAATTAAGAGTGAGTGGAAGGAAGGGATATTCTTCTCTACCAGTACGGAGATATATTAGGTGGTTTACTTTGCCAGCTTGAATTGTCGATTTGGTACTTGACACGAAAGGAATTCAGCTTTGTCTTTCACACTTTCAAAAGTAATGGATCAATAATTTGTCACGAATACATTCTTCGGAGTATTGCAACTCTGGATTAATTGAAGATTGGTTAGATTGAGGTCTAGATTGCAATGAGTGGATTTGGGCATGCTTCGCCGTCTGTAATACTGCACTGGGGGAAATAAGCCACCTGGCAGTGATCACTGCCCTAGTTACCAGTACAGTTAACAGTCTTGCTCTGCACCCCATTAACATGCCTCCTACTCATTTCGAGATCTCTCTATAAACCATAGGGTTCTCAGATCTTATCTCCTCATTTCTACTTCAGCTAGTTTGCCCAACATGTTTCAACCATCATCTCATTTAATTCCACATTTTTTTTTGTCTTTTAACGGTCAAAGATAATTAGTGCAGAAATAATATGTTGTTTCCTCTCAAATAGTAGAACACAATCAAAAGACCCTGACTGTGAAACAAATTGAAAAAATTTCCCCACTTGTCTTATCCACTTTTTTCTCCGAAAGATATTTTAAATTAGCAGTTAGTGTAATAAAAAAATTAGATGGTTGAGCGCTATATTTCAGTACTTTTTACATGTCACCTAAAGTTAGAAGTTAAGTTTTTTTTTCTAAGCAGCTGAACATTTTTCAGCTTACATTAGTATGTCATCTTCCTACTACCGTGTATGTTTAGAGTTAAATTCAAAAATAAAAAACTATGACTAATGTTTATCTACAATTTTGGTGTAGAATATTGTTTAGGAAAATTATTGAGTAAACAAGGAAATTGTTGTATCATTACACGAGATGTTTAGTACTGCCAGTGTGATGATAACAAAATGGAACACAAAGAAGAAGGAAAAAAGAAACGACTCGAAAAAAGTAATTTAGAAAAGAGTTGGATGAAGAGGGCTACTGTAAGCAACAATTTAAATGATTATATTATCTGATTAAATTAAAACCAGGAGAATTCAAGGATCAGGTTTCAATTAAGAACATATTTATTATCTCATACTTGATGGCCGGTCTACCACTTTGATCAATTTTTTATTCTAGGAGCTCTCAAAAATAGGACGGCGATAAATGAAATTTACCCCCGATAAATAACAGGAGGTTACCGTGTTTCGACATTCATATGGAAGCTTAATAATGAAGATGTCAAGCCAAGGCAGAACGGGTCAAACCACGAGGCATCTAACCGCTGAATATGTAATTACTGGAATTGCAGGGCCGATAAAAGTTAGTGTCCGTTATATAGGTTCTGTATGTAGTCAGTTGTGTGTTAGCGAATATAACACATTTTCCTTGTAAGATATATCCTATATTCTCAAAAGTCCATCTGATACACCCACGCAGTCCCTCTCATCTACAGGAGGAAGGTCTTTAGGCAGTGAGGTAGCAACTATTTTTGCCGCCCGGGGTAGTTGTATGAAAAGCCTCCCTACTGCCCTCCACTGGCCGTTGATAATCCATTAACATTTAAAATTCCAGCAAGTACTCAAGGATGTTTGTTTCCATGGAATTACAATCAAAATCTAATTTTAGATTGATGTTATCAGTCCCAGACTTTCATCTTATTACAGTACTCATGTACAAATACACTCATCATCAAAAAAAACCAACGATTTTTGAAAACAAAATCGTGTAACTTAAATCATAAAAATATTGTTAAATTAAATTAACTGGCTACTCAACCACAATAACAAATTTTCAACCATGTTAAAGAATAGTTTTGAAAAATTTAAAATAGATTTAGTTTTAACTTGCAAATATTTCAGTTGACAAATCCGTTTAAAAACAGTATTACAAACATAAAACAAAAAAATAGTTCTTAAAAACTCATTTTGGTATACAATTTTAGATTTTTTGTTAGCTTTTTATGGCACATAAAATGTGTGTCAATGACACACTGATCTTTTGTTCTACTGGGTAGAAAAGCTATACTGCAAGAAAGTAAGGTGCAGCTGTGCTAAGGCTGCTAGCGTACTCTAAAAAAAAAAATAAAATTAGACTTAGCATGGATATTAAAGGATGGTTTCTGTGTTGACTGACGGAAGCTCTATGACAAGGCTAAGCTTTGTTACAGTTATAACTTTGTTAATAACCATAAAGTTTTAACTATATAAGTTAAAGCTTACAAAGTTAAAGCTACTTTGTTAAGCTTTCTTATACTCTGGAAAAAATAAAATATATTTTATATTTAGCGATGAAATATAAAGTAACAGAAAACGAAAATAAACGAAATATAAATATATAACAAATAATAACAAACAATATTAATAATAGTTAATAAATACATTTTTAATATAACTAATTAAAAACTCTCTCTTTAAGATTGAGTCCCGGAAAAAAATTAGAACAAGAAGGTAGAAGAGGCCTCCACTCTTGAAGTAAAATTAGAGTTCGGGTCACAGATATGTGACAATCATTTGTCATACATTTCCATGTATTTGAACATGGAAACAATCATTAAAACAAACACCATGAAACTTGGCATGGATATTAAAGGATGGTTGCTACGTTGGCTGATGTAAGCTCTATGACAAGGCTGAGCTTTGTTTGAACCAACCCGACATAAAACAAACTTAGTGCAGTCTAGTTGATAAACACAGTTGCGAGAAGTATATTAATATGGATGATGTAGGAATTATGGCTGAGAAAGCAAGTCGATGGAAAGCTGGGGTTAATGGCAGGATAAGTTACTAACAGAATTTGAGAGATGTAGAAAAATATATGCTTCTGACTGTGATAATTTAAGTAAGAAATAGTGGGCGACTGATTAAATATAGAGCAAGTACAAGAGGAAGAAGAGAGAATTGGGAGGAACTCCTTGTTAACAATGCCAAGCCTATGGGATCCAGGGAAAGAGGTAACTCTGAAAAAGAAGAATACATCCTTGCTCTAGACCAGTGGGATATCTTGGCAGGTAGATCACGGATTTCGATATAAGAGGAAGGATAGCCTTGTTTTGAAAAAAAATTCTCTTTATCAATTTGTTTATGTGGAAAGTACTTTCAAAGTACAAAATAAGAACTAAATCACAACAAACTCACAGAAGAAACTAAAAAAACCACCACGATATTTCTACATCAGTCATCATCAGAAGATTGAAGTAACCCACTCAAAAGGAAATTTAAGACTAAGGTCTCATTCTCAGTAAAACTTAGTCAGTTCTATTATCTTAAGAAGGGAACGGGAGGGAAGGAAAAATACTAAATAATAACGATTTTGTAGTAATAAAAAGTTTTTTTACTAAAAAAAAGTTTTCTACTAATAAAAGATAATAAACTGGAACAAAAATAGAAATTAAAACAAATTGAAACATAATAATGAAATAAGTAAAAATAATATAATAAAAATTTAGAAAATTAATGAATGTAACAACATAAAAATACTATACGAGTATGCCTATAAAAAAAAAATGAGACACAAACGAAAATTAATATAATAGAAATATTTCAACGGTATCTCTATATATAAGTTCAAATACGAAGGAAAGTAACACGAAAAGTAAATAAACACATTTACTATTTCTTATTTTCTGTAAATTTATTCTCAGAGGAAAAAAGAAAACGAGTCAAAGAACGCTGGTCTGCATCATAAGAGAAGTTCCTTTTCTTCGTATCTCACTATTCCTGTTTAGATCGTTGTTTCCAATTTAAATATTGAGTTCGTATATACATATTACTGTACACACATATGCTGTGATTTTGAACTCTACACACATCTATTTATAAGTCTTTTACAAATCACTTTTACAAAAAAATCATTATGATCGTAATTTTAACAAGAGGTCTTTGTTAGTGTTTATAAATATTAATTCAACAATGAAATGGTACACTGAGATGTAAAATCTCAGAATAAAGCTGACAAAGACTTACCTCTATAGTTGATGTCAAGCATCATTAAGGTAAGAAAGATTCCTAGGGTTGAAATATAGATTTTAGTATTTTTCAATGCTATTGTATGTATATTTTCTCTGAAATGTGACAATATGTAGGGCAAAGATATATTAAGGTACATGTTCAGTAATAAAGAAATAACAATTGAAAGCTGTTTTTTAAATGACACTTCATACTCATTAGTGTACTCCATAATGTACCCTGTAGTGCTTCATTATCTGTAGGATAACAACAGGAAGAGGTTAACTTTCCTTTTAAACTGACATCAAAAATGTTGGGAACAGCAGTGCAATGCATTCCTCTTTATTCCAAAATGACCCTTACTGTGTTCTTTCGCTAAAAAACTACATCCAAAGATGTAATTTATTTTTTAATTTCTTTATTAATTAACCTAAAAATATAAAATGTTTTGGAAACAGATAGTTAAGAAATAATTTAGTTGATATCTAAATTGGAAAAAGTAGTTTGAGGGGTGCCGGGTGGGTGGTTAAGCATTAGCAATTCCAATGCTGCTCCACATCGCTCGCGAGCACATAATGACCTGTTACAACCTAGTTTCCCACAACAGACGATATCTCAACAAACTAACCTTTGCCTTTTATGTCATTCCTTAATAATTTCAAAAAATATAATATTTTCAGATAAAGATCCATAAGTATTATTCAGTAGCCTTTCATCATTTTCTCTTTAGACAGCTCAATGATCTGGCTTCATTATCACTGACTGTAACAGGAAATATGACATTTTTGTTTCTTTAATATTGTGGTATATATATTTTATTCTGACTGCGTATTTATAAATGTCATACCATCGGTTGTACGTCGATATACTTTACATTCATTGATATAATACATATATATCAATGATAATACCACAATATGAAATGGGGGGAGGGGGAGACTAAGATCATTCAACCGTAACCGTAAGTGGTCTTCGTCAAAGTCAAAACCCAACTTTCTTCTTCGTTTCATATTGTGGTTTGATCATTGATTGTTATTTCACGTGTTTATGTGAAATCTTTATATATATATTATTCTGTAGTAGCTCTACTTTAAACTTTTATTGCTAATTAGTATGCAATATTTAGGTCAGATATGTTTTTACATATATTTTTGTTTTAATTTTTCCACCTCTTCCTCTTCATAAAAAGGTGTAGAGCAGAAGCTGTTGTTGATTGGTCAACATGTGAGAAGTGATAAACTCCCTAATTATCTGGACACTAATGGTATACCATTAATCATTATTCATTCATACATTGTATGAATGAATAGTACCAATTATGATAGGGTGGTTAAAGGTTTAATTGACTGAGAGTGAATTACTTGAAGCATCACTTGATTCATATGATCAAATAACACAGCTGGTACTTTTCAGTGTTTCAATGAACAAAAAAGGAAAATTTCTGAAAATTGGATAAATTGTAAAAGAAGCAAACATAAGCTTTAAATGGCGTAGTTATTAACTATATATATATATATATTGGTGTATGAAGGCAGCAGGTCTTCTCTTAAACAGGTATAATTAAAGTTGGCAGCAGCTTCTGCGTTGACCAATTTCTTACTGATATTCTCTAGTTTCATACACTAGTAGGAAAGGTTTGTGCACTAAGGAATCACCTTTCACCTCCCCGCAAAAGAAGATGTACAAGCAGATCGACGGAGTTGCAATAGGGTCTCCTCTCGGTGTCCTGTTTGCGAACTTTTACATGGGACGAATAGAACAGGAAGTTTTTAATAAAATCAAGAAACCTTCAATCGATGCTAGATACATAGATGACATCTTCGTTCTGTCAGAAAGTCACGAAGAATTATTGGAGCTCCGTTCGCACCTTCAACAGGCATCTGGCTTGAATTTTACCATAGAAAACAGCACGAACGGACAACTACCTTTCCTAGATGTCTTGGTACACCAAACTAACCAGCACTTCACGACCGAAGTATACAGAAAACCTAATAGCATAGGCCTGTGTCTCAACGGAATCAGTGAATGCCCGACCAGATATACGAAATCAACCATCAATGCCTACATACGAAGAGCCTACACGCACTGCAGTAATTGGAACCTCCTCCACCACGAACTCGATAAGTCCGTCCAGGTGTTAGTTAACAATGGTTTCTCCAACCAAGAGGTTACGAGAGCTATTAAGATATACCTGGATAAGTGGTACACAACTAACCCACCTACTCAGCCCAAGGGAGAGTGCATACGTCTATACTACCGTGGAATATGAACTCCCAGTACCAACAAGACGAGATAGCCCTCCAAAAATTAATAGGTAATAATGTACAAACCGTCAACCCAGAAGATCGATTGAAACTAACTATACTCTACAAAAACCTAAATACAAAGAACCTACTGATAAATAATAAACCAAAACAAGAAACCGCCGAGCTGCAGCGTAGTCATCTCATATAGGAATATAAGTGTACCACAGGGGACTGTGCAACCCTGCCTTCGAAGTATATAGGGCTGACTACGACTAAGCTATCACGGCGATTGACTCTCCACCTTGCAGGAGGAGCACCGAAGAGCCATGCCGAAGAGGTCCACAAAAAGAAACTATCAAGAAAGAACCTGACTGAGGGGACAACCATCTTGCAGAACTTCCAAGACGACACCAGGCTGCATATACTCGAAGCCCTATACATTAAAGAATATAACCCTTCGTTAAATATTCGAAATAGTGACCTTAAAGCCATACCGAGTTCAAAAAATTTTGATAATACTTTTAAGATAGTAAGAGAGGTCGGTGAGGGGACAAGCAGGTAGTCGGGGCGCAGTGCCCTGCCCAGCATGCCCTCCCACTCACACCTTCCGCATTCCTTGCTTTTCTATAATAGTTAGTCGTTAACTGCCCTTAGTACTGTACCTTTCTGCCTTGTTTAATATTTTTGTTTTTACCTGATGATGGCTAATGTGAGCCTAAAGCTTGTGTTTTAGATTAAGTTTCAAATTATAGTTTTAGGTTAAAGTGTTTAGTGTTCAACTTCTTTCCTTTCATGTCGTTAGCAGAACTCCTTTGGAAAATACCCGAAAGTTATCGAAAACTAGTTAGGAAACTAGAGAATATCAGTAAGAAATTGGTCAACGCAGAAGCTGCTGCCAACTTTAATTATATATATATATATATATTATATCGAATGTAAGTAAAATACACAAATGAAACTCACTTCTATATTTCGACAATCGTCGACATTGCGAGGTGAAGTGCCCTGCTAGTAGGTAGGGTGGTAAGTCATATATATATATATATATATATACATATTTTGTAAATTTTGGAAGCAGTCCTTCCAGTATAAGTAAGACCATATCTGACTAAAACCTGCTTCTTAATAAGTTTGTTATGTTTCTAAAAAACCTGCTTGTTACTCAGCCATACTGTATAATATACTTTCAATAACTCATCCACGACTGAATTATAAATGCATTAATACATAAGACTTTTAAAAAAGTTCAAACTGAGAGATTTTCCCTACCAAAATCATGGGAACAAAACAGAAATGTACAAAGATCTAATGTTCTAAAGAAAGGTTTGACAGCCATTCTAAAAGAGTATCTAGAAAAGATGGAAAACTGGCAAAGAAAGGCAGAAACATTTGAAACCATTTATACACGATACTACAGAAATCAGTACTAAGATAAACATAAACTCGATAAACCAATACTAAAAAATACTATAAAGAATAATATAAGATACATAATCGCCGATGAAAGTGTTTCTGTGATTACATATTATTAAAGTCCTATTATTAGCAGTCTCTTTATGATCAACAACTACAACAAGAGCTCTCTATTGAAGGAAACGAATCAAGTGTAGGAGTAAAATGTAATTACGAAGACTCTGAAACCCGAATATACTCATACATTAGATTAACTACAACAACACTTTGTAAAAGAGATACAATGCTCCTGATAGCTGGAGCCCTAATACGGACAGAGCAGGTTCATCATGCTGAGCTAACGATGGAAGTGCTTGTGAAAGGAATAAAAATATTTAAAAAAAAACGAGACGAAAATAAACTCAAGTCAACAGGAGCCATACAGAAAGAAACATACAATTAAAAAATAGTAGCGAAGTACGAAATATGTTTTTAGTTCAAGTCATGCCCGTTCATGTAGTTTCAACGATCCCTTAGGTGACTTAACCTTCACCGTTTGGCGAAACAACTTTAATCCCCTTAATTTCTTAATAATAACATATTGCACATTCTTACGTTAAGGAAGTATTGATTTCGGACACATTCAAGTCTTGATATTAACTTCTGACAGTTGAAATCTGTTGACAATTATGAATATATTGCATAGTGTAGATGCAGTAACAAGAACGTTATTTAGGACACTTAAGAATCTCAAAAAAAAAATGGTGTTAGCCAAATATGGTCTTATTTTTAACTATACATATTTAAAAAAACAAATGACTATTTTAAAGAGCAAAAACTATGACTTCTTAGTCAGAAACACAGAAAGAAGACAAAAACATAGTTTACTACTGGCAGTTCAGGTAAAACAATTAAGAGATTCGGGATTTTCGGCTGTTGACTTTAACGTGACTACGCAAACTACACGCCATCTCTTGACAGAAGAGAGAGTAGAGAAATTTTAGGTATAATTATCATAAATGTGTGAAGGGTAACTCTATTAATCTGGTACCGTAATCAAATTTTATAAAATCTCACGTTTAAATTAAGTAAACTGCCGAGGAGAAGTAAAAATAACTCTCAACTATATTATTTAAATTAAACTAATTTGGAGTATTAATATTTATGTGACATTTTATGTTGCATACTATTTAAAATCGTACATTGGCTGCAACTTAAGCACACTTAATTCTTAATCACATTTAGCTGTGTATCCAACAGCTAAATAATACATATATCTCAGATTCACACTGATTAAAAATGAATTAGCAAAACAGATGATGGTAATAGATCCAACAGTAATTGGTAAAGAGTTGTCATTTCCTTTGTAGATAAAGGTAGGAAATGTAAAAAAAAAGTCAATAACTAAGAAGTGAACAGCCGGATAAAACCCTTAAGTTGTTAGCAAATAATAGGGTTTGCATCAAGGCTACCCGGCGTCAGGACCACATCCCAAATAATCCATTGAAAAAAACAGGATAATCGCTCATAACTGCTTCTCAACCACTAATCTTGTATGTCTACTCAAAAAACCTCAAAAGTCTGAGTTATGTAAAAAAGAAATTGCTGAATAATATGACATGTCATAGAATAGTCTAATGAAGTTTTAGCTTTGCTTGTTTGTATGTTATGAAACTCCCTAAAGAGTTTATGGGTAGACCTCCTCCCTAAGTGCAAGTTACTAATAAACACAATAGTTATCATAAATTACTTTAAGAGTTCAATTTGGATAATATTTCAGATTCAAATGAATAGATTAAAATACGAGGTCTGTGTAAATAATAAACCGACTTTAAGACAAGTGTCTACAGTTGTCTCTATAGAAATTCCCTTGGTTACGACGCACATACGAGCTAATTATCAGCTATTTGTCGTTCATTAGCTCCGCCGTTTGTAGTGGAGCATGATTTTTTTCATTCAATGGATTTCATAATAAATGATCTGACAATAATATCAAGGACTTGCTGCTCAATTTTACATTTTATTATTTGCTACTATATTATTATTTATTTGCTGCTCAAATACAGTACATTTTGAAATTTGTTTTATGCCGTTGGACTGCTTATTGTTTTATAAACTTCGCCTTTTAAAAATAAATTACTAGAGTAAAAAAATTATTATTACAATTTTTTATAATTTATTTTTGTGACATCATCTGATGTATCAGAAACCTACGGAAGTGTAAAATTGGCATTTGAGGACATCTTGACATTCACCTGTAAGTGATGCAGATGTTAACAAATCATTAAGTTTGCTTTTCTTTATTTTTTAGTTTAAGAACTGAAGTTTGGATAATTTGTTATGTTTAAAATATTTGTCAAATATAGAGATTAAATATAGTATAATGTACAGGTATGTACTATACATCACTGGATTAATAGTATAGTTAAACATTATTATTATTATTTTAACGATTGCCTTCAACCTATTAGTATGAATTACAATCGTTTTTATTTGATATGTAATTTACCAACTTCAAAATACAACTGAAATTTATCTCAGATACTATACAACAGATATATGGGAAAATACCCGTCAAAGAGGGGCACGTCTCGTAGTTTCATATAAATAATAATAACAGGTCTCTCCTACCAGAGCAAATAAATATATTAAAAGCTGATTAGTAAAAATTAAAGTAAAATTTGTTCCCTTGATTGTATGCTAATAGTAATTTGTGTAGGGAAGTTGAAGGAAATTAGCTATTAAGAAGAAGGGAAGATTGGGGTGAAATTGATTGGCAATGGCTAATCACTATGGCGGAGGACTTCCGGTGCTAGGGACAGAAAGAGTTAGAGGTGGGCATGGATGACTGCTCAATACAGCACTGCAAAGGGGTGTATGCAATGGAGAGCTTTACATCAAGCGAAAATCTGCTCATTCAGAGAAATAGTTTTTATATTGTGTTTTTTTTTAAATTTTCAATTGTTCCTTTTTTAAAGTTTAGTAGTATAGTATATCAACTACTATTGTCCTTAATAGTATATCAAGCAAGAAGCATTTTATCTTTGAGAAAAAAATCTCCTTATACTAATATTTTATACAAAAATCACGTAGTGTTACTGTTCGGGTGATTGAGAGGATTAAAATTCTAGGATCAGTCCCTTCAACTACTTATGTAACCTGAAGAGGAACACTGTTCATAACAAGTAGTTTTTGTAAAACATTTGTATTTCAAGACTTAATAGTGTTTGTTCCCATTTGAACATTTTAGTTAAACTATCAACAACACTTGAATTACTAATATATCAGATAGTTATTTAATTAATAGAAAAAAGTCTTTTCACTAAAGATTGTTGCTCGATAAAGTCAACATTAATTGATATTAATTGGTGCCCTATGAATTTAAACAGTCCGACTCTACAACAAACACAATAACCTAAATAGTAGAGCACAAAGTATAAATAAACCTTACTTTGATATTTTGATGTACATTGCTCTCAGCTGAGGAAATTCTCCACTTCAGTTGCACTAGATTATTTTACTCTAAGTTGTCATATAATTCAAAGGTAGAAACACACAGATACATCCTTATTTTTTTGGTTTCAACTATATTCAGGAGAATTAAGAGGGTGGAACTAGCTATGGTTGGAAACTAGTGGTGTAGCTACGCAGAAGGGTTTTGTTTCCCTCTCTTTGTACTCCTGAAGGTGTTTGAATCCGATAATTACAGCCTGTAAGTGTGTGTTTTTTGGGATTCTTTACCAACACATAGAATAGATAAGGTACATATCAAAATAGAATGTAACGTTTTGGAATAATTTTTTTCTGGGCTCTAACTTTCAGAAGTGAATAAACAATATATAGAATGAAACAGGTCATGATGTATATGAAATCTTAGTCCGTACACATCAAGGAAAGAAGGAGTATCAAGGAGTATCAAAAAAATGTTCCAAAGTAGACCCTACTATTCAATGGCAAGCTTCCTCGTCTGGACGCAGTCATCTTAAAAGGTTTTTAATGTAACTACACCAAGTGAAGTAAAATTACTTCAAGACCTGTTTTCAGTACCTGCTTTTTGCATCAACAAATGTCAGACAGTCACTCAGTCGTGATCTACTGCTCTATTGACCATGTCCTGTCCTTCCTCCAGCTGAATTATCTTTATCCTTCTTCCAATCAACTAAATATTCTGTTTGATAATTGTGAAACCATTGAAAATTCTATAAAGAAAGTAAGTAAAGTATTTCTTTCCTAAACGTTTCATAGATAGCTAAATTTTAAAAAGTTAATGCCTTTTTTATCTGGAACACCATTCAACATTCACCTTGCGGTGTTTCTTGTTCCCTAGCTATTCAAGTATGTTTTTTTTTTACAGGGAGTAATAAGATTTTTCAGCCACTTTGTATGTTTGTCTCTAGTATCCCTTGAAAGTTTATTTATTCTTGATAATCATTAAATCCTGTTGTCATTTTCATTTTTTGAGCATTAATTTTGAATTTTTACTTTACTATAAGTGTTTACTTTACTTTAGTGATCGTGAAAAAATTCGATCTCGAGATTTTTGACGGAATTACATGTTTTGAGGTCCCAGAAGTAGTTTTATGAAGTTTTTTTAATGATGTCTGTGTATGGTGTGGGTGAGTGTGTTAGCATTGCTTGTTACCACGCTACGGTCCAGAATCTTGGTTGGACCAAGTTGATATTTTACACAAAATTGGGCCCCATACGGAAGAAGGTCCTTATTGTTTGGGAAGAATTATGCATGATGGGAAAGTTACTTCTTTTGCCAAAAACCATTTTTTAGAAAAC
Source organism: Hermatobates lingyangjiaoensis (assembly GCA_026182355.1). NCBI lineage: Eukaryota > Metazoa > Arthropoda > Insecta > Hemiptera > Hermatobatidae > Hermatobates > Hermatobates lingyangjiaoensis. The sequence goes on along the minus strand of JAPFBL010000035.1, from coordinate 732,885 downwards.
ATTTATTTCTCCTAAACTTATAACCCTAGAGTTTAGAAATTTTGACATTATCTTTGAGAATTACAAATGCAACAAACGAAAAATATATTCAGAATTTTAAAACAACAGGAAATATTTTTTTTTCAATAAAATGTAAAAATTTTGACTTCTAACTCAATCTGAAACCTTGTGAGAGCGATACAAGCCATACTGTTTGACGTATCAAAATGAAACTATGTCTAAAAAAGAACATTATGTGGAGAATGAGTTGAGCTATTTTTTTTGAAAATTACATTCGCTAAAAGGGCGTTACAGTACGATTTCTGTTTTCAGAAAATGTTTTTTTGACGCTAAACAGCTCATTAAAAAATAATCAAAATTTGACCAAAAATGGAACAAAAAAATTAGCAATTCATAAAAAAAATCATGAAGTTTTAAATACAGGAAAAAGCAATAACGCTATAAAAACTGTTTGTTCACCCTAGACTAAGAGATCACCTGCTATACTTGTCGATTTTTTTATATTTTTTCCATTGTTTACATTGGCTTAGAAATTTTTTGAGCGAATCCACTGAGATAAAATTGATTTTATAAACGAACAGTTTAAAATTTTTATTGACTTATACAAGATGTAAGAGGAATAATATTGTGCTGGAAAAATTCGTATATATGTTATTTGACAAAGGGGAAGGAAAATGATCTTATTAAATACTATCAAGCCATGAAATTCCCAGTATAATAACTCCGTAAAAAACCAAAAATGTAAAAGATAATTCAAAATTGAAATCTTTCGTTTAGAGATTAATAAATGTAATTATCGTACATGTTTAATTATAAATCATCTTAAAACAAAATTTTCTTCGCTGTTTATGATGTTTTTCAGAGAAAAAAAGGGTATTTTACTGTTTTAAATTTGAAAATTTTACTTTAATATTCAATGTAGAAGGATGTCAAGTAAACGATGTAAAAAATCCACTGGCTATTTGAACAATAGCCATGTTCTCTTGTAGGAGAATATTTCGTATCAAGAAATGTTCATGTTGGTTTTTCAAAAATGTTTTTACTGCTGTGATTATACTAATGAAATTATTTGCATCAGCTGTGTGATGTATAAAATAAAAGCTTATATATTGATATGTCCTTCAATCACTATCTGTACTACCCCAGGAATGAAAGACTAATAATCATATCCCATTTAGATGTTTACGTTATGCTTAAATGAGACGTTATGTGTTATATACTTAAGAAATTTGATATTAAGTTACTTATAGTAAAATTGAGTGTAGGCCACTCCAGATTTTAAGGAAAATGTAATCATTGTTTTAGCCCAACCTGACAGATTCCTACAAATGGAACTTAGCAGATGTATTGTTAAAGTATGATTATTCCAAAGTTTGTATTAGGTGATGTAGTACTCATTCTAACACTTCCTTATTCTATAAAACACCATTTTTGTGTCAATTTCATTATGATCCATCAAAGTTGTGACCAATATCATATTCACATGCTTTCAGATTAAATCAGAAATCAAATTTTTTTTTACTTTTTTTGTCTTCGTTACATGGCAACTTTCAAAAATGCCTACTTTCTAGAGTTATTAATTAAGGATAAGCAAGAAAGTACATTAATTGGCTATAAAGTGGTCTTCCCATGAGGCCCTCCGCAGCACATGTAAACTATTTGGCTAAAAGGGCTTGTCAAATCCTAGATCTCCCAAATTCCTACAGGACATGTCAAACAGTAATGCATGAATTATCTATGCAGAAATGGGAACTGGAATGGTCACCTCGACCAAAGGTGTCTTTACTAAAACATTCCTCTAACTATACATTCACGGAAAAAGTGCAATACAGAAACAAACCATATAATAAAAAAAGCACTCTGTAGCCATAGTCGAACCAAAGGCTACCTCAATAGATTTCGGATCATTGATAACGGTGTCCTAGTGACAATTTAATACCTCAGACGTGGAATCACATATTATTTAACTCGCCGAACCTCCATCAAGAGCAACACGGATTCATGAACTTCACAATATCTACGGGAAATTTCTGGCATCAAGATTACAGACAAAAGTAAAATTGTGAAGAACAGTCAAATGTTTGATTATCTTAAAAAATTCATGAATCAAATAGATTTGAGAAACTTTTATTATGGTGGAACAATTAAAGAAATAAGATTTATAAAATATTATAATCCAAACTTTTGTAATAACTTTTCATGTATAAAGTTAAAAATATTTAGTATTAAAATTATGTATTCCAACTATAACTAAAAATACGATATGCTGTAGCAAGTAGCGAAGAAATGTAGTGATTTTAAATCTAATTAAGGGGCCAGGTTAGCCAAGTGGTTAACGTACTCGCTTCTGAACTGGTAGCCCAGGGTTCGATGTCCACCTGGCCCTCGATTTACCCACTTAGAGGTGAATAAATCTAAGTAAATCGTCCCTCTGAGAGGACGTTAAACCTTCGGTCCCGAGACAGTGCAATATCAGGTACTCGTTTAAGATCCCTACTCTAAATACACTTGAGTTAGGCAAAATTTAGGAGTCTCAATGTAGAATCACAGATCAAACAAAAAGACCGTAAAGGGCAGACCTATTTAACCCGCTAGGGGATTGGGTTAAAAATATAAAATATAAATCTAATTAGTTATATCGCAGCATATAATATCTATATAAAGAATGCTGAATAAATGTTTCATTAAAAAAAAATCTAAACTATAAGTGTAATTTTTGAGCGTAATATCAAATTAACCCATCAAACATGTGACCTGAAGGGTGTTCACAAATCTTTATTTTCACAACTGCTATTAAGTGATATTAACTGCACATGTGATATTAACAATACATAACTGATTATAAAACACTTTTAAAACTTATATAAGTACTTACTTATAATAACAATATACAATATATTATCTTTCTGATTTTTGGACTTCTGCCTATAAACAGGAATTGCCAAAAAATTAATTTTTACTGTTTGTTCTTTTCAAGAAAAAATCACGCATCCTTAATTTGTTGTTTAGAACCTACACTACGAAGTTTTTAAATACGAGTATTACCTACTTTTCACAATTAAAGTGACACCTATATGTCAGAATTTCTGGAAAATGTTATCCATGAGATTCCACTTTGTTTATTAAACGTATGTTTTTGATGAATCCTAGTTCAACATGTGTTTTTTTTTCATTTTCTTTTATGTGAGTTTTCAGAAATATTCGTTGATTTTTTTTATATTCCAGTTTTAAAAAAAATATATGATTTAATAATTTATAGATTTGAATTTGATTTGGATTTACTAATAGTGAATTGTGAAAATGAAATTATATGAAAAATCAATGCTTAAAATGAAGTTTTATTCTAACAGAAAGTAAGAAAAATCAAACAACCAACATAAAATGATGTTGGTGACTCTCTGAAATTAAGTTGGTTTGTTTTATAAATTGAACATGGCGTCGTCAAGTGTTACTACTTGCATTCATGTAACTAATAACATCTTTATTAAAAAGAAAAAAAAACCTTTTTTTAAACACTAACACAACATAAGTACTATTATTATTCTAATGTTGTAGATAAATATATCAAATAGATGGCAAAACTAGAAAAATTACCTGGAGTTTTGGAAAAAAGACGCGTATACTGCTACTCGTAAGAAAATCGAACAACAACTGATTCAAAATCATGTATCTGTTAATATAATTGGTTAATTCCTGATGATGAGATGTATACTCAACTATCATTGGCTATAGTAGTATGATTCACGCATGCGCTTTAACCAGTCGCTATATCAACAAACTTCAAATATTATGATAATAGGAAATATTCTTTTATTAATTCTATAGAAATAGATAATCAAATTAACACAAATAAAGTAATATTTTTCTTAAATTTATCACAGAATCTGGAGTAGACTATATCCAGATTTAGAAACTGATAGTATTATTATTACTAGTTAATTATTTCTACCTTATAATTATTATTTCAATACAATTATTATTATAAAAATATGAATTTTGTAATAAAGTTAATCAATGAAAATTAATGACTACATCAAATTTGATAAAATTTCATTAACCCATAACAATGGTTTATCTACATTAAAAAAAATGAATATTTTAGTAGGTTTGGTCTCCAACCAAATGTAAAACATTTATACATAACAACAATTTCACGTTTTTTTGTTATCATTAGAGTTAACAAATCATTAAAACATAATTATTATTCTTAAAAACAGTTCTACAGTTTTAATGTGTTAACAATAAGTAAGAAATAAAATCGTAGCTTTAATGTGTGATTAGTTACACATTTCTGATAAAACTACTATTTATGTCATTACTTCTTCTAATTAATTAGTCATTTAAACTGCACAGTAGATTTTAATGACTGTTAATTGTGCTTTTTACTAATTTCTTAGCTTTGATAAAGCCAAATAAGTCATACTAAACGTGATACTAATATGAAGATGTATGTTTTTATGACCAAACTCAAGAATACTTAGCTTTTCTTTATTATTATTGGTTGAGAGTCAACTATAATTATAATTTAAACCATAAACATGTTTCATCATCTAACCTGTACATTGTGAGTTATATATGGTGTTATGGTTCATTGGGATAGAGGAAAGTGAAACTAAAACTAAGTCCTCGGTTTTAGTTTTACATAAATTTAATTAATACAAAATGAAAAATAAATTCAGAAACATTATGTTGTAATCATGTTTCAATTTAGAAATAAATAATTGAAATTAAAAACATCAAACAGTTTTAGAAAGTCTAATTTCAATTATAAATTAATATAACCTACATAACTTATAACAATTAGGTATTATTCATTGCAGTATAATTCAATCTTTGAACTGTGCATCAAAATTGTTGTTTAATTTCAATTATCTAAATATTTATTCTCGATAATATTTTATTAGCATTAGATAAGATTTATTAGTAAGAAAAAGTTGTTTATTTTGTACAGTAAGATATAGTTGTCTTAAAATAACCAGTAATAACATATTTGTTACTAATATGGGATTGTAATAACTTTGGTGTGTTTTATTCATGTAGATATTTGTTTTACACGTTACATTCTTCACAAATATTATTATATATTCATAAAGTTGGGTTTGTAATGTGAATTTCTATTATCCACTACCTCTAGATTATAAATCAGGCATTTATTTTCCAGTAAAAGCATCAACGTATTAGTCGCTTTGCAATATTTTTAGCTCAATGTGAAACCTTAATAAATGTAAGGTTTATTTATTTAAAGAACTCTGCGTTAAACCTTGTCCATAAAGACAAATTGTGCTAAATAATATGATGTTTTCTTTTATATTTATGTAAAAACCTCTAAATCATAGCCATCCCTTTCCAATATAAGGAAGACAAAGTATTGTATTTATAGCCCAATTAATTAAAGAAGTTTACGTTAAAACCTTGTCCATAAAGACAAATTGTGCTAAATAATATGACATTTTCTTTTAACTATATTCATATAAAAACCTCTAAATCATAGTCACCTCTTTCCAATCTAAGGAAGACAATTAAAGTATTGTATTTATAGCCCAATTAAAAATAGTAAATCTTTAAGATTAAACATTGGCAATAAACGTTTTAATAATGAAAGCTGTGCCTTCAATTGAAATAAGGTGAAATATCCACATATGCAAAGTCAATTTTTAACGACTTCATTAAAATCTTTATGTTCTCATTTCAGTTTTCGTTTTACATTTTAAGCAAAAGCTCACATCAATATTCTAGTAATGTTACCTTGATTTTCTAAAAAAAAATATGATTATCTGTGTAATAGAAGATTTAAATCCTTACACTTATTATTCAAATAAATGTATTGACTTATTATTCTTCTTACACCTCATATAAGTCATTTAAACATTTCAAATCATTTCATTAACCCTCTAAACATCAATTTTATTTCAGTCCATTCAGTTAATAAATTTCTTCCATGTCTTCCATGGCATGATGGATTTGTCTCATAAAATGCTTTATGCTTTAATAAATGCTTTAATAAATCTATATATTGCACTCTTGAGCAAAACTTAATATCAGTTACAATTACATTATCATTGTGAATGTAGTACCTTTCCATGCTATTTAAATGTGATGAATGACTCTTTCCTCAAGAAAGAGTACTTATGTTTGTTGAGAAATATCCAGTTTTTTTTTTTACAATTCTAGTCTAATAGTTCATATTTATTATTTTCAAAAATTAGAAGCTACCAACTATAAAAGATTTAAATTATATTGAATAGCTGGCTTTGACTTCGATTTGAGTATGTAAACTGGCTAATTCCTAATATATTTTTTCTCAATATACATTCATAGCAACCTTATAACAGAGTACAGGAGGCAGGAAAAGGATAACACTCATTAAGAAAAAATTCGTATATATGTTATTTGACAAAGGGGAAGGAAAATGATCTTATTAAATACTAACAAGCCATAAAATTCCCAGTATAATATTTCTATAAAAACCAAAAATGTAAAAGATAATTCAAATTTCTAATCTTTCGTTTAGAGATTAATAAATGTAATTATCGTACATCTTTAATTATAAATCATCTTAAAACAACATTTTTTCTTAGCTGTTTATGATGTTTTTCAGAGAAAATAAGGGTATTTTCCTGTTTTAAATTTGAAAAATTTTCCTTTAATATTCAATGTAGAAGGATGTCAAGTAAACGATGTAAGAAATCCACTGGCTATTTGAACAAAAGCCATGTTCTCTTGTAGGAGAATATTTCGTATCAAGAAATGTTGACTTTGGTTTTTCAAAAATGTTATTACTGCTGTGATTATACTAATGAAATTATTTACATCAGCTGTGTGATGTACAAAAATAAGCTTATATATTGATATGTCCTTCAATCACTATCTGTACTACCTCAGGAATGAAAGACCTAATCTAATAATCTAATAATAAACATTTAATAATCATATCCCATTTAGATGTTTACATTATGCTTAAATGAGACGTTATATATTATATACTCAAGAAATTTGATAAGTTACTTATAGTAAAGTTGAGTGTAGGCCACTCCAGATTTTTTTTATTTTTCTTGTTCAAGGTAGTACTGATCAAACTATTTACTGTAATCAAGTAACAAAAATGAACCATTCACTGAAAGAAATTAACTTTGTTGATATTTATGATACTTAATAGACTGGACTTACCAAATTAATTTAGAGTACTGGATTTAATGTGTCGTTTAAAATTCAAACATTATATTGTGTATATTTTTAACATTAATAAAACAAATTTAGTAGCTAAGCGTTTACTTTTTCGGTTTACACAAATAAAGTACTAAGCAACAAAAGAGACTGATACACATCTATATATATAAATCAAAACTTGAAATGGTCCAACAGGACTACTAGTTAACACATGAAAGAGAAAAAACAAATAAAGATACACACAAAAGACTCACAACGATATTTCGACAGTCGTCGTCATCGGGTAGAAGTAGTCCCTTTGAGTAGCTGAAGCTAACTCAAAGCTAACTCAGTTAGCTTCAGCTACTCAAAGGGACTACTTCTACCCGATGACGACGACTGTCGAAATATCGTTGTGAGTCTTTTGTGTGTATCTTTATTTGTTTTTTCTCTTTCATGTGTTAACTATATATATATAATATATATATATATATATTATATATATATATATATAGATAGATAGATAAAAGTATCGACCGTAAAATAGAAACAAAGCTAAAGTTTATCGGGACTCGGTCTCTATATCGGAACTCTAGATTTCTTCCTGCTTAGCAGACAACTTCCCAAAAAGTTCGGGTTTTCTCTATAGCAAATGCTGTCTGCGAGCGATAGGAGACGGGGTTTGGTATCACAGCTGCTATGAGTCTATACACAATGATGACAAGATAAATGTAATGGATGGATAGTAAATAAAAGAGTAATCGAATTTGATACGAACGAAGAAGAATTTTTCTGAATCCACCTTTGGACCAGGGGATTTGTTAGAAGCACAATCACTTTTTGATGCAAATGATTCAGAGTTTTGCTGGTGACTATGTTTGCATGTTTTTATTCTTTGCACATACGTCACTTCAAAGACATTCTTTAATCCACGACTATCAACATTCTTCTTTTTATGAGTGATGGTCACTTCATACAATGTATGTACTTCTCTTCATTCTAACATGCGATTGAAGATGAAACATTTCATTCATTGTATTATGTTGCAGGGCTTCGTTCACGTGAGGATTTGGTTCCCCCAGTTCCCCGGGGTTGTCATGATGTCTGACCAAGAGCTAATCATCATGTGCAAGCCTCCAGAGCCAACTATAATCGAGAACAAGGCTGCAGGCTTTGCAGGCAGCTTGTCAGTTACTTAAATTACCTTTACTATTTTCATATGTATGCTTTATTAATGAGATATGTTGTTATGTTATGTTCAAATCCAAAATATCTTTATACAATGTTTAAAAAAACAAGCTTTAGAAAGAAATATTATTAAAGATTATGAATGAAATCACTTTAAAAATTAATAATAATCTTGTTTAGTAACTTCAATTACATGAAGAAAAAAATATCCATTCTTTAGGGAGGCTATTACTAATTTAACGATCATTGTAGATCTTAAATTTAAATATTTAGGACTTCCTAATCAGAAAATAATTCTATAGTTCAGATTCCATAATCTGTACAGCATAGTCGTTCTATAACTCTAGTCCGTTGCCACAGTTAACTATTCTAGAATAGAATAATTCTAGGTATATCAAAGTTTTATTACAGTAAAAAATACTAAATCTGACTAAACCTAAATCTAATGCAATTGTTTCATAGTTATTTTTGTTATATTACATAAAAAAATATTCGTTTGAAAATTCACACTTTTCTAATGCAAAAGTCTTAAGTCATTATTACATAAATAGTAAGTCATTGGTATACAAGTAAAAAGAGCTTGGGAACCATTGATCTAATGAACTTTGAGCTAATGATTAAAGATCTAGGGATCTTCTCAGTAAAAGTTAGAAATTTGTGATTTTCCTTTACATGGTTACGTATGACATTTTGTTTTCAAAGTCCAATTATTAATGAAATTAGTGAAGTATAAACCCTGTAAATAAAGAAATAAATTGTGACTCAATTTTAATCTATGCATTTGCTTTATCACTGCAGATGGTATGTCGATGTTCAAAAATAATAATTAATAAGTTCAAATGTTCAAAATAATTGTTATAAGTTTAGATGTTTATTGAAGACTCTACTACTGATCTACTTTCTTTCTAATCAAGATTTTCCTAAAAGCCTCCTTGAATAAAACAAATAAGCACTGAAAATAAAACAGAACGTTTTGTTTGTTTTTAATAGTTAATCTGTTTCGAATTTCTGATGATTGCCTTTAGGATTCAAAACCTTTTCTTGATATCCACCTCTGTACAACTTCTAAAGAATTCTTATATATCTCCTTGAGAATATCTTTAGTATTAACTTTACTCATACGAGGTGTGTAAATAAAGTAGTGAGACTGGCAACGTCGCTTTCGATCTGGCAACGCTGGAGACGCGTGGCCTTGAGTAGCGTCAGGTGCACGTGTGATGCGCCTCCAGTATGAATCTGAACTCACCACAGTCATTTGTTTGTCCGTAGCGTTGGTTTTCGTGAAATGGTTTTTTCTTGAGCGTTTTAAAAATGAGTGACCTCAAAGTTGAGCAGCGGTGTGCAATCAAATTTTGCTTCAGACTTGGACATAATGCAACCGAAACTTTTGAAAAACTTCAGGAGGCCTATGGAGAACGTGTTTTATCAAGGGCACAGGTTTTTCGGTGGTTTAAGGAATTTTCAGAAGGAAGAGAGTCGATTGAAGATGAACCACGAAGCGGAAGGCCTTCAAGTGCAAACACCGATGAAAATGTCAACAGAGTACGGAACCTTGTGCGTTCAGATCGACGCTTGACAGTCAGAATGATCGGGGAACAGTTGAATTTGAATCACACCTCCGTTCATCACATTTTGACCAATGAATTGGAGATGAGAAAAATTTGTGCGAAAATGGTTCCGAAAAACCTTTCCCAAGACCAAAAAGATCTCAGAAAGGGAAGGAGTCTTGACTTTTTGGGTTCAATTGAAAATGATCCCCGTTTTCTTGAACGTGTCATTACTGGTGACGAGTCATGGGTGTTTGAGTACGACCCAGAAACGAAACGTCAGAGAATGGAGTGGCACACTGCGACTTCTCCAAGGCCCAAGAAAGCACGCATGAGCAAGTCAAAAATCAAATGCATGCTGATTTGTTTTTTTGATAGCCACGGAATCGTCCACAAAGAGTTTGTGCTACAAGGCCAAACGGTTAATCAGCACTTCTACCGTGAGGTCCTTGAAAGACTTCGAAAAAGAGTCCTTCGTGTGCGGCCAAACATCAAAGACAAGTGGGTGTTGCATCACGACAACGCGCCCTGTCACACTGCCATCTCAATAAACGAGTTTTTGGCCAGTAAAAACATTCCTGTTGCTCCTCAGCCTCCGTATTCACCAGACTTGAGTCCTTGTGACTTTTTCCTCTTCCCGAGATTGAAAAATCACCTCAAGGGAACTCATTTCGGGACACTACAAAACATACAAACTGCTGTAACCGACCAGCTGAAGGCCATTCCAGAATCCGAGTTCCAGCAATGCTACAATGATTGGAAGGACCGTCTCCAGCGCTGTGTGGCTTCCGAAGGGAACTATTTTGAAGGTGACAATATCACATTGTAATTATATTTGAATAGAAAATTTAAAAAAAATCAGTCTCACTACTTTATTTACACCTCTCGTATTTTCCTCTATTGAGAGGATGTCTACTTTAATTCACAGAATATTTAAGTTCTAATATATAAAACAGTAGTGCAGGATCGCTTGTGTCTGTGTTGTGCTAATCCACCTACTTGTCTATTTAGTATCACTAATTGAGGGCAACAATTAAAAATTGAACTGCTAATATAGACCATTAGGTTTTTAATAGTTGGAGTGCTGTCAAATAGTTACGAGTGATATAGTATATTGTTATTTTACTTATGAATTCGTGAAAGTTTGGGAATGACTAAGCAAAACAGGAGTGAGTTGTGAAAGTAATCATAAATTGTTAAAAAGCGGCTGAGAAGGAGAAATGGTTTGGTGTAGTGTTTCACATCCTGCACACACATGGAAACAATAAAAGAAAAAGGACTGTAACGGAGGAGAATGCTGTTAATAGAAGGTGGTTGGAGGAAGCGGTTTGGACAATAGAGCTATTAGTATCAAGTTTTGATGGAAAAGCAGAGCATGTGGGTCAGTTGTTATAAAGATAAAGACCGCTAAGCAGTGTGCAAGACGACTGCGGCCTGCAAGGAATCCCACTCCTATCTGAGCAAACGTCCGGCTCAATTACCGCGCCTCATTGCCACCGGGCCCACGATTTACCTTTGCATTGCCTCGTAACCCTCCATTCACCACTGCTCTCACGAGCCCAGCGCTCTTTAATATGCACCACAGCCGTCTTCACACATTAAGGCCTTTCTCTCACGAATAAAACCATTTTACACATTTGTAAGCTAATTATAACGCAACGTTAGTGAATTGTAGAAGCTATAACTGTCAGCCATCTCCTTAGATTTATTTTTTACAAAAGTAATGAAAATACAGGAGTACAATGTGATATTCTATTATGATCCTAAATTACTTTCATGTAATTTACATCTTAAATGATGCAAAGCCTGTTTGGATTCGCCTCATGCCTGAACCCTCTCATTATAGGCCATGGCCAATATCATGAGATCATCTGTATCTCCAGAATGATAAAAAAAATACCATCTGCAATTTAACTAAGTTCGACGTTTCGGGCTTCCATGATCTACTTCATAAACATGATTCATCTAATAGTCTCATCAATTATTAAGGACCTTAATGTTCGTTCCACAAAATCATAGGTAAAACAAAATAATTTTAAAAAAATCTTGAAACTGGAAACCAGAAGTCACCTCTATATGTACAGGCCATTTTGATTTAGAATCAACCATTAGTATGATTTGACAGAGAGTAAAATGACCCACGTCTGTTCTTTTCGTGGATTTTATACATTAACCTAATCTATCCAAAGACAGCGTGTATACAAAATGGTCTCTTCTCCAACTATTTCTAGGGTATAGCCGCCATCCTGACTTTTAATTTCAGATACTTCGTAACACTATAATATATTATTTAATTTTACAATTATTTCATTTAGAAATAATATATAATTAGATATATATATATATATATTTTCATACATACCTATTACGTATTACTTTTTCACATATAATACTCATTTAACTATTCAGTGATAAAAACAAGCAAAAGGTTTAATATAATTCATCATTAAAACTATAAAAATGAAGTAAATGCCGATCAGGTCTTTATTTCTTTAAAATTTCCTGCTACCGGTTGTCTTCAGATGAATATGACTATTCCAGAAGCATCATTGGACCAATGAAGTAACCCAGAACCCACTGTGTTCAATATGTGAAATGATGAAGAATGAATGCTCAGGAAATTAATGTTTGTTCAGGACACAAAAGCATAACAGACGTTATAAGAATGGTATTAAACACAAAAATCCGTCCCTTGACTGGGCTGCACCGATACGCTTGGAATTACCAATAGAGTGCCAGCGAATTACAGAAAAAAAGCTTGTTATAAACAATAGCTAAAGTATGCTATAATTATATATCAATATAGATTTTCCAGGGTCTCCCAAGCTTTTTCTACTTGGAACACTCAATAATTCCTTAAATTGACGAGGATATATTTTTTAATACTACAAAAATGTAGTAGTGTGTTTTATTAATAACTTCATAATTCTGTCTTCTACAAAAGTGACTTTTTATATTATTAGACTCTATAGTTCATTGCATGTTTGGGAATTAGGTTGTAGTCTGACTGTTGAACTAAAACACAGGGCAGATTTTTACCTGGCAGGGTGACTACTAATTGTGGGTTGCTATAGTAACGCCTTCTCAGCGCTCGTTTGTTTTGAGTTTGTTACGAGTAATTGGTGTTAATTGAGTATCTGTTCCTAAAAATTGGTTACATTGGTGACCCCGACGTGTTTGTGTGCACGACATCAGATGTTTCATTTTTCAAATTAGGATGTTCTTTCAAGTTAGGGTATTTTTTGAGTAACTGGAAGTATTTAGTTAGGGGTCTCTTTTATAGGTTGCATCATACATATAACAATCTTGGAGCCCAGTAACTGATATTTGGGTTTACTGTCACATAGACGTTTATTTCTTATGTCAAACAGCAACCCAAAGTGACTCAGGAAATTAGCACCGATTATTGATTGGGTAGGGTACATCAGCTATTATGAAGGGTCAACGGACTTAAGCTTGTGGTCAATATCTGTTTGTAAGAAACGTTCACCATAAGTATTAATAGTGGAACCGTTCGCAGAAAATAGCCTCCGTTTGGATAAGGATTTTTTTCTTTTGGTGATGGAGGCAAAACTGAAACGTCGGCTCCTGAGTCAATCAGGAATTTCAAATTTAGTTTAAAGTCCTTAACAAAAAGACGAAATGGAATTTGACCCTTTGCACTTTCTGTCGCCACAAATAATAGGTCTGTTAGTTTTGTTGAAACAGGTTTAAAAGTACATGGAGGAAAACTCTCCATAGCAAGATTTCAAAAATTAAAATGGTACCAACAAATCTTATATTTATATTTTGAAGTAATTCGTCTTGGGGCACATTTCGTGCCGGAGCAATATCCTACGCCGTGTACAGCTTCAGTTACCTTTAAAAGTTATTCTATTCTCTGAAGTCTAACATTAAGTGTACAATTAGGTTACATTTGCAATTTATAGTCTTAAATTTTTTCATAAATCTCTCCCAATTTTAAAGAAAATATTTACTGCTTTCTGAACCCTTTAAACGGTGATAGTAACATTACTAAATGTGACAATAGCATTACCAGATTTGACAGTAGCACTACAAGATTCGACGATAGTACTGCTAGATTTGACAGGATTTTTAAAGATGTTCTGAATCAATTGCTGGACAATACCGCAAATTTTGAGGCACAGTCAAAACAACATTACAATGGAGGAATAGAGGGCAAAAGTCTGAGTTGTAAAAAACTGTATATGACCCTAGTGTGCTTAATCTCAGTCTTTACATTGGTAATCTGATGATACCAACGTTTCAGTATTCATGTAATTACTGAAATAGTATAAATTGACCACGATATGTCATGGAAAATTATTATTGTTTTTTTCTCTTAATCCCCGGATTATGTACCTTGAGATCTTACAAAAAAGTATGGAAAAATTATGACCAAAAAATCCTAATTGCTGAAAACAAAATCATAGGTCGTTCACCGGGACAACGCACAGGCAAAGATTTCATTGCTTGTCGAAACCCTTTTACCGAAATATACTATCCCAATGGTGAAAAAATCTACCTTATTTGCCTAACCTGTCACGATGTATCTTTTTCCTACCCCCTACAGCCAAATGTAAACTAATAAGAATAAAATTTGAGACGCTGAAACAGTTCAAAAAAGACTTTGGTGCTGTTGCGAACAATAGAAATGTACTTAAAATTGCAGTGTAGGAATTATGGAAGGGTGGGAGTGGAGGGTATTTTGAAATGGGTAATAGGTAAATGAGAATAAGTTTAACATAAAAACATTAGATGTTTAAAATTGATTTTAGAGCATCAGCTTCGTTTGTTTTTAAATATATCTCGTAAGGATTTCATGACACACTAAAATTAAACAATTAACTTAAAATTAAGTACTTTACCAAGTAAAGAAATCTCAAGAACACTATTTTTCATGCTCTAGAATCATTTTTTATTAGCTTATTTAACTTTTTATTGCCTTCTTTAATTAGATTTCACCATTCTCATAACTTTTACTCTATTCTCCCTTCTGCACTCGCTGTAATACGCGTTAAGAGTTAATTTACAATTTTAAAAATACTATGTAGTTTTTAAGTTGCTTAATTTGTAATAGTATGACAGAAAAAGAAACTAAATAAATTCTCGAACACTACAAAAGAAACCAAATGATCTTAAAATGTAATTTAAATCATAACAATATAAAGTGGAATATAAATTTGCAAATGTTCTCCTTGTCTCCCCCGGACGCGTTTATTACTAAAGCCACTAGATTAGTTAGTTTGATGTATCGTTTTCCTTTGCAGTATATTCAAACTCCTATAAAGAGAAAATATTAGTTTAATTTATTTCAACACATTTCTTCATGCTAAACAATATGAACAAAACATTATTACTTTACTGTACTTTACTTTCCACTTTAAAGCTAAACCAAAAAAAAGGCAATTTATTTTAACAAATTTAAATTTATTTTCAAATTGTCAATCAACTTTTTTGTAATGCTTCTATTATTAAATAGGCGGTTATAAAAATATTATCTTTACACTTTAGAATAAATATTTTTTTTAATTAATTGAAATAAATAGTAATACACGGTACACCAACAATACTGAAATGATATTATCTAAATGCGGATTCATATGTCATTTAAAGCATTCTCCATGTGATAAATGTGAAATATAATCAACGTATATATATATTTGAAACATGAAACAGCTCGTTAGGACAACATATCAAGTGATTACAAGAAAAGAACACGTAGAAACAATATACAACTCACTTCAATATTTCGACCACATCGTCCTCAGCAGAAGAGGTCTAAATATTGAAGTGAGTTATGTGTTGTTTCTACGTTGTTTTTACTAAGTTTGTGTGAAATTTACGTTTTATTTTGTTGTAATCGTTTAATATATATTGCAAGTGTGTTTCTTTACTCTGTGTGTTACTCTTCCTCGATTTTGAACTAACTTTGTGTCCAGTTTGGATCGTCTTTTCGTTTGTTTAGTGATATATATATATATATATATATATATATATATATATATATATCAATGATCAAACCACAATAAGAAATTGGAAAACAAGACTAAGATCTTTCAACCGTAACAAGAGGTCTTCGTCAGAGTCAAAAACCCAAGAGAGTCAGTTGGGTTTTTGACTCTGACGAAGACCGCTTGTTACGGTTGAAAGATCTTAGTCTTGTTTTCCCATTTCTTATTGTGGTTTGATCATTGATTGTTATTTCACGTGTTTATGTGAAAGCTTTATATATATATATTGTTAAATAACGCCCCGTATTTGGCTTGTATCTGTTTCTTACATAATTTCTCCAGTTTCCAGAATTCCTTCCTCGTCTCTTCATTAAAACTATAAAGCTTATCACCTAGTCCTAGTCCTAGTTTCTGTTTTCCATTCCTGTTTCTCAAAGTTTTTAAAGTATGTATATATATAGATATATATACATTGAGACAACTCCAATCATTAAGCGTATTGATGTGCTTTACTTTCTTGTATATTTTATGCCAACTATTTATTTACTGTTTTTTATACTCGTTGTTTATGATACTTACACTTATAGATTTTACGACTTTAATTAGGGGGGGGGGATTTTGCTCATTTATAGTTCAGCTTCTATTAAACCAGCGGTACTTAGTGTCACCCATCCAAATGATGGTTCCAACCAAAGTTCATTAATTTCGGTGTTATAATAGAAACAAGTTGATTTAACGTTCTTAGAGTTGTTGGTGGATGGCAGAAATGGTTCCATGAAAAATGTAATAAGAATTTTCAGATTTATTGGTAAAATAACCTAATTACTTTAAAAATCTTACGTTTTGTCTTTATTTAAGATATCTTCATAACTACAAATACATTGCAGGAAGTGTACTTTAATAAAAGTTATACTTTTTGCTAATATAAGTGTAGTTATTCCATTATTATAGGCTCAGGATATATCGGGACAAAACACAAAACGACAACTGTACTATTGTGAATTTTCAAAACTGATGCGAATTTCATGATGTGAAATAATAATTCCTTATGTAGCTACAATATATAACTTTTATTTAAAGAAAACTTGCTTATGAAAGCTTGATAATTTGATTCAAGAAATATTTGTTATATTTATATTCATGTAACTGGGAAAATGCGCAGGCCACACGGAGCTCGAGTCTCAGGCGTCGTGGAGGAGACCCCAGGCAGACTTGAGTACGAAGTGGCTCTGTACAAGGAAGCTCCAGCCAGGATATCCAATGTTTCTGGCAGTGAACTGCCTGTCGACCAAGCAGTACCGATTGGGACAAAGCTTCAGCTTCGGGCAAGAATCAACCCCAAATCAGGTGCTCTTTGTGTTTGTGTGTCATAGCTTTATTAGAAGCTAACACCGCTGCAAGTAATGACCTGATCTAAGACCTTAAAGATCAGTACACGCAAAATATTCTCATTGTGAGAGCAAGTTGGAAAATAATAAAAGCTTCAATTAAAATCTAAGAGGGGGACAAATGACGAATGAAAATCAAACTCAGAAATAGATTAATACTCGTATTTGTCTTAGATAAATATACAAGTAACGCATATTATCAGAACTAATAAATATATTAAAAATGCTATTTAATTAAATTAATATAAATTTAGGATGTAAACAAATTTTGCTTGACTTTTGATTGTAGCTCAATACTTAACCATCGAATATTAAGTTTGACCTTAGAATAGATTGTGTTTATCTTAGTAAAGAAATAATCCTAAATTTATGTGTATAGTACGAGTATACGTACTAATTCAAATGATGTTTGCAGCGTGGAAGTACGTCAAGCTGATGGAGGTGGCAGTGTCTCCAGACCCCGATGAAGCTCATGCCACAGGCAGTGTCTCTCTCGTCAGAGGAGGGTATGTCTACTCCACATATATCTCATTTAACTAGTAACAAAACTATAATGATTCCCGTATTCGGAATGCAAATCTCACTACACACACTATACATGGAAATGAAGGGAGAAAGAGTACATATAAGGAACAGGCATAACTCAGTTCTATATTTCGAATTTTGTCGACATCAGGGGAAAGTGGCCATCCCATTGATCAGGTAAATACTAACAAGAAGAAAATCCAGCAGATCAGAGTGTGCTGCTGCCAAACAAGGAGAGAAAAGAGGAATAAAAAGAAATAAAAGTAGACTAACAAGTGTCAATACACGAAAGGAAAAAAAAGGAATAATAATAAAGATAACAAATTACTAAATTGAATCAACTGTCCACACGGACTATAAATCTTTAAATTACACAAAACACGACACAGAAAAAAGAATAAAAAGCACACTTACTATATTCTTAATATTTCGAACTGTTGTTCGTCATCAGAAGTAGACTAGTAGAGAGGACGATTCTCGCTTCGTCCTTCAACGTGAAGATATCTCTCTCACTTCGTCCTCTCTTCTATTCTACTCCTGATGACGAACAACAGTTCGAAGTATTGAAAATTTAGTAAGCTTGCTTTTTATTCTTTTTTCTGTGTCGTGTTTTGTGTAATTTAAAGTTAAATATAATTAATAATAAAATGATAAAACATGATGGTAAATAAATTATAAATAAATAGTTATAAATAAATCAGTCCACTCTGACTGATCATGTCATAAGAGTGGACATTGACTTTACTTATAAACTTTGTATGCAAGAATAAATTCAAAGTTACAAAAAAGATCATTGGAACTTAAAAAAGCCTTAGCTAATCAAGTACTCTTTGTAAACTTAATATGGGTGTGTGTACATGTTCAATTACTTTCTGCAAACGTACCATTAGATTTAGCCAAGGAAATAATAAAAACAAAACAGTGGAATAAAATTGTTTTCACTTCGGTACACATTTTCACTTAAAAAAAAATACTTTCAATTTTAAATTTTATATGTGAAGTTAGATAACTGAGGTTGAATGGAGCTGTATATAAACAAATATTTTGAACACCTACATCACTAGTTCTTGTCTTGCTAATATAGTCACTGTTGAATCACTTAACTGCTGCAGTAGTGAACTATGCAGAAAAGTAGGATCATTAAACTCTAAGTCGACAGTTTATTTTTTATTATTGAAAAAGGAAAGTACAATGATATTCTTAATCCATGTCATTATCACAAATTTACGTGTGAAATAGAAAAATGATACCGCGCTCCCATTTGACATGAAAATTACAAGAAGTGAAAATGGCATTCAATGTTAGAGCTGATTAGTACTCAAAGCCTGTCAGTGCTGGACATACCTTCAGTTACTTCTTTTCTCATGCTTAAATCAAAAACTGAATTGTACTATGAACTATTCATTAAAACCAGTGGCCCATTTCTTATATTTACGCAAAATTTGTCACGTTATGACAGACTAAATACATCTCCCAACTTTGTTTTCAATTCTGATCTTCTTTTCATGACGAATTATTTTTCGAAATATCAATCGCACTAAATGTATTCTGCTCTGTGTATTATTTAATGTTTGCTTTGGTTATCTTTTTTGTATTGTGTATTTTGCATATAACTTACCATAGGACCAGTTAACTTTGTGTAATTATAGCGTGCAGGCTATACCAAAGGTATAGGTATATCCTTTGGTTATACCAAAGCCTCTTTATATTAAACAGTAATAGCCAACTAAATTCTTGTTGCAGGTGTCGAAACAGCGACTTTGTGACAATAATTCCACATCAGCCAGCCAGGTACCGAGAACGTCCCAATGAAGTGTTTCTCGACTTTGAGGCTTTTCTGCTGAGCTCTATGAGAGAGCGGTCCACTCTCTGGATACACAGTCAGATCAAAGCCTGCATGGACCCTATCGACTGTCAACCCGTTAGTATAAAACAAAACTCTTTATCTAACAGAATACTGCGTCAGGGTCCACTGGTTAGCAAACTCTTCCTAGGGCATGGGAGATAGCCTCCATAACCATAGAAATCCAAAACAACACGGACGATACTACCTGGAATTGTATGTTTCATTCATGAATTAATGTGTGTGCATGTGTGTGCACGTATAGGAACATTTATCGCAAATCTCTCGTTGGCATTCGTTTCAATCACTTTAATGGACTGTTATCTCTCTGCGTAAACTGCTATACAAACAAATAGGTTTCATTAATTATGTATGAACGAGTATTAATAGGACCATTTTTTGGGTCAACTCTACGTCTAAAACTATAACTATAACAAATAAAATCTATACAGACTTATAGTAAAATATTCAGATTAAATATTTGTAAACAAATGGTTTTAGAGAAATTCTGAACTACACAAACACACACACATACAGACGACACATAAGATTACAGAATTAATTCTCTTCAACTTTTATTCCAAACATTTTTCTCCAAAATCTCAAAATTATTAAAACAATGTACTTGTGTAAAATTGACATTTCCTATTTGTTGACATTTTGACATTCAGTTGTCAGTAATGCAAAGGTCCTTACTAAAAAGTTTATATTAATTTTTGTTCCATTAAGATATTATAATGAACTTAGTTCATTATACACATTCACGCCGGCCTATTTGCAAAACACATGGTTGAATCCATGTTATTTATTTATTTTTATATAAATGAATTAATTAAATTAATGTTTACTATTTCTGGTAATGAGTTTACTTAGGGCATAATTGAGTGTAAATCACTTACTAACTGAGATTTGTAACCACTGAAACTGCTTGCATGGCTGTCAGTTCTATATGTTGTCTATGTTTGTTCAGGAATACTGCATGGACCAGTTCGAGCCTTCAGGACATGGCAAGAGAAGAAGAAGAGAAACAAAGTCAGTTGCATCCTCGACGGATTTCAACTCCACAGCACTCGTCAATTCTAATTCTTCACATTTTACTAAGTTCCAAGAGAATATTGGATACACTGTCCTTATGCCAGGAGGTGAGGTGCTTTTACATAATTTAAAATCAGTTAGAAAGGTTTATTCTGTACCACACTTACACCTACGTTTAGCGTATAAAATGGAGTTAAGTCCACTACTGATGATTATTAGCAATATATGATACTAAATTTGTAATATCTAGTATGAAAATATTTAAGAACAATATTTTGTTTTAGTATACGAGTATTATCTAACCATACGATTTAAAACACCTTAATTTATCTATGTAAATAACATTGAATGATTGTCTGTCTCCAATTATCAAAAACTGTTCATACGATTGTGATGAAACTTTACTAATTACTCTGGGAGGGCGCTAGGTATCCCAGAGGCTCAGTTCCGACACCTAGACTGACCGAGTGCCTTCCATCCAGTGCACAGTCGCTTAACACACCATCATCAGGCCAGTTAAAATTTCCTCCCTTTACCAGATGAAACGAACAAAAGAACTTCATAATAGGGGAAAGAAATGTAAAGAGAAGGTCTTTTTTTCTCTTTTTTCATAAGAAAGGGATGAGAAAAGGGATATGGAAGAAAAGAAAGCGAAAGGAGAATAAAAAAAAGGAAAAGCCGCTTCACTCTCGTCTGTCTAGAGTAAGTCAAACCGCCTCACTCTGTCCAGGGGCCACCACGAGAAGGTGAGAGTAGCGTAGAGTCAGAGAGGCTATAAGAGACGCTTCATGACTCCTTGACCCCCTTTTCAATGTATAAGAAATAAACAAAAAAGCAGACACAAGTGAATGTTTTTTATTGCATTTGTAAGATATTTGTACTTTATTTATAACAACAAAACATGTTTATCAAAAGATGTAATATAATATTAAAAACAATTTAAACTATAAAAAAAAATTAAAAAAAATATTTCGATTGGAAGTGTGTATCTTGTGTACTCCAACCTGACAATAAATAACTTGTTAGACGACTTAACCCAACTCTTCGACAATCATTCCTTCAATACTTTTAATCTAAATTGCGCTGTAAAACTAATATAATAGAAATAGGACTACGTGGCTTTTTTATCTATAAATGTAAAAATCAAGTTCCTACTTGTATCTACAATATTATGGGAGTATATATAGAAACCATATCCTATCGCATAATAGAAATGGCCAAATGACATCTAAAGCAAGAGAAAGAGGTCTCATTAACTTGTAAATTTTTGTATTTAAGTGTGGGGTTAAAAATACTTAAAAAATTAATTAATATGTACTTTAAAATGTTTTAATATATCCGAAGTGGGGTTTTTTACACTTATTTCAATCACATCAACATATCTTAGTCCAGCGCTGTATTCCACTGCTGTATGATATTTCCTCATGCTAAGAAATTATTATTAAAGTTTCTAAATAACTTTGTTAATAAAACATCGTTGATGTAGATATTAGTCTGTAATTCTCAATGAAGTGTGAAGTAATAGGGCAATGTTTGTTTGTTTAGACGTCTACTCGGGCCCCGCCCTGGACGCCAATTGCCAGAACATGGTGCTGGTGACGGCAGCCCTGGGCTCCATGCTGTTCACGGCAGCCTTCCTCATGTGCTACCTGGCGGCTAGGCTGCACGCAGTCCAGCAGAGAGTGGCTCTTAAGATGGCCCACGCCTTCCCCACCAGGTCCACTCTGACATAGGCCAAGCCCCTCTGCCTGCAGCGCACTCGCACCCACCAGATGCTCCAGTCGCCCGCACCTCCCACACCGCCCTCGCCCTAACTACCCTAACAGAAACCACAGCTCTTCTCTAAACAGAGGCTCACCCCATGACTCAGACTATTCCTCCTTGTGGCATGATATTAGTCAAATCATGGAATGAAGGGTTTGCATACAAAGAAAACTTTATTCCCAACATATCTAATCGTATATTACTTAACTGACAAATATAATTGGTCATAGAAAAAAATATCAATCCAAACTTATTACAACAAGATACATATAATAATATTGTTACATATTATGTAACAGTTACTTATTATAATAAATAACAAGAAAGATAAAATGAAACTAAAAAGAAATGTCTATACGAACAAGATTAGCGAGAGTAATTAAAATCGTAAAATTAAAAGCGTAATTAAAACACTAGCGATAACTGAAATATCTTTTGTCTTTATCTTGGTTTCACTTTTTTCTCCAATATATCTTCAATATACATAGCATAAATAGTCAAAAAAGATTGACCAGAAATGCAATGAATAATAAATAAAGAGGAAATTACGAACGTATTCCAAAACTTCTAATAACAAGTTTAAATTGTCGTCATCAAGAGAAAATGAATGGGACTGCTATAGAAAAACAGCAATATAGATAATGCTCTATCTGCATATGCAATTTTTTTTTCTGACAACAATATAGAAAGATATGAGAAAATTTTCTGTACAATATTTCAACATGAATATTACAACAATAATGCATTGATAATTCCCGTACTTGTTTGTATATTCTCAATTTTAACACATAAGTCCAAGAAATATACAGTGAATATCTGTGATATTTAACCTGAAATTTATTATGAGTACAAGTTTTGAAATAATTTTAGCCCCCCCCCCCTCCCACAAAAAAAATACAACTATTACATGAAAGTCCGATTTCTGCTTATAAAATATAAACGTTCTATGCAGGAGTTTTCTGAGTAAATCTGGCTATAGAAAGACCATTGATAAAATAAGTCAAAAATAATTTATTTTCAATGATCGGTATTAAATAAATCTGTAGTTATTTGAATAGTTATGATTCATCCAATAATTAATTCCTGAGTTTGTTAGAGAAAGTGAAATATTAGAATTTCCATCTGTTTGGCCCAATTGTTACTCGAATCGTGCAAATAGAAACCTTCTGAAATCGGTTGGAACACACTATTTATCTATATAATTATTCTCTTTTCATTCAATTTAAAATTGATTGGCTCATGATGATAAACATGGAATAGTAATTATCTGGTAGTGTCTTAATAGTTTCCTAAACCATGTTTAATTTTAAAGACAATGTCTTGAGTTGAGTGCAAACAGTAACGTAGTTGAAATTTTAAAGAAATTAAAAGGCAAAAGAAAAGAGCAAGACATAGTAGAATGGTTGTAACTATTTTTGACCATCTGAATCAAGTGATGTTTGAATAATTTGACTTGAATAGCAGCCAAACTTGAATACAACTCCAGACTAATACTACTTCCTTCCTATTAACTGTAACACAACAAATCATGGAAAATCAACACAAAGAATCCATATATATAAAAATTGATATTGGCGCAAGTCTTGGTAGGTGGACCTGAATATATACTACTATTTTAATGATCTTATTAAAAAATAAAATAACAATTATACTGAATAAGGTTTGAGATGGAGTGAGCTTCTAATATAAGTTTGATGGAGTCATAAAAGTCACAGGGGGTGACAGAGGAGGGTGGAAGTGGTACGAGGTGGTGTGGGAACAGGGAAAGAAGAGAGTACCTGGTCAGTGCGATTCGCCCAAGCTCCTGTCAGCCCAGCAAACAGCACTTACTGTATCTTAATCTCTATTATGAAAACATTAATATTAACTCTCAGTTACCAAACCACGAAAATCTTCATCTTGCCACTGCAATATATGGTTGTCTACTGAAGAAACAAAAAAAACAAAACAAAAAAGCTACATGTTTACAGTATTGTGTATATGATCCTACTTATTTTAAATATAAAGTGACTCAAGTCAATCAAATACAAATACATCATAATCATCGTTTCAAGAATTAAAAACACGATTAATGATTATACAAAAAAAACAGTTGTATCTATTTGTAAAAAGCTAATGTGTACGATGAAATTAAATTTCATATTTAGAAGGCAATGAGAATGGCAATTGACATTGCCTTCAGAGATATTAATTATTTCCTCTACACATGCTTATTGGACTATAAAACGTAATTATAACTAGAATGTTTCGGCATGCTGGTTCTCGACAGAGATTCAAAAAGGATATAGTAAAACGTATTAAATTCTGTAATGAACTATTAACAGAACTGTGTTTGTCAAAACGTCTTTGCTTTAAACATTCTCAACTTTAATTTATACCTTGATTGACTTGACCATAAAATTTTTTTATTAAATGTTATATTTATTTATTTTTAACTTCAGAAAACAAATAAGAACTACTATCACATATATAATAAAAGATTCACACATTTAAATATTTGCCCCTGAATCAATACATGAAACCTCAATTACAAACAAGTAAACTGATTAAATTATCCAAGAGCCAAAGTAAATTTATATTAAATTAGGTAAGCATTTAAATTACATTTAGATCTAAATCTATAAGCTTAAAAGTTTCGTTATATTATTTATTGAAATTTAGCGGTTTGTATTACTAATCATACCTATCATAAATATTAAAACCAAAGTCAGTGTTTTTTTTTTGTTGATATCATTATGATGGAATTTTTCCTGGTGAAATGATCTTAATTTTTTTTTTTGTGGAATTAACGAAAAACCTTAAACATAATAACTACATTCCAAAAAGGCAAATTATTTTTACACTTGTAGTACCATAGTTATCTCTAAATAGATTCTAAAATAATTAGTATTATGTGTTTTTAATTAAACGTAAATGCTATGTATTTATTATCGATTGATTGTTAAGAAATACATGTACTAAATGAGAACTGAACATGCATATATGATCAACTTAATGATAATTATATTTTTTTTACAAAAATATAATAATTGTTATAATATTCTAATACCTATATTAATAAGCTTACAAAAACTCTGTTCACAAATAACTGTAAAAATGTTTTAAGACAACTGTTTCCTTTGTTTTATTCTTAATAAATAAATAAATCAAGGAAAATGTTTCGCAGCTGTTAGTTAAAAACATTTAATAAGATGTGAAACTTGTTTCTTTTTAAATATTCTTCTTAAACATTTCAAACCTATAACATGCTTTTCAAACTTTTCTATAATAACATTGTATAACTATCTTTAATTAAATGACAATGTCAATGACGAATCCGATTGATTGATTATCATTTTGCTAAAGTTTAGACGTTAATATGCTTTGATAATATTATACCATATAGGTAATTGCAAGTCATATTTTTCTATATGACAAAGATTTCTTAGAAGCAAAAAACTTTAGGCTTTAACTTGATAGGAATGTTCGCCACAAAGCTGGCCGTGCAATCTACTAGCATGTACGTTATTTATTTATTTTAGTTTTTACCCAAATGTTGTTTTTCATTTATGTAATAATGTAAAACGACTTTTGAAAAGGATGACCAAAGTTTTTTTTAAAACTGTAATTAATTTTTAAGTTTAGCTTGTTAAAGAATTATTGGTTATTTATATTGAAATATGTGACTTAAAATAAAGTGATTTGTAAAAGATGGTATTTTTGTCTGTCTTAAGATGAAAAAACGCAAATCTGTTTACAATGGTCAACACATAACAGGTTTGCTCCTTTTATTGCTGTTATAGGATTGGAAAGTATGGCCCTTATTATTTGGCACACATTTTTCAGGAATCATTCTGAACTGCTATTTGGATACATAAGCATTATTGATAACATGACAGTTATCAATAATGGCAAAGAGATTCAGAGGCTTACGTCTATATATTGCCGGTCTAAAATTAATAATAATAATGAACATGATAAAAATAAGTTAACTTTCATGTGTATAGCTGTACAGAATGGAATACAAAGGAATAGGGTAGTGGACAGATTGGAAAAGTTTGGAGCTAAACAAACCTTCTGGGGGGTCTGTAGCAATTTTGCACAACACTAGCTTTCCCAAACATAATGGACGAAAACGATACAAGGTGGTTAAAACAACTAAGTCTAAATTTGTTTTAAAAGCTCATTCCAAGTGAAATTAAATTTGGAAAGAAAATAGCTGTTCAAAAGAAGGTGTTAAAAGAGAAGGTGTTCTGGAAGAGAAGGAAACTTATGAATAAATTCCATATGAGAATTATAAAATCGCGTTGAAAAGGTTAAAGATTTTCGGTATATCATACTTAAAACCAATAGATGGCAGAGATTACTCTCTAATGATTATTGTTAAGGTCATTAAATAACTTTATAACAGATATTGAATTTAGAAACGACAAAAAGATGAAAAGGACAGATATGGTCGCAGTGAACATGATTCCGAGAGTGTTACATATGAACCATATGTAACATGAAACTCAGGCCCTCAGTTTAATAATAATATGTGAAGATTGTTTTAGATTAATGATTTTACGTTTGTTATAACTGATAAAGTGGTTATAATACATAATAAAAAATGAAATCTTATTGATTAGCTATAAGTTTGATATTACGTCTACACGATTGACATATAAAAATAAAAACAAAACTCAATTGGTTGTCCACAAGTTTGATATTATGTTTATTTATAGGAAAGTTGAGAGTAGGCCACTCTAGTGTTTTTATTTGATTTTTCACCTAAAACTGCAAAGGTAATATTAAATGTATATAAAAGAATCTTTATAATATAATTAAGTATATTACACAAGTCTATATAATTATAATTAAGTATTTATATATTGAAAATATACTGACACGTAGAAAGAAACATAACAAAGACTCACTTTTCAATATTTCGACCGTTATGGCGATCGAAATATTGAAAAGTGAGTCTTTGTTATGTTTCTTTCTATGTGTCACAGTTTATTTTTAGTGTAATCCG
This sequence comes from Hermatobates lingyangjiaoensis, assembly GCA_026182355.1. NCBI lineage: Eukaryota > Metazoa > Arthropoda > Insecta > Hemiptera > Hermatobatidae > Hermatobates > Hermatobates lingyangjiaoensis. The sequence goes on along the minus strand of JAPFBL010000035.1, from coordinate 705,502 downwards.
TCCTGCCGGACCGTTTTCCGTTTATCATAAATATATATATATATATATATATATATATATATATATAAATGATCAAACCACAATAAGAAATGGGAAAAATGGGAGTGGTTTGATCATTGATTGTTATTTCACGTGTTTATGTGAAATCTTTATATATATATATATATATATATATATATATATAAAAAGTGTGGCTACTTTCCAAAGTTATCTACATGTCATTAACATATTTTGGTGTAAGATCCATATTGTATGAGCAGGAATATACTGAGACCTATAATTCGCGATTTCGCTTTATGATATCTACACTTTTATTGTAAGAATAATTTAATTTAAAAAACGCGAGGAAATCATTTATAATAATTCAAATTACATATAGCATGAGTAACAAACAACTTCATGATTGAAAACTACTTTGTAACAAGCTTATTTCTTAAGGTTCTTATTCATCAAGTAAATTTTCTTACTCAATATTTAATGATAGATAATTTAGATTCAAAGATTAAAGTATATTTAAAAATAAAATAACATTCCTTCTAACAGTACACAGTTAATTTATGGTAGTCCAACCATTTTACAGTCACCTGTATATTCGCAAAGCGCTCCTTTAATGTAATAACTTAAAAATCCGTAACTCTTAGAATAAATGTGGACTTTTGTAAGAGTAAGGAAGTTTGGCGCCAAGAGATCTGATATTCAGATGAAGACCACTTAGTCAATTCAAAAACTGAGTGGCTACAATCATAGAAATATTCAAAATGAAAAGGTTTTTTTTTATTTTAAATGTAATTGCTTTTAGGTTATTTTTATGTTCTCATCTTAAACAAATTTAGACATAAATTAAAAATAAAATATTTACTTAAAGATTTTAAGACCACTGTCTTAGAGCTAATGGGAACAGAAATCGAAGAAATAACTTGAATTATACATTTTTTTTCTTCGGCCTCTCAGAATGTGGTGAAACGAAATCTTTGCAAAATCAATCAGCTACTCCTGTTATTCCTGATTGAACACAAATTTGAATAATCTTATAGTAACTGAATACATCTAAAAAAGGTTATGACAAACTGGTTTTTGATATTTACTATAATCAAATTTAGATGTGTGTTACTAAAATACAATTTTACGGTAAATGGTTATTATAAAACATATAAGTGTTATACAGTAGCTAGAAAAACTTTTAAATCAACCTCTACAAGTAATTTTTGAATCATAATATAAAAACAACAATTCATATTAATTAATTTTTATTTTAAAAAGGAAGAAATAATTATTTAACAAAACAAAACATTTTACATGATTATTTATTATAGTAATTAAAACAGCTTAAATGACTGTTTAAAGTTTGTGATTCTAACAATAAAAACAGTATGTACAATTAGATCACATACACATTAATTTTTTTTATTATTAAGAGTTAATTGAATCGATTGTTTTATAAAGGCAAATATTGCTTTGCTAGAGTTGAACAACTTAAAGATTAATCAAAGTAAAAACAAAGCCATGAATCACGAAACTGAAACAGCACTATATTGTCGGACACTGAAAAAATACGCCATTAATTTCTTACATTTTGGCCTAAACATCTAAACAGTTTTATTGTTCAAAGAAAATAAAACTACTGTAAAAAATCTTTTCCATTTAAGAAACAGTAATTTTTTCCCATTATTGGATTAAATGAGGTGGTTAAATGTTTTAAAAGGATTATACAGAAATGGATAACTTTCATTGGACCATAAAATCGAGTAAAATGACACCCAAGATTTGTCAAAGGACTGAGATTCGAACAGCTTTTGTATTCACTTTCACTACATGAAAGATATTCTCATAGGATTCCAGTTTTCATTTTTATTTTATTGTCAATTTAAATATTTATATATTAATAAATTTAATTAATTAAATTTATATATTAAAATAAATGAATTTTAAATAAGTATATGAATAATTTAGCTGGTTTACAGTGTAAAAAATAAATAGCTACCAAAATTAGAAGTTGACAACCAACTATTATTGCGAAATCAACTAATTGTCAATAAAGTGGATAAATTAGGAACACAAATATACATACAAAAGAGGTAAAACATACAGCGCTCCTTGGAAATTTACTTTCAATAATTAAAAAAAAAAAGTAAAAATATATATAAAAAATTATTGACACTAACAGTGGGTTACCTGTACTGCAAATTTAAATACACCGTCTTATTAACCATTATATTTAATGGGTTAAAACAATAATACAAAGTTTTTAAAATAAAATTGTCTATGAATATCTCAAAATACAGAGTACGAAATTCAGATATCCATTTCATACACATAAATCCTAAAATTCGGTTAAAAACGTTTAATACTTCATATCACTGATTATCTATGAGATATTAGTATGTTTTTTTTGGAGTTCTGTGATACACATAGTTATTTTTACGATTCAAGTTATTCTGGGTTATTCGACAGAACTGTACCTTCATTTCTATCGACACTAAAAATTGTTTTCTTTATTGTATTTATAACAATGTCAATACTGCCATTTCAAGCAGAACTTCAATAGGCAAAGGTAAATGGAATCCAAAGTAAAACGTTTGTGACTCAGATATTACTAAATTTAGAGAACAAACAAGATTATACATTGTTATGAAACAAATAAAATATTCCTTCAAAATAGGATATCGTAACTCACGCACCCAGGAAATGAAATAGATCTACTACTGCTATCAACAAAATATATATGAGTGTGATAAAACTGTAACTTGAAATTAAATACGATTTCACTGTCATTTTGCACATTCTTACAATAAATCAATAAATCAGAGTCATTAGCTATATTTGCCTTGATTATTGAGGTTCAGTTGTCAATATCAGTCTATTTATCTTTAAAAAGTCAAATAATTAAAATCAAATGGTTTAATTGATTATTGTTTTAACCATTAAGTATAATTATACTCAATTACTAAAGCTATCAATTCATTCTCTATCAAATAAAAATATTGCAATAAATGAAAACGAATTTTCAGAATTTAGTTTACAATGCGTTCTCGCCAGTTTATACGGTCAAACTGATAAATGTAACTGATCAAAACCTATATCATGTACAAAACACGTTAAACAAAAATTAAAATTACGCATAACATAAAACAGAAATATCATATAATCATATTGTCCATCTTATTTGTTTACATTAGGTTCAGCCAACAAAAAATAAATACCGATCTATTTAGACAACATATAATAAAACACAATATAAAACTTTCACTGGAGATTTACATTTTCAGGGTTATTTCTTTCATCTTGTTACAATAATATTAGGACACATTAGTATAACAGTATAGTACACTATAATGGTATAACAAAAACAATTTTAAAAGGAATCAATTATTACAAAATTAACCTAATAATTTATTAATTCATGTCTAGATCACTAATTATAGAGGTATATCTTAGTCAAGTTCATTTCAAGTGAGAATAGAATTTAATACAAACATGGCGCTCATAGATACGTCTAAAAATGTCTGGAAATGTTAATGACTAATAAACATACTTAAAAAGAAGTTTACGTGATGGTCATTGTATACGTCTTCAAACCTATTTAATTACAGCCAGGGACAATATCTAAATTTTTTTTAACTTAATATTTTCTTCAATTTAGAACAAATTATTGTAGTTCATTGTTTCAATCATAAAAAAATAATCCGCACATTTAAGAGAGGCCAAAACCATATGACACTAAGATAATATGTTTTGTTGTAGTAATAACAGTATTTAATCATATTTATGTTACAAAAAAGGAATATAGGTAAAAATAATAAAGATTTTACAAAAGATCATTTTAACTGAATCGAAGAAATTACTTACTTTGTTATATTAGTTCTTGACACCCGGAATTAGGGATTTGCTACGAGTACTACAATGTAAGCAAATTTTATCTGTTTCCATTTAATTAAGGACTACAATACATATAAAAATATATTGTTTTTCGTGTTTTCTTTTCCTATATTTAAAATACAAGATCTACAAATTTATATACATCTATAGAAAACATTACAATTTTTACTCATATTTCCTAGTTAATAATACACTTTTCTCAGTCTGTTGTAGTCTACTTCTTCCTATAATCAAATGGCTGACTCAAGAAACATTTAAAAAAAAAATCACGAATACCTGTTAGTGTGAAACATTTCATTTCAAATCTATTGAATGTTCACACAACAAATCTGTGAGTATTCTGTGAACGTAAATATTTGAAGGGATGTTTAATAAAACTTTGAGTCAAAATAATTATTATAAATACAAATATGAAGTAATACGAGTAGATTTCTTAGTATTAAAAAAAGAATGTTTTGTTAATACAGACAAGTTAAAAAATGAAAATGGCTTAAGCCAACTTTAAGTACCATATAAGAAATTATGTAAAAAGTTAAAAAAAAAGACCACTTTAATACTGGAGACACGGAAGAGAAAACAATTGTAAAATCACTTATATATGAAACGAGTTAAAGGACAGACGACGGAGAAAAACAACAACAAAACTCGATTCAATATTTCGACTTCCCTACAATAGGAAAAGAAGATAAGTTTTGCTCCTGATGACGGCGAGGACGACATTTTGAATTCAGTTTTATGGTAATTTTTTCTCTGTTCTATTATTTTAATAGTTTGATAAGTAGTCCTAACGGACTGCTTCATGTTTTGAATTATACATATACAGAAAAACACTACAAAAACTCACTTCAATATTTTGACACATCGTAGTTATGAGGACAGGAGATGTAATTGGCTTAAGAAGTGAAAACAAATTCATTATACATATATCAACGTCTAAATCACAGTAAGTATTTTAGAAATCGTACATTAGAAACATCTTTCAACCAAAACAACTGGTCTTCATCAGAGTCAATCAAAATAGTTGAAAAATCTTAGTCCACTTTCTGAACTTCTTACTGCGGTTTAGGTGCTGATTTCTACTTCTCAGGTTTATTATGAAATGTAATACCTATGTATATTTATACTTTCAAAGTCAGAACATAAAAAGGAAAAATCATAAATATATATATAGTTCAATATAGAAAAAGAAACAGAGAAATCAAAAGAACACGCTTATAGTCTCTAATTTTCGGTTTGAACCGTCTTCAGGAGAGATAAAAGAGGGAAACCAAGCGCACTGGTTCAGAGACGGTTGGAGACCAGTGCGCTTGGCTTCCCTCTCTTATCTCTCCTGAAGACGGTTCAAATCGAAAATTAGAGACTGTAAGTGTGTTCTTTTGATTTCTCTATGTTTCTTTTTCTATATTGAACTATATTTGTCTGTTTTGGATCGTATTTCCAACGCAAAACTATATACATATATATATATATATATGGTGCTTGTTTTTAATGCAAAAGGGAGTGTTTGTGTTTTTGCACTATAGATATATATATATATATATATATATATATATATATACTTAACGCCATAACGGTCGAAATATTGAAATGTGAGTCTTTGTTATGTTTCTTTTTATATGTCACAGTTTATCCATTTTTCGTTTACCAGGTATATATATATATATATATATATATATATATATATATATATATATATATATATATATATATATAGTTGTAAGTTTTAAGCTCCGAAGCAATCCTGAACAATAGTTTAAAGGTAGTAAAGTAACAAATAAAAGGAAAACATACAATTACAGTCTCTAATTATTAGTTTTGACTGTCGAGGACAGCAAAGGGAGACCAAACATTGGTTGGTTTCCAACCGACACTGCACTTTAAGTTTGGTCTCCCTTCATTTGTTCTCCTGAAGACGGTTAAAACTGAAAATTAGAGGCTGTATGTGCATGTTTTTCCTTTTATATCTGTTACTTTACTAACCTTGAGCTATATATACAAAACACGACTTCTCAGTAAGCAAATGAAATAGAAATACACGTCTAAATCACAGTAGGGAATCAGAAAAATGACTTAAGATCTTTCAACCGTAACAAATATTCTTAGTCAGAGTCAAAACTGATATTGCTTTATGAAATTTTGTTAAGTTAAATCTGAAAATTAGGTACTGTAACTGTACGGTTTTCCTTTTATTTGTGTTACTTTGCTATCTTTGAGTTATTGCTCTAAACTATTGTTCCGGATCGTTTTCAAAACTGACACAGTATCAGTTTTGATTCCCACCAGGAACGGTTGTTACGGCTGAAAGATCTTAGTCTTTTTTGTGATTTCTTACTGTAGTGTAGACGTTGATATATATATATATATATATATATAAATAAGACAAAAAGCCACAGACATAAGGTAAAAATGAAACTATAAATGCTCTGTGCCTTTCACATTATGTCATCATAGAGCTACATCGCAGTCGCCTCTTCTGATAACATAAAGTGAAAGGTACAGAGCATTAATGGTTTCTTATTTACTTTTTACTCTGATACAAACCAAACAATCATGTGTTTATCGTAATTTTTCATTATATATATAAATAAAACAGTCTTCATTCTCGACCACTATCCTCATATATACTGAGTTACCGTTGAGGTTATATTGTCAAAATTATATTTAAAAACGCTCAAAATAATGCAATTGTTTCATGAAATACGTTTGATTGATATCAACAGGCTAAAAAGAACTATAAAATGAATAAATACATTGAATATCTTACAGTCTACAACAAAATTTAATGGTCAACAATTAATTACCTTCACTTAGTTGAATTTTTACATGAATAATTCTAAATAAAAAACAATTGAAAGCTGCCAATTTTATTGTTTGAAAGAGTTTATTTTGCCCATTTAGCACTATTATTATTTTATCTTTCTTAAGAAAGAGTAACTATATGAAGTTAATTCATTTCAAATCTTAAATTTCTTTATAGACTGCAAAATATTTCCCGTTAATTAATTATTGTGTATAATTACTTATGATGTCAAATATATTTTATGAAACGTTCACACTACTGTAGATCATTTTCAAATAGTATTTTTAACGAAAAAAGTACAGAAAGGTTATTTAATGTATATACATATTCAAATACGAAACTATGTGAAGAACACTTCACAAACCAAAAAAATACAAAGAATTAAACCAGATACTTACAATGATCAATATTTCAAACATTTGGTCATCAGATCATAATAGAAGATGTAAAGAGAAAATGTTTGTCTGTCCTGGTGACTGGATTCGATAAATCTAGAATGAAAACAACCATCCTGCTACTTGTTGTCTTTTCACCTTTTCCTCCGACCATGTCCTCTTTTCCATGACCAACTGTTGTTCTAAATACCAATCATAGACAGTGTTCTATTCTGTTTAATTTTTGTTATATACATATGAAAAATGAAAGGTGGTCTACAATGAATGAAAACAGCGAAAAATAAAAAACAACAATACAACACAAACAAAGAACGTCACAGATAAATCATTTTTCAATATTTCAATCATCAAGATATTGCAAAATATGTCAATTTATTTTGTTCTATTTTTGTGTTGCTATAATTTTTTTTATCGCTGTATATTTAAGGAGAAATTTTTAAATAAAAATCACATGTTTACAAAGCATATTAAAAGTTATCACAACAATAAAAAAAAATAAGAAAAATGTTCTCAGAACTGTCGAGAAGATCACTGTCAGTTTTTTTACAAACTGTATCTTAGAAGTTGTCAGATGTAGGTAACATCTGAAAAACTGGATACTTCCAATTCAGAAATTATTGAAACAATATTAATATTTAGCTTGAAAATTTAGCATATAACAGTTCAATTTATAAAATTTTATAAAAAAAGGTGTCTTCAATTTAAAAAAATTTAACATAATAAATTTAAAAAAAAAATGATAGAGTTAATAATCAGATCTTAGCAATATATGCAATGCATAATGAAGATTGGTTTAGTTCGAGAGGTCTCGTTCAAACGTATCAATGAAGTATGAAATTACGAACGATAGCACCACTATTAAAACGATAGGCGTCTATCAAAACATACTATTTTTATTCAGAGAATTTATTTGTTATTTACACCTAGAATGTCACTTGTTTTTTCTACTTTTCTCCTGTAAATGCTGCGTACTGAAATTATTGAGAAATGCATGATTGTCTAGTATTTGAGTTTCCAAGATTTTACTTTAAGTTAGTTATATTTAAGTGTACTTAGGAGGCAGTCCTTTTTCAATAAATATTCCATTAAATTATATTCCATTTTCTAATTGTATAACTTGTTAGCTATGTTTTTTGAGGAAAAAAGTTAATTAAAATGTTCATAGATTTTTAGATTTAAGAAAATAATAAATAATGTGGGAATATTGATATCAAAACAGGCTGGCGTGGTTTATTCTTTCAAATTCATTTTTTGGAGTATATAGCCCCATAGATTTAGAATATTGTTTGAATAAGTGAAACTAAAATCAGTTTCAGAATTCCCTCTTTTATATATCTGAAGCACGATTTAGTACCGAGAATCTACAAAAAAATAGTCTCACTTAAACACTAAACATTTCAAAAGAGTTCATACATATAGGGGAACTACACACACATTGTAGTTTCAAACAATATGTAGCAAGCTCATGGAATACAATTCGTTACAGGAAGCCTCAAAGACTTTAGAACAAATACACATGGAGTTAGTAAACTAAACACTAAGTGTTAACTGTTACTAAACAACAAGTGTTGGGGCACCTACAAGGATCGTCAAAAATTCGAATCAAAAGAGGTCGAACCGCCGCTTACGAACGATAGTAGCACTATTAAAACGACAGGCGTCCATTAAAACATGTTACTTTTATTCAGAGAATTTATTTGTTATTTACACATAGATGTCACTTGTTTTTTTTACTTTTCTCCTGAAAGTGGTGCGTGTTGAAATTATTGAGAAATGCAAGCATCGCTTCACAAGTGCGCTTGGTGTCCCTATCTCTTCTCTTCTGATGACGGTTAAACCGAAAATTAGAGTGATGTATATATATATATATAAATATATAAATAAATGGACATGATAAAACTCGCCAACCAAAACTCAGAACTGCTTAGCTCCTTTAACCTTACTGTACTATTGCTGAAGATGAAGTGGTGCCAAAATTAACAAGTATTAAGATTGATTGTTTGTTTTGAGGTTTCTGAGTCTTAAAAGTAAAAGTTTTATATATATATATATATATATATATATATATATAAACGGTTAATCACCGTTGATCTACCGACGCGTTGAGCCTTCCCTCTTCTCTTCCTCCTAATGAAGGGAAACCAAAAATTGAAACTGAGCATATTTAGTTCACATTTGAGAACTTTTGTTGTCCCTTTCGGATTTATTTTCCTTTTATAATGAGTGTTTATGTAAAAGTGTTACTCCATCAAAGCAGGGAATAGTAAATCAACCCATACATTACAATCCAAAATTCTAAAAAGATCTTTCTCCAATTTGCTCCTTGTTAAATCTCAAAGATAATAAAGCAAATTAAAGCTAGGAAAAGAAAAACATTTCTCTTAGTTCATTCTGTTTGCAACTCCCGCAATATTCCCATTCATATGGCTACAAATATAGACGAAACGCAGGCTTCAAGGTGTTGAAGAAAAATAGTATACCTAATAGTATAACTAGGCAGCAATTCCTCTCTTAAAAAATATTAAATGTTGCAGCAGTTTTAGCATTGACTAACCTTTTGCAGGTTGTAGTAAGTGAATTGGAGGCAACCAATAAAAGGATATCCAATCAGAAGTTACTGCAAAATTATATATATATATATATATATATATATATATATATATATATATATAAGTATAAATAGGGAGCAGACTTTCTTTTATACAAATTGTGTTAAAATGAATTGCCTTAATCAAACATACCTTTCCTTTAAGCAGTTTTTCGCAATTTTTAAACTGAATTGCTTTAATCAAACATACCTTTCTTTTGAGCAGTTTTTCGGATATTATTCGTATTTGATGGCCAACCATAGTTTTGCTGAAATAATTCACCAGCTCAATCAAGACGATTTGAAATTATCTAGAAAATACGAAAAACTGCTCAAAAGAAAGATATATTTGATTAAGGCAATTCAGTTTAACACAATTAATATATATATATATATATAATTATTATTATTATTAAAAAGTACAGCGGCTTCTGCACTGATGATTTTTTTAGAGAGAAGTTCTTTTTGTCTATTATCTTTTAGTAAGTATCTGGTAGTTCGAAAATTAATCCAACTAAGAACATAATGAACACATTTGAACTATTCCAAACATTAACGAGAATAGGATAAAAAATCTTAAACAAAAAACTTGTTTAGTTTTTGTTAAGTTAAAATTAGTTTAGTTTTATTTAAAACTAAATTAGTTTTTTAAGATTATTTCTTCTATTCTCGTAAATATTTGAAATAGTCCAAATCTGTTCACTATGTCCTTAGGTAGATTAATTTTCGATCTACCAGTTACTTCTAAAAAGATAAGGCAAAAAGAGCCTCTCTGAAAAAATGGCCAATGCAAAAGTCGCAGTGCAGAAGTCGCAGTTAAGAAATATTTTGTATAATATTCCATTAAAAGAATGCTTACTGCCAGTTTATACCAAATATATATATGTATATGTTCTATTAAAACCTATGCCTATTTCAATTTTGACACATTTTCGAATTAATTTTTCAAATTTCCTTACCTCTGGCTTCCATAAGTTTGGGACAATTTGAAAATGTGTCAAAATTGAAATAGTCATAGGTTTTAATAGAACATGTATCAATGAAGGCCTGATCCCCAAATATACGAATATATATACATACGAGTTCCAGATTAACAAAGAGCAAAACACAAAGTAGGGAAACACACTTACAGACTCAAATTTTCGGGTAATCCGTCTTCAGGAGAAAAGAGAATGGGAGACCAAGCACGTTGTAGATGCAACGGCAAGTAACCGTTTTCGTTTTATCAGTGAAATATATATATATATATATATATGTGCAAACACCACAGTAACATATTATAAAATAGAACAAGTTTTTTCCACCAGTAAGCAGTGTTCCTCAGAGTATAAACAGAAGTCGTTCATAAATGAATGAGACAGTCATTCAATTTGAAAGTTTGACAAGGACTTTTTTTCTGATTTGAAAATAACACTTTTTGTTCACTTCCATATTTCGATTTTAAGAGGTTCTTTGAACAACTACCGATTGCATCAGTAATTCACTTAAAGTCAAAAGATACACTTACAGGCTCTAATTTTAGTTAAACCGTCATCAATACAGAGGGCGAGAGAGAACAAACACATCGAATTGGAACCCAACAGTCCAGTTACTCGATTGCCTAGTTAAAAGGAAGGAGAGGAAGTATAGATGAGAAAGGTTACTGAGATAAAAGAGGAGAAAAAATAAGATAATAATGGATAAGAAAAAAAGTTATTCATAAAAAAGAATAATAAAAAAGGGTTAAAGTTTAATATTATTACTGAAAAGACTGAAAAATAATTTAACACTACTTTCTTTATAAACATATATATATATATATATATATATATATATATAATATATTGATCAAAGTATCGACCGTGGAATAGAAACAAAACTATAGTTTATCGGGACTCGGTCAGTTCTTCAGGTCCAAATTAAACTCTCATTGCCAACGTTTCAGTTTTTATTTAAAACCTTTTTCATAGGCAGCAGTATAAATTTTGAAACAGAAAAACTAGGTATTACATTACAAATTATTTTTCTTTGTAAAATAATTTGTTTGTAATTATGTTTGTAAAAATTAAGTTCGTAATTTGTAAAATAAATATTTTTCTTTGTAAAATAATTTGTAATGTAATATTTAGTTTTTCTGTTTCAAAATTTTTACTTTTTTTTCTGCCTATGAAAAAGGTTTTAAATAAAAACCCAAACGTTGGCAATGAGAGTTTAATTTGAACCTGAAGAACCGACCGAGTCCCGATAAACTATAGTTTTGTATATATAGTTATATATATATACACTTTTTTGATGAAAATACGATCCGAAATGGACAAATACAGTTCAATGTACATAAAGAAACATAGAGACATTAAAAACACACACTTTCAGTCTGTAATTTTCGGTTGAACCATCTTCAGGAGAGATAAGAGAGGGAAACCAAGCGCACTGGTACAGAGACCAGTGCGCTTGGTTTCCCTCTCTTATCTCTCCTGAAGATGGTTCAACCGAAAATTACAGACTGAAAGTGTGTGTTTTTAATGTCTCTATGTTTCTTTATGTACATTGAACTATATATATTATAAATGAATATTAAAGATTTTTTCAGTTTGTTCATTTACGATTATTCACTTTTTGTTCTCTATCTAGCATTCATTTTTATTAGAACTTATTTTTTTCTTGTACATTATTTTCCTACAGTTTTCCACCCACTAGAACACCAGAAACAAAGAAACACCGATGAAAACTAACTTGGCTATATGTCGACATCCTTTGGTCATTATGAGAGGAAATGATTAGTTAAAGAATGAGTAGGAACTGACTCTTATGCTGATCCAAAACAGTACAAGATACGAAACCAGTAAGATTTGTTCATGTTTCTTTCTGTGTTCCTTCAACAACATTTATAGTCCTAAATAAGGTAGGCAGTGACTCTACCAACATATACTAACACAGGAAAAATGAAAGAACATTGTCATTATGGATAACTAACATTGAAATGTTCTACTAATATCGCACCTACTATTTTCCCGTGTAATCGAATTATAAATATTAGCGAATGGCACCACAATAGTATTAACCTTTTAAACAAATAATTACGTACACAGTAATCGAACTGACTTTTGTTTTTATAAAATAAACAGATCTCTGAATACTGTCCCAAAATATAACTTAGTAACAAATATTTTTATAATTATTTACGTATCAATAGATTAATTTATAAATTCAAAAGTATCCAGAATAAATAATTGTAAATAAATGAACAATTAATTAATTTTTAAGAAAAAGTTTACTTTTAAAATTAAATTGTTTTTATTGCCTTCGAATCAGTACTATTTACATTTACTTATAACTGTATATGTGGATTTCTTTTTAAAGTGTTTTATGTTATTAATGAGGATTTTTTTTAATATAGTGATATATATAACAGATTCAATAATATATCGACCGTTTGATAGAATAGGTGTGTTCTCTAATCGGGGTTCGGTCAATTTTCCAGGATAAAAAATCAAACTCTCGTTGCCAACGTTTCGGTTTTATTTAAAAACCTTTTTCATAGGCCTACAAACAAAGAATAATAAGAAATCACATATCAACATCAAACATATACACAATATGAAAATGGATTGTTACTACTTATGAATATTACAAGCAGAAATATTTCAGAGATACATAAAACAATATTACTTACAGAAGTAAGAATTTTTTAACTAAGAAAAAATTTTCTTAGTTAAACTAGTTTAACTAGTTAAACTTAGTTTAACTTTTTCTTAGTTAAAAAAATTCTAAGAAACCGAAACGTTGGCAACGAGAGTTTAATTTTTTATCCTGGAAAATTGACCTAACCCCGATTAGAGAACACACCTATATATATATATATATATATAAAGATTTCACATAAACACGTGAAACAACAATCAATGATCAAACCATAATAAGAAATGGGAAAACAAGACTAAGATCTTTCAACCGTAACAAGCGGTCTTCGTCAGAGTCAAAAACCCAACTGCCAAAAACCCAGTTGGGTTTTTTACTCTGACGAAGACCGCTTGTTACGGTTGAAAGATCTTAGTCTTGTTTTCCCATTTCTTATTGTTGTTTGATCATTGATATATATATATATATTAATATATTATTGTTAATAAACTAATATTGTTACATTCTGATGGAATAAATGACTTGGTTGGTAGGCCGTAGTTTCTATATAGTTTGTAGTTTATAAATTAATATATATTTATATATATTAATACATATATATACCTATATATTGATTTATATATATATATATATATATATATATATATATATATATAAAATATATAATTAAAGTAAATCTAAGTTAGGTCAGTCTTCCAGAATCGAAGCAAACTTTTAATACCAGCCTTTATTTCGATCCTATTTAAAATTGTAGTTTCATAGCTTGTTACATTTCGCTGTAAGACTCCGTTGTGTTTATATGGCTATTCGATATTCATATTAATCAGTCTTGTTATATAGAAGCAATAGTTTTTTATTCCAAAATAGTTTTGTATGCTTACGAAGAAAACTTTAAATGAAATCGAAATTTTGACTGAGTGTTTTGATTTGACCCTGGAAGACTGGCCAATTTAATCCTATTCTATTAGATGGTCGCTCCACAATTCAAATTACTTCTGCATTTAAAAGTTAAAAAGTAAAAAAAACATAAAAATAATGAGAAGACAAGAGAAACTAAGGCCGTTAGTTCATACAGTCATCACTAGTTTAATATAGAGTTGAATATAATTGCACTTTATGAAAACTCTGGAAGTGCTTTCTGATTAAAAACTTAACTATATCTTTATGAGTTGTATATTTTTTTGCGGTAATTTGCGTAATTGTATATTTTTTTAAATATAGTAAAATTAATATTTTTTCTTATGGCACTTTTTAATCAAATACAAAAGAACAGAGATGAAATTAAAAAGTGGAAATAATAAAGTAAAAAAATATTTGGAAAAAAAAAGGAGCAGAAATATATGAGCATTGAACATCACAGAGTCAGTGTACGAGTCAGTGTTAGATGGGATTTCTAACAGAGAGTAGGAGGTTGATAAAGATCTAACCAGAGCAGAGTGCTTCTACCAGATCCAAACAATAAAACAGTCGTCAGGTAGTAGGTACTGAGCTTTATTTTTCCCTTCTTCGCTCTGTTTTTGATTTGCCTCATTGCAAATTATTTTTTCTTCAATTTCTTTGAAAGAGTCACAATCTAATGAACTTAATGAATCGTTAGACTCATTAAAGGTTTCAGACTTGAAAGCAATTTCATCTAAAGTATCATCAAGGGATATATCATCAACTGATGAATCTGTTGAAACTGTGTTATCTGACAAAGGTGTAACAGTGGGTGAGTAATACTGGTTAGTGAGACTGGACCACAGAGAGTCGTGAGCATTCTGCGAAGCAGTTGAACACAGCGAGTACAAGGAAACCGATGAAACAGAAGAATTGCCTTCCAAGACGTCTCTACACGTGCAGACCTCAGTCACTCTCTCATAGCAAATCAAATGGGCAAGTTCATGAGTAACAGGGTAAATTGAAAGACTCTCAATCTCGGCACACTGCTAGAAATTCTGCTGCCTTTTCCTTTTTTGATCCATTGCATCCAATATTGGTTGTCTTTTGCTTTGATACAATCTTCGAAGTTCATCGATTTCTCTTTCCATTTCGGAATCTAATGAAGACATTCTTTCTTGAAGTTCATCGTAACTTAAATACTTTAACTGAAAAGAAAAAAAATAAATACAGAATAAACAAGGAAAGTTAGTGATAAGAACGATTTGTTTAAATTTTAAAAATTAAGAAAGTGATTACTGACGAATTCAAAGTCACCAGCCATGAACTGTTGATGGAACCTATTTCGATGAAGAGGCTGATCATTGGGCATGTACCTGGCATCCGGCTGTTCCACATGGCTCAACCCTCCATCCTGCAAAAAATCATTCCATCAAGGTTTTATTTAAATAATAAAAACTAATAACACCCGTTGATTTTGTCAAAGCTTCCTTCAATATTTTGGACAAAGTTTTAAAAAATAAAAATTAATTTTAGACGAAAGTTTAACTTTTAAACAATATCTTTTCTAAGCAACTTGCCTGTTTGGAAAAGGCAGAAAGCGCAAGGCTTTCATCCTTGAAATGTTCAGGATTTTTTAGTAAATCTTATCTAACACAAATAGAAATGCAACATATTTCTCAAAAAACCATAGTAAAACAGACAAATTTAAATTTTAAGTTAGTTTCTTAAAAACAACAAAGAGTAAGCAAGCACCACAGGGTAAGTATGACTACAGCGATCGGCAGGACCACCTTTTTTGACTAATACCAACAATTGGCCTCCAAATGTACATTTATTGCTTAATGCTTGATTACAGTTTTCATGACTTTCTGGATAAATCCTATAAGTTAATAATTATTTCAGTCTTATTTCTCAGGAGAGGATAAATTTCGGTAATAGAAGAATTTTGGTGGCTTTAGGTGGTATAGGTCTAGGGAATTAACTTGATAAAACCAAATTCCCAGGGATTACTCTCTAAATACAAGTTCTCCAGGATAACTCATGAATGGAAGTATACCTGTAGCATACTGCACACATATACAAAAAAATGTTTACTTTTTACTAAAAGTAAAGATAAAATCTAACTTGACACAGTAAATATATTTTTTTTTTAATTTGGATTACAAATAAGTTAATGGCTGTTTCTAGGAGATGTTCTGGATCCAAGACATTGTTACTTGAAATTAATAAAAACAATTAATAAGCCACAAACTTGGAAAGCACATAGTAGTAATACATCTTGAAAACAATCTTTCTTAATCCATATTCTCATAGAACAAATACTACTGTCCTTAGCACAAAAAATGAATATATGTTTTAACAATAAAACTGTTGGGAGTTAGGTGTAGTATAGTAGGTAGAGTGCTTGCTTTTGATACGGATAATTGCAGGTTTGACCCTACATTCTTTAAGTGCGATATTGAAAATGCTATGCATTGCGTTACTCAGAGTGGTCATAAAACTATGACATCATGCCGTTCGATATCAGATATTACTTAAAGATCTCTACTCTTTAAACTTGAGTGAGGCAAGATTTATGGCTCCCAACGAGATGTGGATCACTAAAACTATAATGGAGGAGAGAGGAGAGAGAGAGAGAGGGAGAATAATAATGGAGATACACTTTGCGATCTTAGCATAGCACTAAAAGTGAAAACCTATAAGTGTGGATGTAGAGAATCAACAATAACTAATAACTTTCTATGTACTACAGGTTGGTAATCACTAATCCGGCAACTTTGGGATCGATTATTCATTTTTCACAGATTAATGATTGATAAGCCTAGAATATAGAAAACCAAGTAGTTACCATTTCATTTGAGTTTTAAAACACCCCTTATTCGAGTTCTTTGTGAAATATTTTTGCTTGTTCTTTCACAAGATCACCTGAGAGTTTAACTGTTTCACGCAACTTAAACAACTTCATCATTACTTGATCTAGTTGTGCACTTTTACCCGGTTTCATTAATATCCTTTTAAAGGTCTGTTTCTGTCATTCACTGCTAGCAGAAATCTTGACTAACTTTTCTTTCTGGTTCTTTAAATCATAAACTGTTGATGATCCAGGGCCATAGGATTCAGAATCATTTCTTTACCAGACGTCTATTATCGTTACTTTATAACAGACACATCTTTATCAAAGTTTTTCAAAAAATCAACTTTTTTCTAACAGTGATAATGCCACTGTGGCTTATCACCTTCTTCATTCGCTGGAGCGATGGTAGAGGATAGAATATTCATTTTTCAAAAATAGAGTTTAAAAACCACGTAAGAAAAGATAACCATTATTTCGCTAAACCAGCTATGATTTGTTTATACCGAAAAGCGTCACCGGATTCTAGCAGCCAGCAGCGAAAACCGGCTGATTGTCAGTTTAGTCATTACGAACCGGTGATATATTTAGAACACAAAAATTGTACATCACACAGTAAGTAAAATTTTTTTACTTAGAAAATTTTTCTAAGTATGAAAAAACACCCTACTTGTTGATAAGTATCCTACAGTTACTGAAGTAACTTGTTTTAAACAAGGAAAGTTAGTGATAAGAACAAATTGTTCAAATTTTAAAAATTTAGAAAGTGATCACTGATGAATAAATTGTTCAAATTTTAAAAATTTAGAAAGTGATCACTGATGAATTCAAAAGGAATTATATTTAAATACTAGCAAATGTACCCGTCTTTGACGGAATCAAACATTCTATTATACTTGGTATTCCAACATATCAATTATAGTATTATACTAATACTATAATTAGAAATTATAGAATAGTAGAAAACACCATTATTAGTACAGTGTTAAACAAATGCCTCTGTATACACTACATTAGCTGTCTGTCCTTCAGGTTCATGGAAGAACAATCAGTTGAAACCTCTGACTATTGAGCAAGTAAACTACAGTTGACCATGTGAGAAAAACTTGGTTTCGCTAACTTGAATTCCTGCGTTAGATAAAGTCTCCCTTTGCGACTTAGTTAACGTCATTGCGAAATAGACTCTGAGGGGACCTTGCAATCATTTGAATGGAAACAGACAGTGGTTCGGAAGACTCCCCAATACCACATCCAGTCATTATGTCCGCCTCTATGGCATATCTGTGTAGAGCACGAACTCAGAGTCGTGTCCCGTTGCACAGTTTTTGGGTCACTCATGTTTCGTAACATGAAATTTGTTACTGCTATAAATTGCAGCATCATTGGTGCTCTACTTTAAGTTTTTACTCATGAGCAGGCAGTCCAGGAGAAATAAATTCAGAGTCAAGAAATTCAATTAGATAATGAACTGCTTCTTCATCACTAATCCAATCTCTTTACTGACTTGTAAGTTCTTTCCTCGGCTTCATATAGCGTAAGAACTTGTTTGTTGATTTCTCATGCCTGTTCATATTAAGGGCTGAGAATTGCTCGTTTACAAAACATTTATTCTCAATAGATAGTACATCCTTAACTCTGTGAAACACCATTTCAATGATGTCAAATACGCAATATATTCATGTGCTCAATTGAAATTAAAATCAACTAACAATACCTACTTGCCACACCTGTGTATTTTCAAAACAAACTTGTCTGTGAAGTTAGGAAAATACAGCTAAAAGCCCCATAACTTCGCTTCTGTACTGAATTAATAATCTATTTAGAGCCCATATTTTAAGTTAGGCACACACAAATCCAGTGTCAATGTTTCAGCTCGCTATGTCTTATGGTGGCTGAGTTTACTTGTGACAAACATTTTTGCGTTAAACGTCCATAACTTCACTTCTACGTTGAATTTCCAATCAATTCATAGCCTATATTTTAAGTTAGACCTACACAAATCTACTGTAAAAGTTTCAGCTTTATATGTCTTATGGTAGCTGAGTTTACCTGTGACAAAGTTTTGCGGACAAACCGACAAACCGACAGAAATTTTTCTAAGGGTGGATTCGGTTTCTCCAATGTATGAAACGTAAAGAAAACTTGAAATGAGTCAGTTCTAAGCAATGTACAGACAAAATCATTATTTTATTTATAAAGATATATAAAATAAATTCAAAACGAAAGAAACACACAGAAAGACACAGACATAACTCACATCGATATTTTGACCATCGTCGTCATCAGGAGGTTTGAAGAGCGAAGACTCCCGCAGGAAGGCCCGAAGAGTCATCGCCCTGCCTTCCTGCGGGACTCTTCGCTCTTCACAACTCCTGATGACGACGATAGTCGAAATACCGATGTGAGTTATGTCTGTGTCTTTCTGTGTGTTTCTTTCGTTTTGAATTTATTTTATTTAAAAAAGTCCGCTGGACCGTTTCTTTTAATTATATATATATATATATATAAGGTGTGTTCTCTAATCGGGGTTCGGTCAATTTTCCAGGATAAAAAATCAAACTCTCGTTGCCACGAGTTTGCAACGAGAGTTTGATTTTTTATCCTGGAAAATTGATCGAACCCCGATTAGAGAACACACCTATTCTATCTAACGGTCGATATATTATTGAATCTGTTATATATATAAATTAATTTAAATATTTATTTAAAATAATTTTTCTCAATATAATGCATGCATATTTTTGTAATAAAATATATTTTACTGATATTAGATTCCTCTTGTTCTTTTCATTGTAGTGAATTGCCTTTGAATGGCCGTTGACTATCGCGACATTTCATTTATTCACAGTGTAATCAAGATAGTTCAATTATTCACACTTGTATACAAGAGATCGTAATATTAAATTGGCATGAACAAGGTTCACACTGTTCTAATGTGGTTATGGTGATGATTCATGCACCAGAAACATTCTCTTTTTCATAAGAAAACTATGTTTCAGAGTATACTTCTAAAAAATCTATAAAAAAAACACTTCTAAACCTTAAATTTGTATGTTGATGCTATAATTGGTATCGCCTGGAATAAAGAAAAAATGTTTACCAAATCAGTAAACTATATCATTGTCAGTACCACAGAAGCTGTTAGCAATATGACTGAAGAAAATAAAAGATTAATTTCGTTATCTTTCTTTCTTGATCCAATTCACACTAAAATCCATCTTGAGTAAATGGACCAGAGTGATATAGAGCAGTGTTCCCAAACTTTTCTTAATGTTTCAACCTTCAGAAAATCAAATATTTCTATTCTCTTTCCTTTCAAAAAACAAACTTCATGTGTCAACTCCTATTTTAATAGTCATTTATGACGAACGTAAAGACTCGAGCATAATCAGAATGAAACAAAGAGCCTTTTCAGATCGTTCAAGTTTCTCGTAAAAGTTGAATGTAATATCCATTAAAATTAATAAAGGTATGTATGATCATTAAATAAACTCTCTGCAAATAACCATTTGAAAAGACTGCTCTAATACGAGGATTCAGTCCGAAAGCAAATTACAAAATCAAAGCAAGGAAGGCAACTTACAAACACAAATACATATCTCTGTGACCAACAGGTTGAGAAATACTCTTTGGATGTATATTTAGTCCAAAAGGAGTCCAGTAAGAATGACAACTTACAACTTAATACGCCTTACTCTAATAATTATGGAATTACACGAAATTGATCGTGTTTAAACGACTGTTTGTTGAATACATATCCGTATCTATGGAACATTAATTGGAAAATGAAACATTCAATCCATATAATGATAAACTGATCAATGAAACATACAATAAGGATTACAATGGTAATAATCAAGTACAACTTACAGGCAGTTTGTTAACATAAACGTGATCCACTTGACTTGTATCAAAAGGGCTACAAATATTCGTTGTGGAAGGAGGAATTTGACCATTGTCCTAAAACAAAAGTACATTTGCATTATAACAAATCAAGTTTTTTGCTTGGGATTTGTTTGATAAATCAATTGTCCTCAAAACAGTTTCCTTTATGTCAGAATTTAGGAACATTAAACAAACATGTAACCATGAACAACTCTCGAGTCTATAACAATTAATGTAACCAGGGACAAAACAATATGAAATTCTTTGTTTAACGGAAACATTACATAGTTGAAAATACTAAATAAAATAAGTGAAATAACAATACTACTCAAATTTTTAATAAATATTTACAATTTAGAAAAGGAAAACGATTGTTTTACGAATCAAAATATACCTAGAACACTATAAGTATGTATTAGTTTCTAGTATTAGAGCAATTAGTATAAATTTAATACTTACAGTTGATAAATATAAAATCAATTAGTATTGATTTTGTATATAAAACACAATTTAAATATAATATAATCTAGTAATATAATAAAAAATATAGTATTATTCATATTCAAAACTAGTCTAGCATTGTTCAAATACCTCAAAATTCCTCACTTCAAAGATTTTCATTCTTGCCGTTTTTTTTATATTTTATCAAAACATGTAATCCAAAATTTTTCAAACTTTGTCGATGCAGAATCCTTTTTGCTTCAGTAACTTTCCCAGGAACCCCAGATTCTAATGATTTTATACATTCATAATATAAATATGTTCATATTCTTTTATAAACAGTGCGTATGTTTAAAAACAATTAAAAAGTAATATTACTGCAATGTGTATTTTTCGAAGAAAAATTCAAAACTAAAAGATTTAAATATTCATATCTTCCACAAGTACATAACTCATGAAAAAGAATTAGTAGCAACTTTAACACAAAGTTTATTTTGTAATCATTTTTGGTTTTATAGTTGAAAGTTTGATTCTCAAGTCAGACCGAGCATTAAGTCTACTTTGGTATTTAGTTTTTATGGCAGTATAAAAGGAAAAACCGGTTTTAGATAATTAGGTAGTGGGAAGTGGTAGCTATGTGTGAAGTGCTATTTTTACAACAGAAAGAAATTCGGGAATCAGATAGCTCCAAAAACTGACTAGTGATTCATCCCAAATATGAGTAAAATGTTGGCCACTTCTACTTATGTGTATAAGTATTATTCGGTTTCATGATCACCAGAAACACACAAAAATCCATCCCCATTAAAGAAAAAAAATTAAGAAAAGTTTTTTCTCTAAATGCTTTTCGCGGAACCCCAGACAGTCCGTTAAGGAACCGCTGGGTTCCGCGGAACCCACTTTGGGAATCTCTGATGTAATCCTTTTGTCAAACACACATCATTTAAAACAACATCCATTTAAATTTAAATGTGATACAAGGAAGTAGAATACATGAGATTACTTCTAATTACAGAAGCCACGAGACATGTTCTTACAATGGAAATCGAAAGTATAAAAGGCTGCCAATTATTATTCCGAAGATAAACAATTTTTAAAAACAATGTATTCCAAAAATTTAACAAGTTAGTTAAAAATCCATTTAGACTACAATGAAAGCCATACGACGAAGTGAGTTTAATAAGACATCGTCTCTATTGAGTTGTAAAAACATTATTAAAAATGTAAACAGCCGTAGAAGAGTAAAAATATAACCCTTTGTGACGTTAACCGTACGACCTGAACAGACAGATGTACACAGACTATTAATATATATAATCAAAATTAGCAGCAGCTTCTGAGTTGACCACTTTCTTAATGATGTTCTCCTACCTTCTTACAGCTCTTCGATAAGACTTAGGTATTTTCCAAACTAAATACACTTTAATCACTACGGAAAATAAAACTAATGATACAGCAGTTCTTAGTATATAGTTTTATTTCCTAAAAGTGATTTAAAACCCACTTTTACTGATTTTTCGCAACCCTAATTTGGAAACTACCTGAGTCTCATCGAAGAGTAGTGAGAAGGTTAGAGAACGTCATTATGAAAGTGGTCTACGCAGAAGATGCTGCTAATTTCGATGTATATCTGTATGTTCATGTCGTAAGGTTAACGTCACAAAGAGTTATATTCTTAATCTTCAAATGATGCTTACATTTTTAACAATTTGTTTACAACTCAGTAGAGACGATGCACCTCGTAAAAAAACTTTCAATATATTTACTTGAAATTAAACATCAAAGCACTCAATGTGTAAGACGTGATTTATTTATCACTACAAGTAAACCAAATCTCTCCAAGCGTAGCTGGGTGTAAAAGATTGACTTATAAATGTTTACTTTTTGGATTTATTTACATATTATAATAAAAGAGCTTATTTATATCAAATTAAAATACGATAAGGAAATTGAAAATCAACTTACAACACTTTCAGCTTCTTTTTTGTCAAAATGATCAAGGAAAAGTGGCCGATACTTTTTCCCCGACTCCCCAGCACCCGTGTCGTGTCCTGAAATAAACAATGTCAAGATGTCTTCAACAAAACTAGCAAAGAACTATATAAATGCTTAAAAACCGGAAAGACAATCCAAACTGGACACAATACAATAAGTGTGTTTCTTTACTCTGTGTGTTACTCTTCTTCGATTTTGAACTCGCGAATATATATATATATATATATATATATATACATTTCAGATTAAACTATAGGTACATAGTAAATAGAGAAACACACTTACGGTCTCTAATTTTCGGCTTAACCGTCATCATGAGAGAAGAGTTATGGATACCCTACCTCTTTGAAAGCGCACTTGCAAAGCGACAGTCGGAGAGTGCGCTTAGTGTCCCTAATTTCTTCTCTCTTGATGACAGTTAAACCAAAAATTAGAGACTGTAAGTGTGTTTTTCCATTTACTGTGAACTTATAGATTACTCTGAAACGTTTGTTATCCTTTGTGAATAGTTTTCTTGAGATAATGTATATATATATATATATATATATATATATATATATATATGTATGATCAAACCACAATATGAAATGGGAAAACAAGACTAAGATCTTTCAACTGTAACAAGCTGTCTTCGTCAGAGTCAAAAACCCAACTCAGCTTGTTGATATGTTGAAATATGTTCCCATTTCATATTGTGGTGGTTTGATCATTGATTGTTATTTCACGTGTTTATGTGAAATCTTTTATATATATATATAACTTTTTCTGGGTCGGTGGACGCATTCACATCTGCACTCCTGTGTTCCTTCTTCTTTTCCTTTTTCTCCTCTCCTGAAGATGGCAAGACAGCCAAAATGATCGAGAACCGTGAGTGTTAGTTTCTTAATTGTGTTTTCTGGTTGTAACCTGGATTATATATATATGTTAATGTAATTCAGTAGCAACTCCTTTATACTAGAATATGTCATTTTACTTTATATGTTAGTTTTGCTTATAACACTAGCTATCGACAAGTTTATGTTTTCTAAACAAATTCAAATATTCACAAAGATGAAAATAAATTGAAGTATTAAACCAAGCCTGAAGACGATTTGTGATAAATCGAAACATGCTCCGACGAACATAATACCAAGAATGGAGATTTGCTGTAACAAATACGAGTTGCGAAGAAAAAATGTATACGAGTGCAATAAAGGGCAGTCGTAAAAATAAAATAAATTAATCCCATAAAAAAATATTAAACTCGTGGTTATATATAGACACTCATAGACACAATACTCTAAAGTATTAAAAAATAGTAAACAAAATAATTAAATTAAATAATTTAATGAAATTCTCAAAAAAAAGATACAAATTCAATTCAAATTAAAAAAACATATAACCTCAATATAAAAATTAAAAATATTTTTATGGCAACAGAAACATTATAAAATAAATCATATTTGCAAGAAAAAGAAATAATTATTTAATGTGTTCATTATGAACCCTTATACAAGATGCTCACTTTTCATAGTGGTGTCCTCTGAGTCACTGTTGATGACCATTGTGCCCATTCCTTCGGTAACTGAATCCCTAACTAAAGTTTTGTCACTCTTCATTGTATCTCTTTCAGGAACCAAAGTCTTATCTTCATCACGATACCTCAAAGTTCCACCATCGTCGTCCTGAAAGTAACTTAAATATTGTTTCAACATGTTATGAACTATATACATTCAGATCCACCTGACACCTCTACAAATACATTTTACACAGAGTATATCACTAAGTTTATGAGAGTATTAGCTTAGAAAGTTCCCTCACTTAAAGCATACTTACGATGCTTTCAGTAGGTCAGCGATGATAGTAATCCTTAGGAGATTACCCAATGGCAATAACCAAGCCATCGCTATTACAACAATTAATGCTCAAAAATAACAACGTCAACCTATATTTAACTGAGGCATAATTATTTAAAGAATTTAAATAATATAAATACATCATTCAGGATTTCTTTATAAGAAATGAAAGTAATCAAAGCGTTTCCAGACATGAAAGAATGCTATAAAAGGGAAGGTGGTCCTCTTCTAATCAAGATTTTAACATATACTGACACTCTGATTGAATATTTTGAATCAGAACAAAAAAAAAAACAAAGTTTCCAAAAGGAAGGACATCATCTCATCTTCAAGCTGAGACAAAAAGGTCATTATAACCATATTTTGGGACGTCCAAGGTGTCGCCTTTGATGATTATGTGGAAAATCAGCATGCAGGAAACAGTGCCCACTACATACATATTGATAAATAAAGTAAAGCCAGGAATAAGATAAAAACGGGTCCCAAAGAAAAGGAGTAATGGTGTCCTACATGAGGGTGCTCGCCCTCATACCACCAGGCAGACCTAAGAAACTATTGAAAAATAGGTTCCCTGACTATAACTCGGGCACAGTTATTCTCGACAATTGGATTCAGGGCTAGTTGTAGTCACGGAACTAAACCTGCTCGAACATCTACATTATAAAAATATTTTCCCCAATGATATTATAATTAGGTGAAAGTTAAATTAAAATTCATTGAAACACATGACATTTAAATCATCTAAGTTTATATGAATTAAGAATGCTACAGTGTATAATTTCTGTGGCTCACCAATGTAAGATTCATGTTGTGCACTATACCAAAGATATTTAGCTACCTTAGTATCTTAAACAAGGTTTGATGTAAAAGAATGATCATCTGGTTTGCGCACACCCTTTCGAAAGGTTGACATTTCATATAACGATGCCTACTCATATTTCATTAAATAAGTAAATATTATTTAACACTCCTTGATACCCCCTTTAGAAAAGAGTGTTTGTTACCTATGAAATACTAATTGCAGGACATGAGTAAAGCATCAATTAAGTAAATATTACTCACAGAATCGTTGTTGTTGTCCTTGACTAAACAAGATTTCATATTAGTTTGTCTATTATTTATCATTTCACGTATTTCCCTCGCTTCTGCTATCATTGAACTTAAAACTGTAGGTGCTTTAGCATTACCTGCAAAATACAAACATAATGAAGCCAACTGACATCTCAGTCATTCATTTTGAAAGTGGCATAAGTCTCTTTCCTTTTAAATCCAGATATTTACAAATTTGCCATCTTTAAAAAATTGGTATTATGAGATTTATGGAGTGTAACTGTATTTCTCTTATCTCTATGCTTAATTACCTCCCAATATATCCAGTTACAATCAGATTTTAAACAAATTACAATTTAATATTACAGTTAAATGCATTACCACTCATCAGACACATTTTTTAGTTACCATACGTTCACCATAAATAATAACACAGTAAAAAATGAATAAATATATAATCCTATGTTCTATAATTATAAAACTAAAAATATAACACATTACAAACCCCCTTGATAAAAAAAAATAATGAATATTTGGAGTAACTTACTTGTCATGCCTTCTTTTGAGGTACATCTTAATTGTAAATTAAAAGTACATTTTTCTTTTAAATACTCATCTGTTATGGCTGTCCCAGTGAATTTTTGACTCTTATTAAATTAAAGTTGTCTACTTCTTACAGAATTGAAATGGAATACAGCATTCTAATTTCAGAACATTTGATGAAAATATTTCTTTATAACACGTTTCAAATAACAGCAACAAATCTGACGTTTATAAATAAACTAATCTGAGAATTTACAACTAAACTTTAAACTAATAATCCTTAATGTTTGTTGCTCTAAAATAGTAAAGTCAAGAATTTACACAGATATCACATTATTTATATGTAAAAATAAAGCCCTACTTTGTTTCTAACTTATTGAAAACATATAAACACCTACCAATAAAAACATGTTGCAACATTTCAGTAGCTGTAGGTCGTTCTTCGGGGTTTTTAACAAGGCACCTAGATACAAAGTCGATGAATTCGGAACTCCATTTGTCAGGTTCTCTAAACGAAGGAGGAGGTTTGGTGGGAATCATAAAAATAGCCCTCATTGGGTGGATGTCCCCATAGGGAGGTTTACCTTCGGCCATTTCCAACGCTGTTATACCTGTTCAAATGAATTCACGTAAATGTATATATATATATCGTTAAATTTCCTCTGAATCTGTGTTCTTGCTGCTCTTCTAAATAACTTTTCTAGCTTTTTTACCCAGTGTTTCAAATTTTTTTTGCAAGAAAGCAAGATAAGAAATTAGTTAAAGCAAATTAAAGCAAATAAGAAATTATTAAATCCTTGACTTGAAGGATAAGAAAGCTAGAAAAGTTATCCAAAAGGGTGACTAGAACACTAATTTAGAATGAATCAAGAAAAGTTTGCTCCTTAAAAAATAGAAATTTATAAATAAATTACAGTAAGAAATGTTATCATCGAACTAAGGTCCTTTGACCAAACGACGTCGTCAAAGTCACTACTTCGAGTCAAAGATGAATCGAAGTATTGTCATCATCATTTATCTTATGACTCTGACGAAGGCCGTTTACAGTGGAAGAGATCTTAGTCTTATTTCGGAACTTATGTCGTTTACATGTTAATTGTAGCATGCATCAAGCAAACAAAAATAAAAAAATCAATGAAAAATATAACATTAAAAAAACGATAAAGGTTTGTCTTTTCATTTTTCATAGGTATATATTCAATGATACATTAATTAAAAGTGATAGAAAAACAAAATAAGCCATACGTATATATATATATATATATATATATATATATATATATATATATCATTCAATGAGCTTAGAAGAACAAAATATTTACCTAAGCTCCATATATCTGCTACACAATCGTATCCAATTTCTTGGATTACTTCAGGCGCCATCCAGAATGGTGTCCCAATAACTGTGTTTCTTTTTGCCATTGTATCCTAGAAAAAAACGTGTATATAAATCTTAAATAAAATTACATTAAACCTCTAGTGTAACAGTTCATTGTTTTCATGTTAAAAACCCAATTCAGTTGGCTCTCGACTCCAACGAAGGCTGCTTGTTACGGTTGAAAGATCATAGTCTTTTTTTTTCATTTCATATTGTGGTTTGATCATTGATTGTTATTTCACGTGTTTATGTGAAATCTTGTTATATATATATATATATATATATATATATATTCAGATAATTCTACCATTCCCTTAACCTTAGAGTGCAGAAGTAGCCGCTTAGGATTAAGGCTCTTCCGCACTCAAAATGCTTGTTCCAGTCAAGCCTAAACCCTGGTTGTTAATTTTGTACCAGCCAGGAGAAGTCTTATTCCCCACTGAGTCGGCTTAACCACTTAATTCCTGCAAACTAAGTGGTTTTCTAAAACACAAGAGCCAGTGTTACATGATAAGCCAAATTGGTATTCAAGTCAGATTAACCAAAGCCAATCCAATGGTTTAAATAAAGTCCTAAAAATACTTTAAAATGATATCCCACTACAAAGCAAAGTTATTTTTGCCCAAAATATTACAATCAATAGAAAAAACATTTAACATTTACAAAAAAAGGAAAACAGTTCTGACCAAGCAATGTCTCCTACAGCCACACATAGGAGACAAATTGGATAGTTGAATATTTAAATAAATATTTAAATTTTTAAATTTGAATTGTATGTTTAAAGTCTTCAAGGCACGGAATCTACTCCAATTATCAACACTTTCAGAACATACATTCTACCACGAAATATTTGTTATTTCATAACCAAATTTTAACACAAGTTTCATAACTTTATGACTTTTTGCCAAATTCATTGGTCCCTGCTCAAAGGCTTTGAATTAATTCGCCTAATGTACTTCGTAAAACTAAACAATTCATGCAACTGCATAATCGATATTTTTTTGGAGCAAATATAGTTTTAAGGATCATTTCTTTTGCTACTGTAAAGTATTTTGCATACATTCCCATGTATGCACTGCACTCTCTTATATGGCCTTCAGACCACAAATTAAACACCCAAACAGATTTTTATCCAGCAATGTATAATTAGCTCTTCTTTTTAACTCTTTCTTAAATAATAATGTCATATGTTTAAATTATTTTTACTCGTAATGGATTATTCAAATATTTTTACTATATAAAAAAACATTGTGAAAATCATTATGTGCGAGGAGTTGGAATTCAATAAGCACAACCACTATGACCAAGTACCTACTATTTCGGTCTGAAACTCTGACTCACATATTCTGACGTTTGACACACTGACTGTCAGATAATCTCAAATAACCTCTTCAGTATATAAAATTATTATAAATATAAGTTTTAAATACTTTATTATACATAATTAATTATTTAATTATTATACATAATTTAAAAAAAATGTATAAAAACTTTGGAAACGGTACAACAGACTGGTTCACGATAACACTGCTTGACACCCAAGTCAAATATTGGCGGGAAAACATCATATTGTGTGATTTATAAACAAAAAACGAAAGAGAAAAATGCCGTATTTGACAAAAAAAAATATTAAAGCAATACTTACAGTTAATTGTCCAGCGACTCCAAAGTCGGCCAACTTAGCGTGTCCTTCAGTATTTAAAAGTATGTTTCCCGCTTTGATATCACGATGGATTTTCTTTCTTAAATGAAGATATTCTAAACCTTTTAAAGTGTGCCTAATTATTGTCGCAATTTCATCCTCTGTTAAGGTTTTCTTCCTCAGTCTCATTATATCTGATACAGATCCCGCTCCACAGTATTCCATTACAATCTGAAAGAACATTTACTTTTTATAAAAATGAAAAATACTTTACTTTTCAATCGTTTTTAACTTTTAAAATACAAAGCACACTTGTTTTATAATATTCATAAGTATACAATCTATGAATTAACTAATAATATCAAGTTAAGGCTTCTGATTTCTAAAAGGATGCACAATTACACAGAATCTAGAAATCAGATATTTTAATGTCAGACTTTCTATTCTTCAATATTCACATCATGTAAGACCATCATGTATACACATAAATACAATCAAGTCACAAGCGCAGCATTAAATAGCCTTAATTAAAGATAATATTGACTGCTTTATATTTATTAGTACTGTTATGTTCTATTAGACCATATTGTTGAAGAATTACGGATCTCTTAGAGATGTAGATGAAAAACTAATTGTGACAATGGTATTTATTTTTTGTTCAGGTTTTGTATTAATTTAGTAGAATTGAATAACGCTTTAATTCATATATTTTATCACAATTTTCGTGAAATGTTATCAATAAAAAAAAAACAGTCGACGGCCTGTCTTGATATTATAGTCTTAGTTTATAATTTAATAAATATTTAAAAACTTTTTTACTTTTTTTTGTTAACTTGTACTTTTTAAAACTTGAACTATAATCATAGAAATGAAAAATATTTATATACCCAGTAAATGTTTAATTAATCAAGCAAATCTGAAAGTGGTGTTTGATTATTATCAACATCTTTACAAACAAACTTTTGATAATAAGCGATAATTTTAACTAAATACTGATTTGATTAAAATTAAGAGACATGAACGATAATATTCATCTGCAACATTGTTTCAAAAACGTTTCATTTTTGTTATGTTTCTAAATGCTTCATAAGAAAGCAAAACATGTGTAATGTAAACAATTTTGCAAGCTGACTAGAGATATATGTGTTCATAACTACAGTTTATACATGGACTCATTCACTTTATACAATAATTTATCTTACCTTATAATGATAACATATTAGAACTTATAATACACTCAACAATGAGAACTGGTAAAGACCAACCAATAACCTAGGAAGTGCTTTGACAGTCTGACATGATGGATGACCGGCCAGTAAAGATTGTCAGCTCCGCTAATATGGCTATGTGTTCCGATCGAATCACTGAAGAAAAAGCAGTCAAGAATACTCTCAGACGGAAAAATTTGTGGGAAAAGGAAATCAGATCGATCAAGTTTAAGGAGCTAAATAAACAAGGGTCATGCTAGGACTATTGGAAATTGAAAATTGGAAAGCAGGAGCTGGGAGTAGAAGTGAGAGTAGTAGAGGTTCATTGGGAAGTCGAGATCTTTGAAGTGCCGTATTACAAAGAAAAATGAGAACATAAAAACCAATTAAACAATAAAATAAATGCTCAACTTAATAATGGATTACAAAACTATTCATTTAAATAATATTTACTTGTAAAATTTCTTTTGAATATTTTACACCAATTTAAAATATGCAGACATAATTATTGTCTCCTAACTGGAAAGACATTAGTTTCTTTAAGTAAACATTCCCCTGGTTTGCTGCTCACCAAACTCCACTAGATTGCCCCATGCACATTTTATAATTCCTTTGACAGTTTTTCAGAGGTGGACGTACCCATTGGTGGAATTCAAATATTTTAGGAACAGGTTCTATCTCAAATATTAGAACTGCAATAGTTATTTTTGTCTGCTGTGGTGAGTGGTATTCGTCAATAAGAAGAGAATTAACTGCCTCTAACCTACGCTATGAGACTATATGACTCGATAAGGTGAAACAGTCTGGTACATATGTACATAGCATTGTTATTCTGTACATTAAGTACCACTGATTTGCAATTTCACTAATCCACATTATAATTCATGTATATAAACTAATTGAAAATGAAATCAAATACGACTTACTGACAAATTTATTTCAAATATTTCCATGTAGTCTCTTGATTTTTATTGAACTCTTTCACTCTTCTTTTTTTACACGACTGCCTTTTTTTACGCCTAATCAGTAGAATGATTTTGGCGTAGCCATAATTTCACAGATGATTTGATATCCCACCCTTCTTGTGGTAGACCAAGCAGATCTATATTCATCAATTTGCTGACATTTTCTACAAGTAATTTACTTCTTTTATCTGAATAGAAGACATTCATTTTAGAAAAAACCCTTTCAGATTCTTCTGAACTGACAGCTTTGGCAGTTAAGATATTTTTGGCCTTTCTAATTCTTGGTGGCATAGTATGATTTTCACAATTCTGTATTACATCTTCTGCATAGTCTCTAAAGTTATTGATATTAATCTTGTGGGCGAAAATTTCCTGGAATCTACTAAGCTTTTCTGCTGCTTCCATCCACGGTGCAGTGATCTATTCAACATTCCAAGAATGAGGTTCTATCAAGTTTATAAGCTCATGTACCAGATTTGAATCCATTTGTCTCTTCTGTATGTTACAAATTATAGAGTCACGCAGCTTCTCTCTCGGTAAATTTACAAACTTGGAATTTTCAGAAAAAACCACATGCTTGAAATTGTCAGAGGCTAGTTTTACTCATTCATCAACTTCTTTTCCATGCTGTCCTGCACCTTTCTTGAACACTTCAAGTGCATTAATTGTTCCTCTTATTAATTATTCATCCACTGGCAGGACTACACTTTTGGCTTGCAATGCATTAGAAAGCAGTGGAATTTCTTGTAGTATGTCTAGCATGAGTGCCAAGTTATACAGAAAATATTTGTTTGACATCCGAGAAAAAAATTTAATATCAATGACGAAAAATTTATATAGTACAGCATAATCCTGCCACACTGCTTGTGCTGCTCTTAAACTACATGCAGTCCATTTTGGCCTTAAAACTCTACCTATTTTCAGTATTTCTTGTACAAGCTGCGCAGAAATATTGTAGAGCTGCGTTTGAATTTTATTAGGTTGGTGAAAAATTGTATATATTTTATTCATGAAGATTTTAAAGTAATTTACATAAAAAAAATAATCACTTTTTGAAGCCAAGAAGCCTAGTAAAAATTTGCAAGCCAAACCTGCTTCGAAAAAGCCAAGTCTGTAAAATTTGTTAACAAAAAAGTCAAAATGGTAATCTGGTATAGAAAACGATCAAATATTGCCATACTAGTAACTTATTCAATTGAAACAGTCATGGACTACACGTTTTTGCACACAAACACACCTATATATTTATATATATAAATAAACCACAATATGAAATGAAAAAAAAATATTAAGATCTTTCTATCACAACAAGCGCTCTTCATCAGAGCCAAAAACCCAAGTGATTTTTGGGTATTTGGCCCAAAAAAAAACAACAAAAACAGTTGGGTTTTTTACTCTGACAAAGGCCGCTTGTTGTGGTTGAAAGGTCAAAGTCTTTTTTACCATTTCATATGGTGGTTTGATCATTGATTGTTATTTCACGTGTTTATGTGCAATCTTTATATATATAAAATTAGTAGACGCTGATATATAGATATCCTGAAAATTATGTGTGGCATAATCAAAGCAATTTAAACCTCCAGAAAAATGATTAGTGTTCAGTTTAGAAATAAAGTGTAGTTTAGGAATATTCACTTACTTTTATATATTATCATTATAGCTTAGTTAAAGTATGTTGAATTAAAGTATTTTGGGCATCATTAATTCAAGTTTATAATTCAAATATATATATACATAAAGTTTCTATTTACCCATAAATCAGTATTCTTAAAATACGACCCGTAGTACTTGACGACGTAAGGACTATCACACTGTTGCATGATGGAAATTTCTTTGATAATTTCTTGAAGATCAGTATCAACTGGGACTTGTTTGATAGCCAACACCTGTCCGGATTCTTTATGAAGGGCCTTGTAAACACTGCCATAAGAACTGAAAACAATTGCATTCATTAATTGTGCAGTTCAAAAGAGTATTTTAATATTCAATAATAGTATACCATAATTTCTCTTCGCAGAAGGCGTAATACGTAAAAGAAAATTATTCAGAAATTTGCATTTATTTTAAAAATAAAAAAACCTAGTTTATTTAATAACTGTTGCAACTTTTTTATTTTAAAGAAATTTAAGAGCTTGAAAACGCTGAAGAGGCCTTACAACTATTGACGGTAATGAAACCCCCTTAAGATGTACAAATGTTCTGTCAATTAAAATGTTCATTGTTTTTGGGTTGAACAAATGCTACAGGGTTAATTAAATATCTAAAAAGAATCTAAAACTATTTTCATAAAACATATGCCTAAGTAATAATAAACATAAAACTTTATTAAAGTTAATATACTGGTATCTGGTAAAAACAGAAGTTGTTTCAGAAACACTACTTACGCAAAATTAAAATCGAATACTAGCAAAAAATATTCGACAGTAAAAGAATATTGAAATGAAAACTGAATGATTATATTTTAAGATGAAAATAAAATTAAAGCAGGGGAGGATGAACTACAGCTCACTGTAAGTTGGTTATGAAATAGTGACGTTTACGGACTAAAAGACTGTAAACTAAAACATATATGGATCGGACATATTAAAGCCCACAATTTTTCATTGACTTTCACTTGAACAACCTGTCACGGATACAATATCAATAATATGTGTCAACTATATACTTTTCATATACTAGTCTTTAGTAAATAAAAATTGGCCGGATTCTTGCTGTGTAATAAGACCTACCAGGACAAAGAAAAATTAATTTACACAGATCAATTTTTTTTGTTTAAATGTCAACAATATAAACATGACACCATTTGTTTATAACTAGTCAGTAACTACTATCAGATGAGTTATTCTTATTGTGATTTTTCTGCTATATAGTATAGTCATTTTATTTTTAAAAGTATTTTACCATAAGGTTTATGTTTTAAGTTATTAACTGACGATACATTTTCTTTCTTTAATTCACTGTTTTATTAAATATTAATTATACTACAGCCCTTTATAACTGTAAAATCTTGACTATGGCCCTCCCACTGAGAAGATTGTCCACCCATGGGTTAGAGAGTACTAACAGTAGGTGAAATTAAGCATCATTAAAGTTTCTATCAAAAAAAAAAGCACGTTCCGAAAATGAAATATACATTTCCAAGTAGCATGGTTCATGTAGTTCCATTATATATGTGGTGATGAATGTTTGTTTCTATGGGAGGAGTTTGGTAAAGAAACTGCATTTTTATTATATTAGATATAACACAGGATGAGCTCACTTCACCTGTTAAATAATTACAACTTTCAAATACATACTCATAAATGCTTCCTACATTTATAAATATGAAAATATAATTAATTTCGCTGTATAGAATCCTAAACATGCAGTGGTATAAGCCGTAGAATCCTATGCAATACCTTGTTTAGCGTTTACATAAATCCAGTTATATGCTATCCAGTTATAATCTTAAAAACTGACAAATGCAGTTAACCTTCAAGAAGGACCTTTATATTTTTTATTTCTGTTTTCTAATTGATATACATTTGAATCAAACTTAAAATTAGGTAATATATAAGTAAATCCTTATATATAATATTATTTGGCTTGAATGAATCAAAAATAATCCTTATTTCACTGCACTTAAGGAGCCTTATCTTTATCTACACCTTCTTTAGGATATAAGCAAATCCCTCACTACGTACACCTTTTTAAACTGAAAATATATTATATACATTTCATTCTATTTTGCAACTCAAGTTAAGTAATTTTGATAATATAAATAATTTAATACAAACATCGGGTATTCAATCCCGAGATGTTAAATTAAATTTTAACAGAAATATCATCTTCAAATGGAAAATAAGATCAATGGTATGAGTGGTCTTTTTGACGATGTTGTATTTCAGTGAAACATATTTATAACCTCACGTTATACTGGAGCATGACTGAATGGACTGTAATAGAACGAACATTTTCAATTAGTCTGTCTGGAGCTCAATAACTTTAACACAGCCCATTATAGCTTATTAAGTTATATATATGTTACTTGGGCATGAATGAATAAAAGGAATCCCTAATTGGCTTTACTAAATAAAATAAATACATGTTTACCCTTCTCCAAGTTTGCAAATTATATCAAAAACTTCTTCTGGCTGCCTTGTTAAGCTCTCTTCTGAAAGTTTTTTGAGCTCACTAAAATCCAAAAATAGAAAACATGAATGTAAATAGTTCAATAATCCTGTTAGGTTTATTAAAATAACATAAAAACATGTTGTGACATAAGTATTGAACATGAACAGTCAGAATATATTCCAACATTTGAATGTAAAACTAATTTCTATTAAACAAAATAAAAATGTTGCATCAAGAATACAAGAACACAACTAACCTCTTAGAAGACATTTTAAAGGCCAAATTCAACTAAACAAACCAGTTCAAAACAAAACCGAATTAAATTTTTTATTCACATTATTTGTTTAGCCATTAAAACTATATAATCGTGGATGCCGACGGAAGTTAAAATCTTTGACGAACTAGTAGAACATAAAACATAAATGAAATGCCGATTGATAAAGTAAAAAAAGAAAATAAAGACTTATTAAAAAGACTCCCAGTTTGTAACTGCACTACATTTCATTAATTTAAAATACAGGAAACAAAGTTGAGACCAAATTACGTTACCTAAACTCAACTTATTTTTAGAATTCAACACTGATAAGAGGTTATAGCATTCACTTGAGGTTCATAAACCTAAATATTACCTCTCGTAAGGTTATTTGAAGTTTCTCATGCTACAGCGTTATGAAATTATTATTTCAACCACTTAATATTAAATCTAAATTATATCAGTTAGACTTGTTAATTAAGCATGTTAGTACGAGTTCTTCCTTGGTTACTACTTTTAATTCACGACCAAACGTACGATTGAATTTAAACTTTAAGAAGAATGCTGTAAGTACTAATAATTTTTATTTTTAGAGATAAAAACATTGTGTATCAATTCATATTTAACATTAGCCTCAATTATAATAAATTCTGTTATGCAGGGGCTTTTTGGTTACTCTGAACTACAAACATATGATGGTTTTTACTTGATGAAAGAAAATGTGAAACGACAAACAGAAGATTTAATATCCGAAGCATGTAACCCTAAACGGTTTGTGTACCAACTTTTTCTAGATATACCTCCATATCTTTTACAGGTATGAATATTGTAATTTTGTTTCAGGAACCGTAAGTTAGTTAATATATTCGATGAACTTTCCGACACTCTTTGCAAAGTCGCTGATCTGGCTGAGTTTATTCGCTTAGGTCATCCTCAGACAAATTTTTCAAACTCTGCTGAAGATGCTTGTATAAATATTAGTGGAATTGTTGAAAGGTATATGCAAATAATTTTAAACACTTTTCTGCTACAGATGTAATATTTGTTTCATTTTACTTAATCCTGATAATCTATCCCTACACATAAATATTTTAGGTAATCAACTATTAGTTTCCGACTTTTTTCTTTTAGTATTTTTTTAAAACTTTAGCTTGACAATGGTTGTTCAGGTGTAAATTGTATCAACAAACGCGCTTCAATTAAATTCATCAGTGATCGGAGATTAATGATATTCGATATTTCCAACTATTTGTGACTAGTATGAAACATTACTAAATAAGCTTAAACTTGAAACTGTTAAGTTGGGTTAACTTATGTATCAAAAAAATATTTAAAATAATGGGAGCATGTCTGTTAGATATTACTCTATTCATTTTACTATGTATTAAAAACCGAATTTCAGATTCAGTTATTTTTGAACTTTCAATTGTGTTTCATAAATTGGTTATATGTATATATTTCCGAAAGGAAAAGTTTGGGCCAGTTGATTTTTTTATTCCCCGAGCAGCTGGGAAGAGCCTGTAGGACATTAGAGAAACTCTTTAAAAAGGTAACCAAGGATGAAATTGGCATAAAATTTTTAGAATAATATATATATATATACAGGGTGTCCATAAAGTCCTTGATACTTTGAAAAATGTATAACTTTATTTGTATTTGTGATGTAAATAACAAAAAAAAGTATTAGAAATAAGTAAATCTATATTTTTTAAGGTTTTATGGAAATTGCATTTAAGTTTAACCTCCCTAACTACCTCTGAATCGGGAATTTCCTCACAGATGGATCGGAAGAGGTGGACCATTTCATTGGCCTACACGTTTGACAGATTTGACTCATTTAGTTTTCTTTTTATGGAGATATGTAAAAACAATTGTATATGCAACCCAGCCTAATTCATTAAAATATTTGAAATCACATTAGTCAAAGCTAGAATAACTAATATGATTTCAGGCATTATTGTAAATCAATTGACAAATGTGTTCCGTAAACTGCCAAATCCTACCATTTATATTGCTAATGATGGAAGACATCTGGAAATTTCAATAAAATCTTAAAAAAATATATATTTACTTCTTGCTAATCCTTTTTACAGATTATTTCTATCGTCAATACAAATAATGTTATAATTTTTTTTAAAGTGTACAATACTTTATGGACACCCTGTATATATTTAAAAACGTTATGTCTGATTTCACTTTACTTAACTTTG
The DNA here is from genome assembly GCA_026182355.1 of Hermatobates lingyangjiaoensis. Lineage (NCBI taxonomy): Eukaryota > Metazoa > Arthropoda > Insecta > Hemiptera > Hermatobatidae > Hermatobates > Hermatobates lingyangjiaoensis. The sequence continues at coordinate 666,975 of JAPFBL010000035.1, read as the reverse complement.
TTGAATGTTTCTCAAAGTTCGAAACCTTTTCTACAATTCAAGTTTGTTCAAATTAAAGATTGATCAGACATAACGTTTTTAAATATATGTATTCAAGAAGGACTGCTTCTAACTTTTAGGAATATATATATGATCAAACCACAATAAGAAATGGGAAAACAAGACTAAGATCTTTCAACCGTAACAAGCGGTCTTCGTCAGAGTCAAAAACCCAACTCAGTTTTTATGAGTATCTTGCTAAGAAAGATCTTAGTCTTGTTTTCCCATTTCTTATTGTGGTTTGATCATTGATTGTTGTTTCACGTGTTTATGTGAAATCTTTTTATCGAATATATATATATATTATATATATATATATATATATATATATTGGCACCAGGAAAACGATCCAAAAAGACAATAAAAGTTTCACAGTAAATTACAGGCACACAACAAAGAAACGAACACACTTACTGTCTCTAATTTTCGGTTGAACTAATTTTGTTGGATGTATTTTGTTTGTGCTAAGTACAATTTAGTGAGATTATAATGAGGTATTTCTATATTCTAGTTTAAATACAAATCGAAGATTGTATGATTCTCTGAAAAAGGTTTACGAGGAAGGCGATAGATTTTCTATGGATGAAATGGACCGCCACATTGCTAGCCTGTTCCTGTTTGATTTTGAACAATCTGGTATTCATTTAGATGAGGAAAAGAGAAGGAAAGTAGTCGGATTAAACAATTACATTTTACAAATGGGGCAGAGATTCATGGCTGGTGCTCTGGAAGCCAGATCTGTTCCAAGTAGCAGCATTCCTTTACATATAAGAGAACAGTAAGTATGCTTCATTTTCTTTTATATATATATATATATATATATATATATATATATTACTTGGCTATTCTGTTATTTACAAAAATAAAATTACTAAGCTTATTGGTATCATTCAATTCTAATAATTGCTAAAAAAAAATCCTATATTGTATTAAATTTATTCTATTTGAAGGTGGCATGATACTTAGTACTCGTATAAGACACTATGAAGCGTAAGTTTATTCGGCAAAAACCTATTTTTTTAACAAAACACTTAATGCAATTGGTATTCCAAAGAGCATATCGTCATCAAGAGAGAACAAATCTGAAGAAAGAATGGTGCAGAATAAATGTATTGAGTCCAACAAAAGCAAGTCGGTATCTTTGTTTGCTATTGTGGTTCCTCAGTTTTTATCAGTATATCATTCATGCAGTCTTCAGACAATCTGAATACAGGGTTCTTCAGAGTTCTGAAGAACATGGATGGACTATTACTGCAGACGCCATGTCAACTGTCTCATTCCCTTGAACTCTAGAGAATAAGGAGGTAAGAGGTCCAAACAACTTTAAAAAAGATGGCATTCAGTAATATTTCTTGATTAGAAATGACGAGATTGTTGTAGTTATTCTCAAGGGATAACTGGATACATTGTTATTAGAGTATAATTGAGTTCTTTAGGAGTAATATTATAAACTGTAGATCAATCAGGTTCCTTTATGTCTGTTGTATCTTAACAAAACAGTTGAACCAGCTAGTCTTCTAGGTCCGGTTTGCTTCTGCCTAAACTAAATAATAAACAAGGGTGGAAAGCTCACATCCTTGTTTATTATTTTCAGAGTTACATCAAATCCATAATAGTAACCAGTGTCAGTTGAAGTGAGTTTCGAAGCGTAGACACCTAAGTATTCTTCCAGTTTAGTGAACAGAGAAGATATTATGAATTTTATCCTATTGAGAATACGGAAGTGTTATCTACATTATAGAATCTTCAGATTCTATTTTTCTGACAGTAGAATGGACCAGCGAAAAAACAAGAGGTAGGTCTTACGAAAGCATTGAATCAATTGGGTGCCTGGGAATGGAAGTCGATTTCACCTTTGAATCAATTCACAAAGTAAGGACTGCGAGACCTACTCCTTGGCAGGAGAACAAAAGCAATCCAATGTAGATCATCTGATTTAACTATCTTTGTTAAGACATCAAAAGTTATGTAGTAATATTATTGGTGTATACTTTTCAATATGATTATAGTAGTAAACCTTCGTAGGTCGCACGTTCGTCTTGTACCCTACTAGTATTGAATTATGTCCACTCTCAGCAGATTATCCGGAAGGAAACTGCTGAGAATTTACGTGAATATCAAACCAGTTTTCTAGGGAGTAGAATTAAGAATGTTACTATTATGATTGTTACAATATCCCTTAGTTATCGTTTAATACCTTTAGTTTCAACTTAATAGAATTATTTTGGTATTTTGTTATAGAAGTATATGGTATTTTGTTTTGGTCTGTTTTCTTATGACAATGTCTTTATTTTTAATTTTATGAAGTTCTCTGGTTTTTCTATTTTGAAAATATTTTTATTTAATATATAACTCTTTCATGACAATGTGTTAAAAGTTTCCAAAGTTGACTTGAGATGAAAGTTGTAGGCACATTCAACATACTGGAAGAGCCAGGTAATCCTCAAACTGGAATCCACAAAGACCCCGTGGTCCTTGTGGAGCCAGGTAATCCTCAAGCATAGATGCACAAAGACCCCGTGGTCCTTGTGGAGCCAGGTAATCCTCAAGCATAGATGCACAAAGACCCCGTGGTCCTTGCCACGTTATTAAGGGTGGTCTATCAAGGCTATGGTAAATTGAGGTCATCAAAAAAATTGCAGTAGTCCAAAGAGAAATGTTATCCTCATAGAACGCTGTAATATAATGAGAATACATGTGGATAATGGACCCTCAAAAGAATTTCTTAAAAAGTATTAACAAAAGAAAGAGAAAACTGGAAAAACTTTTAAAAGGAGTCGTAGTATCACAAGTGAGTTAGATCCAGTTATGACGATGATTACAACAATGATTCAGTATTCACCGTCGTCTCTTTAACAAATTTATAGTTAGAACTGTAGCAGTGGTCACATATAGACATTAGTAGTGTTTCTTGCACTCAGTATTAAGTATAACTATAGTTATAATATAAATATAATAAATATAATAATTAGTTATATTATAACTATATAACTATTATCAGTATAGAAATAATTTAATATTTTTAAGGGCAGTATGTAATATAATAAGAAATGACCATATAATTGTAAATTTTGTTTTCTTTTTACAAAAATTGTCCAAATGTTCATTTTTTTTTTTAGTTTTCGGCAGGAAGGTGGATTTATTCATGTTCCGTCCTTGCACGCTGATTCTCCCGACGAGTCTGTAAGAGAAGCTGCCTACAAATTGTTCCTTTTGCCAGATGGTAATCAACAATATCTTTTGTCTGAATTATTACAATCACGCCAAGAACTTGCTCACCTTTGCGGCTTTCCTAACTTTGCTCATCGGTAATCACTCGATTTACTTTTATTTATTTTACATTAAATTGAACAAATTATTTTTTTCAATATCAAATAGACAAGCATTTCGTGAGTTCACAAAGATGTATAAGAATATAACAAAAGTGAAACTAGTTTTCGTGGAGGCTAATTTCTTGCCAACTAAGACAGCTTTTATGAAACTCGCTGAGATATAACAGGTATAGCGAGATTGTACATATGTTACGAGTTTCACCTTATCATTACTTGTTTTAACACTCTTTTCAGTTCAGTTTTATACAATTTTCGTATAAATGTATTATTGTAGTGACCCATTTCTTGATTGTTTAACTTAAGAAAAAATTACCTTGAAATGACAGTACAGAGATCTCCAGAGAGTATAAATGTTTCAAGTTTTAGGGAATAATTATGTACATTAATTACTTAGGAATGAGTTGGGAATGTTTGAGATGAACCCTGTGCATAAGAGTATTCAACTAGGATCAGATGTGGTCAAGTAATTAGTGTGATCGCAGTTTATACCTGTGGTTTGGTATTAGAATAGGGCGTTATTGAAAACTGACTCAAGTTACTCTTATGTGAGTAAAGCCTAGTGATTATCCTCAAAGAGATGCAGTCTCTTGTATGCAGAGATTATCCTTGTATGCAGTCTCTTTAGAATCAGGTTCGCCACATGTTACCTACATCTCATTACCATGAACACTTAACAGATTTCTAGAAATACACATATTACAAGCACATAATGCAATCTGGGAGCTACCAGTCCTAAGTGATCACCCTGAATGGGGTAGGGACTCTAAGGATTATGAAGGACATCCCTACCACCTAACGCAGATTTTTTTTGGCTCCTTACTCATACACCGTAAACCAACAGATTACGAAAACTCAGATGAATTAAAAAAAAACTAGATTGACTGAATCAGTGGTTTTCATCCAGCAACTCACTGCTTACTTAAATGAAGAGTATATTACGATGTACACTCATACCTTACGAAGTTAGCGTGGAGGAAGTAAATATATTAAACAAATACAAACTTAAAAACCCACCTTACTTAGAAGATTAACTTTCACTTGAACGTACGGAAAAGTATATGTTCCGCACTAAAAAGGATATTACATGTGGACGTAGAAACTTTAATATCTGCAGCTGAATGATAGTACGAAAGTAGTGTAATGCCGTTAGTTTCTAAACTCTAATGCCAAACATTTGTTTAACATGCTTATATACATTTTAGTAAGATGTAAATTAATAGGACCCATTCTTAAAAAAAGAATTTAGTTTCTAAAAAGAGTTTAGTTTCTAAACTCTAATGTCAAACATTTGTTTAACATGTTTATATACATTTTAGTAAGATGTAAATTAATAGGACTCATTCTTAAAAAAATTTGGGTTCAAAGTGGTTTTCCTAGAAGTGTACTGAAGAATTAAAGTCTATTTGCTTTCGTTTGGTGAAAACATATGTACTTAATCGGATTAATCATGATTCTTACAATCATTTATTCTGTGATTTTTCTCATAATAGGAATAAGAAAGGTAAACAAGTCTTTACACAAATTATGAACAGAATTTGTATAGAGACTTGTTACATACCTTTTCTATTTTCACTATTTACCAGTGATGTGTAAAGTGGAGTTCATTTGTGATATAAGTAAAGATTATCACTCTTCTACTTAGTATTTTTTACTACATGATCAGTTGACGCCCTTGCTGGTGCTTTCACAAATTTGTAAGATTCTTTTTATTAGTAGTTACTATAGGAAAGTATTTAGCTAACTCAATTAGCTATTTGACTTGTTCTATATACTTGAGTTTATAATTGTGTTTTTGTGAAGTGCTTTAAAGATGAGTCTGGCCGGTTCTCCTGACATGGTGAGAGACTTTTTGGATGAAGTTGATTCGCTTTTGAGGCCTAAAGTTGAGAAGGAGTTCGCCAATTTGCTCTTGATGAAACAGCAACTCAATCAAGACTCCAAAGTCAGTTCTTTATTTCAACAATTCTAAAAAAAAAATTGTACTACAATTTTAAACAAGACATAAATGTAAGAATACATTAAACAAGAAACATTGTTTCCTTGACTAAAGGTATAGTTAGCGGTACATATTGGTTACAAATTATTGGAAGATTTTATCGATTTATAAAAAAGTAATTTTGAATTTTTATGCAATTGATTCAACATTTGATGGCTTCACTTTATGTTTGTTAACTTTTAAATGTTACAGAGATGTGATGGCCTTCACTTTATGACAGTTACATTTAAATGTTACAGAGATGTGATGGCCTTCACTTTATGATTGTTACGTTTAAGTGTTACAGAGATGAATTTACAATAGAAAGTCGTTTTACTTTGAGTTTTTCATAACAAAAATACTTTCAGTTCATAAAAGTGCACATCGAAAATTTCATTAGTATCATTTTCCCTGAAATGTGAATAACTCATAACTAAAAGTATGTACCAGGTAATAAATAACCCACAGTTTACGCACCTAGAAAAAACACCAGCATACTTGTTATATTGTGCTATACTATTTCGAGTAGGGTTGGAATGAAATTAGTTTCGAAATTAGTGGCGATCACCACTAACATTTTGCTGAAGGAGCAATCAGGAAAAGTCTTATTGAAAGATGGCAAAAGCACAAAAATAAATGTGATTTCCATAACTAACTAACCGAGTAAAGAGGATTATTTTGTAAAATACGATTGAATAACAATTTTTATTTTTAGTTATTTTAGACAATATTATTGATCCATGTAGTAATAGACCGCAATACTCAATTTACTTCTTCGAATGTAATTTAATTGAATAATTCAATAATATATAATAATTATAATAATATATAATAATATAATATAAAAATAATATAATAATTGAATAAATTATTATATATTAGAAAAGCTTATTTATATTTAGTTTTTTATTTTTTGTAAAAAAAAGAGTAGTCACGCCTTACCTTTAAATAACCAGTATACTGAACCAGTATTATGAAGAAAAATTACAAAATGAACCTGGCAGGTTGTCAGGTTATATAATGGAGCGGTTTTAAAAAAAAAGTTTGCCCGAAAACGTATGTATAGAGTCTTATTTAAAGAGATGTTAAGATACTTTATTGTAATATTACTATGGAAAGTCAATTATTTGTAATAATTTTTTTTAATATCAGTAAACGAAATGAATGTCTGAAAACTTAGTTCTTACTTAATCAGTAATGATGAAATAAAGAAACTTGAGATTCTGAAATCTTCAATTTCATAAACAGTATAGATATTTTGACCGCTAATCTAGCCATATTGAGGCTATATGTTTCTTCTTGTTTACATACCGTATTCTCAAATTTTAAATTTAACAATACATTCACAATCGAATTTTTTTACTCTCGACAACAACGTCGAAAAATAGTTCATTCTTATATTTTATGCCAGTATCAGATTCTTTTATTTGAATTACATCAATGATCATTTATAATTGAATAGTATGATAACCAAAATAACTTATTTCATGAAATCAATTGTAGAATCTTTGGGACAACGTTTAGCATGATTTCTTTACGTCGGTCTTATAACAGAAAAGCATACAAACAGAAAACCTGGTCTGACTTTCTGATACTTTTATTTCTGTCAGATAGATTGTTTTATGCCTTTCTAAATTGAAATGTTATTCGATATCAGTTTAATTTATTTGTATTGTTTAATATATAGTATAATTTAAATTTGAAATGTGGTTGCGAGATCTATTTTTTTTCTTTCGTTTCCAATAAATATTGAAAAAAAATTTTATTATGATTTTCTGATCTACTTGAATGTCAAAAGACATATTTAGAAGCGATTTTATTATTTTATGAAATTATGGTTTTAGATAGTGATCATTAGTTTATCAACAACAGTGACGTGATACATTTCCATTATGAAATAATAAATTCTATTAAATAACAAATAATTGTTAACAATTAATATAATAAAAATCCTTTCCCGTGGACTGCAGTTAGATCACCCTCATAAGCAACATAAAGAACTTAAAGCAAATATAACTTTCAGACCAAGGAAATATTTGAGTTTTTTATGGGCATAAATTTCGATTTATTTTTTACTCAATTCACTATGTTTTCTTTTTCAATTTGTTTTTAATTTTGAACAAACAAATTTCAAACACTCTGTATTTATTTGTGTTTGATTTCTAGACACTATACCCATGGGATGTGCCATATTTTTCGAATAAATTCAAAAGAATGCATTCAGAAATCAGGCCTAAAGACTACATGCCTTATCTGTCTCTAGGCACTTGTATGGAAGGCTTGAGTGGACTAATGAAAAGCTTGTACAATATATCCTTGGTCAGCGACCCCATTGAGCACGGCGAAGTCTGGTCCAATGATATTTACAAATTGGCAGGTAAATAGTAAAAAAATATATTTTCAACCCTTAATAGTGCAATTATTCAAGAAAAATCAATGAAACAAATATAAATATACAACCAAATATTTTAAATAGGGTGTCCTTAGATAAATTAAGTCTTACTGCTCGTACATAATTTAGATAATATCTTGAAATCCAAGGAAACCCGTTTCCTGAAAACACCTTGTATATTTTAACATTTTCATTCAATATTACTGAACAATTCAATATTTTATTCAATAAAATATCATTGTTCGTACACATTTGTAATATCTCTTATTTGAAATAACTCTAGTATTAAATATTAGCGTTGATATCTCTTTTAGTATACTTTTGATTATTTAGATTGATATATTTCTTTTTGACTGTGGTTAGGACTCAGTTTTACTGAGGAATAAAAGCTTGACCTTTTTAGTTGAATCCTCTTTTACTAATCACCTTTGCTAGATTCTCAGTCTGACCGATTTCGTGTGATACTAGGTTAGGTTAGGTTGCAGTGGTAGTCCCACAAGGGAACACACGTAAGTCGAGCATTGGCCCTTTGTGATACCACACAATGAAGATTGATTCTACAATGGGAGTCCTACATTTTGGTTAACTCAAGTTTATTTGGAGTAGGGATCTTTAATAAGTACCTGACATCGCACAGGCTCGGGACTGACGGTTTAACGTCCTTCTCCGAGAGACGACGTGCTCAGATTTATCCACCTCCCGCATAAATAAATCGAGGGCCAGGTGGCGATCGAACCCCGGTCCTATCAGTTCAGAGGCGAGTACGTTAACCACTAAGCTAACCTGGTCCCCCTCGTGTGATACTAACATTTAAGAAAACCATAATTATTAGCTAAATCTGGTTCAATATTTTGTATCTATTTCTAGTTGCTTTGTTGGAAAATATAAAAATTGAAAAATTGACGAATATTAAATCTACGAAAGGAAAAGTTCAAATGACCTTTTGAAACAACATAAGGTTGTTATTTTTTTTTGGAATATCCAAATCATTGTTCTTTCATCTCAGTGGTATTGTAGAAGCAGAAGTGTGGCTCATTTAGATATTTCATGCCCTTTTAGCTATTAGCAAACCAAATTACCTCACGAATTCCGAAATTATAAAGAGTCCAACATTTTACCCTACTTAAGTTTTTTAAAATAAGGATCTTTAATCAGCTACTGGCATTGTAAACGACAGTTAGTTACGTCCTCTCTGTAGGTCGATACAATATTTTCCATCTACTTCATAAAAAATTTGCTATCATGGTCATTTGAACCTCAAACCTTCAGTACCATGACAGGCACACCACGTGGCCACACTTGACCCCAGTTCATTAATTTCGGACGAAAGAAGTATAAGATTTCGATATATATATATATTCGTATATCAAGAGAGAGTAGATTTACCTATAAAACGATGAAGTAATAAAAAAGTGTGCGTGTCCTGAATATTCTATCTGTAAGGACGGAATTAACGATATGTTAAGCATCTTTATATATTGGATCGAGGGGGTATCTTAATACTTCTTAATCCGAATTATTACTAAATCACCTTATTACAAATATCGTCAATATTTTATTTTATTTAATCAATATATCCATTCATTTTTTCATTCAATTGAAATTCGCAGGAGCTCTGCATTGACTATTTTCTAGACTATTTCTTTCCAGTTTTCCTCTATTTTTCCCTGGGTTGATGGTAATTACCAAATCAATCTGACTACAGACATTCACTTTATGTTATCGCTATATCCTGCAATCCGAGAGTATAAGAGTCAATATGATGTACTAAAAATGATTAACAATCTATATTTATTAATACTACAGATATTATAATATGATATTATCATAATCAGAGGCATTCAGTTAGGAAATAGTTTAATTTATAGCCGCTGCTGATTATATTGAATATAATATTAAATATTTATTCAATGTTTAATCTTTCAATATTTAAAAAAGATTTTCTATCAACTAATACAATCATTATTTTATCTCTACTTTTTCTTTGCAAACATGATCAACTATGATACTAATTCGCCTTAAGTATGATAAGAAATCAATTATCAAAAAACCAAAATATTTTTTGCGCCATAGTGTGTATAAGCACCACAAATAGTTACGTTATTTAAAGATTAAGGTGGAGGTTTCATTAACAGTGACTAGGGAAGTTCACAGTTAAGATTAGCATCATTTCAATATTCTTTAAATGTTAGTATTATTCATTTCAGCACAATATTTTTTATAAATTGATTGAACAAATTCGTATGAATTTCTGTTTGAAATGGATTTGCATGTCCCTAAATTCAAGGTTTCCTTGTATGCAATGTGAATTATCTTACTCTAAAAGTTGGTGGGAGTTTAAACCTAAGATGATCATCCAGCGGGTGTCGTATTTCAGTTATTCATCATGAGGAAGGCTTGCTGGGCCACATTTATTGTGATTTTTTTGAACGTGCTGGAAAACCAAATCAAGATTGCCATTTTACTATTCGCTGTGGCAGGATGTTGCCGGATGGATCCTACCAGGTATTGTTCAAGTTATCTCTTTATTTTGTTTTGAATATCTTTTGTTATAGCATTCCTTCTAAAATAATACAGCTACACTAATCATATTTCTAAATCAGCTAAAATTATGTAAAATGATATTATTATTAGTACCAAAGAAGCTGTTAATAATATTATGACAATATAAAATCTGAACTGGAACGTTTTCGTCACATCTGGAATAATTTTGAAACTCCTACATTGTCAAGAGCAAACTGATTGTTATTCTATCTTATATTATATCTTAGTGTTATAAGACAGAATCTGTTTCATTTTCCTTTTGACAATGGATGAAATTCAAAAGTAGTAAAAATATAAGAAAAACGTCGGAGGTTTTTATGTTTATAATAGAAATTATTTTATGTGGTATATGTATATACTCGTAATATTAATAAAATTATGAAGCTAAGTATACCCTTTAGATAATTTCAGTTATTACAAAAATGATTTAGTATATTCATCCTTTTTTTTTATCAAATATGAAAACATTCGCTTGCATAGGAGCCTAGAAAGGTCAAACCCCATAAATGTGGTACTTTGGAAACAAAGAACAAATGATTATTCTGCTGGGGAACTAGGATGATTTACGAGATATGAGTAATAGACTGTTTTAGCCGTGACGCCACGTCTAAAATTTATTAATAAGTAAAATTTATTTATTATAACTGGCCACGGCCAGTTATTATTAGGTCTTTTAAATTGTTTATTGCCCTGGTATTCGTATAGAACATCCACAAACCACAGCGACAGCGTTTGTAAGCTAGCTGTACTATTTAGAAAAGTTATGTCAATATTTCTGCACAGTCTTTAGTCTAGTATATTACTTGTTTAAAAACTTAGGTAACAAAGGAGAGCATAATGGTTCCAATTAGTATGTTCAATTGACTTCCATTGTGGAAACAAACTTTATGTTTCAGATATATTTATGTACGAAAATTGATAAAGGTATCTACCGTGAAATAGAATAAACATTGTTAATAACAATCGGTTGAGTTTTCAGATTCAAATCAAACTTTTGAAGTAGACGTTCCGGTTTTATTTAAAGCCTTTTCTATAAGCAGAATTATAAAGTTATAAAAATGAAAAATAATTTTATAAACAATTGTTACATTAATTGTTTTAACTGAATGTAGTGTTAAGGAGTGGATTGTTAGCACACTGTGTATCCTCCATAAGAGTATAGTTTGGCGCCTTTGTTAATTCTGGAGATCTGTGTTGAAAATTTAATTCCTAAAATTATTCTTTGTGAAACTCTAATGTAATAGTTCATGTTTTCCTTGTCTTAATGTATTGTATTTATGCCTATAAAGAATATTTTAATTAATTTATACGTTCTCTTTGAAAGTTTGATTTGAACATGGAAAAATCTATTACTGATAGCCATTACTGATAACAAATAAACTATTTGTTAAATCAGGAAGTGTTTATTTAAAATATTTATTTTCGTGATATTTTATGAGGAGCACTTGAAAATTTACTTGCGACGTTGGACTTAGTATCTGTACTGATTTAATTAAAAGGGTCTCATTTCATTTGTACACTTTTAATCATAATTATTGTCATATTCTTATTTATAGCTTTTTATTATCTGATTTATTTTTAGTTTATTTATACAGTATGGATGCTGTTTCGGGTGATATGTGTAAAGATACCTTGGACCTCATGCTTCTTTAAGCTGTTTTTATGTAGTACAAGCTGGTGTACAGCTTCGTAAAGAATCGAATCTTTAAAAGTAAGTTATTTATGAGTATGCAATTTAAGTGTGCGTAATCTATTAAAGTTAATATGCAAGGAAATTATATATATTGAAGCAAAATTAATATCTGCGTAAAAATATATTTGAGAACAAATCTCGGAAGACCAAAGGTTTCAGTCTGTGGGCTGAACGCTAATTATTAGTTTAGGCATTTCCTATTTATATGTGGAGATTTTTTTCCTTTCATTAAAATTTTTTTCTTTCATTTCGTTAAAATATTTATAATTAATGAATTATAGAAGCGCTTATTCCGTTTATTTACTATATTTGTTGATATTCTACTGTCAAATAGTACTCAGAAAACTGTTGTTATAAATTCTATGTTACTGTGTTGGCATATAGAGTTCATTTATATTTCATTTCCCACAAAGTGCTTGTTTTTGACAGCAGTTATTAATCTTAATGTCAATTTTAAGAATTATTGCTTATCACTTCATGCTATTCAGCAATGTTCACTTCAGTATAACATTGTTATTTGTAGACGCCCGTAGTTGTGGTAATGCTGAATTTAGCTTCTCCTGGTTGGAACACGCCCACTCTTTTAACTCCTTCGATTTTGGACAATTTGTTCCACGAAATGGGTCATGCAATGCATTCAATGCTGGGCAGGACGAAATACCAACATGTTTCTGGCACTCGCTGTTCTACTGACCTCGCAGAAGTACCTTCTATACTAATGGAATATTTCGCCTCTGATCCAAGAGTAAGTATAATTCATTTTACCAAAAATATATATATTTTATGTTTTAATTATATTAGAAAGTTTTATCTTCGGGTTTACATTTTAACTTTTATAATATCATATTTTTCAACTTACATACTAAATTTATTCCAAGAATAAGAATTGTATTCTCTATGAAAATAATCTTAAGAACTTTTCTTGTTCAGAGTTTGAGGCTGGTGCAACTAATTTATAAAATATGACCCAGTGGAAAATGAATCACTGTCGAGAGTTTCTTATGAAACTTTTAGCAGCAGTATTCGAGAAGCCTTTTAATAATTAAAGGAAGCTTTATTAGATTAAGAAATGGCTTATTATGCTATACTGCTACAAAAATGTTTAAATGATAATAAAATATCATTTAAAGTAAACAAAGTTTAAACAGTTCACTATACAGTGTGTATGGTTGTAAATAGTTTAGTAAAAACAATAGAGGGTTCTATACCGTGTAACAAATTATGTTTCTCATCATATTGGAAGCTTCTTTCGACCTACTTTTGATTGCTATGAGTAACGCCTGAATCATGTTCAATGATAAAACCAACCACATTGAGGTACGTGTTTGTTCATGACATCTACAATGATTAGTTTCACTTCAGTACTGTACTGGGAGGGAAAGTGTGGTTGATTCTGGATTGAATGCTTAAGGATTTTCTTAATCGCTTGTTAGTATAGAGGGTAGTGATCTTTAACAAGTACCTGACATTGTAAAGGCTCGGACCGACGACTTTAAATCTTCAGCTAAGGATGACGTATATAACAATTTCTATCATAAAAAAAAACTTGGGTTACGATGAAGATTCAAATCTCAATATCTTAGTCACTAATGGTTAACAACCCGACCCCAGGTACATATTGCATGACATATTGGTGAGGTATTTTACAAAACTTCCCAGTAAATTACTTCTTTTAATAATAACAATGATATCATTACCATCAAATAAAACTCTTCTTAAGACATAGTAATTGCCAATTTTGATAAAACAATATTTTAAAATTTAAAATGATTAATCACAGCAGCGAATGACAATGATTAAGCAATGACAAAGAATGTTTGGTATATTTATTCATGTTATGAATAATAATTTAATTGAAAGGACGATTAATCTTTTAATTGCATAGTTTACTACGTGTTCTTACAATACTCCATGAACTCGTGGAAATGGGCTCTCGACCTATTTGGTGGGCATTATATACAGTGCGAACCACTGTATTAGTGTTCCTATACAACTATTTGTAAGGAAGTAAATAATTATTTATATTAGCAAATTATTATAATGTGATGAAATTAAAAGGGTTCCTTATTTAGTAAGTGTTATGTTTTTCAATATCAGACATGAAAGTAAGTTGTCAGGAGAATAATGCCAGTTGTATTCTCCTTTCAGGTGATTAGCAGTTTTGCTTCCCACTATGCTACAGGTAAGCCCATGCCTCAAGAGATGATCCATAAACTCTGTTCCTCCAAACATCTTCTTGCTGCCTCAGACACTCACTTGCAGTTATTCTATTCAGTACTTGATCAAGACTTACATTCAGGAATCTTTAAATCGCCCAATGAAATCTTAAAAGAAGCTCAAAACAAATACTATCCTCTTCCTCATGTGCCAGGAACAGTAAGTAGAATTAATATAGTTAATTCTCTCTAATGAGTTAACACTCATCACTCTATGTAAACATAATCCTGTAGTGAGTCTACCTAAGTTGTCTAGTCAGTTAATTAATAAATTATTTGTCCTAATTAAAAGGATGAAACACCACAAAATTTAATGCATATTTGCATCGCTGAGTTAACTGCTCCCGTTCTTCTCACGAGTTCTACAGTTTTCTCTTGATTGCTCGATTTCATTTGTTGATTCACACCTTTTTTTTTAGTTGTCATTTATTTGTCAGTTAGAAAGGACGTAGAAATTCTTTGATGCTGTAGTTATTTCTTTGATTGTGATCAGTTTTGTTTGCTGTGATATTTCTGCAGATATATTATATGAACATATATGTATATATAATTTGATTTGTGAACATATTTTCCATCTAATTATTATGTGTGTAATTACTTATTAATGTATATTTATTGTTTGTATATGTACATATACCATATTTTTCTCGTAATAACTGCCTAATCTACCCTCAAAGTCTGACCATTATTTCACCTTTTGTATAAGTAACTAAAATTATCTTCTTAACTTTATTAACTCGTGATCTTTTAGTAGCTGTTTTAATCGTTTAGATGCATTCACTCTACGTCTTCCTGGCCACTACATTATTTAGCCTGCAAATGAATCATCACAATTCATCCTAATTGCTCCTTGAGGAGGCACATATTTGGTTGCTAGTACTGAGATTTGCACCTGGTTTTAATTTGGTCGGATACATTTTTGTATTAAAGTATCCTTATTGTTATTTTCATAATTAATAATTTTGTTAATGATTTTAAATATGTATTTCCTATTTTAATCCTGTCTGTTCATAATTAGTGCATATCTAATGATTCGTTTTCAAATAAGAATTATTATTGTTAGCATTTTCGAGTGTCAGAGGAGTAGAAGCTAATTCTGATGGCTGTTTGTAGGCTTGGGAGCTGAGGTTCTCCCACTTAGTTGGATACGGTGCCAAATACTACTCCTACTTGATGAGTCGAGCAGTGGCCTCGTGGCTGTGGCAAAGGTGCTTCAGAAAAGACCCTTTTAGCAGGGATGCTGGTGAGTCCTACAGACGAGGAATCCTTGGACACGGTGGCTCAAAGCCTGGCACATGTCTAGTGTCGGATTTTCTCAATGTTGAGGTTACTCCTTCAGCCTTAGCTGAAGCGTTGGTTGCCTCTTTGGAACAACCATCTGAATGAAGGTTGAAATATATATTAATGTAAATAGATCTCAAATAGAATCTTTTAGATATGGTTGAAACCAATACTGTGGCATCAGTATTAGTTTTAACGGAAAAAGTTACCTTTCAACATTTATATTAATATTAAACATGGTAAATACCAAATATTTATAACTTCCATTGTTTCATTCCTTTTCTTTTCCTACTTACCCTTTCTAAAAAAATCTTTAAAAGCAAATTAAATTTGCAGCCTGTTAAATTATTTTTAGAAGGTATTTATTTTTCAGGTCTGAAATGTAATGACCTATAGATGATATCTTTTGTATATACTAACTAATGCTAACTTTTGAATGAAAGTCGTCGATGAAAAAATGTTGTGTGCTTCAACTATTCGAATACAATACAGATTGACTATTATGTTTAAAAAACATTCTTAAATGGTTTAACTTATATAATACACTTTTGTGGAAGCAATATTTATACAATTTGTTATGCTAAAATCAATTCAATTCACAAAACTAACTCAAATTATGTTCATAAATTATGGTATTTAATTCAAAGAGAGCATTTCAACATTCGTGTAAATATCATCAGATCGTAAACATGACAAGTAACCAAGTACATATATGTATTTACGAAATACTAAAATTTCTATTTAGAAATGGATCAAAGATTTAACTCCGAATTAACTTTTTTTTTCGTTTTACCTATATAAAGAAACCTATATAAAGGTTTCTTTTTTTAAAAAAATAGATGGGTAGAAGAATGAGTTGTTTTTGAAGTGATGTTGTTTTGGTGAAGTTGAATGGAGTCAATTGTTCTTCATCTCTAAAAAAAAGCCATTAAACCAGTTCATCTATACGGTAGAGTTTTCTTTGTCCTCATTCAAAGTATAGAGGGGCTCACACTACTTACAAATCTAAAATATTGTACACGAACTTTAGTTTTTTTTCCGCAGTGACTCCTTTAGTTCATCATTTGTTGTCTCGTCCTGTTTCTCTTGCCCGATTGAGGCTGTGTTTTAAGAGGTAAAACCTCAAACCTTTCGCTAAAAAAGGTTAAAGGCTGACAGAATATACAAGAAATATCAAATCTCCCACAGTATCCACGAAACAGCACTGAGAATGATTCCTTTAAGACTTAGGGTGTTTTTTTTAATCTTAGCCCGGTTTTGTATAATTAACTGTGTTGACTTGTCCTTCAGAAAGTATTATGCCCTTTTTAAAAATGTTTATTTACAAAAAACTTCATTTCACTACAGATATAACCTAATAATTACTATATTTAATGTAATATTATTCGTCCAATGTTTAAATAATGAAATATTGATAGTAAGACAATAAATGGTACAAAATTTAATTTTATTCAGTCACCCGAAAAGTGGCTGGAAATTACTAGCCGTTTTGTTATAAAGAACGGAAAACTACCTCTACGTACTTCGACAATACTCTAAAATCTTGGAATTCTTAAAAGCGCCTACAACTTGTGTATGTACCAATATGATTTGTTTCAAGATTGCATCATGTAGATTGATTACAACCTTTAGGTAAGCAAACTCCCATGAAAACGTAATACAATTTTTAACTGATAAGCGTTTGCATTTATAGTTTTAAGAATTAAATCTACTTACATATCATATTAATTCATTAAAATATCATCAAATTTCATTTGTGAACATTTAAATAGCAATTTTTTTTTAATCCATTCTGATGAAAATATTATAAGTCAATGATAACAAATCAGTATCTACAGTAGGTTATTGGTTATCCAAAGTTGAGTTTTCAGTTTTTAAAGCTTTATTATATTTTGAGGTAATCAGAATTGCTTTAATATTTTTGTATAGCATACTGATTTTAAGTTGATTTTTCTTAGAAAATATCTCTTTTTTTATAGTTAGCTGTTTTTCGAAAAAAAAAACATTTTATGAAATCATAAATTGGACTATAACGCCCTTTTCTTTCATGTAATTTCAAAAAGTATCCAGCTTGTCCAGGTGTCCAACATTGGAGACGAGCAAAGGTCTTCTTACAAGGATAAAGTAACACAAATATCGGATTAGAAGAGAAGACGAAAAGAGTGCCTTGTTCGTGCACATAAGAAACTGTAATCATATGATTAACTGGAATGAAGCAAATGAATTAATATTTGTGTCTTAGGAAAGATGAAGAAATATTGTGGAAAGTGCACTCATAAAAAACTTTTATGAGAAATTAATGAACAATAGCCTAGGACTTTATAAATTGGATAAAGTTATTATTAGCAGAATAATTAAACAGATGAAGACTTCTTCATCATTAAACATATTCAGGGTTACCAACAATTCTAGAGATTTCAATCAACCAGGTTAACAAGTATTTATTACTTTTTAGTTCACTTGCTCTCTGACGATGTTTGACGAAAGGCCTTAGAGCATTGTTTCCAAATTATTTTCATTGTGGTAAATTAATCAATATATATACACTTTTGCTGTTCGAAATGGACAAATATAGTTCAATGTACATACAAACACAAAGAAACTCACATGGAGAGAGAAAGAAAACACATACATAGTGAGACACATTGCTCTGTGTATCTGAATGTACATTGAACTATATATTTACATATATAAAGGAAATAATTGAAATAACAGAATTATTGTTAAAATATAAGAAAATTAAAGTATTGATAAATATTATTGTTAGAATAATTAATAATTGAGATGAGTCCATAGGACTCTCAGGGGACAAATTTTCCCCTGAATGCCGCTAAGTGGCATTACAGTTTGAATCAGGTGTCTCCTTAAAAAAGAGAATTGCGTGGCTGGCAATGATAAAGTCAATGCTCTTATAAACGGAAGAACTGGGGTGCAGGGTAAGGTAAAAAAAAACCTTTTGTGCCGGTCACTTCCCACGTTTTCTTCATGTGAAAAGTGAAAAAAACCTGGCCTCGTCCTTCCTCGGAGAGGACGTTAAGCCGTCGGTGCCGAGTCTGCGTGATGTCGGATACTCGTTAAAGATCCCTATTCTAAAAACATTTCATTTAGCTAAAATTGAAGACTCCCTGTATAAAATTAACTCGGTAATTTGACTGGTCCATTACTAAAATGAGTGCGAGTTAACAAATGAGCTAAAGTAAGCTAATTACATTCCGCTCCTACAATAACACTAAAAGAGATAGCCTATTAGTGCGGGCATTGGACAACAAAACAACAACAACCAACGGAAGAACTGATTATTGGAACCCAAGCTCAGCTTTGTGTTGGCATATATCTGGACTCTAAGAATTAAGATTAAACACTGTGTCTAAACCACAGTAAGAAATTCAGAAACGAGACTAAGATCTTTCAATCAAAACAGCTGGACTTCGTCAGTCACACTCGAACAGACTGAAGAGTACTAGTTTTTTGGTAAAAGATGTTAGTCTCATTCCGGAATTTATTGCTGTATTTAAGACGTTGATTTTTGTTTCATGTGAATAGAAAACGTAATGTAAAACACAAAAATACAATAAGTGTTTTCGGTATACAGAGAAATGCTGATATATATATCAAATTAAGGTTAAAGAACTGACACAGTACGTCTCGGAACTTTGACGAATCGTCAACAAAGGAACCGCAATGCGTACTACTTGGATACTACTTAACCTTTAATAGTGATTACTTCACTTGGCAGGCTGTAGAAACGTGCACTACCTTCTGAGCGGCTTTCAAGTATGTATACTGCCATGGCTGAATGATATTATTGTGTCATTGAGACAGCTACGTGTGGGGAGAGCACTGCACTTTGCTTAAATGGGCGATAAAGTACCTGAAATGTGATGACATTATGAATTTAATGTTTTTTTTTAGGAGTGAATAGCATTGTTTGATAAGTCAGCTCTGCGCTAGTGACTGCTGTGACCAGGGAACTATTTAGGTTGACAGTGTAGCAGCAATTAGAACCAACCGTATTAATCATTGCAACGTTGAATGATGAAATGCGTGTTTATTTAAATATATTTTTAGAACAAATATCTCATATTTGAACATTTAAATCCAGCTTGGCAGGAATAGTTTTTGTTAAATAAATGAAGCAAGCATGAGCCTCTGAATGTTTTTATGAAGGACATTAATATTCAATCCACGGTCGATAACACAACCAACTTTTATTTAATCTTGCAATTTTGAATTTTTGTGAAGATGTGAGAAGATTATATATGGAGAAGGTGTCAGTGAATATTTTAACACTGTTGATTGCGAAGAGATAAACTTGATTCCTGATAAAATGTTTAATCTTTCTGCTTCATGGTTGGTACATTTATGACATTTAAGTATGTTTAAATTGTATTGTAAACGTATTAACAAATAAAAAGGAAAGGATTACATTTCTATGTAATTAGGCATTCCAAAGGCTTCAGGAAAGTAATAGAATGACAAGAATAAAAAAGTGGAGTCATTTACGAACTACGAGGTGACCATATTTATACACATATTATTCGGTGTACAAAGAAACACAAATAGAAAAAACTGAGTTATATACTGATACCCTGCGCTGAATATGTGTCTAATACTTCTTGAGGTGTCTTTTCGCAATGGTCTCTGGTGAGTCGGTTTGTCGTCACTGAATAAGGAGTATTTAGGGAAGATATGGTTGATTAGTTGTAGTTACTTCTTGGGATGTTGTAAAAAAGTTCTATATGGCCATCGAAACATTTTTTAAACAGTATTATATTTGTTAATATTCTTTTACAATGAATTTTATAAGAAGAAGGAATCGTATTTTCTTTTCATAAAGAAAAATAAATACACAAAAGTTAAAAAAAGATTGGTACTATTAGATCCACTGTTATGGTTATCAATCAGGCGTTTTGAGAAAACGAAGGGTCTTGATTGGAAAGAAAAAACAAGTCTTTTGTGACTGGGAGAAGAATGAGTCAGGGACTGATTGAAGGAAGGAGCTCTGATTATTGGAATTGGCGCATCTTGACCAGACAGAGCGGTGATTATTAAACGCCCGCCTATTGTTGTCCATTGAATGGCCAACTGGCCTTTCGTCTTCTCCTTCTAACCTGCTACTTCAGAAACATCGAAAGTCCTTCCCTGAGTATCAATGCTTAAACATGGTTCTCGCTTCTGCTATTGAGTCTTTTTTGTTATTTGTTATGTTTAACAATATAAGATTAGGAAATATATTTTGAAAACAAAAGATAATATGAAATTTAAAGGGACAGTGTATTTATTTGTTGTGTGCAAAGTAATAATACAGAAATGTCATAAATTCATAGACAAAATGTCGTACAGTAGTGCTAAAAAGACTACACATTTTTACACACTAGTTAACCTCTGTTACTAGACTTTTTGAGGGTTATCTGATCGAAAACTCAACTCTTAATCTAACTTAAATAAATGAATTTTTTCATTTTAATTCCTTACTAAGAGTGTAGGAATTAGATCAGTAGGTTCTAACAAAAATAGGTGAGAACCTCCCGACCTAAATACTACACTTCTTTTAAGCCTAAAATACAAATTTTCGAAAAGTTGGATTGATGAGTTGAATTTCTGACCAGATAACCCTCAAATATGTAGTTAAGTAACAGTGGTTGTTAAGTGTGTTCCGTGACTTATTTATATCACGTTATTCATGAATCGATGTAAATTATTAAGGTTCTTACTCTGCCACGTGTTTACGACCACTTGTCGACTACTGAAACAACAATCGTTACCACGCTGCCGTCCGTTCTAACATACCTTATGTCCTGTAAGATTGGTTGCCACATTTTGTTTTTCTTCTATGCTTTTTTTTTTCAGTTCTCCTGCCCCTATTTGCAGTTTCTTACAGGCGACATATATCTAACTCTCATTTCTATTATTATACTATTTGATGGTAGTTTGAATGTCAATTACATTATTTATTTTAGTTTTTCGATAGTTTTTTTCATGATGCAGCATATTGGTATGTTATATAGATAGATTGAATGATGGAAATATACATAAGGTATTGACTTGGCTTGGTTATGAATTATACTGTACGCGCACCGATTTCCTCTCTTGTCTGCCGGGTTTTTTAACCTACTACTTAAGTTTGGATAATTCTAAATTAAATTTTGCCAATCTTTACTTACCAGTAATTTTGAAAACGTGGTCGACTGATGGTGCCCTCCCTATATTTTCAACCTGAGAAATCCTGGGGATTGGTAATAAATTGGGGATTTCTAATTCAGTATCAAAAGCACCAACATAGATATTTCTATTCCATTCAAAAGTTTACTGATTAAAAAAAAAGTACCGAAAGGCGTATTTGTAATAAGAAAAGATTACTTACAAAGAGTCACCAAAATTCATAAACCAACTATTTTTTTTCTCTAAGTTTGTGATAGTTGCTTTGATGTATGTGAATTGTTAAATAGAACACCGCATTGTATGTTTATCAATTTAATTTTAACTTTCAAATCATCTATTTTATCTTATTCATGGCATGCTGTTTGTGGTAAACTTTATCACAATCGTTTCACCTAGATAAGAATACATTGTTGTTCTTTTGAATCATTCTCTATACTTTTAAAACATGTTATTTGTTTTTTACTATATATCTAGTATACTTATTTTTATTATTATATAAAAGTAATATATGATATAATTTTTTTTGAGGGTTGAGATTTTATGATTGAAACTACTTCTCTCACCAATGTTTCGACATATATTTATGTTACTTTCAGAGCTACATGTTTTTTTAATAATGCTAATTATAAAAGAAACATGTTGTAGTTCTGAAGATGAAATAAATATATGCCGAAACGTCGGCGAGAGAAGTAGTTTCAATCATAAGACCTCCAACTTATCATTGGGTCTATCTGATACGTTTATTGTTTTTCCTGATTATTCAAAATTACTATAATTTTGTATTTTCTGCGCCCCAATTTGAATAACATCATTAATTTTGGGTTAATTTAAAAGAAATATAACATTCAAAAGAAAATCTTTTAAGTTGATACTATAGTGACTCATGGAATTTGTTTACCTTAATCTTTTTAAAATCTTAAAGTTCAAAATAATTTCTTTATTCGAAGCAAAATTCCTTTTTAATCACAATGATAATTGATAATCACTTTTAAATTTAAATAATTTATTTCTTAAGATAATTAATTAAATAATATGTATAGCCATTCCCATTATTTAATATAAATTGCACCAAACGTAATAATATCAAATACGGTAATTATTTATAATATATACAGTTGTTCTATTATACTTTTATTGAATCTGTTAAAAGATAGCCATACAAATTTCATAACTCCATTAACCACCTAAACTTAGTTCACCTTATTGATAACCCATTATTTGAAGTCGCTAATTCTGCTATTATATTTAGGGATTTTATTGAGTGTTTATTAGTTATGGAGTCTTGTTTAGTTTTTGAAGTAGAATTGTATGATTTATTTGTAGATCACAATATTTAAATTGATGCTAATATAACCTGTTCCTTTTCATTAATGAATCACAGTCATTCATAACACCCTCATACATTTCAAATGTTCGTAACTTCTAATCAAACATCTCAATTATATTTTCATTATAATTGATTGCTCACTAATTTTAAAAACCAGTAAGGTAATGTTGAGGGTTGTTACACACCCGATACCTGTAGAAACAAAAAAATAAATATTTGTTTATTTCGACGTCAGCGTTAGAAATATGTTTCAAAGTTTTTGCCTTTGTGAACTCAAAATCAGCGTATAAGCTGAGTTATTGTTTGTAGTAGGTTTCATTACTGCTTTTACAATTTATGCCAAGTAACTTAGGGTCCTAGTAGTATGTAGATTGAGTGGTTCGCATTGAATAAAACAGAATGTGAAATAATTAAAGCAAAAAGTGAAGAGGTTTTGTTAGAAATATGAGTTAGTTGAAGAAAGGCTAGAGTGCAGAGTTAATAAACAGTGGTTTATAAATGGGATTTAAGTGTGAGGGATATTGCGTGCTTGTGAATTTTATTCGCTTGATTACGTGCGCAAATAGGTTTTAACTGGGGAGGAAAGGGGAACAAAGCAAGCAGCTGATGGGTGAGTAACAGACGGTTGATGTGCCGATGGCTTAATGGGGGAGGCTTGCGGTTGGGATAGTTTAGTCTGAGGTGGGGGCGAGACTCGGTCATGAGATGCCCCACTTAGGACTGATCAATCATCCCTTTCTACCGCAGCCCTTAGCTCAAATCTCATAAACCACCCTACTAACATCTTCACTTCATTAAACTCCCATACTTACAAATAGACAAATGACCTCTTACAAATAATAGCTCACATTCCACTTAAGAACTTTTTATTATAAACAACGTCATTCCCAAATGACGTATTGAATTTTACATCAGAATAATTATATATATATATAATAAAGTAATTATGTATACATACATTTATATATCAACAACTAAACCCTAGAAAGATTAAAAATAACTGTTAGTTTGAATGAAAATCTAGCGAAGGCCAATTGTTTTGGATGAAAGATCGTAGTCACACTTGATAATTGTTTACTGTGTTTTAGAAGTAATTTTTATTTCTCCTGTTTACTTTGAAATCTTTTTACATATTCAATTATCAAAACCACAATATAAAATGGGAAAAAAAGACTAAGATCTTTCAACCTTAACAAGCTGTCTCCGTCAGAGCCAAAAACCCAACTGAGTTGGTTCTTAGTAAGAGATTAGTCTTTTTTTCCCATTTCATATTGTGGTTTGATCAGTGATTATTTTTTCACGTGTTTATTGTGAAATCTTGTTATGTATATATATATGATCAAACCAAAATATGAAATGGGAAAATCAAGACTAAGATCTTTCAAACCGTAACAAGCGGTCTTCGTCAGAGTCACGAAGACTCCTTGTTACGATTGAAAGATTTTAGTATTGTTTTTTTTATTTCATATTGTGGTTTGATCATTGATTGTTGTTTCACGTGTGAAATCTTTTACATATATACATGTATATAAAATAAGATTTCACGTGAACAATCAACGTCTAAAAGGCAATAAGTTTTTTCAGTCTTTTTTTTCATTCTTTATTGTGGTTTGGACGTAGATATATATAATCAAAAAATTTTTGAAAATCTTGTTATGTACATATGTATGTGCATTCATAAGCTCTTAGGACGATTTATGATGATAAGTTAACTTAAATGATAGGGATGTTTCACATGGTTAGAAATTTCCTTTTTTCTCTCTCTTTGTTATTTATTATTTTCTTTTATTTATTTGTTTTAGTTATTTATTTATTTTATTTGTTTATCTTATCGTCCAATTTTATTATTATTTTACTGTATATTTTTTCTTATAATTTAATGTTTTAGTTTTTTGTAGTAATATAATTTTTTATTATTATTCTTTTTATATCTGATTTATTTTGGCGTTTATTTTCTTTGATTTTAAGTTATTACTTATACAACTTTAGTTTTAACTTATAATTTATTCTAACCTCCTTCATTATTGGTATTTGAATATTTCATATTTATATTCCTGGATTTTCTTAAGTTTTAGTTGGTTTCTTCTTAATATTTACATTATTATTATTTTTTTATTTTTTATTATTTATAATTCCTCATTTTCTTCAGTTTCACTTATTATTTCCCAGTTCTTCACTCCTTCTAGTTGTTTTAAGAATTTCTTTAATATAACAGTGTTAAGCAAGTTTCTCTGTATACACACATTAGTTGTCTGTCTATGAGATGCATGGAAGAACAGGGAGTTGGAACATCTGAATCTTGAGCAAGCAACATACAGTTGACCATATGAAAACACTTAGTCTAGCTCACTTCAATTTCTGCCGTAGATAGAGTTTGTTCATGCAACTTATTTATCGTCATTACGAAACAGACGCAGACAGGAAATCACAACCGTTTCAATTAAAAGGGTCAGTTGCTAAGTATCAATGAGATGGGGTATAAACACTGACTTCCCAGTACCGCAGCCAATCATGATATCAGCCTTTATGACGTATCTGTGCAAAGCACGAATTTGGAGTCGTGTCTCGTTGCACATTTATGGTGAACTCAAGTTTTGTAAGAGCAAAACTTGTTGGTGCCCCTACTTTAAGTTTTAAGTCATTAGCAGGTAGTCCAGGAGCAGTCATGGGGTCAAGAAATTGGATTGGATAATGAACTCCTTCCTCATCACTAATCAATATTTTTACAGACTTGTAAGTTCTTTCCTCAGCTTGATATAGTGCAATAACTTGTTTATTGATTTTTCTGAATAGATGCCAGATCTTGAACTTTGTTAAAACTTCTTGTCAATTATCTCTTGCTGGTAGCTTAAATGCAAATTAAATTGAAATCAACTAACAATATCTACTTGCAATACCTGTATATTTTTAAAATAAACATGTCTGTGAAGTTAGCCAAAGACAGCTTAAAAGTCCGTTACTTCGCTTTTACGTTGAATTTTCAATCCATTCAAAGCTTAGGTTTTAAGTTAGACCTAGTGTCAAAGTTTCAACTTACTATGTCTCATGGTGACTGAGTTTACTTGTTTCTAAGGGGGATTCGGTTTCTCTAATGTATGGGACGTAAAGATAACTTGAAATGAGTCAGTTCTAAGCAATGTACAGACAAAGCCTTTCTTTTATTTATATAGATATCAACCTGATTACTACTCTGATATGTTGATGAACAAAGTTAAACCAATGCTGAGAGAAAAGCCGTCAAGGATCTGGAAAAGAGGATTTGAGACTAGATATTGCTACGTAATCACCCACACAATGCCAGTTAACCAAGGAACCATTGATAAAAGGCATTTATTTCATTCTTCCTACAAACCAAATTTAAATTTTTCGAGTTATGATTTGTTTGATCCAATCACGGAAGCATTACATTGAAGAACCATCATTAACATCGAGGAGGCCAAAAAATTTATGAAAAAGTGACACAATTAACATAATGAAAACTTTTCATCGGGTATAAAGTGACTAGTCCACCGTTGGGACAAGTGTATTAATATTATTGAAAAATTGTGTAACAGTTAAAAGTCTCATTTCGTAAAAATCCACATTTCATTTTTTTAAATAAATTTGTCTAATTGATTATTTTATGTCGCTTTAATAATTAGATATGTTATTATAACGAGTTACAATATAATTTACACTTATAATGTATATTTTTTTACGCAGATTAATGTGTTACACCTCGTAACATGGGGCTAAAGAATGGAAATAGTTGCCCACAGCTTCAGAGTGTGTATCAGATTGTGTCGCGCGTACAGTGTCTGATCTGTTGAGAGCTTCAGCGGGTATCAGATACTAGCAGATACTGTGAAACACTGGAAAATACTTTCCTCCAGAGCTACAGATTGTACGAGTATTTCAAATTCCATCGTACATAACAGAGTTTCAGTTTCTGCCTGTATCTCTTAATAGAATATCTCTTGTAATTCTGCAGATTCCATCATGTCACTGACAATGGCTTATATTATAAATACATAAAATTGTAGGTTATTGCTCTAAAAAACTGTGGAAACAACAAGTAAGTAGAATATTTTTCTAAATAATGTCTTCAGTTGTATAATACTTATTAAAAATTAGAAGTACTGGAAATTCATTTTTAAAAACAAAATCGTAACAAAAATGTTTATTACAAGAAATATTTGTACAAAAGAAGATATTTAATAACTCTCACTCAAATTTCTTTTAACAATACCCGTTATGACTAGAAACAAATGTACTATAATAGAAAAAAATTGTCTGAATACAGCAATAACACACAAAAACAATAAATACAATGAATACTAATAAAAGTATGATGAATATCTACAATGTATGGAAATACACAAATCTTTCAAGAAATATGTACACTAATGTTCTTATAAAACACTGAAGTGGTTTATAGATTATATATGTATAAATAAGCACATAATATTTTATGTACATTAAATTAAATTGTAACAGGTTTATAACTTGAACAATGTTCTGCATCAAATTCAAATCATTTTCATAAACATCTGTATTTTGAAGTACTTAAAAAATTAATAAATGTCATTCATTTATTTAAATAAATTTAAAAAATATATACTTATGGTGTCAAGTAAAATAATACATTGCATAAATAATTTTTATGATATTTGAAAAACTGAATATTCATTTTTTAGTTACAGTGTAATATATTTCGGTACTATAGCTCAGTGGTCTATTTCAGGAATGACACTCTTGGAGCTAATAGATGAACGTGACTAGTTGAAGTCCAATGGTGAAGCTTAAATCACATGCATGTTTTTTTTTGCAAATTCATATAATGCAGGTCAGAATTCATGACTGAGTCGTATTTCTGGATGTGAAATATTATTCATGTTGTTTGTACGATTTTTTTTTTTTTGTTGCCATTATTTTATGTTTTGGTCATACTTGCCAAATAGTTGATTTTTATATGAAAATGGTCGCAACATTCTTTGCAAATCTCAGGAAGACATCTTAGAATAGGCAGTATTGCACTAGTTTGCAATACTAATGGAATTAACTTATAAGCCATCAGTACCTATGAGAAAAACTGTTGTTAAAACTTAAAAGTTACGATTAAGGAGTCATTAATAAAGTTATTAATTAGTTTTCACAAACTCAAATGAGTTATTAATTTCACCCCACTTTGACAATCTGACATATTCAATTCGCCTATTCAAGTTTATAAAAGTATGTAACAAATAATGACCATATTTTTTTAAGAAAGAAAATATTTTAAGCTAAATGCATAAAGAAATTAATAAATATCACAATAAAAAAATTTATAAAATAATCCTTTCGGGAAAAATGAGTAATATCTGAAGCATGAATTCTACACTCTATGATTTGCAATAAATATACATTTCCAATTTCTTAAATGTTTCTTTCAGTTTTTATAAAAACAACATTTACATGATTTCACCAATATGTTGGTTGTATATACATTAGAATTCGCAAAAAAAAATTCTTTCTTAAAAAAACAGTAATAACTTTAATTTAGAGTTTGTTATAAATTCTATTTCATTCGAGAAGCTTTAGAAAAAAAATGTTTTAATATATATTTTGTAATAGACTTCATGAATATTTTTACAATATTTGCGCTTAAGAACAGATAAAATATTTTTTCTCACTTTTTGAAAGATTAAATATAAAATACTGTCAAATTATATTTAACATTGCAAGTTTCAAAAAGTATTAAAACATTTCTGTAAAAATTGTCATTTCAAAATAATAACTCAAACATTCTTTGAGAATATTAAAGTCATTTATTTATTGAAAAATTAATAAACATAAAATTATTTTAAATTGTTTAATACTTCTAGAATTATTATGAATAAAATGAGCTTCTACTACTAAAATAACCAAAAGAAAACAATTTTTTTAACTGATAGCAATTTATTTTTTAATAATATGATTATAAAAATTTAAAATAATTGTATTTCATTTAGCTAAAGGTTACTATATTTGAATTCCGATAATTTTTATTTAACTAATAACTCTCTCAATTTAATTAATAATTTCTAAGTTTTGTGAAGTTGTTTAAGACCGTTTTTCAAGTTAACTGATGAAACAAAAGTACTTTCTTATTGACTAAAAGTTGACTTAGAGAGAAGTTGTTCTAGTATATGGTGAGGTTAATTGGAAGTAGGACGCTCTGGCTCCAGAACACAAAGGCCGCAGTACGACTGTCCAGGGTACACAAACCCACTTGCTAATGCCAAGTTCCTGAAAATCAAAAAGCAATGAATACATAAGTACTACTAAATTAACTTTGAGAGATAAAACAAATATATTTATGTATGATTATTATAATAATTTCTATTGGCTTACAATCAACTTTGCTATAAGTAAACTTAATATCAAACACTTTGACAACCAACTGATTTTTGTTTTGTTTTAATGTGGCTATATAAACATTTTAATCAGTAAAGCAACATTTGTTTACATATGCTTATCAGTTATAAAAACACTAATCATAGATAACTGTGATAATATTAAAGTTATTAATCTGCAGGTAAAATCTAATGGAACTCGTAAGCACCGTGGCCACAGTATTGTGCATCGCATTGTTGTTATTAAATTCAGTTTCACATTTTCAGTTCTTTAATGACCTTTATGAACATACATAGAAAAGTATCCTTCGTTTATATTAGTTTTAGGTATGATTTGATAAAAACATTACTCCCAATTCATCATTTGAAGACATAATATTCTTTACTAATTTAAATTCAGTTGGAAAAATTTTTTTAAACTATATTGGAACCAATTGTTTTTTGCTCCGTGAACAGCAGAGGTGTGTAGTGCAAAAATGGTCGAAAGTGCAGAAGTTTGTTTGCTATCAAAAATTCCCAATTCTTCTCCTCTCTTGGACAAAATGTGTTTTTAGATAAAATTTTTTCTTCTAAACTACTAACTCTATAGTTTTGAAATACGGCGTTAATGGCACATGAATTGGAGTATTATTTTTTTAAATTTATATTAACTAATGAAGCGATATGGTATAATTTTTTCAGAAATTATTTTTTTAAATAAAACATTGAACAGAAAATTAGCAATTTACAAGAAACATATATATGAAATTACAATTACTGGAAAGTGTAATAAAGCTATAAAACTAAATATTCATCGCGTACTAATGGATTACCTGCTCTACTTGTTGGATGTTTACATTTATTTACATTATTTATACTGACTTTTTTAAGTGAATCGACTGAAAAAATTGATATTTAGAGGTTGAAAGAAAAAATTTGAAATGATTCGTTGAGTTAATAGGAGATGTAATAAGAATAACATTTTTTCATGTAAAAACTCAACTGGAATGAAACATATAATTTCTGATGCTGTCCAAAGTATAATGTACTAGTCCAACAAGATGTTTTAAACAATCTATATGTTGCACCTTGAAACAAAACTTAACATCACATTAAATTTTCTTGTCTTTATGAATTACATTATCTTTGGTAATATTGAAGAATGTTGAATGGACTCATTTGTTCTATATTACAAAATGAATAATAACTTTTTAAGCTACTTCTTCAAGTAGTCAAGAAGTGTACTTATGTTTACTTATAGTAAAGTTGAGTGTAGGCTAATCCAGATTTTTCATGATGAGAATATTGTAGACACATTTGCTAAAAACAGTAGACACATTTGCATGTCAACAATTATATAGCTAACGATTTTCATTACAATTTCTCAATGAAGAGATTTGCGAGTAATTACAACATTCTTCATACTTAACATCACTTTTTACAATTATTAGAATGACTACCTGTAACTTTGATTCTAATTGTGCATCTTCCGTGAATCCAATGAAGTTTAATCTTCAAGACACCAATTACAAATTCTTCAGATGAATCTATTTTAATCCTCTTTTAAGTAAATTTTATAACTATGTGTTTGTGTTATTCAAGCTTTTCATACTAGAATTGTATAATAAAATGTTAAATTAATGCAATGGTTCTTTGTCTGAGACAAAGGACTTTCTAGGACGGGCTCCATGGAAATAGCTTCATCTGTATGAGGGGGCTAGATCAAAAATGGAGCGGTGACATTGAACTAGATTTGAGAAAAGAATTGAACATACCAATTCACCACATTCTGAAATAGAAGCAGCCTAGGAAGGGTCCAGTGCTTTAAATGAAAAAATGAGTTGAAAATTTATAATTCTATTGCAATTTTCTTTAATGACTTAAGTTTTTCTTTGAACAGAAGTAACATAAATTGCTAGGTATATTGCATTTTCAAACAAGCTTATTAGAGAGACTAGAAGCCCTACAAAAGTAGTGTAATAATTCCTTTGTTAGAATAAAATTATTATCTTGGCAGGTTGCTTGAGTGTTATGCAAGAGTTTCTTTTAAATCCAATTTTACTCTCTAGACAGATAGTTGTTCTTAAATCCTTGTTAAAGTGATGTAAGGCTTCTTAGTGATTTGAATTCTATATTTATGCATTTTAAAATGTATATTTATGAATTAGTATTTTGATTCTTCGTGATGCATCATCAAAATGGTGGAAATCCAATTCCTGAAATATTTTGAAATTGATTTCACTGTATTGATTTTATTGTACAATATGTTCTGGTTTGACAATTTTTGGGTTAGATTGAAATGATTAAATATTGATATCTGTTTCATATCAGTCGTTTGGTTTCAATAATGAGTTGTTTATGACGCTCTATAATCTGAAGTGTCTTACACTCATCTTTACTATAAATAAACATAATATCAAGTTTTATAATATTATATTTATTATATTACATATTATAATATTAAGTTTTGCTTTACTTAATGCGGCTATACATACATTTTAATCAATGGGTATCATTTATTTATAATCATATGATCAATATGATTTATTCATACAATTTCAATTATTTGTAGCTTTAATCATTTTATCAGTTACAAGA
Source organism: Hermatobates lingyangjiaoensis (assembly GCA_026182355.1). Taxonomy (NCBI): domain Eukaryota; kingdom Metazoa; phylum Arthropoda; class Insecta; order Hemiptera; family Hermatobatidae; genus Hermatobates; species Hermatobates lingyangjiaoensis. The sequence continues at coordinate 635,084 of JAPFBL010000035.1, read as the reverse complement.
AACGTGAAATCATTGATTAATCTATAATGTTATTAAATATCAAACTAAGGCCTGAATCTCATCGGACTTGTATTCTTAGCATTTATACCTATCATATTGTGCATTCTACTGTAACAAAATTTACCTTTATATTTTCAGTTCTTTAATGACCTTCATAAATGTACATAGATAAGTATTCTTCACTTGTACGAGTATGGTTTTAGGTACGATTTGACCGAAGTTTTTATCATTTCCATTGATATTGGTTGATATTTATATATAATATGATCAAAGGTGATCTATTTCTTCTACACAGAGTCTGCATTCTTCGTCTGATGCAAAATTTAGTAGTAAAGTATCAAATTTCAAATATATGTACTATATATACTTTTAAAGTTTCCCTTTGATGATATAGTATTTATTACTAATGTAAGTAGAGTTGGAATGAGATTTTAAACTAAATATAACCCTGCTTATCTTACCATCTTTTAACTACTTTCTTATTGATTTATTTCTCAGTTCCACTCCTGTGAAAGTGAAGTGAATACAGAAACTCCAAAAGAGTGGATCCTTTACTAACTCATTCCCTAGTATTCTATTGTTTCCAGGTACTCAGATGAATAAAACCGCACTACTTCAATTACTAATAATTACTCTTCATATGAGACTAGAAATATATTTATAAAAAAATACATGTAGAAATATAGTATATTTTTTATTGAAATCAGAAAGCATGAGATCCAAGTGATGATTGTGTTGACTTTGACTCCCCCTGTAAAATAATAATATATGAAAGGCATTTTATCTAACCAGTATAGAGATGAAACTATTAATGCTCGATTTTATTAATATTTTTAAATACTTTTTCTCCCATAGAGGTCTTTTAATTTCGAAAGAAAGAGAAAATTAATAATTGTTGATATAAGTGTCTAAGTGGTAGATGTTTATTAGTCTTTAAAATTGGAGTTAGTAGAAAGAGTGATTGTTTTAGTTTCACTACATACGCTTGTTTTTGTATACCACACAACTAATGCATATGGTTTCAGCGGTTTTACCAGAACATTAATAATACTACTGTAAAGTCAAATTAAAGATTTCACGTTGAAATCCTATGTTCTATGAAATAACCTCTAACAGTAGAACATTACTCTTGTGCTCTTAGCACATCAAAGATTTCACGTTGAAATCTCATGTTCTATGAAATATCCTCTAACAGCAGAACATTACTCTTGTGCTCTTAGCTGTGGATCTGCTACACAGCTTATTCCTTTTCATCAATCATCTAAAGACCTTCGAAAAATATGCCCGTAACTATGATAGATTTAGGTTTTTTTCTCCTCATGCAGATATATGGACTATTTTAGGTACATTTGAACCCAGACATTTCTCCTTTATCTATCTTTCAACAATCGGGGGAGAATACTGCATCATCTGGAAAGCAGTAGTACTAAACATCACTCTTCTTCTAATAAAAGGTCTTCTGCATACCCTCGCGCGTCATAGCCTTTGTTTTATAGAGTAATCAGTACGTCATCTATAATTAATCACAAGAATGGGAGCGACAGAACTCCTCCCTGAGAATACCTTTCGTGTTCACTACTGTGGTCAATCCAGTACTTACACTAATTATTCATTTACAATATTACTATAATATATTCTATAGTTTATGGATTAACTACTATATACATTTAGTAACATCTATTGACTCGAAAGAGTCTATCATGAGCTTTTTCTGTATTCAATAACTAAACCAAAATAAATCCTTTAAGAGTTCAAAATGTTTCTGTTTTCTCAGAAAAATGTTAGATTCATCAAATCATCAAAGAAATAGCTTAAAAATAGCATCAATTTTTTAATAAAGAATGAAAGAGTACATTTCCTACATTTCAATATTACCCAAAGACAATGGGGTCAATTAAAACACCAGGAACTATATCTAACAATAAGTTTTGTTCAAAGGTACAACGTGTAGACTGATTAGTTTGGTTTGCCGAACACTTTGAAAAGTATAGCATACCATTGAATGCATCAGAAAATAATGTTTTATAGGAGTTATTTTTTGACATTTAACAATTTTATTCATCTAACATATATTAATTCATTAAAACGTTTCTCATTTTCTTAAATGAACCTCTAAATAACAATTTTATTTTATTAAATAAATGTAATAATAAATGTAAATAATAAATGTAAATAAATCTGACAAATACAGCAGGTGATTCATTATCCTATGACGAATTTTCAGTTTTTATCGGTAAATCGTGCTTTTAAGTAATCAGAATTTTATGAACATTTCTTATGGATTACTAATTTCAGGTTTAATTTTTTGACAAAATGTAGCACTAGAAATGATATGTTATTTAATCAAAATGTTCTTCAAACGTTTTTTCTTTCAGTATAATAGGAAATAAATGAGACCATGACAAACCATTACTGTCCAAACTACCGAGGAGTCCTACTTTTGCCAGATCTAAGATTATCATTTAAAAATAAAAAAAAAGGTATGTTCTAATCTGTTTTGAAGGTTTATTTTATTAATGGCTCATGTTTTAATAAATAAAAGAAACAATCAGATAGTGGTTGAGTTGCGTGGACAATGAAGGGGGTGTAACCTGTCTGTAAAACATCCCCTAATGGAGAGCCACCCTTCTTGAGCCACTCACCCTCTCTTTAATACTTGATCACATAACAATCAGAGTTATCTGTTGATCTAAAACCCTCGTTAGAGCAGAATAAAGGACTTAGGGAAGGGGATTTCAATAGGTAAGTGGACTTCAGAGGTGCTCAACTGATAAACTCTACGAATTACGTCATTTTTTTAATATTACGCCAATAGTTCATTAAATTTTTTTACTTGTTATACGGATTCCAAGTTACAATACAAATCAAGTTATATAAATAGGCATAATTTCTATATATAAACATATAATTTCTTGCTAAATTTTTATAAGTTTATTTTGGATTATACAATTAGATTCACTTCAATATATTGACATCGTCGTCATCGTGATGAGATGTTTAAAATTATGTTCAAGAAATTGAGAGTGGAAATTTTGGAAATTTACCAGGAAAACTCCAGTTCATGTTTACATGCTTTCTACGTTTAGATTTTCTTTAGCCACAATTTTCCGCTTCTATCCCTTTAAAACCTCTGTTCTTATTAAAACTACAAATTCATAACATCACCTTCAAAATAATAATTTCCATCCCGTTCATATTAAGAAGGCCACCCCGATATATCTGACAATATGTATTGACCTTTGAAGTAATCTCCAAGACAGTAAATTTCACCACAACCAAATGAAATAAAAATTGTACAAATGGGTTATCAACCTAATTTAACGATACTCGTGTTACACTGCACCGAGATGCTGCCGCGGTCTGCATTTAAAATGGATCATACTGATTCAAACTTTTTCAACTATTGCTTTTTACTGGTGGCCACTAACTTGACACTGTTATTAAAGTTCATTATTTTACACTTCTTTTTCTCTTCTGCTGATTGGATTTTTTATAAGTCTCCTTCTGTATCATACCGTAAACCTCCCAATATCAAAAGTATTATTCCATATATCTCCAATGTTTTTAATAATTCTAAATCAATGAATCACTCTAGATGTTGAAGCTGCCAAACTTATCAATCCCAATCCATGTTTATCTCCATCCTTAAGAATAACACCTTCCCTATAACCATTCAAACTACACGTACTTCCCGAAAGTCCCTTTACAGATTAGATTGCTTTAGCTTCCACCAATGTGAGCTTAGTGCCATAGTGCTCTGGCAAAACTGACCCGAACTTGGATTCAAGACTTCAATAAACATCAATATATCAATACATCAAAATATCTGACACTATATCATTCTTATGGTAGATAAAGGATGAATATATTCCATTATTATTTTTCAAAATAAAAATGAAAATGAGATCTGGATTGTGTTTAAGAACTATGCGATGATAACGTGTTGTTTTATTGAGGACATTATTTAACGTTAACATGAGCTTGACTTCTATAATTTCTATTGATTGTATTTTCAGTAGATGGTGTGCAGATAGATTATGTAAAAGAGGTCGAGTTGAATATAAAGCATATTGTTATAGGGAAAGCTTTATTCTGAATGTGCAAGCTTCTCTTCACCTCGCCTGTATACCTGAACAATTTTTCAGATTCTGCAGATAATGTTTATAAATTGTAGGAAATAGATTAATATTTAAAGACACATTGAGAAAGCATGCTTAAAGTTATTTTTTTTTCAAATTAGTCGAAATAGATAGGTAGAAATTAAATTTTGATGATAATGACCGGGTTGAGTTTAATTAAAAACTGATAATCTGGGAATTAGGGCAGTGCTCTGATAAGGCTTGGACAGGTGAACAGACAAGGGGTGTATGCAGGGGTGGTGTGACGTCACGACCCAATCATGCCTGCACGACACTATTGGACAACGCAGCAATCATCCTGTAACACGGACATTTCATACTCCCTAACTCACGAATCTAACAGACTCACAATTATTGGTTTTCTACCCTATAGAGAGTGGGAGAGAGAGAGTGAGATGGGGGGTGGGGTATAATACGCAGGAAGCCGATAATTCAGATGACCTGAAAAACACGAACTATGTCTGACTATTAAAATCATAAAATCCCGAACCTTCCATATTCTGGACTATCTGATATACCGTTTCTCAACCATGTTGAGTAAGATATATATATAATCGAGTATATTATCAAACCACAATATGAAATGGGAAAAAAAGAATAAGGTTTTTCAACCGTAACAAGCGTTCTTCGTCAGAGTCAAAAATGCGAAGAATGTGAGTCTCTTCAATGCGAAGAGTGAATGCCCTCAACGGTATAAAGACGCCACTATCTGATCCCTCATCCACAAAACGTACAAGACCACCTCATCCTGGGACCTTTTTTACAGTAATATTTCTTCAACCAAGCAAGCGCTAATAACAATGGTTACTCAAACAAATATTTCGACTACATTCTAAGACGATACCTGGAGAACAGATTCACCTCAGACAATAAGAGCATAAAGACAGGCACAAACCACAAAATATTCTACAAGAACCAATATACAGATGAATATAAAACTGATGAACGTGTCTTGAAAAGTATCATAAAAAGCCATGTTAAATGTATTAAGCTTGAGGATAGTTTGACCCTGATAACCTACTACCAAAGCCCTTCAATAAGCAGTTTAATAATGAAAAATAGTCCCAGTGTAAAAAAATTAAACGAAACAAGTCTTGTGTATGAGTACTCATGTAATATCAGAAGGAGCGAGGCCCGTAAAAGCTTATTTGTAGCAATGACCAAGACTTCATTATCAAGAAGAATTACGATGCACCTTTCTGCCCGCGCGCCAAAATGCCATACAACAGCACTCAATAAGACAAAACTCACAAGAGAAATGATCGTGAATTCCACGAAAATTATCTCTAAAGAAAGAAACCATGTTAAATTACAAATATTAGAAGCATTAATAATTCAAGAAAAGCAGCCAGCCATAAATATCCAACTTAATAATTCTTGTTGAATTTTAAAACTATTTTCCAACAGGTCAAACCAGATTAGCCAGGTAGTAGGTGAGTCCAACCACCCTACATTAATCCCCCATAATGCCCCGTGATCCAGAGTGATGTCTTGTGAACATTCCAATAGTAATCCACCTCTCTCTATATAAACTAACAATCCTACTATTATTCTCATTATTGTCCTGATGATGAATGTGGTACATTCGAAACATGTCGACTAGCAATATTGGTGATAAGCTTTATAGTTTTAATGAAGAGACGAGGAAGGAATTCCGGAAACTGGAGAAATTGTACAAGAAACAGAAACAAGCCAAATATGGGGTGTTATTTAACAATATATGTTTAAATGAAGGACTGCTTCCAACTTTTACAAATATATATATATATATATATATCAATGATCAAACCACAATATGAAATGGGAAAACAAGACTAAGATCTTTCAATCGTAACAAGCGGTCTTCGTCAGAGTCAAAACCCAACTACTCTGACGAAGACTGCTTGTTACGGTTAAAAGATCTTAGTCTTGTTTTCCCATTTCATATTGTGGTTTGATCATTGATTGTTATTTCACGTGTTTTTGTGAAATCTTATATATATCTATAATAAAAGACATGGGTCTGTTTTTCATTCCCATTGTGACTGAAGTTTTAATCAATTACCTAACAACAAAATGCTATTAAACTAATATAATTAAATGAAAGTCATCAATAAGATAATATAAAAAAAGTGCCAACAATGAGTTGTGAAGCACACGTTGCAACTAAAAATAATTGTTATTAAAAATATATTCTAGTTGCTTTGCCTAGTTCGACTTTTACCTTACGTGATAAACTGAGAGTTGGAGATTCATTTCTCACAGAGGTAAGGCAGTGTTACCAGGATTGCATTAACAACTTGGAATGCAAACTTCATTGTCTAATCACTAAATCATTCTCAACAACACATACCTTCTTTTGATATTGACTCAGCCTTTGGCTCAATAAAGGACAACTTGTCGAGTTGTATTTAAATTGGTATTTAGAATTGACTATTGGTCCATTTATCTAAGTAAACTTGGTAGACAGAAGTAGGAGTTGTTAAGTTTTAAATGTCAGTCAAACAAACCAGAAACGGGGTCTTTTTGCAAAAACCCGAGCAAATCGTACTTTATTACAAATAGAGTGCAAACATTATTTTAATAAATAATTATTAGAATATAATACTGAAATTACTTTTGATTATGAATGATTCAAATTCATATTTTACACATAGTGTCTCTTTAGTGTAGTGTTATAAACAATTTTGACCTATCGTTTTCAGGCAATATTTCATTATGAATGAGTCACTTATTAGGCCAAAATGGATTCTAGGAATTCGTTTCCACTTAAACTACTAACTCTAGAGTGTTGAAATTTAATATTGTTATGAAACAGACATCAGCATTATATGAAAAATCATCAAACTTCTTTAACAATGGAAAAGTAAGTTTGTTAATAAAATGTAAAAAAAAATTGCTTGTGAAAAAAGAAAAAAACTGAAATAAGTAACGCTCTTTACCTGTATTGCTGGTCGAGTTGTGCCTTTTCTATTCGTTTGTCTTTCGCTCTTCGGTTTTGAAACCAAATCTTGATTTGTGTTTCAGTAAGTCTAAGAGCCTCTGCAAGTTCAAATCTTCGACTTCGCGAGATATACTCTGATCTGTGGAACTCGAGTTCGAGGCGCAGTGTCTGTTCACTGCTGAAGGATGTTCTTTGGCGACGACCTCTTCCTTCCTTGCGTCTTCTCCTGGCCACTGTAAAGAGAAATGTTTAATTTTTTATTCTTACAATTAACAAGAGGTATTATGGTAGTTACACCAAAACTAGTCCTTTAAGTATTAATGTGAACTTGGATCTACTAAAAAATACGCAGAACACAACACTTATTACGATCATTTATTTACGAAGGGAGTAATGTTTAGTTATATTAATTCCGGTTGGACCACTGTTTATATATTTTAAAATATATATATTCAATAACAACACCCATCAAACTACAAACAAAATAAGTAGAATACATTACATTCAAGATTACTCCACGGAAAGGAACAGAAACTGTTGCTGCCTAGGATCCGAGAGGCCCAATCCTTCTCATGGCGGCGAGAGTCGAAATATAGAACTGCTTGTAGCAGTTTCTTTGTATTTTGTTTTTTCAGTGTAGTATATATATAATTTGAAAAGCGGTCCAGGTTGCCTTTAATGGTACAGTTTTTAAAATATCACTTCTTTTTCTATGGATAAGAGTTAAAGAAGTCATCACAACAGAGACTCTCTCTCTTTCTCATATCCTCTACCAAATAGTTTCTACATCTTTGGTTTCAGTTTGTATTCAACTCTGACAAAGACCGCTAGTTACGGCTGGATGATCCTTGTCTATTATCTAACTTCTTATTGTGGTCTGTACGTTGATATTTATATGTATATATATATATTTTATATATACTCAAACACTGAGTGTTTCTTCAAGACCATTCGACATCCAGAATAGAAGGGGTCTTGTAGAGATTTTAACGATAACAGGCTTTAAGTCACCTGAGTTTCTAAGCAACCTTAAAGCCATTTTTTGCAATAATTTAGCTATTCTTAAGGATGGATCACCGATGTATGGGATCACCACCCATGTTTGTGTAACTTCTGTAGAGGAGCTGATTGGGGGGAATGCCTGGCTGGCTTATTACGATCATTTATTTACGAAGGGAGTAATGTTTAGTTATATTAATTCCGGTTGGACCACTGTTTATATATTTTAAAATATATATATTCAATAACAACACCCATCAAACTACAAACAAAATAAGTAGAATACATTACATTCAAGATTACTCCACGGAAAGGAACAGAAACTGTTGCTGCCTAGGATCCGAGAGGCCCAATCCTTCTCATGGCGGCGAGAGTCGAAATATAGAACTGCTTGTAGCAGTTCTTTGTATTTGTTTTTTCAGTGTAGTTATATATAATTTGAAAAGCGGTCGAGTTGCCTTTAATGGTACAGTTTTTAACAATATCACTTCTTTTTCTATGGATAAGAGTTAAAGAAGTCATCACACAGAGACTCTCTCTCTTCTCAATCCCTCTACCAAATAGTTCTACATCTTTGGTTTCAGTTTGTATTCAACTCTGACAAAGACCGCTAGTTACGGCTGGATGATCCTTGTCTATTATCTAACTTCTTATTGTGGTCTGTACGTTGATATATTATATGTATATATATATATTTTATATATACTCAAACACTGAGTGTTTCTTCAAGACCATCGACCAGTTGTGGTTTGCCGTGGTCTGCCTGTAGAGCAACTCGTTTCTATCCTCCTGATCACGAAGCCATCGAAATATAGTAGTGAGTTTCTCTTACTTTTCAGTGTGTTCTTTATTTTAAAGTAGTTTATATATATATATATATATATATATATATATATATATATATTAAATTAAATTAACCGCAGTCTCGGCATTCACGATCTTAAGACTGAGAGATTCGATCCTACGAATTAACCTCCTATAGGAGGTTAGTTCGTAGGATCGAATCTCTCTTTAGTTCTTTAAGATGTGAATGCCGAGACTGCGGTTAATTTTAATGATACTTGTTTAAAAGAAGATCTGCTGCCTATTTATACCAATATATAAATTAATTTACATAAGGAAACTCTAATATTTGATGTTGGATTAAAAATAGAGTTATTAACCGAAAGAATGTTACAACTGAATAATTTATTCTTTACACAAAGTAATAAGAACTGTGATATTTTTATTTTACTCTAAGTAATCATGAACAAAATCCATCTTCGGTTTTTGAAGGATTTAAAAGTTTCACGAGTTCTTGTGAACACATGTTTAATTTAATTTATTAAATTTCTGGATAGTTTTATTTAATTGCTATATATATATATATATATATATTTAAATAAAATAAGTTCAAAACGAAGGAAACACACAGAAAGACACAGACATAACTCACATCGATATTTCGACCATCGTCGTCATCAGGAGGTGTGAAGAGCGAAGAGTCCCGCAAGAAGGCAGAGCGGGATATATATATATTGTGTATATATATATGGTTTTGATTTCTATATGTTTCTTTTTCTACATTGAACTATATTTGTCAGTTTTGGATAGTATTTCCAACGAAAAAGTGTATATATATATATATATATATATAGTAGGTGTGTTCTCTAATCGAGGTTCGGTCAATTTTCCAGGATAAAAAAACAAACTCTCGTTGCCAACGTTTCGGTTTTATTTAAAACCTTTTTCATAGGCAGAAGTAAGAATTTTTTAACTAAGAAAATGAAATTTACATTATTTAAAGGAACAACAATGTTAACCGGACAAAACATTCGACTAGACTAAACTTCGACAGTCTAGTCGAACGTTTTGTCCGGTTAACATTGTTGTTCCTTTGAATAATGTAAATTTCATTTTCTTAGTTAAAAAATTCTTACTTCTGCCTATGAAAAAGGTTTTAAATAAAACCGAAACGTTGGCAACGAGAGTTTGATTTTTTATCCTGGAAAATTGACGGAACCCGATTAGAGAGCACACATATTCTATCAAACGGTTGATATATTATTGAATCTGTTATATATGTATATATATATATATAAACAACAATAAATTATCGACCGTAGGACAGATATACAACATTACTTCTACATTTCAAATTTATACTTAAGCTTTACTTTAAGCGTAAAGATAGCTTCAAATATTGATATTATTGTTTTTTCACAGAAACGGACCACAAAATTTTTACTTCTAATTGCATCTTTTTAAAGATATCTTAATGCTGACCGTACATATCTAAATTTGTTCCACAATTATAAGGTTGAATATTTATGGCATTACAAATCTTGATATTAAGACAATTTTTTTTTAAAGTTACTTGGTCATGTGATAGTAGATTAAAACAACACTGCGAACCCATAACCTTGGCCTATCAGCCACGTGCGTAATCGTTTACACAGAATAGAACAAAATACACGCACCTCCTTCTATCCAATCCCCACCAGACACACACACACACTCACTGCCCAACAACACCCACCCACAACACACACACAGACACGTATATATATATATATTACCAGAAAGGTGGAAAGTCATATTCAGAAAGTTAGAAATATTCACTCGCAAAAAGGACAAAAATAAAAATTGGCATAATTTTTAACAAAACAATGATCAATCAAATCAATTGATTCCTCTCTACCTTATTTTCTGTGACCGGGCGCGCATGCGGCAACACTGTTGGTCTCCAACCGTCTCTGAACCAGTGCGCTTGGTTTCCCTCTCTTATCTCTCCTGAAGACGGTTTAAACCGAAAATTAGAGACTGCAAGTGTGTTCTTTTGATTTCTCTATGTTTCTTTGTCTATATTGAACTATATTTGTCCGTTTTGGATCGTATTTCCAACCAAAAAGTGTGTATATATATAGTAGTATAAATAGGCAGCAGATCTTCTTTAAACATGTGTCATTAAAGTGTGCCGCAGTTCGGCATTCACGATCTTCAGACTGAGAGATTCGATTCTACAAACAAACCTATATTATATTATAGAATATAGTAACAAGTCAAAATCCAGGCATATTATTTCCTAAATACTGTAAAATTACTGTTATTTAAGCCAAGACAGTTGAGTAATTTATTTTTTAAACGTGAAATAAATTGGTTTATCCCACTTCTACTTTCATATATTTATATATGGAAAAATTTCAATCCGAGATTTTCATGTGTTTACTCGATCTGATGTTCTCTGAGTCCTTTTTTGACGTTGTTGATTATATTTCCATATGTGTTTGTAGTAAGACTATAATTCACTTCGTTTGACGAATCAAAATCTTATTTTACACCAAAATAACCCCTTTAGTGATTATAGGCATTATTTTTCTAAACTACTAGTTTAGAATCTTGTAATTTTGGGATCATTAAAAAAATAATAATAGCTGTAACTAAAATAACATTTCAAATTTTTCCAAGGATCAAAAAGGTCAGTTTTGTATTAGTATGCAAAAATGTTGACTTATCATTGAGTCACAGAGCTCGTAGTCAAGATGCTGGTTATAACATTTGGAAGATTGCAATAAAATATTACCCAGAGATAGCTCTTACTAGTGGCCAACGATTATACTTTTTTGTTAATATTATTTCGATGATACGGAGTATTACGGTACATTTTATGAATTCAAAAAAAAATCTTTCTCTAAACCACTAACTAGAAGAATGAACTTGAGAATAATCTAACTAAAATTAGTATGCTATAAACATAATTTCAAGACATTCTGAGTATTGTGAATGCTAATATAGCTGTAGAAAAGGGAAACTTAGAATTATAGCTTCCTGTATTTATTAAATTTGCTTGCATTTTAAAATTATTTTATTACAATTCAGTGAAACATATTTAAAGGTCATTTATAGTTATAAGTATAACTTATAAGTCATAAGTTAAATATGTTATTTAAAGATTATTAAATAATTTCGAAGATATTTTGAACAGTTAATACGTGATGCAAGAAGAATAACATTCTTAATACTGTGATACTATAAATTAATACTATAGTATGATAATCAACCATATTTTATGATAATTACCTCTCTACATAAAATATAGTGAAGTTAAAGTATTACCTTCCTGTCAAAACTTTAAAAGCGAGTTCTTAACGGAAATACATGTTTTGAGGTCCATTGAGTCCAATAAATAAAGTTTTGGAAATAGGTCTGTTTACGTGTATTAGTAGAATATCTCAAAAAGGAAGCAGCCTATAATCACCGAATTTGATATTTATGTTCCTGTTATCGCTGAAACGATTTTAATTAAAATCTCTTTGATTCTGGCTTTTTAGATGGTGTTAACACATACGGCATGCGATGCACCTAGATATTGTTATTCATTATCAAAAAAGTTCACAAAATTAATTTCTAATGACTATAAACGAACTTTTAAAGGGCTCTTGCTTGCATTGATGGGGATATTATACATAAGACAGTAGAATGTATATATTAATATTAAATGAGATTAGAATACATCAAACAGAGGAGAGGAATCAAAGCAAGAATCTTGTTTGGGTAATAATAAGTGCATAAGCATTAACAAAACTACTGAGACACAACTAGCACTACCCTGACAAATCTGCTACCGTTCATAATCAGATAAATTAGTCACATGGCATCTCTCACAAGATTTGTTGACGGTCTATTCCACCGTGTGATGGATGATTGATTGTCTGACGAAGGTGTTGTAACCAGTATACATAGCGAACTCTTAAACAAATCTGATTGTCATATATCTAGTTCTCAGTGTGTTCAAGAACCTTAAGTTTTTTAATAATATTTTAGGATTGGAGGGGTACTGTTTAGTGCATTATGACAAAAAGCTACTCACAAGTAAATGATGAAAACTACTATTACTCACTCTTACTCTGATGAAAACCACTTGTTTAGGTTGAAACTTGTTGTTCATGGTGATTCTTCTGAATTCTTACTGTGGTTTAGAAGTTTACAGTATATATATGTATATATATAAGTTTCACGATGAATCACAAACACAGAACTAAGGAACAAACACACTTACTGTCTCTAATTTTCGGTTGAACCGTCATCAGGGGAATTGAGATAGGGTCACCAAGAGCACTTGTGAAGCGACGGTTGGAGACCAAGCGATCTTGGTCTTGTTTGTTCCTTAGTTCTGTGTTTGTGATTCATCGTGAAACGTTTGTTGTCCATTTGGATCGTTTTCCTTTTTACGGAAATATATATATATATATATATATATATATATATATATATATTACATATATATTACATATATATAACATACATATATGTTGACGGCAGATCTCTCATGCATACTTTATTGAAAGTGATAGCAGTTTCATGGCCCTCTTAACTCATTCTAACCTCCTGTCTGTTTACTTTGTGTTGGTATACTCGTACTATGGAACAGGTTCGCTGAAGAAATTTGATATAGACATGTCGGGTAAACGAAATACATTTGATAAAATACTTAATACAGTTATTGAACTTTCAATATTTACTTTGAATATATATATAAAGTTATAAAACGAGCTTTTAACAATCACATGTCATCATCAAGTTAACAGATTTTTAATGATAATAAAACATTCAAATAAAATACACAAATTTCATCAGAATGCTGCTATATCTATGTTTTAAGTACTGTTGAATAATACTGTGGGTTCAAGTAATGTTGGTAAAAAGTAATGTTACTCAAAAAGAACATACTGAAAAAACTGACACAACTAAATTCTATATTCTGTTATGTATGTAAATATCATGTAAGGAACAACTAATAAAAAAAATCTGGAGTGGCCTACACTCTACTTTACTATAAGTAACTCAATGTCAAATTTCTTGAGTATATAAAACATAACGTATCATTTAAGCATAACATAAATATCTAAATGGGATATAATTATTAGCATTGCATTTGTGAGGTAGTACAGATAGTGATTGAAGGACATATCAATTTATAAGCTTATTTTTGTACATCACAAATAATTTATTATTTGCAAATAATTTCATTAGTATAACTACAGCAGTAATAACATTTTTGAAAAACCAATGTGAACATTTCTTGAAACGAAATATTATCCTTCAAGAGAACATGGCTATTGTTCAAATAGCCAGTAGATTTCTTACATCGTTTACTTGACATCCTTCTACATTGAATATTAATGTAAAATTTTCAAATTTGAAACAGTAAAATACCCTTTTTTTCTCTGAAAAAACATCTTAAACAGCGAAGAAAATGTTGTTTTAAGGTGATTTGTTAATTAAAGATGTACGATAATTACAGTTATTAATCTCTAAACGAAAGATTTATATTTTAAATTATCTTTTACACTTTTGGTTTTTAACAGAATTATTATACTGGGAATTTTATGGCTTCTTAGTATTTAATAAGATCATTTTCCTTCCCCTTTGTCAAATAACATATTATACGATTTTTTTTTAATGAGTGTTATCATTTTCCTGCACAATATTATTCCTCTTACATCTCTTATAAGTCAATAATATATTTTCATTTTTCCATTAGAAACATCAATTTTATCTCAGTGGATTCGCTCAAAAAATTTCTAAGTCAATATAAACAATGAAAAAAAATACAAAAAAATCGACAAGTATAGCAGGTGATCTCTTAGTCTAGGATAAACAAAGAGTTTTTATATAGTTATTGCTATTTCCCGTAATTGAAACTTCATGATTTTTTTTTTATGAATTGCTAATTTTTTGTTCTGTTTTTGGTCAAATTTTAATTATTTTTTAATGAGCCGTTTAGCGTCAAAAAAACATTTTCTGAAAACACAAATCGTACTGCAACGCCCCTTTAGCGAATGTAATTTTAGAAAAAAATATTTCAACTCATTCTCCACATAATGTTCTATTTTTAGGCATAGTTTCATTTTGATCCATCAAACAGTATGGCTTTTATCGCTCTCACAAGGTTTGAGATTGAATTATAAGTCAAAATTTTTACATTTTATTGAAAAAAAAATATTTCCCGTTGTTTTAAAATTCTGAATATATTTTTCGTTTGTTGCATTCGTTACCTCAAAGATAATGTCAAAATTTCAAAACTCTAGGGTTATTAGTTTAGGAGAAATAAATGTTTTAAAAAAAACGGTTTTTGGCAAAAAAAGTGACTTTCCCATCATGCATAATTCTTCCCAAACAATAGGGATCTTCGTCTTTATGAGGTCCATTTTTGTGTAAAATATCAAGTTGATCCATCAAAGATTCTGGACCGTAGCGTGGTAACAAGCAATGCTAACACACGCACCCACCCACGCCCCCACCCACACACACACAGACATCATCGTAAAAACGTCATAAAACGACTTCTGGGGCCTCAAAACATGTAATTCCGTCAAAATCTCGAGATCGAATTTTTTCACGATCACTATACTTTGCTTATAGTAAAGTAAAAAATTAAAGTAGGCAAAGAAAATGGTCTGTGACCTTTGAAATTATTGAAATGTATGGTCCTTAGAGCATTTGCTTCGATATCTTTATGTATTGAGTCGTTTCTTCCGTTATTAATTCAATAAATGTTTATTGTGATTATTTTCTTGCACAGGAATAAATAGTTGAATGTTATGAAAACGATTTGGAATGCTCAAGGAAATATTTCTGTTATAATTAACAAAATAAGAGAAACTTTATACCAATCAATTATTTTTTTATTACCATGTATTTATGATTAAGTATTATATTCCATAGTATTAACCATTCAACAGTTTGTTAATACATGTCTCTATAATAATAATTTATTTACATTAATTTTAATAATTGTGTCACTTGGTTTTGAATATTTTACTACTGATTTCTTTCTTCTGTTCTTCTTGCTTATACACTGTACACTATTACTTGAGTACTAAGAGTAGTGGATAAGTATTATGAGTTGATTCAATAAAACTATACTGTTTGTGAAACGCAATTGCCAGGCTCAACTGTTATCATGATTATTAAATTAAATTGCATTTATTTAAATCAAAATTTGGCTGAGCGTGTTGTATTCAAAGTAAATTCGGCCTCTATTGTTCAAAGAGTTGGACAAGGCTACAACACTTATAAAATAAAAATTACCTATATACTAAAGATAAATATTTTAGAATAATATAAATGATGTTAAATAGTCTAAAAGACAATACATAATTAAAATAATGCATTTTGAATAGACATTAATGTTCTTTTTATCCTTAAAATGGAAACAGCTCTCCTAGTTGATATGGATGGCAAATCTTGCAGAACAGTGATTTATTGGGTTATAATTTCATTGAATTTCTTCGTTCAGACTTCAAATGATTCAAAAAAAAAAAAAAGATGGACATTTAATATAGATAATCCTAGTCGATATGTTTTCTGCCAGTGCCTTATACAAATATATTTGTACTAAAATAATCTGGCTTTCTTCCTTTCTAAATTCTATTATTTTTGAAATACTGGGAAAATAATCACGCTGATGAGTCAAGAAATGTTGGTAAAATAGTATAATTTCCAGAAATGAAACACATTTTATTTTTGGAAATCTAATTTTTCAATGGTATTCTTTTCTTACAATAATTCTTTTTATGACTTCTCTTATACATGTTAAATAAAATAATTGTTCTTTGTTAAAAAAAAAACCACTTTGGTATAAAGTTTTATTGTTACTAAAATAATTTGATTGTATAAAAACGTTAAAAAATTAAAAATAGATTATATAAAAAATACATTCTGTCCCAATGTATCCAATTAGGGTTAACATTTTTCAACTTAGATTTTTAAAAAAATGGTTATTCGTTCATAAGGAAATTGATTGATTGATATAATAGTGCACCAAAACTGAAATCCCAATATTAATATGTGTCATTGACAAAAAATGATGTGTTAGTTGTATGTTTGACAGATTTACCACATAACATAAAGAGAGTGGTTAAGACAAGCTGATGGTTGGAGTTGTGGTGGGTGCCAGCCCGTCAATGGTGGCCATTTCTTCGTTGAAGGACTGCCTGAGCTTCTCCACGCGCTGAATGGCTGCCTGGATCTTAGCCCGCACCGACTGTATCGACTGCAAGGCTTCTTCAATGGCAGCTTCTGCTCGGGTGAAAGGTGAGTTGTCGGGCAGGTCATTGTTGTCATCAGTAATTGAATCCTGTATCGCCGCTCCGTGAACGATTGCCAAAAATGGCAGCACAAATAACAAAATTACTTGATACAATTTCATCTTGCCTTCCTACTAACAGACTGTAAGATCAACACCAGATTGAAACAAATAACTGCCTCTTATCAAAGATATATCTCCCTTCCCTCCACAATCTGACCTTTCTCAATTTCAAGCAAACTAAATATATTCTAAGAATATTTTTTATTAGATGGAAAAAATAATTACGACGAATGTTTTCATTTAAGAAGAATTTAGATATTTATTACAAAACACATTGGAAAGTTATAATTTTCATATTTCAAAGAATTATTGGAATTATTAAAAGGTCTAGACATCATATCAGTTACTGATAGCGATTTTCAGCAATTAGACGCAATCAAACCAGTTTCAGATAATGGTTTGAAACGTAATATTAAATGCAAAATCCCAGTGATAAAAATATTCACGTTTAATTTAAATTGTTTATAGTTATAATTTTTCCCTGTATTATTAATTACTACAATGTTAACCACTAAATGCATTAATTGTGTAGTTTTTTCCTCTCTGATTTGGTTTTTGAATTCTGATCGAAAGCATCACGTCAGAATCATACCCTGTGATGGGCAGCGGTAGTGTTATGTTCAGCACAAATCTTTGCTGTATACCCTTATGGCAGGACTCAAGGTCCATAACGGCTAAAATAGCGTAAATGTTGACAGAAAACAACATATTCTGAATAATAAAACACAAATATTTAGTAAACGATTTATTTAATTTTAATATAAATTAATAATATTTTACTAACCACTTTTCTGTGATACCCCAACCACAGAAGTTTTGAAACTACTATAGTTATTACATTTCAAAAAAATATTAAATCCTTTTAAAAACTAGATTTATCAGTAGCCCTTATAAAGCTACTGCCAAGTGTGGCAATGCAAATGAATGAAACATTATGAGATCTTCAATTATTATGAAAAAATAAACAACTTCTAGTGGTCTTCAGCCAACTTTACTTCAAGTAAAGGTAACATCAAACTCATTGACAGTCAATTAAATTAATAAATTCACTCTAATGCCACTAGCAACATTGAAACAATTATGAAAGTGATGTGCCTCTTCATCCAAGTGGCTACATATAAAACGTATTGTAATATTTAAAATGTGTAATATTTTTATGACAATTCAATCCAAATCTAACTCTTCTTTAAACAACTTTTTTTCTCCTAAACTACTAAGTCTAGAGTCTTAAAATTTTGGCATTATCTTTATAGCTACAAAGGCAACAAACGAAAAATAACCTCAGATTTTTAAAACCACAGGAAACATTTCTTTTCAATAAAATGTAAAAATCTTAACTTATAATTCAATCTGAATGATTTGAGGACTATCGAAGCCATTCCGTATGAGGGATAAAATGAAATTATACCTAATTATAGAGTATTATTTTGTGGATGATATGAGGTAATTTTTTTGAAAATTACATGGACCAAAAGTACGTTAAGGTTAATTTCATATTATCAGAAAAATATTTTTTTTTTACTCTAAATGGCTCATTAAAGAACAATGAATAATAAATATTAAGTTTTCCAATAAAATGAAAAAAATATTGGCAACTTATAAACAAAAATTCCCGAAATTTGAGTTACAACAAAAGGTAATAGACTGTAAAAACTAAATATTCATCCTGGACTAACAGATAGCTTACTGTGCTTGTCGGATTTGTTTACATTATATAGATTTATTTAGACTTTTTTTAAGAGAATCGACTGTAATAATATTGATGTTTAGAGGTTATGAAAAAAATTGAAATGATTTAATGACATAATATGAGATGTAAGAAGAAAAAACGCTTACGTATAAAAAATTAAGGCCAATTAAACATATCATTTCTGATACCTTCCATAGTATGATGGATTGGTCTAACAAAATTTTCTAATCAGTTTACATGTAGCACCCTTCAAAAAAATCTCATATCAGATTTTTTTTGACAACTACCGAACAGGTAACAAGTAATATTAATAAGTGATGCATAACAAAATGAAATAAAAGAGTGGAGAAACCACCCATTAGTGGTACTTCATATACATTATTCTGATTACTGGAAATCAGTTAGTATTGCTCAGTAAATCTCGGGGCCAACATCTTTTTAGCCTTCTGGTAGGGTTGGTAGGAATTCGGCGGGATGATAATTGCTGAATTAAAGGGATTAGGTTGGAGAGTAAAGATTCATGAAATTTGCGGTATCGTGATCGGATTTCCTGGCGGATAAAAGGAATGATTAAATCGTTATGAAATATATCAGATTTAGATTTAATATCTGGTTTACATCCATCAGTAAATAAATGACGATGAGCGTCACGTAGGTGGCAGATATTCATTTGAGTAGGAAACGTTAAACAAAATTTTAAGATTTGTAAAATTTAAACTTTAGTAATAATAGCACGTTCTTAGGTGATCGTTACTACAATAAGCAACAAAACTATTTCTTATGTACTAGTATAAGTAGTAAGTAGTATAATATTAACAATTTCTTATGTAAGAGAGTATAAGTTATATTCATTATTAGAACGGACCTTACTAACAACTAATTGAAATGATCAATTAGATGTAATTTTTTCTAGACATACTAGACTAGACATACAGCTGGAGTTTATGAAACTTACTTATCTGATCCCAAACCAATCACGTGATATTAGATCAACTGGAACACTGACCAATATACTTGTACGTGATATTGGACTGATTGGAACAGGAAGCTCAATGTTGAACCATTTCAACAGAAATGGTTTGAACTAATGAATGTATCTAATTCATAATGATAGTTAAATAAAAATAAAACAAAAACCAATTGTTGCCTAGAAGTTTGATATTATGTCCACTTATAGTAAATTTGAGGGCTGACCACTCCAGATTTCTTTATCATGGTCCTTATCGGCAAAATGCATTCTCGTTAATGCATCCGTGTAGATTTTAGCATTCCAAAACCACTTGCGCCAACCTTACGACTAGTGTCGTAACAGTTGAACGAGAAAGAGGTAAGCCCTCTCAGGGAGGTGCAATTTCGGAGGAGGGACTGATATTTATTAGTAATATATATTTAGAATTGATCAGATAGATATGTCCATATATCTATTAATCCACATTTGGATGACAAGTTAGATGGAATGTCATAGTTAATACAAAGAGCACGTTAACGTTTCAAAAATGCCAATCTTATGAGGGTAAAATAAAAACAGGTGTAAATTCAATTTTTTAAATGTGTACTTCCTATACTGTCACATTGTTAGGACGTTCCTGAGCCGTTTGTTCAGTATATTAATTATTGAACCCGTTGTATTACGTGGATTATTGTTACGTGTTTCAAGAGCAACCTATCTAAACTGTTAATCAAAACGATGATTTGTACGGAAGCTTCGGTTGTAAAGAGAAATGTAATAAACGGTTAGCAGGGAAGACCAGCTGGTTTCGTGGGAGCCTCACCACACCTAAATGATGCTGGCAGAGGCTAATTAGAAGCTGCATCTGGTCATGAGTCAGCCTTTGTCACTAATCGACCTCTCCATTTTACCTACCGCTGTTATCTCCAACGGACCTCCTCCTACCGGCTCCAATTGATTAACACCTTATCATATTCCATGAAATTGCTCTTTAACTCGTCCAATGAATAAAATAATTATAACCATATTTATATTCTATACGCATTAAAACAGCTGTCAAAAACAAATCGTCATCTGGATTGGATACTCTCTGAATTCAATAAAGGGACTCTAGATTTACATACTGATGAGTCGGATCATAATAATGAAAACAGTGTGTACAATTTAATTTTCATGTGAGTACTTGGGAACAGTGGAATACCGAGGAATGAGAGAATCAAAAAATTTGGAAATATTGAGAACCAAACAAACATCCTCGAGCATTCTTACACTACACACCTCACCTGTTCACAGCAGCCGACCAATAAACTGATCGAGAAGAAAGCGGATAAGAGGTGGTAAGAAGAACCGATTTCCAAACTAGTTTAGAAAACTCATTCCAATTGAACTTAAATTTGTAAGGAACACTATCTTAGAAGCAAAATTTAAGATTTTATGAAAAAAATATATCAGAAATTTGTTTATTTAAAAAAGCAGAATTTAAGATTTTATGAAAAACATAGATCAGAAATTTTGTTTATTTACTCTTATGAATGGAGAGAATACTATTTTAAAAGCAGAATTTAAGATTTTATGAAAAATATATATCAGAAGTGTGTTTATTTAACTCCTATGAATGGAAACTGTGCTTTACTTCATACGAAGACCGTAGACCAGCGGTGGGCAACCTTTTTGGGAGTGCGTACCAAAATGAGCCAAGTATCTGATACAAACTTTTTCCACGTCCCAGCCATTTTTTTTTAGAACATATTTGGTATCTCTTAAGTAGTTTTTAAACGAAAAAAATAATAACTTACCTCAGTGCAGTAAAACATAGTATAAAAAAAACAGAAAAAAGATGTATTTAACCTTTTAAAAAAAGAAGGTATCTATGGCAACAAGATCAACTTCTTTTTCTTGAGACCTCTTTAGCTTCGTAGAGCTTAAACTTCTTCACTACCAGGACGTACATATAATGCCATGGCATGAGAGCTTATACCCCAAGGAAAGTAGTTTTTTTTTTGTGTGTGCTTAGGGTAACATGAGCTTGCATCTGTGCTAAGGGTAACCTGTGCTCTTGCATGCCAGAGACAAGTCAACGGCGTGCCAAGTTTGGTACGCGTGCCAGAGGTTGCCCACCCCTGCTGTAGACTCTCAGCCAAGAAGAGGTAGAAATCTTTGATCAAATGATATCTGAATGCGAGCCATTCACTTGGAGAAGATAAAGATTTTTATCAAATCATACCAAAAACCATAGAAGTGAGGAAGACACTTCTCTATGTACATTTATGAAGGTCACTAAAGAACTTAAAATCTGAAGTTGAATTAAGTTACAACTATAGGATGTACAATATGACATGTGGTCGCAAAGCGTGACATTTCAGATATGACATATGAGATTCAGACCCTCATTTTAATAATTGTAATAACAATTATTAATGTTATCACAATCAATCAGTGCTTGATCACTGACTTCAACTTAAAATTGGTAAAGTTATTAGAGTCACATGTAAACATATTATACACTAGCAAACGTACCCGTCTTTGACGGAATTAAAAATTCTATTATACTTGGTATTCCAAAATATAAATTATAGTATTATACTAATACTACAATTAGAAGTTATAGAATAGTAGAAAATACCATTATTAGTACAGTGCTAAACAAATGCCTCTGTATACAAAGATTAGATTTCAAGTTAGACATACACAAATCTACAATCAATGTTTCAGCTTTATATGTCTTATGGTAGCAATATTTTGTGGACAAACCGACAGACAGAAATTATTCTAAGGGTACATGTGGCTACTCTAAACTATGAAACGTAAAGAAAACTTGAAATGAGTTAGTTCTAATTAACGTGCTCCCAGTCAAAAGCTAGCACGCAAGCCACTGGGCTACTCTGGTTCCACACCTTACTTTATTACCAGTGTTTATATTACGCAAATATTAAATTAAAAAAATATATTTTTGTTGTATTTATTTATAATACATTTGCACTACTCTCATCGGCGAGCAAGCAAGCTACTGGCTACCCAGGCTAGATCCCTTTACTTTATTACCATCTTTTATATTATCCACATTTTAAATTCAAAAAAAAATTTGTTTGTTACATTTATTTATAATACATTTGCATTACTGTCATCGGCGATCACGCAAGCCACTGGGCTACTCTGGTCCCATACCTTACATTATTACCAGTGTATTTATTAAGCAAATATTAAATTAAAAAAAAGTTGACAGTTATATATAATACATAGCAAACGTACCCGTCTTTGACGGAATCAGAAGTTCCTGTTTTGTTTTATTGCCGTGTGCCTATGCCTTTTGGCTATACCACTGAGGAATCAGAAGTTCCGTCATTTTTGGTATTTCAAAATGTCATTAGAAATTATAGAATAGTAGAAAATACCATTATTACTACAGTGTTAAACAAATGCCTCCAGCTAATACACTACATTAGCTGTCTGTCCTTCAGGTTCATGGTAGAAGAAAGAGTTGAAACCTCTGACCGTTGAGCATGTAAACTACATTTGACCATGTGAGAAAAACTTGGTTTTGCTACCTTGTATTCCTGCGTTAGATGAAGTCTCCTTTGCGACTTAGTTAACGTCATTGCGAAATAGACTCTGACCGGACTTTGCAATCATTTCAACGTAAACAGACAGTGGCTCGGAATCAATGGTATGTGAAGTATACACACAGACTCCCTAATACCACATCCAGTCATTATGTCCGCCTCTATGGCATATCTGTGTAGAGCACGAACTCAGAGTCGTGTCCCGTTGCACAGTTTTGGGCCACTCATGTTTCGTAACATGAAATTTGTTACTGCTACTAAATTGCAGCATGATTGGTGCTCTACATTAAGTTTTTACTCATGAGCAGGCAGTCCAGGAGAAATAAATTCAGAGTCAAGAAATTCAATTACATAATGAACTGCTTCTTCATCACTAATCCAATCTCTTTACTGACTTGTAAGTTCTTTCCTCTGCTTCATATAGCGTAAGAACTTGTTTGTTGATTTCTTATGACTGTTCATATTAAGGGCTGAGAATTGCTCATTTACAAAACATTTATTCTCAATAGATAGTACATCCTTAACTCTGTGAAACACCATTTCAATGATGTCAAATACGCAATCTTTATAAATAAAATAATGATTTTGTCTGTACATTGCTTAGAACTGACTCATTTCAAGTTTTCTTTACGTTTCATACATTGGAGAAACCGAATCCACCCTTAGAAAAATTTCTGTCGGTTTGTCGGTTTGTCGGTTTGTCGGTTTGTCGGTTTGTCCGCAAAACTTTGTCACAGGTAAACTCAGCTACCATAAGACATATAAAGCTGAAACTTTTACAGTAGATTTGTGTAGGTCTAACTTAAAATATAGGCTATGAATTGATTGGAAATTCAACGTAGAAGTGAAGTTATGGACGTTTAAGGCAAAAATGTTTGTCACAAGTAAACTCAGCCACCATAAGACATAGTGAGCTGAAACATTGACACTGGATTTGTGTGTGCCTAACTTAAAATATGGGCTCTAAATAGATTATTAATTCAGTACAGAAGCGAAGTTATGGGGCTTTTAGCTGTATTTTCCTAACTTCACAGACAAGTTTGTTTTGAAAATACACAGGTGTGGCAAGTAGGTATTGTTAGTTGATTTTAATTTCAATTGAGCACATGAATATATTGCGTATTTGACATCATTGAAATGGTGTTTCACAGAGTTAAGGATGTACTATCTATTGAGAATAAATGTTTTGTAAACGAGCAATTCTCAGCCCTTAATATGAACAGGCATGAGAAATCAACAAACAAGTTCTTATGCTATATGAAGCCGAGGAAAGAACTTACAAGTCAGTAAAGAGATTGAATTAGTGATGAAGAAGCAGTTCATTATCTAATTGAATTTCTTGACTCTGAATTTATTTCTCCTGGACTGCCTGCTCATGAGTAAAAACTTAAAGTAGGAGCACCAATGATGCTGCAATTTATAGCAGTAACAAATTTCATATTACGAAACATGAGTGACTCAAAAACTGTGCAACGGGACACGACTCTGAGTTCGTGCTCTACACAGATATGCCATAGAGGCGGACATAATGACTGGATGTGGTATTGGGGAGTCTGTGTGTATACCACGCATATCATTGATTCTGAGCCACTGTCTGTTTCCATTCAAAAGATTGCAAGGTCCCCTCAGAGTCTATTTCGCAATGACGTTAACTAAGTCGCAAAGGGAGACTTTATCTAACGCAGGAATTCAAGTTAGCGAAACCAAGTTTTTCTCACATGGTCAACTGTAGTTTACTTGCTCGATAGTCAGAGGTTTCAACTGATTGTTCTTCCATGAACCTGAAGGACAGACAGCTAATGTAGTGTATACAGAGGCATTTGTTTAACACTGTACTAATAACGGTGTTTTCTACTATTCTATAATTTCTAATTATAGTATTAGTATAATACTATAATAGATATTTTGGAATACCAAGTATAATAGAATTTTTGATTCCGTCAAAGACGGGTACATTTGCTAGTATATTCATATGCTCAATTGAAATTAAAATCAACTAACAATACCTACTTGCCACACCTGTGTATTTTCAAAACACACTTGTCTGTGAAGTTAGGAAAATACAGCTAAAAGCCCCATAACTTCGCTTCTGTACTGAATTAATAATCTATTTAGAGCCCATATTTTAAGTTAGGCACACACAAATCCAGTGTCAATGTTTCAGCTCGCTATGTCTTATGGTGGCTGAGTTTACTTGTGACAAACATTTTTGCGTTAAACGTCCATAACTTCACTTCTACGTTGAATTTCCAATGAATTCATAGCCTATATTTTAAGTTAGACCTACACAAATCTACTGTAAAAGTTTCAGCTTTATATGTCTTTATGGTAGCTGAGTTTACCTGTGACAAAGTTTTGCGGACAAACCGACAAACCGACAAACCGACAAACCGACAAACCGACAAACCGACAAACCGACAGAAATTTTTCTAAGGGTGGATTCGGTTTCTCCAATGTATGAAACGTAAAGAAAACTTGAAATGAGTCAGTTCTAAGCAATGTACAGACAAAATCATTATTTTATTTATAAAGAAGATTATTGATTAAAATGAATTTATAACCACATTAAAAAATCAGTTGGTTGTTAACGAGTTTAATATTATGTTTACTTGTAGAAAAGTTGGGTGTGATCACTCCAATTTTCTCTATAGAGAGTCTGTGTGTTTGAGTTGGAATGTTGGTCACACTGCAAGTTGCAAAGCTGATTAATCAAGTTCATATTTTACACAAAATCAGTCCGTATAGTGTAGATGCTCCCTGTTGTTTTGGGCAATATTGCATGATGGAAAAATCACTTCATTGAGCAGTATATGATTTGAGACAACATTTTTTCTATTAACTCTAGAGTATTGAAATTTTGATATTATTGTGAAACCGATAACTGTATTTCTTAAAAAGAATCTCCAAGTTTTGTTATAACCAGGACGGTCTGTTTTTTAATAAAATGCACAATTTTTGGCACATGATTGCTTTTAAGAGATATCGTATTGTGTGGCACTATGCATGTCATACCATTTTGATATGATCACAATGAAATAATATCCAAAAATGTCAGCCTTTGAATGAATGAGCTGAATACATTTTTGTTGAAATTACATGAATACAAAAAGGTGTTAGAATACATTTTATGATTTTAGAAAATGTTTCTTTAACGTAAGCGGCTTATTGAAGAAAATTATAATTATATAAACAAAATCATCGTAAAACTATTAATCTCAAGATAATTTAAAATAGATATAAAAGATCAAGATAATAAAACAAAAAAAATTCAAAATAATTTAATAACGGAAAACGTGATACAGCTATAAAAACTAAAAGCTAACTTGAGATTAATGCATAACATGCTGTAATTCTGTAAGTGCATATACTATACGATTACGATGTAAGATAAAGTTTACGATTCACTTATGCTTATTTCTTTAAACAAGTTGTTATTATCTTTGTGTTTATCACAATGCCGCTAGTTCATTTTTTCATAACTTTTTAATATTCTCTACTTTTGTAAACCTATGAAAAAGATTTTATACAAAGTCGAACTATCGGAATTGAGAGTTTAATTAACCTGAAATACTGTATAATATATATATATATATAATATATATATATAAAAAATTTTTTTGTCACAAAACACGTGATATAAATATTCAGGTAACTCACCACAAATTGAGAAGATAGTCGCTCTAAGGCTTTCGTTTTTACGTCGTCAGAGAGCAAGTGAATACAAGTTGTAAGCAGGTTATGAATTTTGATTTAAAGAAGGAGTAAGATTGGCATCATTGACAGTATTTTTCTCTATAATGTTGAAATAGTCTTGATTTGTTTGATAATTCCTTCAATTAGAAATTCATCTAATTTAAAAAGGCCTGGACTAGTGTTGACCAAGTTCTTAGAAAAGTCTTTTATGAGGGCGCTTTCAACAATGTTTTCTTCTTTCACATGACATAAAAACCAACTTTTCTAAGAACTTGGTCAACACTAGTCCAGGCTTTTTAAATTAGATGAATTTCTAATTGAAGGAATTATCAAAAAATCAAGACTATTTCAACAGTTATAGGGAAAAATATGTCAATGATGCCAATCTTACTCCTTCTTTAAATCAAAATTCATAACCTGCTTACAACTTGTATTCACTTGCTCTCTGACGACGTGAAAACGAAAGGCCTTAGAGCGACTATCTTCTCTAATTTGTGGTGAGTTACCTGAATATATATATATATATATATATATATACTAAATATAAGAAACGGTCCACAAGGCCTATAAAACTTTAAATTACACAAAGCACGACACAGAAAAAAGAATAAAAAGAACACTTACAGAATTCAATATTTCGAACTGTTGTTCGTCATCAGGAGTCATTCTTCGACGTGGGGAGATCTCTCTCACTTCGTCCTCTCTTCTAGTCTACTCCTGATGACGAACAACAGTTCGAAATATTGAATTCTGTAAGTGTTCTTTTTATTCTTTTTTCTGTGTCGTGCTTTGTGTAATTTAAAGTTTTATATAATATATATATATATATATATATATATATATACCACAATTAAAAGAAACGGTCCAGCGGCCTTTTTTAAATAAAATAAGTTTAAACGAAGGAAACACACAGAAAGACACAGACATAACTCACATCGATATTTCGACCATCGTCGTCATCAGGAGGTGTGAAGAGCGAAGAGTCCCGCAAGAAGGCAGGACGGTGACTCTTCCGCCCTGTCTTCCTGCGGGACTCTTCGCTCTTCACACCTCTTGATGACGACGATGGTCGATAAGTTATGTCTGTGTCTTTCTGTGTGTTTCCTTCGTTTTGAATTTATTATATATATAGATTTCACATGAACACGTGAAATAACAATCAATGATCAAACCACAATATGAAATGGGAAAACAAGACTAAGATCAGTTGGGTTTTTGACTTTGACGAAGACTGCTTGTTACGGTTGAAAGATCTTAGTCTTGTTTTCCCATTTCTTATTGTGGTTTGATCATTGACATATATATATATATATTAGTATATATTGGCAGCAGATTCTCTTGTAAACAAATTTTATTAAAGTAGACGGCAGCTTCCGCATTCACGACCTTTTTGCTAGTGTTTTCTAGTTTTCTAACTAGTTTTCTTTGGTAGGGAGTGATTTCGTGAAGGAGTTGTCCCAGAGACATCAAAGAAATAATTTTGTAGCTTACTCAATAATATATTTTTCTACTTAGAATCTTTCAATTTCAATTTGTAACCTTCCACTTGTCACAGTGGATTTGTTTTTTCACAATGATTGTCAATTTCTATTAACCTCTTAATTTTAATCATTTTAATGTCTGTTTAACCTTTGAAAAATTGTTATTAAGTTCATTTAATCTGTTTATACCATGTACCTGACGATGATTTCGGTGAAATTGAAAGCTTGTAAGTAGAAAAATATATTATTGAGTAAGCTACAAAATTATTTCTTTGATGTCTCTGGGACAACTTCTTCACGAAATCACTCCCTACCAAAAAAAAACTAGTTAGAAAACTAGAAAACACTAGCAAAAAGGTCGTGAATGCGGAAGCTGCCGTCTACTTCAATAAATATATATATATATATATATATATATATATATAATAGTAAATACAGAGATTGTGTTGATGTGTATTAACCCGTAATCAATCTTAATTTGGTATATCTTTAATGAGAACAATCAATTGTATATTGTTGTAGTACAGGAAGAAACGTTCATATTGATTCCTTTTCTGATCAGATTACATCAGGTCGTATCTAAATTGGAACGGAAACGTCTAGTGATAAGAATCGATGAAGTTAAATATACAATTGTATGAAATAAAACAATATAAAATAAAAGTAATACAAAAGCTCGGTGATATTTGTCCGTAGTCTTTTAAAATATCGATTACATGAAAAATAAAAAAAATAAGCAAAAGTGGTTGTAATAGGACTTGGGAATGACAAAGGAAAAGTGAGAGAGACAGGCTTTAGGCGTGGATACATAGAGGTGCAGGTCGTGTTGGGTATATTGTTATTGATATAGCGGAGAGCTTGCGGCGTGGGAAGACCCAGCTGGGGGGGCTCAGCGCACCCAAGCAGTGCCTCAGACCTGGGTATTACCCACCCATTGTTGCCTCTCGATATTGTCACCGGCGATTATGCTTACAGTCGCCCCGCTTAGAGCACCCCCGCAACCACCACCAAATCCCTCCCAACAATTCCAATAACCAAACGTCTTAACGACGAATTATTCAAATTAATATTATTCTCCTTGTATTTACAAACAAAAAAAAACTTCTCAATTATTATTACGTAAATTTTCTAAACTGACTTTTAACCTTCTTTTGAAAACTTTTACAACCTCTTATACTCTTAGAACTTATTTATATTTATTTATTCTATAGATGTATTTAATTGATAATATACAGTTTATTTACAAGCCTATAAGCATAAGCTTTCATCAAGGTTTGTATAATGTTATTTACTTATACTTATTTCAATTATTATTTCAGATGGAAATCACTTTGTGCGAACTTACTACTTTGTAGGCAGCGCTTATACACTACCTAATAGACATATTTTGTAGTTTTACTCGTAAAAATTGTAAATTAACTCCTTTATTAAACAAAAATTCAATAATAATAAAAATAAAAAACTTTTCTATTTCTCTTTTTCTATATACATAAGTATAAGGAAAATAGAATTTAGATACAGAAATAAATTTCACTAAAACTAACAATATTTGTGAGAGAGTAATTTTTGAACTATTAAAGGAGGGGAAGAGGGGATTTTCCATATTGATTGTGGCTCTTGAAGTCCTTGAGAGCTACATTCAAATATAGAATGTTATAAATATGGAATGATTCTATATTTATAACATCCTCTATGTATGCAGAACATCATAGTTACATTTACTACATTGCGTCTCATTTACGTCCAACACTGTCTCCTTTAGTTGTATGGTACGTTAGTACTAAAGGTTCGAGGTTTTAATATTGATAATGACTAGATTTTTCTAGTGGGATGTGAAAAATCTTATTTATATAAATTTTTCGTTTCTGAATCTGCAAAATATCAGATAAGTGAAAAGTAAGGTGCTCTAATAAGCTTGTATAAGACAAACTTTAGGGCACATATTCTAAAACCAAACCGATGATATGTCTCATCTAACTCAAAATGTATGTCAAATGA
This sequence comes from Hermatobates lingyangjiaoensis, assembly GCA_026182355.1. NCBI lineage: Eukaryota > Metazoa > Arthropoda > Insecta > Hemiptera > Hermatobatidae > Hermatobates > Hermatobates lingyangjiaoensis. The sequence goes on along the minus strand of JAPFBL010000035.1, from coordinate 604,519 downwards.
CAAATAAAGAATGATTTGCACATCTCTGAGGGCAAGAGGCCAGATAGAAGTGTGAACGTTGACACATGTCAAAGTCATAAAATTGATCGATTAAATCACTCAATAGAAAAAAATTTGTATGTATTGAATAAAATAGATATATCTGTAATTAGGAAAAAGAAAATGGCAATTGGTTAGGATTGAGAGTAGCTTAGTGGAGAAATACCGACTTGCAGAAACTGAGTATCTATTACAGTGGTCTAATGAACCTATATCAGTGGAGCCTATGCCTTCGTTAAGAAAATACTACAAGAAATGATACTTAGTTGAGTAACAGGCTGTTTAAGCTAGTAATTCTACAACTTTTTTTGTTTCAAAGTGCATCTATTTAATTATGGAAAACTTTGAGACTCACTTTTATATGTAATAAGGGAAAATATTTATGAGATTTCAAAAATTTGTGTGAAGTTTTCCAAATTTTAAAAGTTTAAAATTGCTTGTACTCAATAGTAGTATGGAAGAAAGAAAGAAAGAGAGAGAGAGAGAGAAAGAGAGAGAGAATGAGAGCGAGTGAGATCGCAGTAATGGTTGATTTAAACCTGTTTTGACTTTATATGTGTTCCTAAGCCTTTCGGCCATATAACCACCAAACATCAAATCAAGCCGACTAGTTTAACGTGCTGCCCTTTAGCCACTTTAGATTACTCCAAAGTGCCCGAGGTGACTACGCGGAGGAAGCCCTGCACGATACTACGGCGCGCATCAATACTTACTTCACGCATCAGTATCAGGTCAGCGTACTCAAATCGAGGGAAAAAAACAATTTGCCTGATACTTAACTTATAACCTTACCAGCAGGGAAAAAAAGGGGGTGGGGGGAGTTTTTACTTTACTCGACTCCCGTTGGTCACTGCCGGGAATGCAAGCACTCTTTTCATTTTTCCTATGTCGATTGTGCCCGTCCGAAGAGCGGGCATTGCAAAAATTGGTTAAAGACTCATCAATTATCCCCCTCCACGGAAATCTTTAGTAAAAGGCGAAAGATTTATGCGTTATGAAGGAGAACCAGAGGTGATTGATTTAAACCACCGATGAAATCAAAGTGAATAATTCAGGAGTTAACTTTCTAGTAAAAATACCAAGTAGTAAAGTCCTCTACCCAGATATAGAAATAATATACTCGGTTCTGTATAATTTATGAACATCAAAACAGTTTTCATGGATATCAAGATACGAACTTGTCATTTCTGAATGAAGTGAGGGGGCTCACAAATGCACCCGGTGTCACACTTTGGCAAACGCTAGTTTAGCCTCTTATTTTTACTCATTCATTACCTCTTATGTAGATAATTATTTTTATTTACGGAATTTAAACAAAGTAACATTATTACTTAATAGGAATAATAATAATATATAATAATAATATAATTGGCATTTAATATAATATCGAGGACAGAACAATGATGTAATAATAAAGACTGGATTAAGTAAAACTTGATATTTATTAGATCCATTTGAAGTTTTGCTAGTTTATTGCTCTTCGTGCTGGTTTCATTTATCGCCTTAATTATGATGAAATCACTGGCCTCTGTCCTTGATTCTCTGTGACAACAAAATAGATTGTCACGCAATACACAAAAAAAATTGAATTCCGTCACTATTTTTGAATCATTTTATTATAAAAACGATATATCCTTATAATTTTCAGTTCGATTTCTCTGAATTTTCGGTTGGTAATTATCGGCAATAATAATTTTGTATTTATCTTTAAAGAAAATGTTTACGAGCTTGATATAACTTTTTTGAAAGAATTAAATTTTTCTTGATTTGTCACAGCACATTCTATGTTGCCTTTCAAGTGAAGTTCAATAATTAACTGGAATTGATTCCAGAAACTGACAGTGGAACCCAACCCATAACTACATCGGGAACAATACATTCTACAAAGTTCTAAAATTTTATTACTTTATAAGTTATATAAAAATAAAATATATTATTTATTTACAAATAAATTATAAATAATTTATCATATTCAATATTATATTATAATATATAATTATATAATATATATATATATATATATGTTTAATATAATGAATGATCAAACCACAATAAGAAATGGGAAAACAAGACTAAGATCTTTCAACCGTAACAAGCGGTCTTCGTCAGAGTCAAAAACCCAACTGACTAAAAGATCTTAAGTAAGATAGGTATTAAGTAAGGTAAAAAGGTATTAAGTAAGATCTTAGTCTTGTTTTCCCATTTCTTATTGTGGTTTGATCATTGATTGTTATTTCACGTGTTTATGTGAAAGCTTTTTGTATAATATAATATATATATATTTAATATCATATTAATAATTTAATAATCATATATTATTATTATATTATTTTAATAATAATAATATAATAATTTAATATAATAATATCAAATTATCATAATATAAACTATATTATAATTATTCATATTCGTATATAACAATAAATTATATTATACATTAATTTTATAAAATTTTAAATTTGTACTCAAGTGTAATACAGTGTGGTATTTAACGATACCCAATACACACTGTACTGGTTAAGGATCAGATTTTCCTTCGCCCACTCAGAGGGATGTTATGCACTTAATTAATTCATACATTTTATTACCTTTTGCTTATTATCCGCGTCAATTAAAAAAAAAAATCCTTTAAAAGGTTATTTATTACTATCATAGAACAATTTTGAAGTCTATTCCTGAAGGACAACTTCGGTATGCTTCGCTTGAAATATATATTAACTATCTTCTACAAAGCCAGAATGATGGTTTTGATCAAAATTTAGTAGGCAAATATTTCTCTATATTTTATATGCAGAGAAAATGAAAGTAATATATTAGTCGTCTTGCACTTATAACTATTATATATCTTTACTTAATAGAAGAGAATTCATTCAAAAAAAAATATGAACCTTAACTTTTGATGGATTGATAGGTTTTTTGCATGCACTTCTGTTATTTTTTTAATGATATCTACTGTGAATTTGTGGATCTAACATTTTTTTAAATGTTTATACTAATGTTTTAGCGTTTAAATGTTGTGTATCTAATATTTTGTAAACAGGCACACTTTCGAATGATCGACTTTTATTCCTCAATTACTTGAGTCAAACCAATCTTATCAGCCTTAAAGACCATCAAATCCTTACCTTCTTCCTTCCGTCGACCAAATAAACAATATAAGGTTTTGAAAGCCCAAGGAGTTTTCATCAACGTTCTTGCTTACTTGTTCGTAAATATCAATAATAGCTATCGTTTTTATGGCTTTGAATTTCTTGAATCAGTAGAGCTTCGTAAAATCCCTGCCGGGTAAGAATAAAGTAATCTTCAATGTATGTATTTACCGACATCAGTGATCCAGAAAGAGAAATTATTATTTCCGTTGTTGATAGAAATTGTATTGTCTCAGCAACTAGAGGTGTAACTCTTTTCGATACTGGGTGGCTCAGTTTCGAAAGGCAAAGCACAAACTCATCCACCAATTTCTGCAAGAATAGAAGTGATAGTGGCTTTGACAGAATAAAGACAAGGACTAAAATTGTAAACCTCATGTCTACTGCATTCGTCCAAGGGGTATAACAGATAGTAGGCATCAGTAACTCAATCGAATAACTTCCACAACTGACATGAAACAAGTTGTTTGTCATATCAAAAAAATGCTTCCATCAGAGCCAGTCTGTTCAACACATTTCATGATCGATTAAAGCTTACGAAAGTTGGGGAAAGCAACTTTTCGCTTCTTGACTACAGACGATGGTGAAAACGAGTGGTAACAATACAACGTAAGAATTATTGGATTTGGTCCCGATGACAATTTACAGAAACTAGCTATCCGGAGATATAGTTTCTTGCCATAATGTTTAAAACTTGATCTCAGTTTTTTCATCAGATATGTATATTGTATTCCTTACATATTCATAGGCATACGTTTCCAGCCGTTTATGTTTTAATGACCGGAAAAACACGTATAATTTTCACTTTGATGCAGTTTATGTCGACTATCGTCATGTCAGTGACAATGTTATTGGCGTTGAAGGTTGACTTTTTTATTTAGTGCATAAAAACTCTCTGGTAAATGTTTTATACAATGTTTACCTAATTTATTTAAATAATTGCAAGTTCATTTTATTACGTGGTTGTTGCTTGTAATAGTCACTTCAAATAGTATGAACGATTCTTTTTTTAATTAGACTGTTATATTTATAAGAGGTGCGTTATTTATAAGAGGTACGTTTTAAAATGCTCATCATGTAATTTAAATAGTATATATGATTTTCTATATGATAGCGTATATGATACTTAACGAGTACTTCCAATGTACTCGTACATGGCACATTAAACTTTTGCTTCCCGTTTAATTTTGCTATTAAACTTTATTTCATTTAATTAGAAATGGCATTACATAAATTAAATATGATATAACTATAATTATTAATAATGGATTATCCATGAACTATAATTATATAATTAAGTAATAGCACATACTTAACAGAAATATTTGATAGAAGAAATAGACTACTTTCAATTAGAAGTAAACAAACTTTCGCTTTATCGATAAAGCAAATTTAAATAAAAAACAAATATAGAAATAGAACCGTAGAAATGCCTAAATAATATCTAATTTGAACAGGAGGAGCCTAATTGTTTTTTGAGATTTCTCTGTAAAATTTTAATGTAAAAATCAAAAAATTATTTCATATAAAATTTTAATCAATAAGAAGTCATGTTTTTTGGTACTTTGTTTAAGGGGATGTATATATATATTGTATATATATTAAAGAACTTAATGGGGATAACATTTTGGTAAGTGCCTGAAAAATTTTGAAAGTTACATGTAATGAAAGAGTTAAAAAATAAATATCAATATTAGAATACTCGTATGTTGGACATTTATTTCATTAAAAAAAATCTTTGAATACAATGTTTATTACCAATTCCATTTTCTACAACTTTTATAAGCATATTTTTTTCGAAGATGTCATCAATAGTCTCAAAATGTAAAAGAAATTACAAAATTATGTTTTCTATTTGTTAACATTTTGCCCATCACCTCTCAATGACGCCTGCATTCCTACATGTTGAACATTTAATAATATATTATTAATATTATATATATTAATATAATGATATATATTAATATTATATATATTATTAATAATATCATTTTTGTTTGAATAGTTCTTCATTTCTTTACATTTCAATGCATTGTTCCAATTAACAACTGTTAAATTAATACACAGTAATTCATAAAAATTGTAAATTCATTCTTTTCTAATTGTTTTAACTTTTTATTCATAAATAGTTTATGTTCTGTTAGTATGAACTATATTACATTATGATGATGTATACATTATTTGATAACTTAGTTCTAAAAAAAATCAATTCACTTTGAGTTTATAGCAGACGCTAAACATTACTGTTTAAAAAAATGATAAAATACATATACTAGTGGTTCATACTAAAAAAAAAACAGTCAAATAAATTATTATTATCTTTAGTTCACTAGTACAAAGTCATGGCGTGCTACTTGTGCATATTGATAGATAATTAATTGTCAAGGGCTACTGTAATTTAAACCAAATGCTGTGTCAAAATATTGCAAAATATTGACTTCTGAGACTTCAAAGCATATAATTCCGTCAAAATCTTGTGATCGAATTTTTTCAGGATCATTATACTTTATTTATAGTAAAGTAAAAAAAAAAATATGTTAACCGATTTTGACGTTTTACTTCTTTGAAGGTCTCTTTAAACCATTTTTCACGTTTTATTAATACTGTCTGTAGGTTACACCGTATTTGTTTAAATTGATACGACGAGAGAATGTAACTCTAATGATATAACAGAATATAAACAGCCTCTATAGTTTTTGGGCGTTTACGTATCATAGAAATATGACTTTCTTATCCTTTAAAATATGAACACAATTTTTTTTCTCCTGAGCTACTAACTTTAGAGATTTTGATATATTACAGACAGTATGGAACTCATATTTACTAAAAAAAAATTGTTACCTATTTATAACAGGAATGCTTGAATTAAAATAAAAATTTGAAAATCATTATATAAAATATATTTTAAAATACTCTGTCTAATGAGAGGTAACCGTATACTTTTTTGGCGAAATGGCAACATAGGAATGGTACATTACACATCATAGGAATGGGACACTTCTTAGCTGCATACAGTACTCTTTCTGAATTTAAAAAAAAGAAATCTATTCTTAATCCGTTGGTTATAGAAATTTCATGTCAAATATATACCACTAATTTAAATTTTGTATGCTTGGATCAAAATTTCAAAAAGTTTGGACTACTGAGAGAGGCAAATATCAACTTACAATAATCCCAAACAATCCTTCTGCTTTATACTTTTGAAAATTATAGAAACTGAAAATCTTTTAATGGTTTTTACAAAAATCGGTATAAACTGTTATTTATTGAATTTATTATGTAAAAAGTTTTAAAAAGCAAATATAAAGTGAAAGAATAAATTTCATCCTGCTCCACGTGTTGTTATGAGTCTAGGAGCAATTACATATTTTTACATTATGGATACAATTTGATTAAATAACTGTTCAAAAATTAAAAATATATATATAGTTATAAGTTTATAATATGTGTATGGGGTAGTAATGGAGTGATTAAGCGCCTCTAATAGCCTCTAACACTCAACTCCGACTTTTGGCCTTCACGAGGCTACCCTGTTAACCTGCCATATGCAGGGACAAACAAAAGAGGAGGAGAAGGTGATCAGGGGCTGGGTCTGACCACTTTCGTTTCACATCCTTCCTAATCCCCAAATCCTCTCCTTTTATCTCAGCCCCAATCTAAGGTGTTATGCAATCCGTGCCAAAGGATGGATGATACAGGGGTTACTGTATTATGAACGGAGCCTCAAGGGTACCAGGCGACCCCCTTGAGTAAATAACCTTACTCCACCGGCTATAGCGATGCGGTGCTCTGCCGGAGCGGACAAAATACCACCGATAGAGATACAGGGATTTTCCCCTGTATGGTACTAGGGAGAAGGAAGTCTGGAGACCGTCCTTTGGAAGCGCAGAGGGTCCAAAAGCGCTAACTAGCTAAGCCCCCACAAGTGCGCCCCACCTAAGGAACCGAAGAAGACCCTCCTGATGAAGGAGAAAGGAAGTCGCTTTTTCCCGAAACGTAGGCAGCCTGAATGGGCATCAATGATGGTTTGTGCATATTCTGCAAAGAAGAGGAAGAAACACCCTTGCACCTGCTGACTGACTGTAAGGGAACTTTGCTGCACAGAGGTAGGTGCTTCGGGACACTCAACAAAACCATAGAAAAACGTTTACTGCTGGAACCAGCAAAAGTGCTGACCTTCTTGGAGGCGTTGAATCTAATCGCTGTGGTACTTTAGTACAGAAGAGGGGAAGACAATAGTTTTTTTTTAAGACGCAGTGTTATAGTCACCCTCAAATAATAATAATAAAAAATGTATGGCATGGTATGTAATCATAATTCATGTGATATTATTTCAATCTAGATTAAAGTTTTGTTTCCTAGATTTGCTTCCTAGAAATTAAGATCAGGATGGTAAAATATTTCAGATTTAGACAGATTTCCACATTTTGATGACTTCTGGATTCATGTTTGTTGTCATCCTTCTTGTGACTGGGTAGACCTCTGTTATACAATGTTTAAACAGACATCAATTCGGAACACTTAAGAAATTGTAATGACATTTAACAGATTTATAGTTTTCAATGTGGTAAGGGTCTTTCTTCTTTGTGGTATTCATACAAAACATGGAAAAGGTACTTTTTTTTATCTTAATCTGTGGTAAAGCAAGAACTAATTTCTATCCAATCTCCTGGTCATACTTAAAATTTTGTTTTAATCGTTCTCTTAATAAATGGCATAATAAATCTCATTTATTTTTATTATAGGAAGAGAAAATATTTTATTAAAAACTTGAAAGTTCTGCCTGTTTTCATTTGTCAGATAATAATATATTGTTGTAGTTAAAAATGGAGCTAACTAGACTACAATAAATTTGTAGTGAAGTTCACGGTCAGGGAGTTTGTTAAATCTTATGCCGTACAGCTTATAATACGTCCTCAAGATAACAACATTCGAATAATGTTGAGCACTCAGGAACCAAATATTGTTTATTCAGAGGTTCTAACTTAAGAAATAGAAGGACTAGTTCGAATCAGTTGGGAGTCAAAGATGTACCACAGTAGTTCAAGGAATGGTGACATTGTTTTCGGGTGATGGAGTAAAAGTCAGGGGTTACAAAAATGTTGGAGTCTTTATGAGGCTGATTATTAGTCATTTGACTTTATTAAATTGACTTATAGATTTGCATTATAGAATGGAAGTACTAGAAGGGTTGAACAAATCTGTAAGAATCAGAGCCAAAATAACTTGAGAATTATAGCAGTCAAAATCAAAGAAGAGGTTAACAGAATGTAGTAAGGAGAAAGAAATTATGAACTTGAAGAATTATTGTGATCGGAGTTAATCAGAGTTCAAGAGAACTGTAAGAATTAGAGTCCAAGTATGGGTTTGAAAATTAATTGTCAGAGTCAGAGTAGTCACTTAACAGAAACATAATAACCAAATGTCAAAGTATACACCTAAAGAATTATAGCAATCGGAGTTGCAGAACTGTAAGAATTTCAGACAAATTATGCCCTTGATGTACTATAATATTCGGAGTCAGAGAAGGAACGATGGATTTGAGAGAGTCAAGAGTCAAAATACGCACCTGAAGAATTATAGTAGTCGGAATGACAGCAGGGTCAAAAGATTTGTAAGAGTCGGAGTTGTAAAGGAAATTATAGTACATATTTTAGGAGAACCCTGGTAATTATATTTTAGGTGACTATCATTAGAAAAATAAGTAAATACAGGTGAGAATACAGGTAGAAATATAGGTGAGGAATCAAGCGAAAAGAAGAATTTCTGAGGTACTAACCTAAATAAATATATTATGAATGTCATCCAAAATATATATCTTTAGGTAATTGAATATTAAGAAAATAATAGAAAAAGATAATTGACTGACGGAATGCTGTTAGTCCAGGAGGAAACGGTGGTGGAATGTGCGGCCAAACTTGCTCCTGCTTCTTTTCCGTCGAGTCTGCCTTCTGGTCGGAGTTGCCGTAGATCCTTTCGAAGAAGGCCCTCGGGCTGCAAGGCCGTTTCTTGGTTTCGGCCGACGTCATGGTCCGAACTAGATGCACCGCCCTTTTCAAACAGCCCCGCCTCCAAAAGCCATCCCCTCCAGACACCGGGGGCGTCCATTCTGCCACGCCCCTCAAATAGAATCCACCCCTTCACTTCAATGAAATTAACACCACCCTCGTGTCAAACATCCCCCCAAGCCACTATTCTAATCACACTACCTCATCTCGTCTATCGATTATATTTGGCGCATTATTACATTACCCTATCAATTCCCAATCATTGTTCATGAATTCTAAATAATTTTCACCTCTATTTCAAGTGTCCCAATAAATTGCTTCCACTGAATTACCTTCTAAATGAATATTAGAATATCATTCCCTTTAGAGCATAATCCCACTTGAATTATTTCACTTTGACACATTATGATATACTTTAATAACTGTCTAATTAATTTAAAATTAATGTACAGCACAGTCAATAATCCTAGAACACTATTCAAGTAGCCTTCAATTAATTAGCACCTGATATCCTACAACTACTCGGCAACGACAGTTTACGTCATCTCCGAGGGATGGCGTGCACCAGATTTTCCAACTCCAGACTAATCTAGCATTTAAGATATAGGCAAAAATACATTCAATTTTTTATGTTTAAAATGAGTGGGTGAGTGGGTGGATTGGTGGCCATCCACACTGTTTTATGGATGAAATTCATACTTCATCCAATAATGGGCCTTATATTGTAGATGAAGCCTATAGTTTTTAGGCAGTATTGAATTATGTAAAAGACGATTTTGTACCCAAATGTAATTTCAAAAATATTTTTTTGCTTAAACTTGTAAGTCTAAATGTAGAAGTTTTGCCATTATTTTGAAACTGAGAGCATAATAATCTAAACAAATACAAACCTATATATTTTATGAAGCCTTTCAGCGTGTGATGGATGATTGTCTAACAAAAAAATGTTGAAATCAGTCTACATGTGCCTTTAACAAATCTTAATGCCAGATATATAGTTCTTCGTGCATTTATGAACCTCATCATTTATTAATAATTAAATTATGGGAATGGTAGTTTTTCGTTCATTGTGACAAAACGCCTTCTAATTGTACTCTTCTTCTCTGCTTATTCACTATTTTTAAAATTATTTATTAGGTATTGTCTTACATTCAGTATTCACCCTGAATATCAGGCATTGCAGTTAATGAGCTTATTTTATTCAAAAATTAATATTACACTAAAAATGGAAATCAATAGGTTTCTCTTACAACATGAGAAGTTCTTGGTAAATAAGCTTCTCCATAAGGAATAACATCCCTATCAAAATAGCTAATTAACAGAATCAAGCCCACAAATTTTAGATAGTAAAAATCTTTAAAGTTTAAAGCATACACTGTGGTCTATTTCTTGGATGTTTAACAATTTAACGCAGGAATAATTAAAGTAAGTTTTTCATCTACCACAACTGAAATGATGCTGATAACCTTGTTACTACATACAAGAAGAGGAATGCTTTGTCATTGAGCCTTTGCAGTATTCTCTCTAGATTATTGAAAGATGGGGAAAGCACTGATTATAAAAACAGTTCTTTTTTATTATTAAGTAATGAAAACAAAGATTTTTATATGAACCGTAAGGTTTTGATATAGCATTCTTAGCATGTTTCAAGATACATACACAGTATGTATATTTAACAAAACAAAAATTGATTTAGAAGTAAAATATTTTATTTATTTATATAAATAAAAACACATCAACTCAAGTTATATACACATTGAAGCACATTTAAAACTAACAAAAACTGTAAATTGAAATATTCCATTTATTTTACACCACATAATAATTTTTAACAATAATAGACGGAATGTGTCTTTATAATATTACCTTAGAATAATCGTATTTAAGCTGCATTTGTGTTTAAGTTTGTATATCTAAAATTATGATTTTAAACCTCTAATGTAATAGTTTATTATGCATACATTCGGAATGTCATACATCTGTTTAATGCAAAAGTTCCTAAAACGAATTTTAAAGTAAAACGTTGGCTTTGAAAGTTTGATTTAAACCTGGAAAACTGACCGATTCCTGAAAAATAAAATTTGATTTATTATGTATATAACAAGAATGAAAAGTAAATACATACATAATAATTAGTAAGTACGTCCTAACAATAATAAGATTTCCAAACATTGGACTAAGATCTTTCGTAGAAAATAACTTGTTCGGTTTTTTATAAACATAAATAAATTTTACTTTTATAGTCATTAATTTTACCTCACTTATGTTCTGGTAATTTATTTTTCGTCCTTCTTTCTTTTTAATGCCGTTATTTGTAATGTCATATATTACTCACTGATTTCTTTGAATATTTATTTGAATGATCCAACATAAACTGAAATTGACAGGTATTCTAAGTTTCACCTTTGCTCAAACATCCAATCAAAAGGAAGCATTTCGAGTTTTATTTATATTATAACAGGTTTTGAGAGCCTTTTGTAAGCAGGTCTCTTTGGTCCAGAGCACCACCCGCTGGGTTACCCATCCACCTTTCTTTTTAATGCAATCATATTCACTTAAATGCAGATAAATGACCCTAGTGAGAGCAACATGTAATTGGCCATGTTGAAATACCGATTTACCTAAATGAACTACTGTAGAGTCTCTCCTTGTTGGTTATGAATAGTCATGGCAAATGCTAATTGACTTGGAAATTAAATCTATGAAAAAGAAATGTGGTTCTCTTTAGATAAAAGAAATTTCAATCATGGAATTAAAACTATTTCCCCTTGAAACCGTGAAGTAATAATTTTACAAACAATGACTTTATCGTAAAGCTCTTCACTTATTAGTCCTATTTAATTACATAACCGCTGAAATCTTTCTTTTTCATGCACATGACAACAGTTCCTTTTTTGAATTCATGCTTATGTTTTGGAAGTGAAGAGCAAAAAGTCACCTTGGCGCAGAGAGTAGCGCCAAGAATTAAAAGTAAATACGTACAATAAAAAAAAATGAATGTCATCCAAAATACATATCTTTAGGTAATTGAATATTAAGAAAATAATAGAAAAATATAATTGACTGACGGAATGCTGTTAGTCCAGGAGGAAACGGTGGTGGAATGTGCGGCCAAACTTGCTCCTGCTTCTTTTCCGTCGAGTCTGCCTTCTGGTCGGAGTTGCCGTAGATCCTTTCGAAGAAGGCCCTCGGGCTGCAAGGCCGTTTCTTGGTTTCGGCCGACGTCATGGTCCGAACTAGATGCACCGCCCTTTTCAAACAGCCCCGCCTCCAAAAGCTATCCCCTCCAGACACCGGGGGCGTCCATTCTGCCACGCCCCTCAAATAGAATCCACCCCTTCACTTCAATGAAATTAACACCATCCTCGTGTCAAACATCCCCCCAAGCCACTATTCTAATCACACTACCTCATCTCGTCTATCGATTATATTTGGCGCATTATTACATTACCCTATCAATTCCCAATCATTGTTCATGAATTCTAAATAATTTTCACCTCTATTTCAAGTCTCCCAATAAATTGCTTCCACTGAATTACCTTCTAAATGAATATTAGAATATCATTCCCTTTAGAGCATAATCCCACTTGAATTATTTCACTTTGACACATTATGATATACTTTAATAACTGTCTAATTAATTTAAAATTAATGTACAGCACAGTCAATAATCCTAGAACACTATCAAGTAGCCTTCAATTAATTAGCACCTGATATCCTACAACTACTCGGCAACGACAGTTTACGTCATCTCCGAGGGATGGCGTGCACCAGATTTTCCAACTCCAGACTAATCTAGCATTTAAGATATAGGCAAAAATACATTCAATTTTTTATGTTTAAAATGAGTGGGTGAGTGGGTGGATTGGTGGCCATCCACACTGTTTTATGGATGAAATTCATACTTCATCCAATAATGGGCCTTATATTGTAGATGAAGCCTATAGTTTTTAGGCAGTATTGAATTAAGTAAAAGACGATTTTGTACCCAAATGTAATTTCAAAAATATTTTTTTGCTTAAACTTGTAAGTCTAAATGTAGAAGTTTTACATTATTTTGAAACTGAGATTACATTATTATGAGAGTATAATAATCTAAACAAATACAAACCTACAATATATTTTATGAAGCCTTTCAGCGTGTGATGGATGATTGCCTAACAAAAAAATGTTGAAATCAGTCTACATGTGCCTTTAACAAATCTTAATGCCAGATATATAGTTCTTCGTGCATTTATGAACCTCATCATCAGGGGTTACAAAAGTGTTGGAGTCTTTATGAGGCTGATTATTAGTCATTTGACTTTATTAAATTGACTTATAGAATTACATTATAGAATGGAAGTACTAGTAGGGTTGAACAAATCTGTAAGAATCAGAGCCAAAATAACTTGAGAATTATAGCAGTCAAAATCAAAGAAGAGGTTAACAGAATGTAGTAAGGAGAAAGAAGTTATGAGCTTGAAAAATTATTGTGATCGGAGTTAATCAGAATTCAAGAGAACTGTAAGAATTAGAGTCCAAATATGCGTTTGAAAATTAATTAAATTATGGGAATGGTAGTTTTTCGTTCATTGTGACAAAACGCCTTCTAATTGTACTCTTCTTCTCTGGTTATTCACTATATTTAAAATTATTTATTAGGTATTGTCTTACATTCAGTATTCACCCTGAATATCAGGCATTGCAGTTAATGAGCTTATTTTATTCAAAAATTAATATTACACAAAAAAAATGGCAACCATTAGGTATCTCTTGTAACATGAGGAGTTCTTGGTAAATAAGCTACTCCATAAGGAATAATATCCCTACCAAAGGAGCTAATTAACAAAATCAAGACCATAAGTTTTAGATAGTAAAAATCTTTAAAGTTTAAAGCATACACTCTGGTCTGTTTCTTGGATGTTTAACAATTTAACCCAAGAATAATTAAAGTAAGTATTTGATCTACCACAACTGAAGTGATGCTGATAACCTTGTTATTACAAGAAGAGGAATGCTTTGTCATTGAGCTTTTGCAGTATTTTCTCTAGATTATTGAAAGATGGGGAAAGCACTGATTATAAAACCAGTTCTTTTTTATTATTAAGTAATGAAAACAAAGATTCTTATATGAACTGCAAGCTTTTGATATAGCATTCTTAGCATGTTCCAAGATACATACACAGCATGTATATTTAGCAAAATAAAAATTGATTTAGAAGTAAAATATTTTATTTATTTACATAAATAAAAACACATCAACTCAAGTTATATACTCAGTGAAGCATATTTAAAGCTAACAAAAACTGTAAATTGAAATATTCCATTTATTTTACACCACATAATAATTTTGAACAATAATAATGAAAGAACTAATAACGATATATACGCGTGTATAACGTTTATAGGTCAAATAAGTCATAAAATCGCAAACTTACTAAAGCAATACAATATAAATATAGTGTTTAAAACAAATAATTCAATTAACCAAAGATTAGATAACTCAACGGAAAATAAAACTAATAAATATGATAAAAGCGGTGTATATAAAATAAAATGTAAAAATTGTAATCACATATATATTGGACAAACGGGAAGGACCCTAAAATTAAGATATAAGGAACACATTAAAGATTATCTAAATAACACAAATAAATCTAATTATGCTAACCACCTAACTGAATATGGACATGAACCGGACAGTTTAGAAAATTCAATGACCTTAATAAAAACAGGACAGAAAGGAAAAAGACTAAACGTAAATGAAGAATTAGAGATATTTAAAAATAAAGAATCGGGTAAGCTAATAAATGAACAAATAAATCACCAAAGCGATACACTATTTAAACCGTTAAAGAAATTAAAGCGACGACTTGACAGACTTGACAATGACGAAAATAATAAGAAAAGAATTAAACTAAATAATAATAATTAAAATAAAATAAAAGTAAAGGTAAAATAATTAAATATTAAAATCTAGGCAGCATTGGGAAAGTAGGTAGGTTATATAAACAGAAAGGTAGGACTCCGTAGTTTTAGTTGATCAGTTCTTGTTGAAGATGGGTGACTCCCGAAACGGGTCTAAGAACTTCATCAGCAGGGTACGAGGTAAGACGGATTACTATAATTTTAATATTATTAATAATAGAAGCAATGTGTCTTTATAATATTACCTTAGAACAATCGTATTTAACCTGCATTTGTGTTTAAGTTTGTATTTCTAAATTTATGATTTTAAACCTCTAATGTAATAGTTTATTGTGCATACATTCGGAATGTCATACATCTGTTTAATGCAAAAGTTCCTAAAACGAATTTTAAAGTAAAACGTTGGCTTTGAAAGTTTGATTTAAACCTGGAAAACTGACCGATTCCTGATAAATAAAATTTGATTTATTATATATATAACAAGAATGAAAAGTAAATACATACATAATAATTAGTAAGTACGTCCTAACAATAATAAGATTTCCAAACATTGGACTAAGATCTTTCGTAGAAAATAACTTGTTCAGTTTTTTATAAACCTAAATAAATTTCACTTTTATAGTCATTAATTTTACCTCACTTATGTTCTGGTAATTTATTTTTCGTTTTTTTTCTTTTTAATGTCGTTATTTGTAATGTCATATATTACTCACTGTTTTCTTTGAATATTTATTTGAATGATCTAACATAAACTGAAATTAACAGGTATTCTAAGTTTCACCTTTGCTCAAACATCCAATCAAAAGGAAACATTTCGAGTTTTATAACAGGTTTTGAGAGCCTTTTGTAAGCAGGTGTCTTTGGTCCAGAGCACCACCCGCTGGGTTACCCATCACCTCCCTTTTTAATGCAATCATATTCACTTAAATGCAGATAAATGACCCTACTGAGAGCAACATGTAATTGGCCATGTTGAAATACCGCTTTACCTAAATGATTTACTGTAGAGTCTCTCCTTGATGGTTATGAATAGTCATGGCAAATGCTAATTGACTTGGAAATTAAATCTTTGAAAAAGAAATGTGGTTCTCTTTAGATAAAAGAAATTTCAATCATGGAATTAACACTATTTCCCCTTGAAACCGTGAAGTAATAATTTTACAAACAATGACTTTATCGTAAAGCTCTTCACTTATTAGTCCTATTTAATTATATAACCGCTGAAGATCTTTCTTTTTCATGCACATGACAGCAGTTCCTTTTTTGAATTCATGCTTATGTTTTGGAAGTGAAGAGCAAAAAGTTCCATTGGCGCAGAGAGTAGCGCCAAGAATTAAAAGTAAATACGTACAATAAAAAAAAGCATCGTCTAAACAACAATAAGATTCCAAAAATGGGTCTAAGATCTTTCCTTAAAAAAAACTTGTTAGGTTTATTCTATAACAGAAATAGATTTTACATCTGGAGTCAGTAATATTACCTGACTTATGTTGAGAGATTTTATTTTTCATCTTTTTTTCTTTTTAATACCGCTATTTGTAAAGTCATATATTACTCACTGTTTTCTTTTATTCA
Source organism: Hermatobates lingyangjiaoensis (assembly GCA_026182355.1). Classification (NCBI taxonomy): domain Eukaryota; kingdom Metazoa; phylum Arthropoda; class Insecta; order Hemiptera; family Hermatobatidae; genus Hermatobates; species Hermatobates lingyangjiaoensis. The sequence goes on along the minus strand of JAPFBL010000035.1, from coordinate 587,838 downwards.
ATATTTATTTGAATGATCCAGCATAAGCTGAAATTAACAGGTATTTCAAGTTTCACCTGTGCGCAACATCCAAGGCTTCATCGTTAGTTGACTTATACACACAAAACATTATTTATATCAGGTTTTGGAAGTGTATTGTAAGAAAGCCCTCATAACCCAGAGCGTAGCCCACTTGACTTTCATTGCAAAGGTTTGGTGTTCGAATTCCATAAAGTTAGGTATATTTATTATTTATTCAGACAACGCACGGTGACAAGAAACCAAATAAACCAGATCGGTCATTAGAGTTTTATAAGTGTATAGATAGATTTTTAACTCAAAATCTAGTTTTTGGATCTAAACTACTATAAGGTAATATGATGACGAAGGTTAATACAAAAATTAACATTACCCACAGCCCAAATTAGAGTTAATAAACTACAAGGAGAAGCGTGTTAGAGATAACAAGAGCAATGACCACCTGCCCTGCAACCAGCTTTAAAATGTTATTAACACTCCACCCCTTAGATATTGTTATCAAGATAGTGGCTATTTAGAATCTGTTGAGATTGTTTCTAAATGAAAATGTCACTATCAGGAATAAAATATTCAACAATTTTATAGAACGAAACATTAGTAGTTTGGTCTATATGTTGCCAGATACAGTACCCCATAAAGAAAATGTATAGGACTCTTCGAAGTGATTATAAATGCTTACCTGGATTGACTACATCTTGATTTAAAAAAGGGTGGTCTTATCTGGTATAAAGAAGGGTCAAAAATTAATAATGGATCCAAACTGCAGTTTTAAATTTTCTGAAGGTGACAAAACTAATGTTTGCTATAAGAGATTCTTTGGAGGGTTTTAACCCCAAAATCTACGTTTTGGATCGACAAACTACTATTTTAGTTCTGTTAAGATCAATAGTATCATATGTATCAGTTTTAAGATAAAAAAATATGGAGTGTCTTACACTCAATTTTATCAGATAATACACCTTCCTGAAGACAGTTCCTTGTGGTTACAATTTTATCTGTGGTAGATGCTATTATTATACTAATTATTATTGTTGTGGTAGATTGTTGTAATACATTTCATAGTACTTGGATTAAATTCTCTATACATTAGTTCTGATTCATCAGATTACAAGTCAAGGTATAAAAGCTCCTATAACCAATTAGGAGAACCTGTAATGCTCAAGGCATTCCGTTTTGATAGCCAAGGTTTCTGGAACTGACTGCTTGCATTGTCCTTCAGATAGTATGTTGTTTCTTATGAAAATGCTTATTTATTTACCAAAAACTTCTCATATTACTACAGATATAATTTAATATTTGAATTTTTAGTGTAATAGGAATGTCAACGAAATTGAATATGAATAATGAAATATTAGTACTTAGGCGATACCTAATACAAAAAATACATTTATTTGATCACCATCTTAAAATTTTGTCATAATAAATGGAAAAGAACGTTATCATGTTTCAGTATTATCGAAAACAATAGAGTGCCTGAACACAACAAGAACTATATATCCTGTCATGAAGATCAGATAAAAAAATCTATATGTAGATTGGTTACAACACAATTGAAGACAATAATCTGTATTGTAGAATTTCATTCTATGAAAGGGGCCTTCCTCAGAGTCTGACTGATACTGACACAAATGGTGCAAACATGTGGTATGGTATTGAGAAGGGAAAGAGGCAAGAGGCATTTTAAAAGGCGTAAAGTGTACGGAAAGGGGACAAAGGCTGGGAGCCCGACACCCTGACTTGCCTTCCCACCATTTGTCCCCTTTCCTTAGACTTTGAGGAAGAATCTTTCACTGGAAACATGTGAAATAAAAGTCAACATATAAATCACAGAAACAAATTTAAAAATTTGACTAAACATTTTAGACCGAAATAATAGTTTTTTGTCAGAGTCACACATTAACTGACAAAAAAAAAAAATAGATACGTGGTGTGATATTAAGAGGGAGGGAAGTAAGTACATTATCTTAAAATAAAGTAAAAGGCAAGAAAAGGGAACAAAAATCTGGTCAAGTCAGGATAAACAAAAAGTTGAGAAAGAAATAAGTAACCCATTATCAGTTAGTTGCTCTTAACATTGATAGGTAAGACTATTACTCCTGTTATACTGACTCAAATTTGAATAAATAAACCGTTAATAATGTTTATAGCATTTGGTGTGTTAAATTAATAAAAACTTGATAACTTGTGATCATTTTAGTTTCTATCTAATTTATATAATGGTTATCAATTTATATTCAAAACCGAGACTACCCCTGACCCTTTGTGTCACTCAGAAATTATAGCAATAGGTATTGAAATAAATTCACTGAACATTACTGACATAGATTATTTTAATTGTTATTTCTTGTTCATTAAAGTACCCCTCTTCTTATATCGATTTAGCTTTGAAGGGTGCTAAAAAAATTTCTCTAATACTTCAACAGATACCCGTTTATTGTCAAATTCTATTGTTTTGCCATATCATGAGTCACTGGACCCCCTCCCAAGATTAGCCAAACTACTTGATTTTAATATAGTGTTTTCTAATCGTAATAACGTGGGCAATATGTTAATAAAAAACTCTCCCAGCGAATTGAAATCCGGTGGTATTTATAAAATTCCGTGCAAAGGTTGCCATAAAATTTATATTGGTCAAACTGGTAAATCATTAAAGACACGTATAAAACAACACCAATACAACGTAAACAGACAGGAAAAAAGTAGTGCCTTATTCTTGCATATAAACAATGAAAATCATCATATTGATTGGACAGGAGCTAAATTTATTACGTATGAAAAATCAATGTTGTTAAGAAATATAATTGAATCGTTTCTAATTAAATTTAATAGATCAAATATTATAAACATTAGTAACGGTCTCTTCAAACTTGATACTTTCGTTACGAGGGCAATAGCCTCTTCTAAGAGGGTTGACAGCAAGCGAATAGTTTTTTACTCTTTCTTACTGTACTCCTTTGTTTCCCCAAACATCCCTTTCTGGACATTAGTCCTTTCCTGCGCTTTCACCCTATTAAAATACCACTCTTCCCTCCCATTCTTCTAAACCCCTCACCAGATGTTGTCTGCATCGAGTGTTTCAGTTTTATATATATTATAATTTCAGGTCTCTATCTCCAAAGAAAATGAGTGAACAAACAAACAAACATACTCACATACTTTTTATATAGAGGTTTAATCATAAACCTATATTTATGATTAATATATATATATATATATATATATATATATATATATATATATAAAACCTATTTAATCACTTCCAAGTACAAAATATTTATGTTGTTTAATACTTAATTTTAATGATTTGCTGGTTTGATCTGTCTATATTTTATGACAATATTTTGTAAATACGACTATATCCCAGATCTAAAAGAGAGTTTTTAATTAACAAATTAGCTACCTTAACACCAACTGAGAAAACTACATTAAAGTCAATGTTACGGGCAAGCCTAGGAAGTGGGTTCAATTACTCATAATATGGTAAAACTATAACATCTGAATTAAACAGATTTCTGTTATAGCGTATGGAACCTTTTTTTAGCACCCTTTATCTTTGTCAATATAAGTCTCTTGTATGAGGGAATGGAAATAATATTGTTGATTTCTTCCTTAAGAAATTGAGAGGAAGCAAACTCTTAACGCTTTCGAGAATATGTATCTAAAAACAGACATTTCAACATTTAATGGAGGGACAGTAAAAAAAATACTCATGAGAAAGCTCTTCGTGAGCTCTCATACACTCCCTGTCATAACTCTTTATGGAATCTATGGATTAGGATATTTAAGAAGAATTATACAGTAAATTTGAGCAATAGAGAAAAAAGAAGAGCGCGTGAACACAGTGAGAAATGGTGTGGGTAAAAAGAGTAGGAGAGAAGGTACAAGCAGGGTCATTGAGAGCAAAAAATGTGCCGGTGCAAGACCTTTTCTGGACTCTCCTTTACCAACACTGGTCATGCCTAGATAATTCTGATGCACTATATATTTTCAAACAAAAGATTCAAAGGTTGTTTAAATTTTATTACCATTATAAATCATAAATGATTAATAACTTCATCTAGTGTTAAGTACTCTTAGTAGAACATATATATGCTATATTTATTATACGCTTTCATGATTACATTAGTATAGCAATTCTCACTATTCAAAACAGATTAAATAAATCTGTTATGTTCTGGTAGTGTACTCTAATTCCCTTTCTTCTTCAATTCAACAATAAAAAAATCAGCATGATTGCCTATTCATTTTTTGACTTTGATATTCATGGGCCTCCTAGACTCTTATTGGTTCTGGTGCGGCGCATCAGCTGCACCTCTTCTTATGGGGCGTGGGTACAAAGTAACCAGGGAAAAAGTAAAAGAGAGTGTTTGAGAAAAAATAAAGAATAGAACAGGAGTTGTAAAAGACATTGTAGTGAGTTGTGATATGTGCATGACAAAGATGGGGAAAATGAGAGAGAATATAGACAGAAAAATAATCAGTGAGGAAACGAGAGAAAGTGTTAGAGATAGTCAAAGACGTAAACTCTAAGAAAATGGAGACATAAATAGTAAGAAATGCAATCTGAATAAGAGATAAAACTGAATGATAAGAAGTAAAAGAATTCGATATAATAAGAACCAAATATGCTATTTTTTAGCCGTATGAAATCTATTTCATGCGAAGAAACAGAAAAGATTAAACCATCTACAAATCACAGTATTTTTCATAATTTATATATATTTCATGGCACTCTAATGTAACGAGTAACACTCTGATCTTACCTTAGAAGTTATACAAATAGAAATAACACCTTTCATCATTATGTACTGTTATCATTCGTAATGGCCAGAAAGTGTTCATAATGTTACATCGAGTTGATTTTTCAGGTGTATCTACATATAGTGAGAAAATACCATCCGAAATGTAGAAACTTCTCTTTCCCAACTAGTTGAGAAACCCGAAAAAGAACACTATTTGTTTGAAATGCCTTGTTTTCATAAAAGAACATTTTTCAAATTTATTTGGAAATTTTTCTACAATTCTTAATGTGATTAAATATCATGTAGTTACTGACTCAAAAACTAATAAATACTTTAATTTATTGTTAATTCGCTATTTTTAAATGTTTTTTGGTTTATAAAAAAATTTATTATTTAAATCTGAATGAGTTTTATATGCTGAATCATTTTTAGGTAATTGTAAATATGCTCTGTGGATATTGAAACTTCATACAACTGCTTAAATAAACTGCGATGTGTTTATGAGAAAGATTTGCCATTCGTACTAGTACTAAGTTATCAATAAATCTTGTACAGAAAAAACGAGTGGATGAAGAAGTTAGAAAAAAATTGAAGTATAGCACGCGACAGTTTAGAGCCTATTAAGTAATATCCTGGGGGTCCTTATGGAAACTTGATAGCCGCAGTACTAGAGCTTCCGACCTGTCTTCGCGAGGACTGCAGCTGAGTGAGTGACGTCAGCGTATCACTTCCTGTATGTCACCAGAGTGACTTGATTTCAAAAAATTGAAACAACTCTTCTGCATGCGATAGTGTAAAATATGTTTATTTATTAATGAATGCAAATGAAAATGAAATTGCAAATGAAGTTATATCAATTAAATTGATTGATGGTTGAGATATCGTTAACCTTAGAGTCTTTTAGACACTGAATGTTTTGAATCAAATGACCTTCACTCAAGAATCACTTACTTTTATCAGAATGGTCAAATTGTAAAATTAAATTTAACGTAGTTTTGGATTAGGACAACCAGTTGATAAGCGTACCACGTTGATTACATTGAACAGCACAGGTTAGTTTTAGTTTTATCTTCTATGCAACAAGAAAAGTTGGTGAAATTGATTTCAAGATTTTTAGAGATTTATTGTTTCATGGACTCCTAAATCGATTTTTGTAATCTCCATGACTGTAATGGTGCTACTTTGGAAGGTGATCCCAGCATCATAAAACTATATATATTGATAGTACTGAGATCTCTCTAAGCATAATCTGATTTTTATCATAATCTTAATCTTTGAACTTCACCTCTTTTGATAACCCTCATAATCTTTGATGACAAACATATATTCAGACTAGAAAATTCTTTATGAAATTAATAGTTTTATTCAATGATATTTGTGAGAAAACTTTCCCTTTACGATGTTATTTAAGTAATTTTGTCAAGAAATTGCTATTGAAATGAGTTACCCTTTTGAAAAGATAGTCAATTGAATATAGAAGAAGGGATCGCACGTAGTCATGCTTGTGGTGGAAAAATGAAAACTGTATGAAGAATAAATAGAATACTGCATGAATACTACCTCTCCGTTACAAGAATAGAAGATACCAAATTTCTTGTTCCTATTCGCTCAGGAAAAAAATTATACCATTTCTCTAATTCAAACATAAAGTAAACTGGAAATAAACCACTTGTAAGACTTTGAAACGAATTTATTTCATTCTAGATTTGCCATTTGATACTGTGTTTATACTAACTCTTAAATGAACCAAAGTTGTCTGCAAATTTTTTAATTAAATTATGAAATAAGTTGATTAATAATTTGAGATCACATACCAAAGTAGCACTTGACATTAGTATTATCAATGTACTTGTTATAATTAAAAAATATTTACTTTAGATATAGACAATGTTTGACAGATATTTTAAAATTCAACTACTTCTTGTTTAAGCGAATCCCTTTGATTGAGCATATCAGATCATTAGAAACGTACTTAAATTTTATTTATGCCAATACAGTTTAACAATATAAATTCCCAATTTTTTTTATTATTGTGTCATATTTGGTATATATGCCATAACTTAGTGACTGGAAGAGATATATATAAATCAGAATCAGTTGAGATTTGACTGGTAAAGACCGCTTGTTACGGTTGATAGCTCTTAGTTTTTTTTTTCATTTCTTATTGTGGTTTGAACGTTTATATACTCGTATACATATAGAATTAAAATGTACAGACATTTTAAGATAATTTTAAAAAGTACAGACTATAAGATATAGTAAATGTTAATTTAGTATATCTTAGAGAATATTTTTTCTTACTTATATATATGTCTAATGCAATGAAAGGAATTTGACAGTAGATAAAAGAAGAATGTTGCAGCGGCTCACACAAAAAGGTTAACTCTCTACTCCTTGTCTTTCTAACCAACATGTAGAGAAAACACCATAATAACACTTATTTTGTCTTGCACTTTGGAATGTTTTCGTCAGATGCAAAGCATTCTTAAAAAAACAATGGTTTAATGGGTACTAAAAAAGTAATCTCAGGAAAATGTAAGAAGTGTTTAAATTTAAAATTTCATTATGAAATTTTAAAATAGTGAAAGTGAATCCTGTCCAAGAAAATGTGGATACACTTAACTATCTACCCAACCGGAAAACGGGCATCATCATGAAATTATAGAATACAGGTTCTAAGTATATGTAACAATAGACGTGTTCTGTTTTCTAACGCCCACACTTTTCACCTTTAATACTATTCTAGAGATCAAATGTGTAGCTTACTTATTACTTGGCACCTATTTTAATATTGGGGGAGGCATATTACCGGGTTGATTCTACATTCGGAGTCAACTAAAGTGTATTTAGAATAGGGGACCTTTAACAAGTATCTGACATCGTAAAAGCTAGAGACTAACGGCTTAACAACCCTCTCCCGCCTCACTAACCCCAAGGAACGATGCGATCAACAAACATGGATAAATTAAATGATGATCGTTTGTTTCATGATTCTACTTCATAACAGAAAACTATCCTCGGTTTCAAAATCACTGTAACATATGGTCACCTGAGGAATCAACCATATAATAATTAAAAAAATTTCTCTATATTCCCATATTGATTTTGAATTGGAGTAATTTTTGGATATTTTTACACAAATAAAATTAAAGTTATATTACTTAAAATTCTTCAATATAATTCTAAATAACAAACCATATGCAAATTCCTAACAATGAATACTGTAAACAAATCTTTATAACAAAAAATATAGATTGATACTGGAAAATAGAAATTCATATTTACAATTTAGAAAGCTGAATTAAATGATACAGTTTATTATATAGCATGCACAAGGAGGAAGTAGAATGCATTAAAATTGTAGAATAGGAGACAATGTAAATTTGTTCCTAAATTATCTGCCACTACCAGTATGCAATATGCAGTAGTCAAAATAAATTATATTTTTGGAGAAGTAGTACTATTTTTTAAATATTATTTAAATGCCATTAATTTTAATTAATCTTAGTAATTAAAATTAGCTATATTCATTTACAATATTTATTCTACGATGGATTATATTATTTAAAACCTTGATTGATTGATATTTTTGTTCTTTCTAATTTATGTTATTAGTAGTTTTTAATAGGTAGAGAAATCTTGAGACCATTGTTGTCGCTTCTCTCATATTATATCTCTTCTAAGAGGCAAGAGTGGTGACTGCTGATGATAATCTGTAGAGATATTTGTTTGTAGAAAAGTGACCCATGCAAGCTAATACTACAAATGTTGTCATAGATCGAAGCAGCAATTTCAATACTTGTTGAGTGCACTGTCTTTGAAAATAGTCTCCTTCAATCCTGTGGTCCTTCCGTCACTATTACACGCTCTTTTGAGAAAGTTTTAGTTCGCTTAAATTTTTGGAAGGAATAGAATTTTCCACAAATCGGGCTCATGTTGCAAGCGTTGCTGGCTAAAACATCGGCTTTTTCATTTCCTGAGAAGCTACAATGACTACAGATCCACTGTAATACAATGGTCTTCCTCTTCAAATTTGCTAGTAAAGCATAGATTTCCAATATCCTGAAGAGGTAATTGTTAGCTCTTCCTGTTTGATTGGCTTGTAGTGAAGATCTACAGGTTGTGAGAATACAAATTATTTCGCTTTTCAAGACGTTCAAGACGTTTTCAAGACTTCAGGAGTGCTAGCATATATATATATATATATATATATATATATATTGTTTTCAGGAAGTATATCTGCAACAAAATATAAACAAATACCAAACACCAATTTTACACTTTTACTTTTTTTTTTTAATATTTTAAGACATATGTCACGTCAGAGAGAAAACAAAAGTAAAATTTTTAAATAATAAGATTTTTAGTCTACTATGTACGTAAATGTGCTTTCATGTTTTCATGTGCTAAAATTGTTTATTTATAAAATATATACATCTGGGAATTTTTTCTCAATTTTTTTATAAATTTATAACTTTTGTCAATTTAGAAGTTGAGAAGACCTAAAAAGTTATCAATGAGGATCTCTTCAAGACATAGTTATTGATACTAATTTGATCTATTAGTAGAATACACTTACCACCGTTACAGTGAACAAAAATAGCGCCAATACACCATTTGTTATTGCGTATGATGCAACACATACGTATAGTATGTAATTGAAGCAAAATTTCTAAATTTCCTGGTTCATTAAGTTTCAGAATATACATATGTCGTAATGCAGATCTCACATTATAACCCTAGGAAGACTCTTATGATAACAAACAGAAATAATTCCACTTTATTATATCAAATGAGATTAAACAACATGAGAAGGGTTAAGTGGATGTGAAGAGAGTAGGGTAAAATGTCAATAGGCAATAAACTCCCTGCACTGTAAACAGAAAGATTTCAAACCTTATTGTATCAAACATTGTTATTTACAGATGTTTCTTTCAATCCAATCAAAATTATTCCTTTTAACTGCAATTTATATGGAATATGTATGGAATTTCAAATACACTTTTTTTAAAAACAAGTATTACAATATTTGCCATATTGTACTTCTCTAGAAGTGAGAATTCTTTACAAAGGAATAGTGTTCGATTGTTTCTTTAATTTATCTACTAGAATAAAAGTTATAATTGAAAAATAAAAGGAAATTTGTTATATTTATGACTAAGTTTATTTTAGCGTATATATGTCATAAATAAAATCAATTGAAGTTTGAATAATGAGGTGACGAAGGTGTTTAATAAAAGAAGGTGTATAACAATTAAAAGAAAAATTTTAAAAATTACACTTTGTAAAATATTTCTTGATTGTTTTTCCACCAGCATGCATCGAAAATATATTTGATAAGCTATTTCCAAAAAATCAGTAACATTTTTCAATTATATTACTTAAGTAATAAAGTTTTAATAAATTTGACTATTATGTTTTTAATACTTAATTTTATTTTTACAAAATTTTAGGAAATAATTTACTCGTACATCAGCTCGAGGTAGAAATGAACGATTTGTTATTGATTACGACGCAGCACATATTTATAATATGCATATGTACATACAAATTCATGACGATCACCCTATCTCGTGCCTCGACGAGCGAGATAGGATGATTATTTTTTGTAATAATTTGAATAACAACTTCTATGGCAAAAATTATAAAAATACAAAATACTCTCCTCTTTTAAGCTTTTAAACAAGTATAAGAAATTTTGAAAATTCAAAGCCATGAATCGTAATACAGTGAAGAATTGTGTACTGGTGTTAAAATATGTTTTAGATCGACTCACATAAGTAAAGTTATATATTTGTAAAAAAAATGTATTAAAAGTCGGTTTCTTTCATATAACAGGTCTGTCAAATACTTTTTTAGCCTAAAAAAGTTTACTTTTTAGAGAAAAAAATCATCGGGTTCTACCAATATTCTGATTTTATTTTATTTTGTACAAAATTTAGAATACTAATTAAATATTTTAGTTGAAAAAAAAGCAATTTAAAGTAAAATAATATGGAATAAGGGCTAAACCAAATACTGCATTACAAAAACTACTACTTATCAAATCGTTGACAATTCCAATCTGATATACAAATAAACATTGATTTATTTTGCAGAATGCAACCGCTCTCCGTTTCTGAGTGCTTCACTATTTCTGATCTCGTTGAATCAGCCAAACCTCTTCGACAATCTGTTGCCAGGATTGAAACTTAGAAATTTAAGGGTCTTCCTTTCTTCAGGTGCTATGGAGATCTGTATGAATGCCTTTCAATGTCTGCTAAAACACTAATATTTTCTACCCCAAAATAAATTAAAATATATCTGGAATTAATTGAACTAAATCAATACCTGTTAATAAATAATTATTTCAATTATTGCCAAATTCATCCATCGTTGAATGATAAAAAACTGTTTTTAATTTAATAAATTCACTATTTTTTGTAATTACATCTCGATGAGCAAATAAAATAATAACTTATTACTATTATCTAGAGTAAAATCAACAGTTTTCATTCGCCTCTGTCTTATTCATGTGTAATGTGTACCTAATGCCTATATCAGAGCTCCCAAGGTAATTTCACCTCTTACAAATTCTTTTCATTATTTTTCACCGTCTTACAAAAAAATCTTCCTTTCATCTCTGAAACTTGATATTTCAAGTTGCTATATCAAGGACACTAATTTCATCTGTCACACCAATAGTTTATAGTCGCCTCAACTCTTCAACAACAACTGCCAAAACCCAAATATACACTTCTTCTCTGTGTAGGACTTTTGTAATATAGAATATATAAAACAGCAACTCGAACTTCTTGCTAAAACTACCACAACTATTGATTGTGGCAAAATACTTTTATTTGAACTAGCTACTATATTCCCCTATTTTCTAGTTCCTAACTACTATTAATCACTATTTTCCTTCTTATTGGGTAGTATAATGCCTCATGCCGTCGTTGGCATATAATGCATCTGACTATAGTCTTATAATCTCATAACACTGCAAATATCCCCTACAGAATTTCATTTTGTAATATTTTAGTTTGATAATGTGCTACATGAATTTTTTTTATGCGAAAAGTGTCTTCATTTCTATAAAGGTTGAAACACATGTATGATTTGAATAGATTGAAACTCCGGCCTGCCATCTAGCGAGCAAGACATAACTAATTTAGTGTTTTATGTTAGCGTTAGAAAGCAGTAAAGAAACTGATAACAAGTTTAAAAATAAAATATTTAGCGGAATTGAATAAAAGAAGTTCTTGGAGATGAAATTATATATTCCCCCTATTAAAATATACACTATAATTGAAAAGGATAGTGTAACTACTATTTCTTCTATTATAGTTCATACATTATTCATATCAAAAGGTCATCAAAGAAATATGAGCATCCACTCATCTGAAGGTATTAAATTCTGATTCAACTTAAAATTAATATTTTTGTATAATTCTTGGAAAAAATGTAAATCTATATAAATCTTAAGATGGGATGGGATATATATATTATAAGAATGATATATAATTATTCAACAACCTACTGTATATGATAAGGTTCTAGTATTTTATAGAGACACAATTCATATTTATTATTGTTTTTATGTAAGTAAGTATTGAAAAAAAAATTAATGATATTTGGATTATTGAAAAGAGCATAAAAACGAAAAACCACAACTATTGGGTTTTTTTTGGCCTTAATGATATTAACATCTCAGAGTTCAATATCAGTAATTTCTTAAATGTATATTTCTGTTTAAAGTTCCTATAACAATCCATATCTTAAGATATTAATTTCAAAACATTGGATAATCTTACTTTGTTTAAAATTGAAATGTACTATAACAAATCCATATCAGGTAAAATATTAATTTATAATATTAGCAGTTTATGAATTATATTTTTATAATCTCTGTAAAAGAAAATTTTAATTTAAGTTATATTGTAAAAGAAATTTAAATTATAAACAACTACTTGTAATCTGTTTTACTCATTGACATTTGATCAGATGACATCCATAATTGCTTTTTATTATATTTAATGATTTGATTAACAGTGGCTTCTTTGAATGAATGTGATGACTTTGTAGTTCCTTGTGTGATTTTGCTAGTTTTATTCGCTAAACCATAAGATTTAAGTAGATGATAATGTTACCTGCTTCTTTTCGTTATTGAAACACTGACACCCAGAAGCATCACATATACCTACCAAGAGTTCATAAACTGTTTTATACAATCACTTCAAATAAACTTTTACCAAATTAACTTTTATAAATTGATAAAATGTGAGCGACTTCAAATTGCCGTATTTTGTCTCTTCCAGGTCGAAAAGCATTCTTAGAATCACTTAAACATAAAAAAAACATTTAGTGCTAACCTCCATGTGACAGTCATTACCACAGTCAAACTATACGGTATTATTTTAAATAAGTATTCACGTATAAAATATATAAAACCAAGAATCATTTACAAATAACAAAGATAAAACTAGAACTACTTTCTATACTTTGTTCTTTGTTACTTCTTTTTTAAATTATTTCGAAAAATGTTAAAATGTAACATAAAAGGAAAATGATATTCACTGTAGTTTTCATTTAATCAATATGATTATTTATAATTTCAATGCTTCTTTCTACAGTGATTGGATGGTTTTTTTCTAAAACTACGCATTGTTTTAGAACTTAAGTAATGAGTATATGGTTTGATTTATTATTTGAACAGTTGTCCCTACCTCCATAGAAGAGGAGGAGAATAAAGAGAAATAGGAACTATCTACCTCGTTCTATTACACTCAGGACAGTGATAGTTTTGCTATTTCTACGAAGACTTGTCTCATTTATCATTTGTTGACAATAATTAAAATTATTAAGTACAATTATTTCAAAAAAATATTGCAACTTAAATCTTTATAAGATATAAGAGAAATCATCCAACAGTCTATAAATATGAATATTGGTAGTACTGCAGGAGTTAGTACAATTCATATTATTAGATAAATCCGTCTAACCCCATAAATAGCAATTTTAGTCGTCCACCTAAGGCAGATTTATCAAAAAACATGTATCCAACAGTCTGCTAAATAAAACATTTCGGTAAAGAAATATTTCAATATGGAAAATATATCTTTCTAATATCATATTATGTTGTTTTTTTTATTTTTCACTGCAAATACTCTCCAATTTCTGAAAAAAATGTTTTGAGAATGCAACGGAACACATTGTTCCTTGAAAAGTTTTCAGTATGTGGAGGAAATAATCAGATTTCATCTAATTTAATTTACTGTAAATGAATGAATGATTATCTGCAAGTAATATTGCAATGTGTAACTTTTGTAAGCCATGTGATGGTATCATGTTAAACTTTATAATAGCGGTAAGTAGTAACAGTTCACAAACTTGATTCATAATTTGAGATTATACCATAAGTGATGTATTCAAGTTACTGGTGGCAGTAGCAGCGTTGTGTCTAGCAACGATATGATAGCAAAACTCGTAAATACATATTTATGCTGTCAAAATTTTATTGCACATTTTATTTCAAAAATTATTCAATCACTTTTCAATGTTTTGATTCTTATTCACTTTGACAAGAATTTCTTAAATAACAAGTATTAACTACAGAATTTTATTTTGTAATATTTTAGCCTGGTAATGAGTTTCAAGAGTTTTTTTGTATATTAAAAGTATTCTCATTTCCACAAACGATTTAGCCTTCTGCCTGCTACCTAGCGAGGAATTCATAAACTAACTTAGCGTGGTTTCATTGGGGTTAATAGCAGTAAAATCCATTTGGAGGAAAAAAATAAATTGTTTAAAGGAATTGAATAAAAGAAGTTCTTAGAGGTAGAGTTATATTTTTCCCCATTAAAATATATATTATAATTGAAAAATATACTAGAACATATATACCAATCAATGATCAAACCACAATAAGAAATGGAAAAAAAGACTAAGATCTTTCAACCATAACATGCGGTGTTCATCAGAGTCAAAACCCCAACTGACTCTGACTAAGACCGTTTGTTACGGTTGAAAGATCTTAGTTTTTTTATCCCCCATTTCATATTGTGGTTTGATCATTGATTGTTATTTCACGTGTTTATGTGAAATCATGTGAATGAAACACTCTTACAAACTCAATTTTTTCGCCAATCCGTCTTGAGGAGAAAGGACTAAGGGAGAAGGGAGTTCTTTCTTCGATTTTGAACTCGTATTGTGTCGAGAAAAAAACCGAAGTGATCGAAAATCGTGTATGTTAGTCCCTTTTTTGTGTTTATAGTTGTGATTTTAATGTTGTATATATAAATTATTATTATTATATATGTTATATATTTATAATAATGAATTATATATATGCATATATTGTCTGGTTTTAACGAAGAGTGCAAAAATATGGGCAAATACCTCCATTGAAGACTGAAAGGATACATCATCCATCTACAAAAGTGTTAAGAAGAGTTAGATGAAATCCCCTAGTCCTATCTTATAATTCGCAATTAAATAATTATATATATTCGGTTACATAGAACTATAACCATAATTATACATAACCGAATTTTATATATATTTCATAAATGAACTATGTATAAACTATACTGTACCAAGAAATAGCAGTTACACTACAGTTTTAAACCAGTAGTTTAAGAAATTGGGTATTCAGTAGAATGAAAATGAGCTCAACTGAAGAAAGAGTTAATTTTGTAGAATTAAAATAAAACAAATGAAAGATGATTTTTTTGTGAGAAACGTAAAATAGGTACTATCAAGCAAGCGAAAGATTTATTATCCTATCGGTTTTCCTGTCCCTTGATGATAATATCTAACCAATTACTTCAGCAATACTGGGCACTTAAGTTAGATTGTGTCAGGAGATTTCAGATCATATTTTCAAGAAGTTTGTTATTTGTTTCAACAAATATGTGCGTTAAAACTGTGCTGAGTTTCCTGGCAGTTTACAAAACTAAGTGTATATCGAAGCAGTATAGTCATGCATGTATTTACTGACGCTTGTTTAACTATTTATGCAGCATCTATATTAATGAAAACTACTTGATCGTGCAGTTGTCTGATTAGTTCCTGCTAAATCTAGAATCGCCCCTTGTAAAAAGATAACGATACCTCAACTCGAATTTATAGCTGCGGTTATACTCGTAGTATAAGGTAACGCAATGCTGTTGAGGCTAGATCAGTGGTTACGTGCTCACCTCTGAACTGATAGGACCTGGATTCAATCCTCACCTGGCCCTCGATTTATTCACGCGGGAGGTGAATAAATCTGAGCACGTCGTCCCTCGGAGAAGGACGTTAAACCGTCGGTCCCGAGCCTGTACAATGTCAGGTACTCGTTAAAGATCCCTACTCTAAATACATTTGAGTTAGGCAAAATTTAGGACTCCCACTGTAGAATCAATCTTCATTGTGTGGTATCACAAAGGGCCAATGCTTGGCCTACGTGTGTTCGCTTGTGGGACTGCCACTGCAACCAAAACTAACCTAACCTACTTTAGTCTCCGGCAAGTTTTTACATTTTTTTTCAAAATATCTCAAATTAATCCGAATAGTAGGGTAGATGATGAAATTGTGGAATAGTACAAGAAAAGGACGAGGAAATGATAAGACTAGTACAAAAGTTATCAGGTGAAGAATCAGAAAAGAGTGATCGGTTAACAAAGGAAGCATTGGAATAGATAAAAAGATTTTTGTAAATTTGCCAATGTGTTTATCAGGATTACACTGTTCATGTGCGTGATATCTAGAATCAGGCAGTTCATCAAAAAACTTTTGAATTCATTATCTATAGCAGATTTTCTGAAGCCATTTCGGAAATTATTAGCTAAAAGAGATAGAGTTTGTGACGTTCATACGGAAAATGGATCAAATTTTGTTGTTGCAGCCAATGCCTTGTATACCTTCAATTTGGACCAGAATGTCAACACGATTCACACTAAAAAAACGAAAATTTTATCAATCAACAGTAACCTGTTGAGAATGGCTTATAAGCATTTAGAAATACCTATTGAAAATAATTTGGGCTGAGTTAGACTGAAGCCAGATGAGCTTTATACTGCAAGAATACGAGGCTCTAATGAATTATAGATCTCTCCATTCCATTTGTGAAGATGATAATTTGAATCCACTGACTCCTAACTCATTTCTAAGAATTATCACCAGTTACGATGTTCGTGATTTATAGAAAAGTGTATGCTCGTAATTGGCTTAAAATATGGTGTTATGCATAGACTGTTAAAAAGAACTTGAGAGAGAAATTCAAGACGGATACCTTGGGTCCGTAGTAAATATAGAAAGACGTACTTATGTAAAATGTATAAGTAGAAATGAAGGTCTTACTTAGATAAGAGATTTTGAAGAGGAGTTTTTAGCCTTTAAGCAATCAAGTTTTCCCAAGTAAAGAGAAATATATTAATGGTTAAAGTAAGAACCTCTAGTGGTGATTTTACTAAACCATTATGAAACTTATATCCTTCGGAGATTCTGCTGAGTGTGAAAACCTGTTCCTAGAAAACCAGCTTCAAAGGAGCAGGCTGAAAATGTTGGTAATGTACCTCCATTGAAGACTGAAGGAACACATCGTCTACAAAGTAATCAGGAAGAAGAGCTATTTTAAGATTCCTCTTTGCACTGACTTATAGTTGGCAATTAAATATTTACAAAATTGAGTATGTTGTTATAAATTTATGCAGATTTAATTTTGGCTTGCCCGCCAATATTCTTGAACAGCTGTTTTAGATTGATCTTGTGTTTATGTTTATAAAGGACTTCTTAACTTCCATAAGTCAATCTTTTATTGTATTTTTTTATTAGCAGTAAAGACTAGTTGTTGTCTACTTTATTCTGAGTTTCACACTTGAGTGGACTAGCAAATTTCATGTAATTTGAACAATATTATAAACCAAGAAAGTGGGATGGGAATACAGCTTGAAATTGAAACTGCTGATTTTCATGTTTATAAAGTTGTTTCTAAATGTTCTGACATTTTATTTAGTTAATACATACAAAATAAGATGTTATTTCAAGAAATGAATAATATTTATACAAGGAGGAAAAAAGATATAAAAGTACAACATTGCCAAGTGGAATGTTCTACTGCCATTATCATGGAGGTCATGTAACCTGTGTTATCACCTTCCCTCTGTATTTTAACTTGTCTACTATAGTTTTGAGTACTCCTTACAAAAAAAAGGTATTATATGTCACATGATTCTACTAGTATGTTTACTTATACCATTGCTTTGGATGACTGTAAACTATTAGCCTGTAAACTCTTTATTATTATTAATTTCTTTTTAATGCAATCTTAATTTATATTATACTAGATTTTTTCGTTCTTGATTATTATTTCCCTAACATTCACTTATATTTACCTAATGTTAGCATTGGCCAAACATGTAGTTGATTTGCTGATTAGAATATGTTTCATTCTTTTATTTGGAAGATTTTGAAATAATTTTTTTAAAAAATTTGACAAATTATTATAATTTTTATTGTCCTTTGCCCGTTTTTTCAGTTCATTTATATTACCTAAAGAATCAAACACTATTTCTTGTGGATATTATCAGCATAATTTCTTCAAAATAATGAATTTTGAGAGGTGGGCGTGGCAGTTACATGAAAAAGCTTATTCTCCTCTGTGAAGGTCATTATACTAGGTTGTTATATTAGAAGCTTGCCTTGATATTTTGGGTGTTATGCTGTATAACAATTGTATATTTTTCTTATAGTGAATTTTGATGTATATAAACAGTTGTGTCTCTTGTTACATACAATATTTGAAAACTTCTTTAACAGTGTTATTTTGAAAGTTTTATCCTTTAATATCCTTTAAACAATAAGGATGTTAGTTAAATATACTTATAATTACTCCAGGTTCTTAGAAGAGTTGAGGAAACCTGATTTCGAAGTTCAAGGTACATATTGAAACATAATGACATATTATTTTATTTCATTTTTTTATTATGGGAATTGAGTTGTAATGTCAAGAAGAAAGTAGATGTTTTTGTTTGTGAGAAGGATTATCAGTGAAACCTTTTGTCATTATTGGGAGAGAAATGTTAACTAAATTAATTAAATCATATGATCATTTGGAGTAATTGTTTGTTTTGTAGTATAGGACTCTGAATTTATTTTTTGGATTAGCCTATGTTTTTACTCCTTCTTTTTTTTTTAGGAGAGAAGACACAGGAAAAATAGTAAGAACGAGGGTTATTACTCTTACAACATCTTCGTTCATGTAATCTGTTTTATTAAATTATTTAAATATGATTTTATGAATAAAAATTGTTGAAACATTTGATTGATAACTACTTATTTTTTTTTAAGTTAAAAGGTTTGTCTCGTTGGCTTATTGTAATTAATAATGACGGAATACTGGTTGATATCGGCTCCTGGTGACAAAACTTGCCAAGAAACATGGGAAACTATGAATACTGTGACAAACAAACAAAACAACTTATCAGTGAATTTCAAATTCAATGTGCCTGATTTAAAGGTTGGAACATTGGACCAACTTGTCGGGCTTTCTGATGATCTAGGTAAACTGGACACCTTTGTTGATCAAATCACGCACAAAATAGCACAATATATGGGTGATGTTTTAGAGGAACAAAAAGACAAATTAAAAGAGAACCTTTTAGCGAATAATACAGTGTTGGAACAATATGTAACTCATTTTCAATGGGATCATGCAAAGTATCAGACAAAACAGTCATTGAGAAGTATTGCTGATGTGATTAGTAAACAAGTAGGACAAATTGATGCCGAATTAAAGGCAAAATCCAATGCTTATAATAATCTTAAGACGAATTTACAAAATATTGAGAAGAAACAAACAGGAAGTCTTTTAACTCGCAATCTTGCAGATTTGGTGAAAAAGGAACATTTCATTTTGGATTCTGAATTCTTGATTACTCTGATAGTGGTTGTACCCAAAAATTCTTTCGATGATTGGCGAGAACAATATGAACATTTAACAAAATATATTGTTCCAAGATCATCACAACTTGTATTTGAAGATAACGATTTTGGGCTTTTCACAGTTACTCTTTTTCAAAAAGTTGCCGATGATTTTAAAATCAAAGCAAAGGAAAAGAAATTTTTTGTTCGTGAATTTAGCTATAATGAAGAAGAGCTATTAGCTGGAAAGAATGAAATAACAAAATTGACAGCTGATAAGAAAAAACAATTTGGACCACTGTTTCGTTGGTTGAAAGTTAATTTTAGTGAATGTTTTTGCGCTTGGATCCATGTCAAAGCATTAAGGGTTTTTGTTGAATCTGTTTTAAGATATGGACTTCCTGTTAATTTCCAAGCTATGATTTTATTGCCACAAAAGAAATCTTCAAAACGTTTAAGAGAAGTACTCAACAATTTATACAGACATCTGGAAAGTAGTGCTCCTCAAAATCAGAAGAAAACTCCGAAAGAAGAAACAGTGGACATTCCAGGGTTGGGATTCTCTCACTTGGATTACTACCCTTACGTCAGCTACAAGATTATCATAGATGTAGCTGATCAGCCTTCTCTATAAAACCTGTTTTTTCAAATAGTATTCTCTAAGGGCTAGGTTCTGTAGGAGCTTATTGTACATTATCTTCGAGTTTTTATTTTCAGTTAAATATTTATTAATTTGTAGTATATTTTTAGAGGTGGTGGTTACCTCTTGTTTTTAATTATCTGGTGGTGAGTATTGTAAAAAATATGTATCAAAACTTATTGTATTTATTTTGTTCAAAAGTTAATCAAAGGAAATATTAAATAGTGGCTTTCATTTTAATTACAATAAAAGAAGTTAGTAATTTATTGAATTTGAAGTTAATGAAATGTTGGGCCAATGGTTTTTATTACTAACGGGCAGTATTATAGTAATGTGATAACTTCGTAAGAATTCCACATATTTTTCTTATACATTGGTGATATATTTACGGAATTTATATTATGATGAAATTAATTAATAATGCAGTGGAAAAAGAAATTTCAACTTAAAGATTTCGATCCAAAAGTCGTTACTGGAGTTTTACTGAGAATAAAAATAATCTAATTTCTCTTTCAGTTTCAAATTTGGCTTTTTATCAATGTATCTATGATGGTTCTTTGTTTAAAGTTTATATATATTTATATATAATACTATTTGGTAGAGCTCAATTGAACAGGAATAAAAAAAAGTGTATTCTTACTGTTTTGGATTTATTAGTTATTTCCTAATTATAGTAACGTTACGTCTCATTCCACGTTTGCTAAGTTTGTAAATAAAGTTGATTAATTTCATAGGAGTCTCAAAGTGTTTATAATTGTGTAAATGCAAATCATTTTTCTTTAAAGGTACAAATTGTTTTTTGTATAATTCAAATTTAGATTGGAACATAGTTTAAAGTTTGGGAACTTAACTTTTCATCACTGCAAAAGTTCTTTCGTTTTAATTAATAAATCATTTTTTTTGCCTAATTTAATTTTGTTTATTAATTTACTGCGTGCTTTATATTTTATTCCAATTATGAAGCCATATATACATCACAAAGCATTTTTTTAATATGTGTGTACAACTTAGAAATATTCAGGGACCAAACTTTTTAGCATTGCATAAATTTTTAAAGTTAAAACAAACTAATGTTATTATATTATGTAAAAGATGATTTCCAGAAACCAAAAGGAATTATGACCATTCCGGAAAGAGTTTGCTTGCAGTGTCTTTAGTTTCGGTTTTATAACAAAAATAGAAGTGTCTTTTGAGTTTGTGTATACGTTTTGGATAATTTTATAAAAACTTGTTTTTTTTTCATTTTTTATTTATATACTGGTTTGATGTTACTAAAATAATGAAGGATCAATCAGTTGACCCAATTTATCAGTTTGTTGTTTAGTTAAGAAATGAAGTTTGGTTTTACTCTAGTTTGTTTTAATTATTCAAATATTTGTTGGATTTCAAAATTATCGCCGTTGCTATTGTATGCATGTATTAGTTGTACTAGTAAAAAATGATAGGTAAAACAGTTTTAGAATCTGCTGCCTGTTATGTTCAGAATACAGTGTTTGTCAGTAAAGTCAAGTACTAACTAATTTAAAATAGTAAGACGACCTCAGAATTAAGCTGATAATAACCTCTGTGATAAAAACCTTATGATAGGATAGCACATAAGCTTTGCCTTGGGAACTTCAAGTGCTCATCCCGGCAAATTTGGTGCTTTCAGCTTCAAGCAGTTTTTATTCTTAATAAATTTTATGTATAATACCTTTATAAACATTTCAATATCTACAATCGAAGCGCAAGTCTTAAGCTAAGAATTGTTTCGTCAACATTAACGACTGTTTTATTGTTGAAACTCGTTATGTAAAGTTCGTTTGTAATTGGATGTTATGAACAGCAATTTAGTTGAGTGCGATCTATGTTTATTAGAGAAAAACGTTGGTTTGAAATTTGAAAGACAAGTGAATGATGTGGCTGAACCTAAACTTTGTGGATTAAACTGTTTGCTTCTTACAACTTTAAAGACATTTTAATATTCTTTGATAATGGTGTGATAAGCAGCATAGATTGTACATATATATAATGAATTGCAAAGAAATGTGAAAAAGAAGTAGTAAAACTAATTGTATTAATGTGGGAACAATAACAAATACTAATTATATATTTAATTCTAAAGCCCATGTAGCTATAGGTGTCAAATTTTAGAAATAATATGTAGTTACATTTTTAATTCATATATTTAAACCACTCACATCATAAGATCTTTGTAATTGTTTGTTAAATATATATTGTGAGTCTGTGTTAAAGACGAAAGAGGTGAGAAAATATTGGCTCGATGTCGTCTTTTTTATTAAAGATCAGTACAAACATGAGAACTCTCAAGAACTGACTCATTTTTATTTTTCATAGAGATATAGTTTTTCCTGAACAATATTTAGAACTTGCTTATTTCCGATGTTCAAAGTTCATTATACAGATAATTATAATATTTAAGTATGTGTGTTGTTATTTTGTTTGTTTTGTTCTTGTTTATCATAGAATATGCAATAATATTGCCACTGTTAAATATGTCTATTCGAAAACAATATTTTATTAAGTTGTTAAATCTAGCTCATATTGTACTTCAGTTACCTATATTGAAATGTGTTACCATTCAAAATATATTTTGAATTGTTTCTTATCTTTTTTTCCCTTATTGAAATGAAAACTTAATTGTTTGTTATTATAGTTATTTATGGTATTATTATTGTTATTATTATGGATTTTTATTTTATATTTTTAGTAGAGATGGGACGAGTACTCGGAATCGAGAATCGGAAATATCAGAACTTTTTCAGGCATTGGAACCGAAATCGGAAACTTTTAATCGAATCTCCGATTCTGAAAACAATTCTTTGGAATTTGAATATTAGAAACTTTATTTTCGACTCCAGGTAATAATAAAAGGTTAAAATTTTGTTTGACAATTTAAATTATCAGTATAATCTATAGATCTTAATATGTGAAATATCAATATATCTAAAGAAGAAGTGGAAAACATTTTCAGAAGAAAGAAATTGCAAAGCTGTTTTTTTTGAAATTGCTGAGGGACTGACGAAGTCTTCCCTCCGATGCTGATTCCTTAAAGGGGTAATTTTTTTTTACGCTAAATGGTTATGGTTTAAAGGTGGAATTCAGTCTTATGGAGAATGGCTATTGTCCAGCTGGATTTTTTTGTTTATTTTATTTCTTAGCTAGTAAACTTTGAAATTTTAACATTCATATATATAATGATAAACGAAGAACGGTCCGGCAGGATAGATAACACTTAAAATAAACTGTGAAACATAGAAGGAAACATAACAAAGACTCACTTTTCAATGTTTCGACCTTTTTTATGACGGTCGTCCTCAGGAGAAGAAGTGAATTGACGGAGGGGCGACAGTCAGCTCAGGAGGACGACTGCCATTACGGTCGAAATATTGAATAAGTGAGTCTTTGTAATGTTTCTTTCTACGTGTCACAGTTTATTTTAATATATACTCACAACAGATTTTTTTTTTCATTTTACATCATAAGATAATTATTTTTTTTCTTATATATAAAATGATTTGTGCACATTCTCAATAGATCATTAATGAATTTACCTTGTCTATAAAACATTTGTTTTTGAATTCTGCTGCAGGGCCTGATAATAAGCATAATTCATTGCAGATATCGGAATCGAAAGTTTAATGCAGTATCGGAATTGTTAAAAATTTTGTGTATCGTCCAATCGCTAATTTTTAGGGTTGAATTGAGTAAAACCAACATTTTGAGATTATTTATAGAATAATGTGAGTAGAAATCCACTTCAAATTTCTTATAGTCATTGCTGTTAGCGTATTTCATATTCAATGTTCAGTTTATGTTACCAGGTGGTTTACAGTAGTTTGGTCTTACATTTGATTAATCCCTGCCTATCCACTGTCATAGTCTGCATTCCTTCCATATCATTCTACATATTACTCATTGGTTAAATTCAATTTGACCATTCTGAATATTGAATGTAGGACAGGGTGAATACATTTATTGAAAAAATATCTAACCAGTTGTGTTAAAAATCTGAGTTCTTCTCTAATTATTCCTTCTGCTTGCTTCCAAGAACTTTCATTACTCTTGAGTTTGTAGTATAGGAGGAAAAAAAAAGTCTACAAGTACATTTTTTCCAAAAAAAGGGACTTTCACATCATGCAATATTCTCCAAAAACAATAGGGCACATCTACAATATAGGACCCATTTTGGAGTAAAATATGAATTCGATCCATCAAACTGTGTAACCTTAAGCGTTTCGACAAACTTTTGGATACACAGTCACCTATATGTAGACAAACATCATCAGAAAAACGTCAAGAATGTAAATTTGTCAAATTCTTGAAATCCGAATATGAAATGTTCGTTTATCACAAGTAATGGTATCACAGTTATATCACTGGTGTACGGAGTTTGTCATTGATGTATTCTACAGTAAGTATGTTACATTCCAAATGAATAGATTTGTTAGAATTAAACTATCATATAAAAAAGAATATAATCAATACTAAGTGAGAGAGAGTATGCATGAAATTATGACTATTCTTCAATTTAGAAAAATACATTTTATCAATTAACAGTAATTAACGTACAGTTTTTAATTTCTCCAATAAAAAAAGATATATCTAATGTTGAAGTGACCAGAGTAATTATAAAATGCTCGTTAAGAATACCTGCGACACGGAAAGCTGAATGTGGAAATGTAAAAAGGATAATGTCATCATATATTTCTTCAGTTCCTTTAACATTTCGAGAGCTCAGTTGATGTCACAAGGAAAAATTGATACATTTGTAAATATCGATTATGTGTTTTCAGAGATTCTCTAAATGTATTTCTATCTTACATCTTTCATGAAAATAGAAAATTACGTTCCTTGGTTTATATCTTTTATTTCTTATGACTTTGCGGCTAGTTTGTATGGATTATTCCACAATTTTTATATTGGGTTGGTTAGTAGCTAATTAAGGATACCTATGTTGTTTTTTTCGTAGCTTCTTTCAGCGGTTAGGGCCTGTTAAAATAAGCAACAATGGTACCAACAGTGTGAAATGTTATAAAGAAAATAGTTGTATAACATATTTACCAAAAGAAATACCTGTAGTGTCTTGTTTTTTATGTTTGTTAAGCCTTCTATTTCAGAGTTAATTAATTCGATTTATATGATTGAAATCTTCAAACTTTAATAATGACTTTTTTTGATGATGTCTTGGGTGGGTGTGATTACAAATTTTGTGGTACGCTACTTGCTGTACCGTTTGATGAAACGTTTATGATACAAATTCATGTAAATATGTTTACTTTGTTGCAAAAATTATATATGTTAACTATATTAAAATCAACACATACATATTTATTTTTTTACAAATATACAGAAAAAAATGTAGAAAATACTGAATAACATTTCCAGGGAATAGAATAATTTGTTTGAAATGTAGAAAGAAGAATCATTTAAACCTGTATGAACATTATTGTTGATATGGGCAAACTTTAATATAATTCACTATTTCCTAGTAGTCTAGGAGGTGAACAAACTTGTGATGATTTGACTTTTAGCTGAAGTAATATTAACATTCTTTATGAACGATTTAAGCTCATGGCCATTTTGGGCCATGTATTGAAAAAAAAATTAAATTTCGTTTTTTGGAGAACCAAACTTAAATTTTTCCTAAAACCTTTTAGATTTTGAAGCGTTCTTTTCAGAAATATTGTGTTTCGAAAACTGACCATGCCTTTTATTCTAGTTCAGATTTCTCAACGAGGAAAATGCAATTAATTTCTCTGCTTTTTCATTCATCCTTTAAACATAACTTGAAGTTCAGAGTTACAAGCTGTGTCAATTAGTAGGGTCAAGGGGTCAGAAAGATTTGAACTTGGCTCTCTGTGTACCTTGAGGATGCAAACCTATCATTAAATTTTCCTCTGCAGCTTCACAATACCAGCAACCTAGTTCTTACAACCGAACTAGGTTCTTCCTCATAGTTCTTCCGTATCTATGATGATGTTGCTAGTTGGAAATTGCTGAAGGTTTTTCTGACCGAAATGGGATTTTAATAAGCTGCAGGTTGTCTTAAGCAGCAGTTATAAGCACTACCTGCAATTGCAGCTTCTTGTTCAGTTTCTCATCTAACATGTCTGATGCTTTCAGAACGACGGACTCGTCAAACCTACCTTATTTTCTATATAGATCCTGCTGATGGATAATACAGCGCAGGGTCATCGACTTTAGCACATTCTGGCCATGTGACACCAGTCAATTTATCCTACTGTCATTGATGGTCATCAGTTGGTTCGTTGTTATTTAAACAATTTTCTTCCATGGTAAAATAGCATCCTCGATGACATCACACAGTTTATGGAACATCTTCTGATTGATGATCTGGGAATGCATTGGCATCTCTGAGAGTAACTTCTCCATAACCTCAAATTTTCGTCAACACCACGGACATGCACTTCGAACTGCGTAATGACGGTATTGCCGCAGGTCTCATCAAGAACTAAAGAATATGGACAGAAATGTTTGGCTCTCTTACACAGTCGATCGCATGGGTTACTGAGGAGTCCGATTTACGCTCTCCCACTCTGTTTGCTAAAAGACTGATGTTCAATGTTGATCTTTATTTTCTATACCCACTACATTTGTATCCTCTAAGATGCATGTTTATTATGAATTATGTCTTTGAATCACTGATAAACTGAGATTGTGGTACAATTCTTAAAATTGACTGCTCGGATTGAGGCAAACAGTTCAGGAATATTTAAATATTTTATTTCCCAAAAATCAGGAGAATGTTTCTCAATTTACACTTTGATTTAGCTGTTCCAAAGTACATATCATCAATTGCTAGAATCCCGGGTTACGGTCTCAAGTAGTCTTTGAAGTTAACAAAAAACTTATAAATGAATTGTATCACTTACTACAGTCACTTCAAGGAAAACAAAATAAACAAATTGATAGGGATTGTTGCTTCTAATTTAAAGTATAAAAATGTTTTAGTCCGCACTCATACTAAACGTGAAGGTCAAATGGAGGACCACTGGTTATCGCAGCTTCAAACAAAGTTTTACTCAGTAAAAGGGACATTATTACAAACTATTATGTAATTAAAACTTTATTGTAACTCATCCATAAGGTCTAATAAATCAAAATGGGATTCTTGCCTAGGCAACTGAGGTATTTCGTTGAGTATTTTATTGAGCGATTCAATGTAACTGGAGCCTGAAGCACTGCTCTCTGCTTTATTTTCTTCTTCTGTTGGCCTGCAATTAAACAATAAAATAGTAAATGAACCAATTAATTGTAAAAGTGTTTCGAATTATTTATATTATCATCAATTATTACTATTCATTGAAAAATGCTATCTGTATAGAACTTGTCTTCAAACCCGACCAGTTTCGGATGTACCGTATTTTTGACAGCTTATAAGACGCACCCCATTTTAGCTGGTCAGATTCAGGTAAAAAAGTTTTTAGTGTATTTAAGCATATATTGTTGAAAATAGTCAAGCAGAAACATAGCTGCATAAAAGCAATTTAGCAGGAAATTACATGGCATGAGGGTGAGTGAAACGAGGTGCTGATAGGGTTTGATCGCTGATGACGTGTCGCTGGCCGCTCCATTTGATATTTGATAAGGCCGCTTTGTTGGTATTATTTTTTGTTTGAATATAATCTTAATCTGCTTGGATATTCTACTATTTTTTGTTAATATTTTTTCTGCTAATATACAGAAGAATGTGGGAAGTATGTAATGTGGCCCTTACATTGAAAAGTTTGGGGACCCCTGGCTTAGGCCTACCGGAGGTCTGGAACTTTTATCTACGCCATGTAAGACACAGGGCGATTTTTTTAGCCAAAATTTTGGCAAAAAGTGCGTCCTATATGCTGTCAAATACGGTACTTCTTTTCCAAAACAACTCTATGTTATTTTATGTAATTATGTATTTATACATTGACTTGTGTCGTTTTTCTTCTTATACGATATTATATTCCTTTTTTTAAAGAATTAAATTACTTTTTTCTTTTCTTAATTAGGGTTTTTTTTAATGTATTTTTATTTTGAACGTTATTATCTTGTCTGTCTGTTTCTCTTTTCGAACAAGTGGTAATGTATCTGTCAACGGTCTAAGTGAGTTGTCTGCCAGTAGTCGATTGGCACATTCATTGATATGTAAGAAAAGAAAGAGATAGAAAGTGAACTAACAATAAAGAACACACATAAATATATAATATATATCATATATATATCATATATAACTAGAATCTTAAAGAAGAAAATAGTAAGTATTTGATGAACTATAGTATATTTCGAGTGTCCTGTCTTCCGGAAAAGGAATAAAGTCACAAAGGATAATCGTACTGACTTGGGTTAGAAACTGAATGTCTTATCTTCTTGAACGTAGAGTGCTAGTGTTATCAGCCTGTTGGCGATTCACTCTCTTTTTCCGAAGAGAGGACATCTCGACAATTTATATATGACTGTTCAGTGATATTACCATATTCTATCTGTAATTTAATATCTGTTTTAATGTTTTCCTGGATATAATATCATATTATATTTTATAAATATAATATAACATATTAAGTCATATATAGCAGTCTAAAGAAAAAAAGTAAGTATTTGATAAACTAAGGTAATGTCGAGTGGTACTAAGGGTACCACCTGACAAATGGTATATATAAAAGTACCATTTATAGGAAAATCTATTTTTTGTACTTTTTTTAGAAAATTGATGTTTATTTCTTGAGTTAGGTTGCTTTAGTTTTACTGTTTGCTTTTCTCTCACTTCCCTTCTCTGAAGAGTAGTACAACATTCCTTCACAATTTATAATATACTGTTATTAAATAAATTACCATATTTTATCACACTGTAATTTCACATAGATTTTTTAAAAAAATATTTAAGTTGGGACAATACAATTCACGTAATATGACGTTCTTTACCTAAGAAGCCGAATAAAAGCCCCTTTTAAATTCCTTGTAAATTTTCTCTCTTCCTTCAAAAAGTATCAATGTTCCAGGAATTGATTTTTAAAGAGCTCATTTTAAGAGGTTCACAATAGTTAACATGTATGGCTATAGAAAGGCTACTGTGTTGATCAACAGATGATCTCTGACTACTCATACTAGTGAAATGATTCTTCACTAATGCTAGGCTGTGATGGCAGATTGGGACCCACAAATGAGAGCCAAATGCAATTAAATAAGAACCCAGGTAAGTCCACCATTATACTTTGAATGAACTATCGAATATATTCGAACAAGAGGCCATTGAAGCAGTCAAACTACTTTGTATTCAAGCGTTTTGAATTCATTTACTAAGTTTGGTTTAAATCGAGCTACTGGTTTGGGCGTTGCCACAGCGACGGCTCAGCTCAAGGTTGCTTCTAATCACAGTGAGCGTTACAACGTATGTTGAACTACGACAATGGGAAGTTTGATTTAGTTGAGTCTGATATTTTTTTTAGTTAGAGTGAGTATCTTTTGGTTAGTATGACATACTAATTGTGACAAATACCACATATTAATATCATTACTAAGAAAACATGTAGATTTGGTGAAAAAAAATTGATTCAAATTCATGAAATGTAATTATTAAGTAGCAAATTTAAGAAAAAAAATATATTTAAAATTATCAAATAAAACAGAATTTATTAACATATTGGTAATATTATTTGGTTGAGAATATAAAAGATAACAACTAAAGTTTGTAGGAGCTGCTCTTTGGGACCAGCTGGTAGCAAGCAGTTACTTTACGTGTTAATGCCGTTAAAGAGTGCCACTGCTCCTAAAGGAATATTCAGTTTACATTGTTTGATAGTGATTTTACCTGATTATAATCTGAGCCTTGCCCTTTGTTTTATAGATGATGATGCTTACAGCGAAAAGTTTTCAAACAAATGTTTAATCGTGATTTGTAACTAATATTCCCCTCTGTTCCTACTTCTATTTTTCTGACCCATTTAATTTCTTTACTTAGCAATGGATCGCTCAAAGAGGTTCTGTCAAAACGGCATTAATATGCTTATCCCCTTCCCATCATTGCTGTCCTTTTTTCCATTTACTTTCAAAAATAGATAAACCTTTTTAAAATAGCTAAAACCCCCTCTTCCTTCCCTACGAATAGTAACTGTTATGTGTACTATACTTTTCTCCTTACAACATCTAGTTTCTTGTCAACAGTATGAATACAGGTTACTTTTGCGAACTCTTTAAGAACTTATCTGTATTTATATGAAAGCAAACAGAGTTAGCTGCACAAGAAACTCAACATCAGTGATTTTATATCGTTTGAGTTCCATTTGAGTCTGGTATTGTTTACGAATATACTAAAATTTGTCTGTATGTCATTCAAATTTCCTGGCTGTAGTTTTCATGGATATAAGACAGTTTTCTACTGGTCATCTTTTGACAAAAACGATGTGTGATCATGATACTGCGAGGTCAAGAGAAACTTCTAAGATCCATACAAAACAAAGATCGCTATTTGTTGCTGAAAGTCATACTGACAGATACTCTCATTAGTTCTTATGATATGTACATGTATTAGATTTGACGCCCAATTAAATTAACTTATATATGTTGTCAACCCATGGCCAATATCCCAGTTTAGATGAAATTGGAACTTACCAACTCCACTATCGACCACTTAGACTAATTTTATAGTTTCTCACCTTTCAACAGTTTCCTTTGCTGGGACTTCATCTGGTTCATCAAACAACCGAAGTGAAAACTCTGGTATTTCTGTTTGTTCATTGCCTCCTAATTGGCTTACCAGCAGATTAATTTCTTTCTTATATTTCTCTTGCCCTTCGTATAAAACTTCTTCCCTTGGATGGCGCTGGCCTTCAGAATAACTATAAAAACATTGGTTTTTAGTAGTAAACATACAATTTCCTATTATGTTTGTAAATAATAAAAGTTGATATATAATCAGGTTAAAAAAGGGCCTACAGGTTGGCAGTAAGCTAGAAACTGCCAATAATTGTGGTGCTAATTTCTAATAAAATGGAAATGCAGTATAATAAAAGGAATTACCTGTTCGTACATACATCAGTTGTCAATACTCACAACTTGGTCTAAATTGAAATAGGTGGTTCATGCTATGAGAAATTATTCTGATAATACTGAATTTCCAAGAAATCTATGCTTATTTATTTAAAATTAAAATAAATATTATTGTATTTATAAATAAATATTTAAAGAAGAATATATTTTTCAAAGGGATACGGTCAAAGTACCTATAGAGTAGAATAGGTTTATTCAAGAGTTAGCATAAAAGTGATGCGGCAGCTAACCAAGCGGTGCACTGTGCAAGACAATGTCCCTCTCAAAGCACGCTAAGAGTAATAATCAAAGTCTACAACACAAGATGATAAATTTTACTTAGTTCTCATTTCCTGATTGTCGTTTCTAATTGTTTTTCTTTCGAATTTACATTCTTTATATAAACGAACAATGAACTGGTTATAGTAATAGAGGAAATAATTGAGTATTCCATTTAGATTGTGTATATTTATTTGTGGGTGTGTCGGTGAGTGGGTGTGTATCCAAAAGTCTGTAGGTACACATCGTGCAAATGACCTATTTTAGTCTCTAGGTGCATCGATCGGTCTTCGTTTGCATCTCATATCATGAATATCTGTTCCTGATGACGATGTATTGATTTTAGGTCCCCGTGATTATTTTCTTGCACTTATAAATATTATATATATAAATTATTTATAAATCATGCATAAATTATTTGAAATATATTATTAATCACGGTAAGAAATATAGAAATACGATTATGATTTTTTGACCAAGTATAACAGAGTCATACTCATATGTCTATTATATAACGAAATAGTCGTCAGTTTTAATAACGCGTTGAAATACCCTCCCTAGGACAGCACAAAACGTCTATATACAAAGTATAACTGTCGAAACAAACAAATCATTTTATTTAAGTTTTTCCTCAGAGTTTTAGAATATTTTTCGATCAATTGATTGATATTTAAATTACTGTTTGACTGTACCAATGACTGGATTTGATTTGATACCGTGGGGAAGATTCATTGCATGGTACCTATATATGATGGACTTCCTAAAAATTAAATGTATTAACCTGTATATGTATTGTTTATAATATTAAACCAA
The DNA here is from genome assembly GCA_026182355.1 of Hermatobates lingyangjiaoensis. Lineage (NCBI taxonomy): Eukaryota > Metazoa > Arthropoda > Insecta > Hemiptera > Hermatobatidae > Hermatobates > Hermatobates lingyangjiaoensis. Next base: position 555,438 of record JAPFBL010000035.1, on the reverse strand, counting down.
CGGAAATAACAAAACGAAGATGTGTCATGTGAAGCTCTGTGTTTCATTCAGCTCATTTGTGGAATATAATATCTAGCAGGAAAGGGGCAAGCAGGATATACAGAAAACATCTCTCTTCCTGTAAAAGTTTCATTTTGATATTACTTAACCACGAAGAATACGTGTCATTGTTTTAAAAAAAATTGACTTTTTCTTCCTGATCAATCATTGCATTGAAATATCGAAGAAGCCTATCAGATGTACTCCACTAATATCATTAAATAATAGTTATTACGATACTATTTGACAAATTAAGTGCTTTCAGTGGTGAAGTTACATTTTTCATCAGGTTTTATTACCTGGTATGACTGTAAACAACAGGCCGTTCACAGGAGGCACATGGTCCCCGTTTCTCCTTTTGCCCAGTCATCAGCGAAGAGTCATTCTGATTAGTCTTTTCACCAAGGCTGTGAAAAGAATCAATACCCAGCCCAGTTTATTAAAATATCTCTTTTTTTTTATTTTAACCGAAAAAAAGTTGTGTTTATAATGTTTTTCTTTTTTAATAAATTTAAAAACTACAAAAGTATGACACTATTTTTAACAAGTTCCACCAACTTAAGGAGGACTTTGTATGAATAATTGTCATACAATGTCTTCATCTACTGAAACTGAAAGCAGCAGCTCTCATGAGGAAATTTTTATGAATAGTTTATTAATGTTTACATCTTTATGAGTTTTAGCTGATGAATCCATTTTTATTTTAATATAACGGCTGCAAAGCTTTTTAAAGCAAAATCGTGCTCATTATTCCTTTATATTTTTTTTTTATTATTGATACATGCTTTTAAAGTAATAGTTATTAACGATGCACCATTTATGTAAGAAATGCTTTGAAGTTTGTCATGCTCCATGCATTCCTCATGCCTTATTATTATATCTAATAAAAGGCCATTCATAAATATTTATAATAAAACATAATGAGAAAACTAGGAAAAAAATCCTGGAGAAAATTGTTTTAAAACTGATTTGTTTTTTTAAATTAAGAAATAATAATGAAGCGTAAATATGCGTTATGATTGAATGAAGAGAAATTCAGTGGTGACGAGACGTTTGACGAGTGGGGGCTCGGACAAGTCAGGTGTCAGACTGCTGGAGTTAAGAGCGACAGCATGATGTTGCCCGAGGCCGCACTCCCCAGCGACTACATAATGCATTCAAACAATGAATAATAGCAATGATACATGAAATGCTGTATACAAATTAATATTGGAGTTAAACCTACAAAAAGGATGGTTGTTACCTTTTAAAGAGTTGAGCATAACAAGTTACAATCAAAGAGTTTATTACAACTAACCTTCTACCATAAAATCAACAAAAATTCAAAGAAAAACAAATCAAGTATTAAACTCAAGTTTTTGCTAGCCTGGCGAAGAAGTTACAGTGTTCCTTAAATAATTTCAAATGGAGGGAGAGAGGGATTCTCACTCGACCTACTACAGCCATTATTCTACTTTTACTCTTGTATCTTAAGCTCTTGTATCCCTCATTGATCTGATGAAGGACTTTTCTTCAAAGGTTTCGCTATTATTACCAAGTACTTTTTATCAATTTTTATTTCCTTTTCCCCTGTTTCATATTACATGGTGTATATATAATTACAGCTTAAAACTCAGTAACACAAACAGGAAGCAAAAATTTTACTGTCAATAATTTCGTCAACTCACCGTCTTTAGGAGAAATAAAGAGTGCAGAAGGGTGAAGAAGCAAAGTCGTTTGCAGAAAGATATAGAGTGGAGTTTATATATTTATTATCCTCTGGTTTTATTTTTTAAAAAAATAAAAAACAAATTTTTTGTGATCTCTTCTCCCATTCAACAATGAAGCATACTCGTCATGATCTGATAAACATCTCATAAGTTAGACTAATCAGAGTTGTCATCAAGAGAAGAAAGAAAAAGGAAAAAAAACAGGCAGATGAAGGGTGGTAGACAAGAGATAAGGAAAAAATGAAACAATAGAAATAAATGCTTTGAGGCCTTTGACTTTATGTCAGAGAGCGAACAAGTAGAAACGAAAGTACACATAACATAACATTATGTGTACTATACATAACAGAATATTGACTCTGGGAGTTTCATCTACATTATACATTTTTTAGTTTTGTTAGTCACGTTTTTTCTGTTGAAGAAACAAAATCTCAAAAAACTAACTGAGATAACGTTTAACTACTTCTTTCCCCGTGTGTTATAATACAAACACACACACACACACACACACACATATATATATATATATATATATATATATATATGTGTGTATGTATGTATATCATGATAAACGAAGAACGGTATGGCAGGACAGATAACACTTAAAATAAACTGTGACACATAGACTGAAACATAACAGACTCACTTTTCAGTCTATGTGCCACAGTTTATTTTAAGTATATATATATATATATATATATATATATATCGATATTCTTCGTATTCAAGTCAGAAAAAAGTCGAGTGATTGCTTTCTCAGTCTGTTTATGTATGTTAGCTTAACATTTTGTTTATACAGGAAATGTCTATAAGAAATGCATAAATAATCATTATCATTTATATCATATATTGATATTTCACTTCGGGCTTAGAATTATATGTGTCGAAGAATAATAAATGACTTCTTCTCGAACAAGTAACAACCTATCCTCTATAATGAGTTCAAGCAAAAGCATTGATGATAACTGACATGTTGACGCCAAAGGGACAGTTGCGTAGACCGCGAAGTTCTGTCGAAGAGGGCACCTGCTGAACTTCAAAATCACCTTCAACCTCAAAATCAATTAAATCTATTGGCATGCCTTCCTTATTGTAAATTTTTATTTTACCTGGAGTTTCACAACCTGAAATAAACACAATTACTACATCACCTATATTTGCATTACTAGAGGTAAATTATAATGGTTTTACCTATTTCTAATATAAATCTTACTAACCTCAGTGGTATTAGCAATACGCATGTATTTAAATTATAATGGTCTTGAATAAAATTGAGTTGGCTATTTTGGACAAATTTAAACCTTCTGAGGCCCCTGAATCTCTATATCATTTTGTTATATTTAAAACATATTAAATAACCTAAATTAAAATCTTAAATCAAGTAAAAAAGTTACCATAACTATGCGTGTAGTTAATTCATTATAAATACGACAAATTCAGAGTTTGTATAAATTGAATTATGAAATTTATACAAATTATGAATTATGAATTGAGAAATTGTGATTATGAGAGATAGCTTGTTTTTGAAAGTTATTAATAGGTGAAAAGTATGTATCATCAAGAGAACGTTGAGTCAAGTAGGGAGAAGAGGCACGAGAGGATAATATGGAACGTGGAAAGTATTGAGGTCAAGTAGTTCAGACTAGTCAATATTATTACGTTATTTTAAAACCATATTTATTGATACTATTTTGCTAAAGCTTCCCTCTATTTTGGTGGTGGGCTCTCCTGAGAGTTCAGGGACCTTTTCCCCAGGGGCTGTGGCTGGCTTGTGCAGACTAACTCCCATGTGCCTATCTGACGGCGTCTACGTCGCGAGGGCGGGCAAACAGGTTTGCTGTGCGCATTCCTGGCTAATGGTTAGAAAGTTTTGTGGCAACTCACCTAACCTGTAGCCAAGCGGGCTCAGCAGGACGGTTAGGTCTAGAGTTCTACCCGAGAACTCTTAAAATATTGTTGGTACTACGGGTGTGGTGAGGCCAGTGGGGAGTTTGCTCCCCTTATCCCGTCAGTGGTGTTGAACTTGTAGTGACTGGTTCCTCACCCAAGGTGCAATCTTTTCTCGGGTGGTTGCCTGAAAAGAAACTGTGAGGGAGTTAGACACCCCCATCCTTACCATTGGGAAAGGTCCTGAACTTAGCTGAAGGACTTGATAATTAGTTCTTCAGCTATTTAAAATTCAAATAGTTGAATATTTCTCTTTGATACACATACTGAAGCTATTCACCTATTCATTAGTCTCTTAACTCTTAACTTTTTATCCCTAAAATTTAGTTAAACATTTTCAATTGATTGTAAAATAAGTTTAATGGTTATGCAATGTCGTGGACATGTCTAGCTTGAGGTCACGCAATTCATCTGTGACCTGAGTCTATTTACAGTAATTTTAGCTAAAAACATGGTTAATTGATCATTTTTCAAGTAGAATAATTCACACCATAGAAAAGGCGAATTGGATTGTCTGGAAGGTAGAAAGATCCATCTGGGTTCTGAAGTCCTTGTCTGAGGAGTAGGCTCACTCGGACTCTGACGTTATGAAGTAAGTTCAACAAGTTGTGTCTGATCCGTTGAAGTTCTCCACTGCCCATGCTTCCAAACATCTAAATCAAAACATTTGATATTTATGACTGCGTCTGATACTTATCAGTTGGAAATAAATTGGTTCTTTAGCTGCTGAGTATGTAAAATACCAAAAATCATAGAACTTTCTAAAATAGGAGTTCTAAAATAGCATGAGGAAGGTTCGAAAAATATAATTTTTTGTGATTAGAACTAATTGAAGTCCAAGGCCCTTGCGATTTTGGCAATTACAAGACGAAATTAAAGAATGTATAAAAAGTTCTTTGTTTACCACAAAGTAGGCTCTACAGTGCAGCCAGTTAGAGCCATACGGTGCAGTTTTTCAGGTTACAATCTTCCCCAGTAATCTATGTTACTCAATGAATAATCTCATTCCGTAAATTATATAATCTACTTTATTATTTAAATTTCCTTTAAATTTAAAAAACTCAAATTAGTTATGTTGAAACTGCATTAAAGAATCGTAGGATGTTTTATTACTTAATAATGTCACTTATGTTAATATATTGTTTGTTAAACCATATTCTAAATGTAATAGATCTCTACTACTATATCTAAATTACACAAGAGAAAGAGCATACTTATGAAGTAACTAAGTAATTAATAATTTTATTGATACAACTTCATTCGTAAATAATTTTTTTATGAAACTAATTCTCAATTCCACATATAAAGAAAATTGAATGTATACATATTTTGTCATTTAAGATTATCTCTTTAAAAAAAGAAAATTTATTATTTAAATTTTAATTGTCCTAAAATATTCTCAGGTAAACTAAATATTTCTAAATTATTCTAAAGGTTTCTTCACCAATTTTCTTAAAGTATTCTGAAATAATGTACGCACATTTAGAAGAACCTGGTTTAATTATTGTGGAAATGTGAACTCTCCTGACACCTAGTGACTTTTTTTTGAACTACTTAATAGTGAAGAAACATCACAAGTTATCAAACTATTTCTTAGGCTATATTATATCAATTCCTTTACATTCATATACATTATTAATGATTCAGTCCTAAATAAATTAAATTTTGAAAAAGTACATCATATTTGTTTAGTCTGTAATTAATAATTTGAATTGACTTATGTTTATTGACTCATACACTTGGTGTGAATATATTGCATGCTATTAAAATGGGAATCTTTAAACATTTAATACACTTTGTAGTGAATGGTGCAGCAGAGACAATATTTTACTTATTTTTTTCACAGCTTGGCACTGTTATATTTTCTTTTTTTCCAACAACTTCAGTTATAAGATGACACCTTCCCTGTCATTCTAGATGTGGAAGACATGGCCCATTTGTTAATTGATTATGAGTTATAATATTTTAGTTATAAGTAGACCATGATAGTTATAAGTTCTGATAATTAAACATTATCAAGTTATTTACATTGACAGTAATAAATGTTGTCTTACTCAAATTAAAAGCTCGGCATCTTTAACTAGTTCCTGATATAGTGCATTCTTGGGACTAATAGCTCTATGTTATCACGGAGAAAGGCGTGAACAAGATTTTCAAAATGTATACTATCAAAAACCATTGGATCAGATCATGATGAGAACCGTAAATCGTCACTACCAATACTAAACAGGCTACCATTGGGCCATGCAATTTGGGCAATTGGGCCCTACTATTGTTCTAAACTTTACTCTATTTTTTATTGATATATTTACTCACATTATTTTAAAAAATTAATATAAGTTAACTTTACAATCGGTTTGTTAGACTAGATAGAAGAGATAGTGAAAACAATAAGCTTTTAAAGTTCACTTAAAGAAGCTATCAAACATGTAAATATACTGATATGACTATATGAAAATAGACAAAAAAAAATTAAATATTACTTGAAATTTTGAACTGGAGAACGTGCCCACTTCAAAGTCCTTTTTTTAATTTGATATAAAATTATATCCTTATAAATATTGATGTGGCAATATTTATTGTTTCAGTGACCGAAACAATTTGAAAAGTCCACAATTATGAATTAGTGTCAGGCCGATCAATCAATTGGTGATTTCTTAGGTTATTTACGTGGATGTGATGATGCTTATAATAATTATATTAACGATATTGCAGATCAAAGAATGATCTTGATATGAACAGAGGATTCCTCTTTAAAAACACAGAAGAATATTTTTGCAATTGATTATAAATGAACTTATAGGCAATTTAGATAGTCAAAACGATTATCTTTGTACCAGATTATGATACAACTTCGTGTTTCGGATGTTATTTCGCCCCAAATGTGGTTGTATTGTCTGAATAAAATATTAATTTTCCTCTGGTCTTTTCCGTCTTAACTGAGACATCTGATGAGGGAAAACATTCCTCATTATTCTTCAACATTTCTAATATCTGCAGACTCTTCTTATATGTTTTTTTTGTTTCCTTCTGATATCCATCAATGTTTTAGATCTTCCATTTTAAACTAAAAATGGAGAAATGTTTCAAGAGTTACAACGTTGTACTATATGGTAAAAGTTACCCCTGCTCGTGAAACATAAATTTTTTGTTCTTGAGTATCGACTTAAAGGATATATGTGATATTTTTAGTAAAATAATTGCAATTTTTCTTTGTAAAATAATCTCTAATGTAATACTTAGTTTTTCTGTTTAAAAATTTTATACTTCTGCCTATGAAAATAGTTTTAACTAAAAACCAAAACGTTGGGAATGAGAGTTTAATTTGAACCTGAAGAACTTACAGAGTCCTGATAAACTTTTATTTTATTATATATATATATATATATATATATATATATATATATATATATATATATATCTGCAGAAGTGCCACTATAAATACAGATAACTCTAAATAATCATGAAACAAAAGAGAAAAAAAATTTAAATCTGCTAAAATAATTGAAATCCTTTTATTGGTTCACTAGTTATCATTCATTCCCTGTTGAATTTTGGTATTACTATTTGGCTTGTTAAAGTTTGGTATTACTTCTGTATTCAAGACTTTGTGTATATTCTGAACTATACCATTATTGCAGACTTCAGTATTATGGTTAAATGAGTAAAGAGCTGTAAACACTTATTAATCATTATAAATAAATATTTATAAAGAAAAGAAAAAAAAGTCAATGGTTTATTTGCGCATACTAGGAAATAGTATGTACAGTATTTGTAGAACAGTATTTACTGTAAAAATCCAAAGTACTAGTCCATAAAAAGTCTATCATTAAGCGTGATATTGTTGAATCATGCATCATAAAAATAACTTTAAAACTTGATTAATATCAGCTGTGGTTTGCTGAAATTATGGTATTTGTTTAAGAAGGTTGCCAGACAAGTTATCACTTAACTGTTTTCTCTCACCAGCTGTTGGGATGATTATAACATTTATTGTTTAAAACATTCTTTTATTTACACCTAATTCCTACTTCTGAATTTCTTACTTCACTTAGTTCTTTTAGAAACGAGGTAATAACTAAAAGAGTTGGAGAGCTTTTTCATATATTTTACTGCTTTTAGTGCTAATATGAAATGTATGTATATTAAAATAAAATAAGAAACTGACGGCAAACAGAGTGACATGAAGATAATAACAAAGAGCTACAAACAAAAACCATTATGATATTTCGACATATATCGTCCTAGGTGGGAATGCACTGTTCTAGTGGGAGCATCAACTGATACAAGCGTATCCAAAGCAATACGCAATCTGCAGTATTTCCATCTTCAGTAACTCTTACAGTAATCTCGCAGTGTTGAAAGAGGAGTAAAAATGAAGTAAATAGAAATAACTAATCATTTTAAAAATAAATTAGCAACAAAAATAAAAGTTTTAATAAATCCAGGAAAACTACAATTTATATTACAAAGTCATATATACAATCTAAAAATGGATTATAATGACAAGCAAATGCTGCTATTTTTTTGGTTACCTTGATAAAAGCAAAGTATGTCGCATCGATTTGTTTGTGCACCTGGCCGTTGGAGACGAGAGCTCGAATGCCGTCCAGGTGGTTGAGGGTGAGCAGAAGGAGTTCTCGGGCATGACACAGCGACACCAGCTGCCACTTGAACACCATCGTCATCAAGTCATACAGTTTAGACATGCTGGATTCGTTGAGGCGCATTATCGAAGCGTGTGCTAAGTCCTATCATAAAAAAAAAAAGCATAGAACGTGTAATCTTAAATTTGTAACATATAATATATCACTAAATGATACCACTCTAAAATATCATTCAACCTATAACATGAATTTGAATAATATATCCAACCAATTTTTCAATATTATATTTTATATACTGTCTGTATGGAAAATTCCAGCAATCCTTTAATTCCACTCTTAATCCTATGCAGAGACTATAATACAGTCAAATCCCGACTATCTCAACTCGAAGACTGAAGAGTTGGTCCAGATTTCCATAAAGCAATGGTCATAGATGAGGCTAATTAGAAGAAATTTCAACTAATTAAGTAAATGATATTGGTTAAAATTTATTTAAGTAAAATCCTCACTCGAGTTTACCATTTATTGAATTATAGATTATTTTTACTTGTTAACCCTGTAATCGTGGTCAAAACAATGAAGGCGTTTAAAAAAAAGTTCTTACTTAAACCAATAAAATAATTAATTGTGCATTCTTATAGTGTGGTATTTATTCATATTGGGGAAAATATTATCTCTTCACATAAAACAGTTTTTTGTAATAAACTTTTTGTGTGGAGACATAATACTTTTCCCAAATCAATAAATAGTGTCTGATCTACAATGAGCTTAATCAGGATTAATATGAATTGTTTATTGCCTTTTAGAGCAATACTAATAAAGAATGGAATCAAAATTTATCAGGAACCTCTCTGTTATTCTAGGTTCAAATCGAACTTCAAAGCTGAGATATTATTCTATTTAGTAGTCTATGCCTTCATAAAATTTATATATATATATATATATATATATATATAAGAGCCTCATTAAACTTCATGGAGACTCTCTGTCACTGAGATTTCCTCCTTTCATCTCACGAAAGTTGTTTCACGCAGAAAATTGTTTCTTCGTTGTTAGAACTATCATTTAGCAATGTCGTAAGTAACATATTACTTTTAACAATAAAATATGCCATTTTTTTTCTTTTTCTGGTGGTTTGGTTTAGTTTAAATAAAACAGGTTATGAAAATGTTTGGTCTACATTTGCAGGTATCCTCAGGGATAAATCATATACAGAATTCTTTTAGTGCAACAAGAATAGAATATGAATATTGCTGCACTGTTACACCAAGACATTTGTATTTGATGTAGCTCTGAGGATGTCACAAATACAGATATAAAGTAGTAAGAATAATTCAAAATGTGTAAAAACAAATATTTTTTATATTTGTATCAAAAAATGCAATTTCAGTTTTTTTCATGTTATACTAATTATCCTGTTATTATCGTACGAATGTGTGTGTGTGTCTGTGTGTGTGTGTGTGAGTGTGTGTGTGTGTGTGTGTGAGTGTGTGTGTGTGTGTGTGTGTGTGTCTGTGTGTGTGTGTGTGTGCTTGTTGGGGAGATTTGACTGTTTATTATCGTACTCAATCATTACACCATCCAAAATCTGATATTATTATATGAAATCTTGACAAGACAAAGTTGAGGAGTTGAACGAACTATGAATCTAAGAAGGAAAAAGTGAACGTCATGTCTGGAAAACTTATCTTACTGATGAAACAATATTTATAAGAAGCGGTATAAAAGATATTGATATTGAGTCTAAGGCTTCTGCCGAATCAAAACTTTGTCACTGTCGAGAAACATATTTCCAGACTCACTGCCGTTCACATCACTCCTTCTTCTATAGAGTATAGACTCCCAAGTTCATTTATCCTTTGTATAATATTTTTCCCTATTACATTTATATATTCTCATTGCTAAATCTTAATAGATACGTGAAGAGTTGTGGATAAGTTAAACTCTAATAACAAATAAATCACTAATTCAAATTATGTGTACTTTTTTAACACTATTCACTTTCAAAAGCTATTTCATGATAGAAAACTATTGAAAATGTAATAAACGAATTATATAAAAAAAAAACTACTATTTTTCACCTGAAAGAGTATTTTAAGAGCTGACATGTTGTTTGCTTGTTGTGGTTGAAACAGTTCATCAATGAATCTCCCGTTGAACATAAGCGTTGTAATATCACTTAGCACTATCAACAAAAGTTGGGAGTTATTTTACATTAAAATAAACAGTATACTTCTTAAATCACCTCTAAGTTCTTTTAATAACATAATTTGCTTATGGTCCTAATGAATGGGTTTTTAATTAAAAAAAATAATAATTAAAAAACCAGGTTAGTGAGAGCTTCTGGACATACATTTATAACCTTATTATAAATTTATCCGCTTATAAAAGCGGAAAATACTCGTAGCTTGTATCACCCTCACAAGATCTCATATTGAATCATAAGTCAAAATTTTTACATTTTATGGAAAAAAATATTTCTAGTTGTTTTACAAAAATCAGGATTTTTTTCAGTTATTGCTTTTTCCGCTTCCAAAATTCAATACTCTTTAGCTAGTAGTTAAAGAGAAAAAAAATGTCTAAAAACACAATTTGGTAAAGAAAGTGATTTTCCCATCACGCATAACTGCTCCCAAACAGTAGGGGATATCCACACTATAATGTCCAAAGATATGGACTCCAGTATCCCCACAAATTTTTTGTACACACACACACACACACATACACACACACACACACACACACACACACACACAAACAACCACAGAGAAATGATCGAGAAAACATCTTAAAGAAATTTGGGGACCTCAATACTTGTAAATCCGTCAGAATCTTGAGATCAAATTTTTTATGATGACTATACTTTTAGAAATGTAAAAACAACTTACCTACTTCATAAGAATAAATACTCAATTTCTGAGAGGTAATTACAAACTCCTCCTGCACTATGAATTATTAATAAAATTTGTATAGTAATATCAATTAGAAACTATTAAAACCTTTTCAATTTCTTTTTTTCCAACAATTAAAAACAAACCATTATGTAGAGTTCAGTGAATGCTGGTTAATTACAGCAGTCCTGTTATTTAGCCCAGGTTATACTGGCGAGAACTGGTGCTGTAGGACCAGTAATCGGTCTTATATAATCCAAATTGTTCTCTATATACTATTTGTTACCATGACATTTCATATAATATTTTTTTTATATGGAATTCAAAATATCTGGTTGATTTGACATACAGCATTTAGAATGGAGAGGAATTTTTGCTTCACATTAGCAATATGAAGTTTAATTTTATTCTACTAATAATTTATTAATACAAATGCTAAATATAATAAAATATAAATGATTGAACACTAAGAGAAATCATTATCATATTCACACTGATACACTAATGCTTCTGTAGATTGGAGTGAATATTTTATATTAAATACATGTTTCAAACAATATTACTCAAATATTCTTCCTCATACTTGAAAAGTTCATAAGTTGTGCTATCTATGAATTATAGAGAGTCAGTCTATGTAATTTGGCTAACCCATACATTATTGGAAGCATTCATTTATATTAATTCATAATTGACGCTTCACAAAAATCAATCAATTTTTTTGTTTTGAAGCTCATCAACAAGGTTATTTGCTTCAGTATACACAGTTTATTATGGTTCTATTCTGGGAAGAGAATGAGTTTCTGTATCCCCCAATAATATAGTTTTGAAATATTCTTCTTTCATTATGACTGTGTTATGTGATAGATGACTTTTATATATAATAGATAAATAGGTAGCAGATCTTGTTTTAAACATCATTCATTAAAGTGAATTGCACCTTCGGTATTCACAATCTTCAGACTGAGAGATTCGATACTACGAACTAACTTCCTGCTTACAGGGTTCAACGGGAAAAGGAACTGGCCAAGTGAACCATTTTTTTTTTCAGTTGAAAAAGGAGGAATTTCCTTCTAACCCTGTTAGGAGGAAATTATTTCCTAGTATCGAATCTTCTAGTCTCAAGATCGTGAATACCGAAACTGTCGTTTTCATTACTGAATCATGTTTTATATATAACTATATGTAAGTTTAGATGAAATTTGTTCCTGTTCAGTGTTATGATTGATATATTTATGATTATTTATATGTATATTTTATGATCACCCGGGAACATTAAATACCATGTACATGTGAGTACCTTTTTTTGCTTTAGAGATAGGTATGTTCTGTGCAGTCAGCCTTTGGTCCAAAATGTAAATCATCTCACCTCCAAGGTTGATGTAAAGGAAGGGTAGGACGTAGTCAGACATGGCTCTGGCTTCATCACTACTTGGCACTGTTTGTTTGTCAATTTGCGAATCGATTATGGAGCGCCATGCCAACCGCACAACAAAACTTTCCCAAATGGCTAGTTCATTTTTAATCTGGCCGAGCTCTACTTCGTTTCTTTGTTAGACTCCCTGCTAGAGTGGGTGTTTTACAATTCTAGGTCATATTAGCTAGATATACATGAATGACTCTGTCTTTATAATCATCCGTTCGCAAAATCTTCTAATTTTTCTTATATGAACATGGAGATCTGTTGCTTTAAAGATATATTAAAAGGAGTAAAATAATAATTGCAAAAAAGACTGAGAAAAATGTCGATTTTTGTTTCCAGCGGCTATATTTATAGGATTTCAACCTCAAGTGATATTCTAGGCATGATAAATGCGGTTCCATTTTATTTATGAAGGAGCCACATTATCGCTTTGATTCGACATCCGGAGTTCTCATTTCGTCTTACTTAAGTTTGTTAGAGTAGAGATCTTTACTCTTACCCTACATCGTAGATTCAACATTGGCAGCTTTACGTCCTCTCTGAGGGACATGATGCTCCAGATTCACCATCCCACATGAATGTTCTTCTATTTAACTATTCTAACTAACAGAATTATATAATTATTTTATACTACAAATACACCCAAATTAATAATGTTGTGCTACTATTCAAGATCTATTTATATGCTATTTCCTCACAGTAAAAAAAACTGTTAACCTGCAATGAAGTTACAACCATTCGAATTAACAGCACTAACATACAAACAATCAAAAATATTCAACAATCGGATCCATAAGATTAAAATCTAATAACGTAAAAATCTGAACTATATTTTTTCATTAGTCTCAATTTATTTTTCAAAAATAATTAATTTGGAAATTAAATTGAATTTCATGTAGGCACTGAATGTTTAATTATCGTCTCAACATCAGTTTTCTATCATTCCAATTCAGTTCAAGTACTGCTGAAAGCAGTATATTCAGTGGAAGTAAATTAGTATAGGTACTTATTAAACACTTAATTGACTGCCTTGACTAAATTTAACACTGTACTTTGAATAAATTTAGTTTGATTTTTCAAATAAATAAAAATGACCTATTTAAATTAATTATTATGGGTACAACAATTGCAACAAAAAAACGTTTAAATTAATTTCATGCTTAACAGTTTTAAAATAATAGTATAATAAATAAAATGCCATTAGCATTTCTTGCCAATGAATGCATGCATCTTATGTATCCATTATTAACGAAATAACCATGCTTATCTGGTACTTGCTTCTTATTAGTTATTCAATTCTGTTGAATGACGCTCTCATAATTTGAACCACAAAAAATATTTGAAATAGTCGATATTTTTCAACTGTTCCCAAGTAACCAACTGTACAGGAATAGTCACTTGTTTCTAATTTCCATTTATGAGAGCAGTCTGCAGTCTTTGTGGTGACAGATTAACAGAGAAGGTCTTCCCTGAGCTCTACTAAGTCCGAATGGATTTCAATCTAATTTCTGTTTTCTAATTGAATATTGACTTTTGTTTTTGAAAGAGGGGGATTTCTATAAGTTTTAATCTACAGTGATCGTTCTCTTATAATTATGTACTTATAGTAAAGTTGAATGTACTCTCGTCCAGATAATTTATTTCTTTCATTAATTTATATGAAACTAAACGTTTTCCTGAAATTTGTTTTATCCAGTTACAAATGACTTTTTGGGTCATTTTCGCAATTAAATTAATGTATTTTGACACCTTGAAATATAAAAAGACCTACTAGTTTTAATTTTAACAGTCGTGTAATTATTAATGGTTCTACATATTGAAGTCTCAGGGTAATATGTCAATGTATTTTTAGTTTTAGTTTAGTTGGTCTATAGACTGCATACGTTCACGTAGCACTGAAGGAGCGAATGAATAAAATGTTCCAAGTTAAAGAGATAGCGATCTGACGAGTGTTAAGTGAGATTTTTGGGGACACTATGCAAATCTTAATCAAACCGTAATATACGTATTACTTTGAAAAATAATTTCTTGTTAAATTTAATACTTAAAAATAGTTAATTAAAACTATTTCATTAACTCTTCAAATTTAATAGTTAACAACTAAAATTAGTTGAAACTTGTTAACTTTATCAATTCGATATTAGAATTTAATATTATTTTGTTTAAAAAATATGTAATCTTTTTAACACAGAAATGAAATCAGTAATTGAATCGTATTTTCAAATCTATTTTAATTATGTATCATAATCATTTTTGTCTTTCAATTTAAAATTATAACTTCTTAATTAATTCATTGAAAGGACACAAACTTCTTAAATGAAATATTAATTGTAATTAAGAAATAAATATTTAATTTTAATTTTTTCATTTATTTGTTTTTCAAATTTATTTACACTGTAAACATTAAAGTGAAGTGAATTTGTTTATGAAGGTAATGAAGAGGTTTTGTTGCACTTATCTGAAAAGGGACAGCAATGAAAGTGAATCGCATCCCCTATGGCGAGCTTTCGTCGCCCACAACACCCCGACGAGTCCGCAGAGTATTCTCAACATCAAACCATCGCCTACCGAACAGGTATTCTAGGAATCACTTCATCAGTCCTTACCGAGTCTGAGAATAACCTTGTTATACTTTGCTGGTAGCTCTGTTTGACTTGTTATACATACAGGGATAACAGACTACAACATGGTTAGCTGTCAACGAATAAGTTGAAGAGTTCAATGCTTTACTATTCCCAGGTAAAATAAAGAAGTTTGGACACAAGAAGGAAGCCTAAAGAGTAGGTAACAATAGGGTTGTTCAAACTACTGCTACACAAGCATTCAATCGTACAACCGTCTTCTTCCAACTGCACAATTAAATCCAGTTCTCCAGTTGCTCCAAAATAACGCACAACTTGAACTTTCACTTAAGCATATAATTTACATTTTTTTTTGGTAGTAGTTTAGTTTACATGTGAATGAACTGATGGCAGATTTGTAACTAGATTTTGGAACCCAATGTATTAACCAGACTACCCGTCACCCGTTGGTCGTCCACTACCTTAATTTTTAATTCAATCATGTTCCCATAAATGCAGATAAACTCTAAATTAATACATTCGAATAAAGAGGATAATGAGCATATTTTTAAGACAGTTCTCTTCTGTTCACAAGATTTGTTATACAACTTGAATTTTCAAAAAATCTTAAATTTTTTTTGTTTGACTCTACTGACAGCAACATATAATTGGCCATGTTGAAATGCTGGTTTACATAAATGAACTAAAACTTTATGCAGAGTCTTCTCTTCAGACTTGTGAATAGTCATGTTAAATGCTAACTGACTTGAGAATTGAATCTCCTTGGAAAAGGAATGTTACCTTTTCAGAAAAAAACCATTTTCAATCGCAGAATTAAAACTGTTTCTCCTTGACACCGTGATGTGATAATTTTATGAACAATCACATTATCATAAAGCTCTTAATTTATTAGTCTTATTCCATTACACCATTACTTATTACATATTTTTCTCACAGGTACACATGACAGAAGCTTCCTTTTTGAGTTCTAGCTTATTTTGGAGTAATCCAGACAACTCTAATGAGTCAAGAAATTTTTGAGTATAATGTATGGGTTCTGTTCCTACGCAAATCGAGTTATATGACAGATAAGATTTAATTTTTCATGGAAATTATTCAATGAACCAATGATTAATTTCAATGTGTATCTCTTTAAATTAAACTCATATAGAATTTTCTGTGAACAATATTTGTGGGTTGGCGTTTAAGAGTAAATGCATTCAATACACTGGTCAACATTATGTGCACGGATAAACATATCCTCTGGCAGTGTAATCTCATTATGTTCATTCTTTTTAACTCTTCGCCTATATTCATCAGAAATTTAGAGTATTCCTCATCTTCTTCTTGAACTCTCATATTGAGATATAAATGAAACTTAGTAAATTTGCTCCAGAAGTAAGACTGATGCAATCATTGTACACATCAATATCACTTCCTCTCTTGACAACTGGAAGAAGTTGTAATTCCTGACAGGCTACTGCCAATGCAATTTGTCCTGAACTCCTTAATTTAGAGAATTAGTTTTATTAAGATCTTTCCTGTACCTTCAGAAGCTGAGGGAGTCTTACTCTATCATTTTTATTGAAATAGATATACCAAAAAAAGAAAATATTGGCATTATGACAATTTTTTTTTTAATACGGGCATAAAATTATGTGCTGTTAATATTATACTTATAATAATTTATAATTTCTAATACTTGTGTTAACTATAATAAATATTATTTTTTGATATAATAAATAACTATTTCATATTCTCATCGATTATTCATTAAATATCCTCTTTCTAAATTTATTATAATTAAGATCGAAAAATAATATTATATACTCTGTTGATGTTCAAAATCAGTCTGTGTAATGAAATAGATAATCCTTCATCTTTAGTAGAGTTATAAATAAATCACGTCATTTATATCGATTTTGGAAGCTTAGTATACAAAGCTTTGGCTCAGAGCGTCGCGCGCTGGGCCTCTAATGTAAAGGACGCGGGTTTGAATCCCACTGAAAGGTAAAATATTTTATACAACTTAGACCGTATGCACGCATACAGACAAGAACATCAGAGTTTTACACGTATATAGATATGTTAGTAACTCCTACCTACGTGTGTCACGCTTTGTCATATCATTGATAATTGGGCATATCTAATTCCTTCAATTAAATTGCAGCTACAAATCAAAATTATTTTATTTAGACATCATTATATTCTATAATTAGCATTTAATTTTCGGATGAATATAAGTTCAATAGTCTATTTCATGTACACACTTTTACTTTGAATTTCTAAAAATAGCACATTATATGAGGATGAGTTAAGCAGTTTTTTTGAAAATTTACCCTATCTACCACCCCTCCCGCCACCCCTTCCTTGCTATACCACTAGTGATATTGAATTAAAAAGGTTAATAATGCTTTTCAGAGTCCTAACTGATTGTTTCCACTACACAAGTTACCATATTCGGTTTTATTAGAATATTTAACGCTCAATTATGAAAGTTAATTAATTTTAAATAATTTTCCAATCATGCATTCAAATCGAATATATTGTTGCTAAATGGGTTATTATAATAGTATATGTTTTCTATTACAGGTTCATAAAGAAAGCATTGCAAACGAGCAAATGCGCTTCCATCGCTTGATCTACAGGTACCAAAGGGAGGGGCACATGTTTGCTTCTGTCGACCCACTGTTTCAAGTTAGACCGCCGTTTTCTTACGATAACATTTTGCATGTTGAACAGTATGCTACTGAAAGCATGCTTCCTTACGATCGTTCTCAACCCATTCACATTCTACCCAGCATATCTCTCATCGGTCTGTCAGTAACATCAAAACAATGTCATAATAAGTTGTGCAATGGCTTGCAATATCCCAACGTGTGATCCACCACCATATGATCCACCAATAATTTAATTTAAATTTTATATCAGTTAAATTAGTTTAATTTTAAACGTTTAGAATTGTTATGACTTGTTTGAAAGTAATACATTCTTATTATGTATTCCGTATATTATATAATATCTGTATATTCTCATTAAATGATCATATCATACATTTTTACTGGTACACTTCTTTAACATCATTCGAAAGGTTGGAATTAAATCTTGATATTCATTCATGTAAATCATAGCAGACTAATATACAAGTAACCCAATCTTTTTAATTTACCGTAAATAAATTATAATGACAATGAAAACCTATAGTTTCTTACAGTTGGAGTTTGAAATATTTGTATTTTTTTAGGTTTTTGAATACATTTTTCATGGTTTTTCAATGACGTCTAAATGCATTTTGGTATGTGACTATAACCTTAATAATCACTACAAATATATTTATTTTTGCACTCTATACTCAGAGTAATTTATGACATAATCAATTAATCAAATTGGTTGTTCATTATTATTTTAGATAGAGGTTTTTTTTTATCTTACAGAAGAGTGTAGATCACTTTAGATTTACACTTAAGTTAATAACAGTACCTCCCTGACTCAACAATTATTGTTTTCCAAAAAAAATTGATATTTCTTTATTATAAATAAATCTTCATATGAAATTTTAATGATTAAATATTGTTATAAAGTGTGATCAATAGCACAATTTATGAAGATGAAATATAAGTACATTTGATATGTAAGTAGTTAATAGAGCATATGCTAAACAGTCTATTTCAATTGTGAAATATAAAAAAAGATAGAACAGGTATTGTAAATTCGATTATTGATCACATATTGGAATCAAAACATCACGGTAGAATGCATAATAAAAGGGTATTAATGACTTTTGATTAGTACGATTGTGTTATGATTTGTTAACTCCTACTTGTAAATCTGAGTTTTCCGAACTTACTTGTAAGTTATTTAATGTTCTCCGCTCCTCTCAGGTCTCATCTTTAAAGACAAAGTGTTTGTAATTTGTATTTTTTTGAAATTAAATCATAATTACAAATGCCCACGATACATTATCTTGAAAATGGATAAGATCTGTAACTGTTGGGGTGCGGTTAACTTAGAATAATTTGGATTTATGTAATTGTGGACCACTATGAAACTAAAAACTTTCATAATTAATCAAAAGGATATTTTACTTCTGGTTGAATAATTATGTACAGTTGATATTAGTGTTCAATGTAATTGCAAAATATTCGGAAATAAGAAGCATTTGGGCAATAATTATTACCTTTATGAGATATATTTCTCCAATACCATATGCTTTGAAGATTTACAAGGATTTGCTATTTTAATGGAATACCTTTTTTCATTGGGTTTTGTTATTAATAAAAGATAGAAGTCAATTATTTGAATATAAAACATAACATTTGCAGGAAAAGCGTTATTTGTTTTTCGCCAGTATAATTAGTTTCCTTCAATCTTAAGTGACTATAATTGGTCTGTGATTCTCCAGGATAATTGTGTTCCCTTTTGGAGCTGGACTCGAAAGGATTTGTTGTATAAAGAAAGTTGTGTTTCTGATTGTTTTTTGATTATATGTGACGATTATTGAGCATCACTCATTGTATTTTATACTTGTTTCTAGGTGGTCGGTCGAGGAGAATCCCAATGAAAGAGCTAGAACGCCGTCTAAGAGCCGCCTACTGTCGATCAATAGGCGCTGAAGAGTCTCAGTCTTTGCCAATGAATCGCTGGCTCAAGGAAAAAATTGAAAGTCCAATGCCATCAAAAAAGTCAGCATATCTCATCCATAAACGATTGCTACAGACCTACACTCTGGAGGACTTCCTTAAAGACAACTATACGTTACAACACTCTGGATTGGGTTCTGAAATAGTACCTTTTGCAATTCAGTTTCTTACAGACTTCGCATCTACCATTATAACGGGCATCAAACAGTTTAATTTAGGTCAGTGTTTACAACAAAAAAATGTTATACAACTATTTTACTAAAACCATTTATAGATTTATTTATAAATAAATATGCATAAAGGAACTTATGCTTGAATGAGAAACTCCTTCTTCATTTTGACACCAAGGTAGGCATTCCGATCTTTAAGCAGTAAATACTTTGAAGTATTTAAGCAGTAAAACGTTGAAGCAGAAACATTCCTCCTGACAGGCAGCCTTTCTCAGTCACATTTTATTTGCTTTGATAATAGGAAACTTAAAACACTTAACTGAATCTGCAAAGTTCAGTTCACAGTAACTTCTTTAAAGCATGAAACATTGATATTAATTACTTAGATAACATATTACTCAGCAAAAATTTGGTCTTTGTACATATATAATATATATATATATATATATATATATATATATAAGTTTCACAGTAAACCATGGACACAGAAAAAAGAAACGAACATACTTATTGTCTCTAATTTTCAGTTGAACCGTCATCAGGAGAGTTGAGATAGGGACACCAGGCGCACTTGCGAAGCGACGGTTGGAGACCCATGGGTCTAAAATTAGGGACAGTAAATGTGGTTGATTCATCCTTGGAGTACTGAATAGATATATAAAACTGTTAGAACTGCTGTTCAGGGTCTCGTATAGCTAGATCAATGAATTATTCATCGTACGTCATTTATCTATTTGTTTAGACATTTGACTTTTGACTTTTTCCTGGTTTAATATCTAATTAAACTACTAATGAGAGTTTTAGTCAAAGACGGCGTTTTGGATTTACTTAAAGTTATTTTCATCAGCTACAGACCAAAACCAATTAGATTTTCAGAATTGGTAAGTTCAGGAATGGAAATTCTAACACTACTACCCAGTATACTGGATTTCAACTGTCCTGTATATTGGATCACACCCACCTAGTGTATAGGAGAAAAGTTGCCCAATATATATGACTAAGATTCTTAACTTTCCTGCTCTTTTTTCACTTTCTCAAGCTTGTATAATCAACCTATTATCATTTCCGGCTATATACGAGGTGTGTAAATAAAGTAGTGAGACTGATTTTTTTAAATTTTCTATTCAAATATAATTACAATGTGATATTGTCACCTTCAAAATAGTTCCCTTCGGAAGCCACACAGCGCTGGAGACGGTCCTTCCAATCATTGTAGCATTGCTGGAACTCGGATTCTGGAATGGCCTTCACTGGTCGGTTACAGCAGTTTGTATGTTTTGTATGTCCCGAAATGAGTTCCCTTGAGGTGATTTTTCAATCTCGGAAGAGGAAAAAGTCACAAGGACTCAAGTCTGGTGAATAAGAGGCTGAGGAGCAACAGGAATGTTTTTACTGGCCAAAAACTCGTTTATTGAGATGGCATGTGACAGGGCGCGTTGTCGTGATGCAACACCCACTTGTCTTTGATGTTTGGCCGCACACGAAGGACTCTTTTTCGAAGTCTTTCAAGGACCTCACGGTAGAAGTGCTGATTAACCGTTTGGCCTTGTGGCACAAACTCTTTGTGGACGATTCCATGGCTATCAAAAAAACAAATCAGCATGCATTTGATTTTCGACTTGCTCATGCGTGCTTTCTTGGGCCTTGCAGAAGTCGCAGTGTGCCACTCCATGCTCTGACGTTTTGTTTCTGGGTCGTACTCAAACACCCATGACTCGTCACCAGTAATGACACGTTCAAGAAAACGGGGATCATTTTCAATTGAACCCAAAAAGTCAAGACTCCTTCCCTTTGGTCTTGGGAAAGGTTTTTCGGAACCATTTTCGCACAAATTTTTCTCATCTCCAATTCATTGGTCAAAATGTGATGAACGGAGGTGTGATTCAAATTCAACTGTTCCCCGATCATTCTGACTGTCAAGCGTCGATCTGAACGCACAAGGTTCCGTACTCTGTTGACATTTTCATCGGTGTTTGCACTTGAAGGCCTTCCGCTTCGTGGTTCATCTTCAATCTCTTCCTTCTGAAAATTCCTTAAACCACCGAAAAACCTGTGCCCTTGATAAAACACGTTCTCCATAGGCCTCCTGAAGTTTTTCAAAAGTTTCGGTTGCATTATGTCCAAGTCTGAAGCAAAATTTGATTGCACACCGCTGCTCAACTTTGAGGTCACTCATTTTTAAAACGCTCAAGAAAAAACCATTTCACGATAACCAACGCTACGGACAAACAAATGACTGTGGCGAGTTCAGATTCATACTGGAGGCGCATCACACGTGCACCTGCCGCTACTCAAGGCCACGCGTCTCCAGCGTTGCCAGATCGAAAGCGACGTTGCCAGTCTCACTACTTTATTTACACACCTCGTATATTTATATATATATTATATATACATTTATTTACTGTAGCACGATATAAATGGTATTAAATACTCGGATCAAAGGTTATTACATAAATGTAGCATTTATAATAATATTGCTTATTAAGAATAGCATATTTTAGAATGAAACGTATAAACTGTATAAATTTCGATTGAAAATACCTAACTGAAGTTAACGTTAATTCAACATTTAATGTAATTTAACATTAACATGAGTATTAATACTTTGTTAGTTAACTCAAGTATTATTCATGTTAGACCAGTCAACAAGTCTTATTCAGATCATGGGGTTTATAAATTACAAAAAGAATTCTTATTTAATATTTAGTAATAGCTAATGATTGCCATTGATAAAAACTTGCTCCTCAGTCGATTTTTTTTCAGGCATGTCAACGACAAGAGGACGCTTGAATATATTTATTAACGCTTTAAGAAAACCGGAAGAACTAGTCCTGACGGAAGCAAGTGACTTCAATATTAAAGGAAGGTAACTTTGTTTTCAGCCTATTGTGAAATATTTATCTTACCAAGTTTATTAGAGTAGATATTTTCCCCGATTCATGTTGGTTCATAGTACCGAATCCCTATTATTTATTAATGATTAGCTAAATACTTAATAATATTGTACAATGATAAGTATGAAAAGTAGTTCTAAAGTCAATAGTCTATAGCGTAAAAACACAGTGTTGCTTTCCTGACTCGGATGGAGAAAAAGTGTTTAATGCCCTTGTTCTTAGATTGGGTGCAAGAAATTCTAGAATAATTATTATCGCACAATATAAAAAGTTCAAGGAACATGTTCTAATTAAGTAAATTAGCATAAATAGATATAATGCAATTATACAAATTGAAAATGGACTCATATCTAGCTTTGTATGACACTTCGTAACATCCTTATGAATATTTTGAAGAGTTTCTCTCTTATTGAAGTAAATTGTGGTGGAAGTCGAGTATGCCAGTACACGCCAATATGAAGTTAAACATTGTAGTCAGGTGGTTAGAGGTTTCTTAGATGTCACTCATAATCTTCTTGTATAGAACTTCAAAAGGCTTTAAGAGACAATGATTTCTCATCAGTCCACGACCAGCTACCTCTATTTTTTCTTGCACTCACATTTTCTGACTCATTCTCATTCTCTCACTGACGCCATCAGAAGATGTACGCCTTGGGGATAACAAGGTTTAGGCCTTGTACCCTGGGAATAACATCTGTATAGTCTAATGTGATTTATTAAAGTCCTATTTGTCATTGACAAAAAAACGTTAATAGTTTTGTTTTTCAGGTTTATTGAAGAAAGCGATCGCTATGGTCTAGGATTCAATGCAACAAAAGTCTCATCAGAAGCCAATGACCCTTTGGTGTTGACTGTGCTCGGCAATCTGTCAGACTACCCTGATACGAATATTGAAATCTTACTTGGGAAAACAAAGTCGGATCAGCTGATAAACCAAGATCTGAGAGGTAACAAGGTATGTCTTGTGTAATTTTTAATACATTATTACGTAATGAATTACCAGTTGTGTATACACATTGTATGATGTATTACGTATGAAAAGTTAATTTTATATGATTAGATAGCATTATATGATAAAATAGAGAACGAAAAACAGAAAGATACAGACAAAATTTACATCAATATTTTGATATCTGACGTCATAAGTAGAATATGTGCCTTACTTGTGTGGCATCAAGCTACTAAAGAGATTGTAGACGTGTAGATTCTCTGCCAATGGAAACTGCCTCTCTCTTGGTTTGCCTGGTTTCCATCCTTTGTTTTCCTGATGATGACTGGAACCCAAATTTTAGACACTAGTGATAAGTCTTTCTTTGCTTTTGTATCTGCACTCATGATAATTACATATGTAATTACTAAATTTCCAGACATTACCAGTAATATAGTCCTTACAAACACTGACTAAACAGACTGTTTTATTAGCCTAAACAGACGGTTTATGTAACAGTTTAGGATATTTTCATTCATTAATATGTTCCTAAGATATGGTTTGAGTCTACGCATTGTTTATTTCAAACAATGGTCAAGTTATCATTGAGTCATTCAAAAGCCAGTGAGGTCACCTTGCAAAGACAAGAATGCGAACCTCAAAATGAGAACCTCAAAAAATGTTTACTTATCCGTAATTCCGTTATGAAAGCAACCTCATTGACTTATGAAAGGCTCAACATTTAGTTCTCTTATCTATGTGTGTGGATGGGTAGTATTACTGGTATGTACTATTATTTAATTTATTAATGTTGTTTATGGTCCATTAATATATTTTATTAAGACTTACACAATTAAGTTTAAAATCAAAGATATACCGAAGTGTTTTTTGGTTACATAAATGAGTAAAGAAAAAATTTAAAAAAAAATAGTTTAAAGTATTGAGTAATTCAACTAACACACTACCATCCTCTTTATGATAATGCTTTACTGATAACTATGAGCGCTTAAAATATGTTACTGTGACACATGTTTGCTTTGTTTGTAATTTTAATTGCGTTTGCAATTTTTATCCCTATTCTAATGATAAAACAGAAGTAGTTTCAAGCTTTTTTTTGATGAAAGTCTAAGAATAATAAAACCATTATATTAGTAACATATTTGGCCTAACTTTATAAAAGCTAACACAATAAATCACAATAGAACATATAAGAAATTTGTAAGAACAAAAAAGGGTTATATATAGAGAACAGACTAACTTTTTATTGGTAATTGCATTTCATGCTGTTTCTTTCTTCTGTATATAAGCAGATTCTGTTCTGATAATATAGCAACTTTATTTGAAGTTGCAAACTCATACTATAATTTTTAATAATCATTGAATAATGCATAGTGACTGATTGCACGTTGTAATAACTAAGTAATGAATTCTGTATCGATGAAAGTTTGACGCATATGTTGGCCACGTCATGAGCAGGTATCAGAGAGTTTGCCGAAGGCTGATCTTCTTCTAGCTTCAACAATTCTTGTTTTTCACTACTTCACCACTCTAATCTCCTTTAACCCTTATCACAACAGAGTCACTGACTATTATTTCTTTACTTTTAGATTTGGCCACTAGTGGTGCATTCTGATAAGTCCTTCATTGGTCATGGTTCGTCCTATGAGTTCTTCCGCCTCTTTAAGAACCCTCTGTATGAGCACCAAGGACTTATTCATTTAGTTATTACTGATCAGGTAAATAATAATTTAGTTAAATAACATTTCTTTCAGATTTTCTTTTTCTGATCAAGTAATCATAGTTATTAATATCGTCGTATTACCACAAAGCAGAATTTATAGGAATTGTACAAATCATACTTCAAACAATTTATAAACAATATTAAAAAAATGTTTTCATGTTAATAAGCAATCCTATTTTTTTAATTTCTCACTTTAAATAAAAAGTATTTCTTATTACGTATGTAGAAATATCTTGTCTTCATGAACGAATTTTAATTTACTCAATTCTTTTTTTTTCCAGACAATCAAAGATACTATTTTTCCATTTTAATGAAATATTGTATTTTATAGTAATTTCGTCTAGTTTTTACTTTGCTCCACTGTTTTATATTGTTGTGTTGTTTCTAATTCTGGTTTTTGTCAAAAACCGTTGTAAGGCAGGTGTAAACTTCTCATGTCTCCTTTGATATCCTAGATGTCAAAGATTTAGATTTTTCATTCTGTTTAAATTCAACCAAATAAATGTTAAAATAATAATAATTATTATTATTGTTAATAATTTAACGGATTTGTTATAAACAAATACTGGCACCGTTTTCTTAGTTTTGTAGAGTGTCTAAGCTAAATTACAAGTAAATTAAACTTTGTTGGAATTAACTGAACACATAGAAATGAATATAACTCACACGATTCAATAAAAGGTTAGCTATGAATTTATGGTAATAAGCATAAAATTCGAAAATAATAATTTCTAACAATTACTATTATTTAACTTTAGTTGAAATTAGTTAAAATTGAATTTCACGAATGGAAAGAATTTCAAACGGATGAAACATCACAGAACTTCATGAGAAATTTCAATTTTTCAGTACAATCTTTAGCCACATCTAATAAATCCAGATTGCACCTTGATAAAGTTTGTGCACTTTGTTACTCAAGCACAAGACTTGTAAACAAATCTTTTGATGTAAAGATTCAAGCTTCTGCTTCGAAATTTAGAAAAAAATGTTAAACTCTCCAAGTAAACCATTTCGGATTAAATTTAAAATATATTATCTAAATTTTAATCTGATTTGTTTAATATCCGTATCAACGTAATTAGAGTACATCAACAGTTCATTTATCCCTATTCCAGAAGAGTTTTTGAACTTTGACTCTGAAGGCTAATTTTTTTCTCAGATTCCATGCATTACATATCAAATAAAAGTCAAAAAGCACAAGAATTTCGATCCAATTTTTTTACTTTATATTTCTTTTTAAAAATTTCACTTTATTATTAAAACCGAAAACCTCATTTTTTTGGACTAACTTCCAAAATTTATTTTAGAGGACCAAGAGGACATCAAAACAGTTAAATACACTATTTGAAATTGTTGACTCGAAATCAATACTTCTAGTGTTGTATATTTAGTATAGAGATTAAAGAGAGGAATAAATAAGAACTTAAGATATTAAAAGCGTTATAACCTCCATAAGGCATTTTTATGTAATACTCTTTTTCGATTTTTAATGTAATTAGAAATAAGTTCCAGTAGGTTCAACATTCTGGAACTACAAAATGTACAAACGCTTTCTACTTTCAGGACAATCTTGCAGATCCTTTTACAATGAAGAATGAGTATTGCACTGATGTTGCACACGCCGCAAACTCAATTATTCTTCACGTCAACTCCAGAGACGAAGAAGCCGTAATCTACTGTATGGAAATAGCTGCAGAGTTCATCACCAAATTTAAATCGTCAGATATTATTATTTCATTTATGCTTTAAATCAGGTTCCTTTTATTTTGAATTTTTTTTCAAATTTAGCCAAAGTATATGTTGAGCGTATTAAGCTCTGTTATTAGCCTTCATATGAAGTGTCCTATATTGCCAGGGTCAGATTTTATTTCTTTGGAGAATAAAACAATAATAATTTATTTCATTGCTTTTTTTTTGATGCAAAGAAAAGTAGTTATATTACAAACTAGTGTGGGTGCAAAGAAATTGGGCCTCGCATGCCAGTTTGAACATCCATGGTTGGAGATTGAGCCGTAATTACTTTCCGTAATGGTCTATAGACTTCAAGCCATTAAATATGAAACTTGAATAAACTTGATAGTCGGTTAGATCTCGTGTGTGGAATCTTACTGTTTGCTATTAATTCATTGCATTTCTTAATAAATAAAACTTTCTAAATCAATTGAATGGTAAAGGGAACTAAAACCTCCATGAGATGCTAATTTCTTCGGTCAAAATATATATCTCAAATTAGTTATCGTGTTTTTCAAAATTTTTTTGTTAACAAAATATATGTCAGTCCAGTGAGAAACAGTTGTCATTAAACTTATTTATAAAGAATTTCTGTTGGTTTCAGGCAGATTGTTGTTGATTTGATATGTACTCCACAGAAAAAGGCTCTTGAAGCCGACTATTTAGAGGAAAGAGTGCTGAGAAACAAAGCTACTTCGCATATGATTCAATCTGGGGTGAGAAACAAGTTTCTGATGATCTTAAACAATAAGGGGTGTATAATAAACATGATTACTCGAATGCCTTCAAAACATAGGGAATCGGAAAACATACTGATTCCGATTCTAACACCATGGGAACCTTAGGGCTTCTGAATAGTCATATATTAAGTCCTCTTGGCTCCATAATAATGACTAGTTTAAATCTTAAATGTTAGTCCACTCCATTCTATTATTTTTTATTCTATTTTAAATTATTATTTACCTCTTTGTTTAGTTTTTTATTTCAGTTTTTGTTTTTTCTTTTTTTCTTTTACTTTTTTTTGTTTTTACTTCGATATTTTATTCTTTTATTAGTCCTATCTATATTTTTTAATTTAATATTTAGCTAGTTTATTTAGTCTCTTCCCCTCCCAATATATTTTTCGTTAGACTTTTAGTGCGTTGCAAGGAATGGATTCTTCATTGTCGTAGTTTCAGTTCTAAAGTTATTTATATTTCCTCTCCTGATGACGACGATTAGTCGAAATATCGAATTGAGTTTTTGCAGTGTTTTCTTTTTGTACATAATCTATGCATAATGAACTTTCATAAATTTTATGTTTGTGCGGTTAGTGAGAGACTCAGATAAAATAAGAGTTCCACTAGTTCTCCGTTCTCCAATAGTGAAACTCAGATATTCATCATTCCACTGTAACTCTGACGATTGAACAGTCACAGCAAGGATTATTTGCAACATTCCGTATGTTATACCGTCGTATCACTGACATTTTCTAAGTAACTGTCAAATTAATCCGAATTTCGTACATAAAACAAAACAATTTAATTGAAATAATTATCAACAACATTAATTGGAACATTTATTAGACAAATAATAAACTCTCCACTATGAACTATGAAAATAGACAAGGAATTTTTATTGAAACCTTTTCAATTTTTCTTTTTCTTTTTTTAATTCTTTTGACTTATTAGGCTAATAAATATTTAACTAGGTATCTCTACCGGGTTTTTGTGATTGATTTATTTCATTTATCATAAAATTATAGTAAAAAAATTATTTTCTACGTTATTTCTGATTTTAGAAGACAGAGATCTTTCATATATGGAACAGTATGGAAGCGATGAAAAATTATTATGGCACAAAAAATGGACAACGAGTGTTTCGAGAAACTGATTGGACTGACATTCCGAGCAATCCAACCTTCATTGAGGTGAGGACACGCATGAAACGTCAGTACTAGGAAATAGCATTTATTGAATCAGACCTTAATAGGATTCCAAATTTTTGAGCCGACTCCAAATCTTAAAGTCAAATACAATTGCTTTTTAATATCTCTGTCAGTTTGCATTTTACCTATGTAACACAATCAGTCACTGGGTTCTTCTTCGACTTATTTTTCACCAGCTGAAATCATTAATTAATGATACTTTAACTAATTATGCTACAGTAACTAATAATAGTTAATAAACTATTTCTTAACTATTAGGTTTGTGACATTAATCAACATTTTAGAAAATATGACAAACATATAAGAATTATGGTAATTAACGCAGTTGTCATCAGGGTCTCACAACTTAATCACTCAATCTTAGTGTCATAATACTGTTGAAGGATCAAAACAGGCTGTTGTGAGCACAAGTCTTGATTATATGACACTCCAGTTTGTGAAATGAGAGATCATTGACGAGTAGTTCATACTGTCTGGTACGAGACCGCCAGCTTTATGTCCTCTCTGAGTGATTGCATACACCTAACTTTTTATTTTCTTCATGAAATTTCTAGAGTCATGATCAAGATTGGAAGGTCCGTTCTCCAATAGTGAAGCCAAACACGCTACCTGTTAGATTAAATTTGACTCTTTCTGGAATCTGAACTCTTTCTTTGGTAAGAAAGAGTTGGTTCTTCACAGTTTCTCTGTGAATGGTTTAGTTTAATGGGCATCTTGCTCTCTCTGTACGGCCTTTTCTTTACTAGAATAGAAGTCCTTTCCTTTTCAGAGCAACTTCCTCTTCATTTGAAACTAACACGAGAAAATATCTCTGGATTAATAATATATATTAGCTAATCTTTCCATTGATGAATGATTACTTATCTGAAGTAATATAAGTATTATAAGAGCTATTGCATTTAGTCAAATACTTTTCATTAATTTTTTAACTCTATTGTATATTTTGTAGTCTTTAGCTTAATAGTTATTTTGGTTATATAATGATGTTTTAAAAATTAACCTAGGTTATTGAAAGATATAGATATAGTAGAAAGAGATGGTCGACCGTCTAATTTAACTTAAAATTTAAAAAAAATATGTAAATTTTTACATAGTCCAACACTGAAGCATGGACTATTACTGCTGCTATTATAAACATGAATGGAAGATATCTGGCACAGTTTTAAGCAACTAGTCTGACTCATGCATATGATATACACTGAGTTAAACTGTTTTATTTTTTCCACTGTTGAAAAGTTGGATGCATTCAATGGTTAAATACTTGTGAAAGATTCCAAGTATTTAAGCCTTCCCCTACTCCCCAACATCTCTATCCACAGCAGAGGCATGATGCTAGACGAATGTTAAGATTTACGGTGGAAACAAACAAAGTTTCAGTATTACAGCTTCTTGATTTTTTGTGTATCCTGCAGATCAGATTTATTAAACCCCTCATCGAACCTAGCAGTGGTTTTCCTGCTCTATTTTGGCAGTTTAGACAAAGGAGTCGAGCAAATGATTGCAATATACACTAATTTAAATTATATGATCACTAATTCTGTTCATTATCATTTTCGTAGGAGTCATTACTCTATGCTGAACCAAAAACTGGATTGGATGAAAAAGTGTTTACTAAATTAATTGATAATTTCATGGCATTTCCTTTGGACGTTGAAATAGCACCATTATACTCTGAACTGATTGATAAACATTATAGTATGGCCAGAGCAGGAATGATGACTTGGTACATGGCTGAAACAGTGGCTCTTTTGTCTCTGATGCAGGTAAATTGTTTGACTTTATTGAACATTGGTGATAGCAGTAACCCCTGACACTTTCTTAGATTTTAGATTAATATTTTTAGTTTTGAGTCTCTAAATTTCTTTGCGCCACAGACCAAACTTCATGTTTTAGTGAACAGGTGGAACAAAATAAATTCATATAACGTTTACGACTATAAAAAGACTTTATGTATTGAAAGAAATAAAGAGATTTAAATTTTAACTTTTGCTGTCTTTGTGCAGACTAACAAATAAAGAAATGTAAAATGCAAAAACGCTAAGACATGTGTCAAAACATCTTTCACAGTCTGAAAAATTAATAAACCGATATGACATTTTATCGTCTTGGGACCGGCTTCATATCGAATGACACAAAGACCTGTCTTGTTTACTGTCCTTTAGTGGAGACTTCTATTAACCACACCCACTAGTGACATAAGATTATTTCTTTTTTCATGCTTGAAATTAAAGAAAAGTTTAAATACAAAATTATTTTTCAATAAACAAAAAAAAACCTGATTTAACAGTTTTAGCAATGCCAGCAATATAGAACCTCCACTGTCCCTTCCCTACCCCCCCCCATCTCTATCCACAGCAGAGGCATGATGCTAGACCAGGGGTTCTCAACCTTTGTTTGCTTGTGGACCCCCTAAAAGCTACTTGTGGACCCCAACTCCCCCCGGATACTTAAAAAACATAATTATACAAATTTATAAATAAAAATATTTGTTTTTAGGTAAATGAATATCGTTAATTATGAAATAATTTCATTACATCTACAACGCATGCCGAAATACAAAAATGTTTTTAAAACAATAACAAAATATTTCTTTATTAACATTTTATAAAGTACCCTGAAATAAATTGTAACAGAATCAATTTTGAATGTACCATAAAGAGAAGTGCAATAGAAAATTTTAAAACATTGGAACATTTTAACATACTGACGAGGATATTAGGCCTTATATTTTAATTATGTTTGAGTATTGTACGGCCAAAGCTTACTACTCTTTGATTTATTTTTTGTTTGCTGATAAATTCATTTAAACTTAACATAGAGCTCTAACCGCGAGTCATGGACCTTCAGAATACTACTTTCCTCATGGACTCCCCAGTAATCCTCTATGGACCCCGTTAAGAACCACTGTGCTAGACGAATGTTAAGATTTTCGGTGGAAACACACAAAGTTTCAGTATTACAGTTTCTTGATTTTTTGTGTATTTTTACAGTTCAAGTTTATTAAACTCCTTTACTTTGAATATCTTTGTACTGACCATTCAAAGGTATTGGATGTATGTTAATGGAAATCGTATCAGGAATCATATAAATAGTAACACAGATTTAGAAAATAATTGTGAAATATGATTGGCCTATTGATGAATGACTTAATAACTGTTTTTATAGTCAATCTGTCAAAAACATATTTCAAGATGGAAAATTTTCAGAAAAGAATAAATATTCGCATGTCTGGAAGGAATTGTCTTAAAGGAGATGCAATTAAAAGATTCTACCGATTGTGC
Organism: Hermatobates lingyangjiaoensis; assembly: GCA_026182355.1. NCBI lineage: Eukaryota > Metazoa > Arthropoda > Insecta > Hemiptera > Hermatobatidae > Hermatobates > Hermatobates lingyangjiaoensis. The sequence continues at coordinate 522,952 of JAPFBL010000035.1, read as the reverse complement.
AGCATGCAGAAAGATATTCTACGACTCACCTTGAGAGACTTCAGTCTAGGGAAAGTGGATTTCAACTTGTGCTCCTCTGTTGCAGCAGAGGTCACCTCTTCTAATTATTTAAAACTTAATTTGTTAAGTTTCAAAGCTTAATCATGTATTCAGTCAACTAATATTATAACCAATGTATATGCATGGTTCAATAGGATTGGATTTTATATTTATTTTCTTTGGTACTTTCTTTCCGAGTTTACAAAGTAATTTATTCTTTGTTTTTCTGCATGTCCTTTTAATTTTTGGGTTAACATATTTTACTGGAAATTTTCAGACCTGAGAGTGAGGGGAAAAAGTGGAAGTAAAAATAGAAGTATATTTTTATTATTACAAAAATCCAGTTTTACCTAACTCTCTGAAAAGTACTAAATCCTATACTGACACCATTAGAAAATGTCTTCCTGATTACTGAAAGCTTCTCAATTTTGTTTATAAAACTTAATTTAACTTAACTTAAATTATTATAGAAAATAATAAATATTCACAAAAAAGATCTAAAACTGTGTGTAGAATAACTAACCGAACATTGTCTCCTTAACTAGCTCATAGGCAAACCGTAATTAACATCAAACGAAGAATTAGACTCTGTCGTGAAGAAAACCGTGAACACATACATTTGAATATTTGAAAGTCACTTTTAAGAGGTTATTGATTTTTTGTAATAATATCTAAACCCAATAAAGTGACAGATACTTCTTTTAGGGCAATTGTTAGGTCCATTAAAGAACTTAAAATCTGAGGTTAATTTTGAAAAGATAAAGGTGTGATGCTTGTATATGCTTTATGACAAAAAACCAATTAAAATATAAGTCTATGTTATTTCTAACTAAATTACTATAAAACAAATTTCTACCAGATGAAATTTATTATTTAGAGAGCCGTCTAACATGGCTGAATCCCTGACTCCTCACAACCTAAGTCAAGTAGCCACTAAAGTATTCACAATGCAACAGAGGTGGTTGCGGTGCGCACGAATCCAGCCATCAGTTTAATAGTAATAACTTATCAGATTCTTCAGTATGATAGTTTCAAGTTTATTATAACTGTTTAAACGATTTTCTCATTAATAAAAATTAATCATTATTTATTAACCACGTGTTACATATTTGGCCTCCTCCATAATCACATTAATTATAATTCGAAACTTGAATGGTTGTACTGAGTATTGATATGTAAATAATTCATTTATGATAATTTGTATAATATATGTTTTAGTAGTAGGCCACACTATATTTTTTACTTTTCTTTAAAGAAAACCAAATATTTTGAGAAATAATTAAGAAATGAAAAAGATCAGGAAAAAAAATCGATTTTGGATTTTAAAGTAAATGACGGATTTACATATTTTAAAGTTCTCAAAACTATTTCAACGCATTTTCGATTATATCTGATGCATGTATATGTCTGTATAATATGTATGTGTTTGTTGTTGATGTGTATCCAAAAGTTTGCAGTCACTCTATAAGCCACGTCGTTTGATGAATGAAATTTACATTTTACCGAAAATCGTCCTATAGTGTAGATGTGCGTTCTTGTTTATCGTAGTATTGAATCATGTAAAACTCTTTTTTCGAAAAAATTGTGTTTAAGGTCATTTTTTTATACTCTTCATATACTAATTCAAAGTCAAAAAACTTTGGCATTATCATAAAACTGACGGAAAGAATAACTGAGGAAAGCCTTAGATTTTAAAACAAACTGGAAAGGTATTGTTTTAATAAAAATGCAAGATTTTTGACTAGTGATTGATTCAGAAAGTTTGTGGAAACAATACATTTCACCCCATTAGACTAATTAATCATAATGGAATTATACCGAAAAATGTACCTTTTGAGAGAATGAGCTTAGTAGTTTCTTTTGAAATTACAAAGACGAAAATTGGCATTATGCCAAATCTTATGATTCCAGATTTTTTTTTTAATACTAAACGGTAGCCTATAGTAAAATAAAAATCTGATCAGAAATTAGTGTGCTTTTAAAAAATTTCAAAAAATTCTAATTACTGCAAAAGTAAGTTTATAATACTCTGCAATCTCTATAAAGTGAAAACGCAACTACAGATAGTGGATAACCTACTGGACTTGATGGATTTGTTTGCATAACCTTATAAATTGTTTATCAGAATCGGATTAAAAAGAATTGTCATTTAAATGTTACTAAATAAATTTTAAGATATTTCAATGTGCTAATACGTAAGAAGATTTAATTGTAAAATCTGTAAAAGGAAATACAAATCATCCATACATGTTATTATGTTTTTCAATGTGCGAGGGATGGTTGCCTTACAAATGTTGATTCAGCCTACTTGTTGATTGCTTTAGCGAATCTTAATAGCAGATATATAGTTCTCAGTGTGTATAAGAACTGTGTTATGGATAATTTAAGTATGTTTAAAATGTAATTATTTTTAAATAAGAAATTTCTTTTTATGTACTCATGAAATTAAATACAATTAAATTAATGCCTATCATAAAAAGTTATAATTGCATTACTGTAATGGAGGAGTCCATTCAAACATTTTTAGTTACTTAATGATTACCTTTTATAATAAATATGTCACTAGTAATTATATCAGAATTAATATTCAATAAAAGGAGTTTCAGTGAATGTATATTGTACTGTGACTGCTGTTGACCCATTTTATCGCTCTACAATGATGCTTTGTTTGTTTCAGAGAGCAGTCCTTTGCTATGAAGTCGGGTTTACAAAGTCCCGTTTAAAGTGTTTGAGCATTTGGCAAGCGGCAGGAGTTCACGACTTGTGCAACGTACAGTCGATAATCGACACTCACGTGGCTGGTGGTGAAGTGCGCTGGTTCAGGCAACTCAGTCTTGTAATCATTGTGCCCTATGGTCCAACAGGTAAGTGTGTATTAATATATCAAAAATCTTCCTGGGAATTTCACTGCCAACGTGCCTGATGATTTCTTTTGTCTTTTAGACTGTTTATACTTGTTATCTTTCCTTATGATCAGACTCGTAAGGGTTCATTTTCCTATTAATGCTCTGTCTGTGGATACACTTCTCTTACCATGTTTGATGGCAACGTGCATTTTTTAGACACATCAGTCTTGTTGCCAGTGGCGTAGTAAGAGGGCATTTTGGTATTGCAAACATAGAAAAAATAAGTCATGAAAAACTAAACAAAATCTCTGAAAGTTCATATCAAAATGAGTTTTTACGGTCGTAATTGTTTTTATGTTTTAATACTGTTTTTAAACGAATTTTTCAATGGTATTATTTGAATATTGAAAATAAATGTATTTTAAATTTTCCAAAACTTGGAACCCTTAAATTTATTTTGCATGGCTTACTGCATTCTGGAATCACACTCATTTTGGTAGCTTTAGAAGAACGTGCTCCTGTAGTTCTATTGAGAAATTTCGAGAGTTTCAGGTTGCCGGATAAAGCAACTAGTTTTGGTTTCATACTCGTAGATAGAATGAGAACCTCAGTTATTGTAGCATAATTCTGTCGTTACAGAATAAACTTAGTCAAATTGTAACAAAAATTGATAAAATGTAATCTTTTATAATCTCGGTAAAAAAAGAGGTGTGAGTGGCACTAAGACGGTTTCATATATTTTTTCAGCTGAACAAATTTTTTATATTAGATCAGATTTTGTTTTGGTTTAAAAATTTCTGTATTCAATTTATCTCTTTTAATATGATTTTATTTCATTTTCTTCTTTCATGTTGGCACCTTCTCTCTTGAGATGGTAACTGAATAACTTGAAACATATAGAAACAATAATAAATTGTCGACTGTGGGACAGATATATAACTAAAAAAGATGGGGTCAGTTTCTTCTACTTTCAAGCAAACGTTTGATTGAAAAGTTTGATTGGAACTGGAGGAAACTGACCTCATCCCGATGTATCTTTTTTAGTTATGTTTCATTGGAACTGGAAGAAACCGACCTTATCCCGATGTATCATTTTTAGTTAACGGCAATGAGAGTTTGATTTGAAGTGGAAGAAACTGACCGCATTCCGATTTATCTTTTTTAAACATTTATATAAAAAAGTTTATATATATTATAAAATGTAATATATATAATGATATAATATATATGCAATATAATATATTATTATATATATTTGTAAGGAACATCAAGACTTAATAATAAAAGAGATTTATGCTCTTATTAAGATAGACTAGAACAAGTGGTGCATATAGAGTGGAAGGGATAAATATACTTTGGTATCCAAAGTATATTTTGCTACTTAATAATTACCAGTTTATCAATACTAGTCACTTATTTAGAATTATTTGTTTACAGATCTTTAGATTTTTTAATCATTTATTGTTTCATTATCTATTTAATCTATGAAGAGAGACTGTGATGTTTAAATTTTTATCGTAACGGATAATGGCAATTAAATTAATTTGTTTCTGCTAACATGAGCAATGGGCAACGCCTAAACTAAATATGAAGAATAACTAATTTTAAACTCTATGAATATTGACAGTATTCATTGATATTAGGTGCTGTAAATAATCATACCTTAAATGAAATATCCCAAACAAGTCTATTCTACTGTTGAAGTCGATATTTCCATTGTTAAATTCCTCGTAATAATCTGTAAAAAATGATTGAATAACGACAGTTGGTTGTATTTCAGGAGCGGATATTACATGGGAAAAGGACTACATGAGGCGCTATTTACAATTGTGTTGCTACGACTCCCTCAAAGAAACCTTCTACAGTATGACGCAAAGACTTTCCGAACAATCTCTGATAATTGCAAATATCACCACGCCGGCCAACTACTTTCATGTGCTCAAAAGACAAATGACCTTTTCTTTTAGAAAACCTCTCATTATCTTTCTAGGAAAAACTCTCAGTTTGAAAAATTGGACCACATCTGATCGAAGTCTGTTTCTGGGAGACTCCAAGTAAGATACCCGATTTCCTTTGTACATTATGTTTTCCTTTATTTTTTATTCAATATATCATTAGCATTACAGTATCTTCCTGTTAAGCGTAGTTTTGCAGAAAAGAGAAAGCACAGTAGTTCTTCCCGGTAAATATCGAGCACTCAATCGATCACCCTCTTCCCTAGAGTTGAATAACATTTCTTCTTTTATATTTTAAAATAATATCTTCTTAAATAAATCAGTACTTTCGTATCATGGAAATATGTTTTCCCTTTACATATTTCATTCGGTTTATTGGTTTTTTAACATTTTTATGAAGATAAATTTTATTAGATAGTTATCTTATCTGTGAAATACTCAGACCCCACAGTTGTATAACAATAGTTACTTATTATGTTTCAGATTCCAGAGTTACATACCTGATGATGGAGAACCAGAAAAGGTTAAAAAGATGCTGTTATGTTCGGGTATTTTGTACTTTGATTTAATAAAAGCAAGAAATGAGATGAAGCTAGAAAATGTTATAGCGATTGGACGAGTGGAACAAATCAGTCCTTTCCCTTTTAAAGAAATTAAAGAAGATTTGAAGAGGTATAAGGCAGTCAAATTGGCTTGGGTTCAAATCGAGAGGGAAACTAATGGCTGCTGGCATCATGTTGGGCCAAAAATCAAATCTGAAATCGGCCCTTGCGAGTACATAGGGAGGAAGACAAGTGCTTCTGCCTATGTCATAGATCACGAATTAACCAACAAAATCATCCTCCAAGCCCTTCAGGTCCCTGCGGAACACCAAGACACGCGAGGATTGTGAATGTCCCTTTGCCAGTTTGCACGAGGAATTGAATTCAACCACTCTCCTGCAGATGTCATCAACATTAACAGAATCGGAAACATTCCTACAACTTGCATCAATCAAAAGTAAAGAACCCGCACACTCTTCTTTCCTATAAATGCTTGATATTTTTATATTTCAATACTCATTAAATACCATTAAAATAAACAGTCTTGATTTAATTTTATACTCTTATTATTATGGCTTAAATTTATAATTAGGACACTTTCGTGCTACATATATATAATTTGTACAACACGAATTTTTGACTGACAGCTATCAGTACTTAAATAAAAAAAATATAAATTGCAATAAATCGAATTCATTCTAAGAACTGTAGAAGTTGATCCCGTTCTTTGTTTTATGCTTACTAAATTTTATTTTAACACTATCTTCTTTTTTGTATAGTTGATTTATTTTTGAGGTTCTAATCTGGCATCGCCGCTCTAGAGTCACCAATTAAACCAGCATTCTTGTAGCACAGAACACACCTGCAATAAAAATATATTTCATTGTCTGCCACTCACTATAAGATGCACGAGACGCTATCTGACAGTAGGAGCATACAGGAAATATGTCAGAGAGGAATGGAATACACAGGAAATACTCAAAAAAGAAGTCATCTCTCTTTCAACTGAGATGAAGTCAAAATACTCCAAATCATGGAAGCTCTATATATATATTTATCTAATAGATATTTATAAAATATATAAAATAAATATCGTAGATATTTATCTAATCGAGATAAATATGTCGGTTAATGTGTTTTATATAGTAAACAATTCAATACATATGAATGTCCAATATAACGAAATGAACATAATATACAAAATGGGTTTATTTAATTTATTTTGATACAGAAGTAATATATTTCAGCATCTTCAAATCCATTTTCTTCACAGAGGTAATATGATCATATTAATTTGTTTTTACTTTACTATAAGTAAAGTATAGTGATCGTGAAAAAATTCAATCTCGAGATTTTGACGGATTACATGTTTTGAGGTCCCCAGAAGTCGTTTCATGAAGTTTTTTCGATGATGTCTCTGTGTGTGTGGGTGAGTGTGTTAGCATTGCTTGGTACCACGCTATGGTCCAGAATCTTTGATGGATCAAGTTGATATTTTACACAAAAATGGGCTCCATAAAGACGAAGATCCCTATTGTTTGGGAAGAATTATGCATGATGGGAAAGTCACTTTTTTTGCCAAAAACCGTTATTTAGAAAACATTTATTTCTCCTAAACTGATAACCCTAGAGTTTTGAAAGTTTGATATTATCTTTGACGTTACAAATGGAACAAACGAAAAATATATTCAGAATTTTAAAACAACAGGAAATATTTTTTTTCAATAAAATGTAAACATTTTGACTTATAATTCAATCTCAAAACTTGTGAGAGCGATACATGGCATGCCGTTTGACGGATCAAAATGAAACTATGCCTAAAAATAGAAAATTATGTGGAGAATGAGTTGAGATATTTTTTTGCATAATTACATTCGCTAACGGGGCGTTACAGTACGATTTCTGTTTTCAGAAAATGTTTTTTTGACGCTAAAAGGCTCATTAAAAAATAATGAAAATTTGACCAAAAATGGAACAAAAAATTACCAATTCACAAAAAAAAAATCATGAAGTTTCAATTACGGAAAAGAGCAATAACGCTATAAAAACTGTTTGTTTATCCTAGACTGAGAGATCACCTGCTATACTTGTCGAATTTTTTACATTTTTTTACATTGTTTACATTGACTTAGAAATTTTTTGAGCGAATCCACTGATATAAAATTGATATTAATAACGGAACAATTTAAATTGTTTATTGACTTATATGAGATGTAAGAAGAATAATATTGTGCAGGAAAATGATAACACTCACTCAGAAAAAATTCGTAAATATGTTAGTCGTATATATTTATATATGTATATATGACAAAGGGGAAGGAAAATAATCTTATTAAATACTAAGAAGCCATAAAATTCCGAGTATAATAATTCTGTAAAAAGCCAAAAATGTAAAAGATAATTCAAAATTGAAATCTTTCGTTTAGAGATTAAAAAATGTAATTATCGTACATCGTTAATACATCGTTAATTATAAATCACCTTAAAACAACATTATCTTCGCTGTTTATGATATTTTTCGGAGAAAAAAAGTGTATTTTCCTGTTTTAAATTTGAAAATTTTACTTTAATATTCAATGTAGAAGGATATCAAGTGAACGATGTAAGAAATCCACTGGCTATTTGAATAAAAGCCATGTTCTCTTGTAGGAGAATATTTCGTATCAAGAAATGTTCACTTTGGTTTTTCAAAAATGTTATTACTGCTGTAGTTATACTAATGAAATTATTTGCATCAGCTGTGTGATGTACAAAAATAAGCTTATATATTGATAGGTCTTTCAATTACTATCTGTACTACCTCAGGAATGAAAGACTAATAATCATATCCTTATATCAATATCCTTATGTCAATGTGAAAAAAAATCCATAGTCGAAATAACTGATTTATGAATCAATTCCTTTCTGTTTCTGTACATGTAAAATGTAATAAATAACCAAAATAGTAGTAATAGTAATGGTAATTGTAAAACAATCATGTTGTAGCCCTGAAGATGACATAAATATATGTCGAAGCGTCGGCAAAAGGACTAGTTTAAAATCATTAGACCTCAACCCTCAAAAAAAATTACATCATATAAATATTGGGTCAAGAAAAGAAATCATGAATATCCATATATATAGTAATATAGTATAGTATATTATAGTACTATAGTATTATATACTATAGTACTATATTGATTTGTGTATCAAAATAATAACACATACCTATATTTACACACAATATGACAATTAATTTAAAATACAGAATAATGTGCTCGTTATTTATCAAATAGTATATATAATATAGTATATATAGTATAGTATATAATATATATATAGTAATATAGTCATTCGATATATTTCCTTAAAGAAAACAAGTAAAATAGTGTTATATTTAAAGAGATTAAGTGAACTAATAAATGACGTAATTGAAATGATATTGCTTGAGTGACGTCATGTGCAACTCATGCACATCATGCACTGTGATTGGTCAGTTCAGAATACGACTCTGTAGTGTTCTAATACATCTGCCATAATGAAATATTATTCTCTGAAAAGAACAATATTCCTGAATATTTAAACAAATCGTAAGTACGACCGTTTCTGCAACTATTTGTAGGTATATTTTTAACAATAAATTAGTTCAATAATAATAAATAAATAATTAGATTACAATTTCTTAGTGATTATGTTTAACCAAATGGCTACTTCAGTTATAGGTTAGCGTCCTTTCTTTAAAAAAAATTATATTAAAATCAATAATACATACCTATATTTATACACAATGTGACAAATTAATTAAAAATACAGAATAATGTGTTCGTTATTTATCAAAATGTCAAACAAGTATCCTACCAGAAATAAATTATTGAAATAACTAGAATTTCATTTTAAATTATTAAAGTTTAATGGAATATATTACTTTCTAATATTATGTGTAACTCTTACAGTTTGAATTCAATAATAGTTATCATTGTTTTTATGATTATAGTTGTTTCATGTTTAATACAATTAACTATTTCAATTCAGTTATTAGTATTAATTTTGTTATACAATGTAATGATGTATCATTTAACGTTCATTTTACTAATTACTGGCATATTCTTTTAATTAATAAATAAAAATCATTCTTTATAATCATATAATGGAAAATTACGTTAACTAAAACTGATTTAGAAAAAATATGAGAACATAATACAGGACTAAAACCATGGCTACAATAACCTTGTCCATAGAACAAGCTCAGCATTTTACAACTTCCAATATTAATTTAACATCCATTTCTTTTACCTGTATTATAATTGTTTACCAATTGAAATCATTATGAAGCAATGAAAAGAGTTGGGTAACTGTAAACTTACTTTTGGTTCATTCTTTGTTATCATATAGTTGTTAAATTCATTAAAAATTTTTAGTATTTTTAAACTGTAGTTTCTATATATATAGTCATATTTATAATTTTGACATTATGAATTGTTTATTATTAAAAATTATATCATAACCAAATGATAGGTTGAGCACTTTAAATGTTCATTACTTGTTCAATCTGTTATAATGTCATATTTCTTCCTATTGGTAGATTAATTAAGTTATTTACTAATTTCATACTAATAACTCTTGCTAAAAACCTCAATAGTTCAATTCAACATTCATATATTGTATTTAACTTCAACTAATTTACTCTGTTCTTTTCTAACTTCTAATATAAATTTAATATCCATTTGAATTTAGTATTAATTTAATACTTGTATTAATTGTTCACCAATTGAAATCTTTATGTAGCAAAGAAAATATATGGGCAATTGTAAACTTACTTTTGGTTCATTCTGCATAATCACATATTTTTTTTCATACTTTGAAACTGTAGTTTCTATATATGATCAATCATATTAATAATTTTGATATTATGAAATGTTTATTATTAAAAATTATATCAACACAATTATATAAAAACTATTTAAATATCTATGAAATTAGTTTTTAAATGTGTTTAAACTAAATTTAATCTTATATCATGTTTATTAAAGAAGTAATTTGCCAAATTTCTCTAATTTCTAGACTTTTTAACACTTTATTTTGATTATTTGAGCATTTGTTTTAATGAAAATAATGAATTTTTTAAAGGTAATTCAGCAAAAAGAAACTTTATTTATGGTAATAATTTCCTTTTAAAATTATTAAAATTGGATTTGTTTTATTTTAGTGATTACCAAATAAACTTCAAGATGTTTAAAATATTTTTCTTAACTTACTTCAGTATATTTGTTTGTGATATATATTTTATATCAAAGAAATATATATCACAAAGAATAGATTAAGATATATGGTTGTGATTTTTGTTTTAGGATATTCATGTTTGTGATATATTTATAGATCACTGAGTTTTTACCAGTCTTCAGAGTGATTCACATCTATTTTCCTGATGACGAAGCCATCAAAATATAGCAGTGAGTTTCTGTTTCATTTCTGTGTGTTCTTTTTTGTGAATATAGTTTACGTATATATATTAATAGTTGGATTTTTATTAAATGTCATTTTTAATTTTGGTTCTTTTGTTGTTGGCTTTGAAAAAGGTTTAGTTTGAAAAGGAACTTGAAAGGATATGGGGAGAAACATACTTTATTTATTTAAATAAGAATTGAATACCAGATCTGTGTTTTTGTTTGAATACCACATTTAGTCGTGTTTAAGCAAAACTAAGGTTTGTTTACATATGAAAAGGATGAACATTCCATATCTGTTGCATTTAATTTTTCAATAAATATTAAATATGGCTCCTGACTTTACTTCACTATTCAATTTTGCCTTACTGAAATTTGAGGTTGACAACCTTCTGTTGTAGTAGAATACATGAGGGTTTCCTATTTTCTAATACAGGCTGTTAAATGTCGTTTTATTATCAATTTTTACTTTACTATAAATAAAGTATAGTGATTATGAAAAATTCGATCTTGAGGTTTTGACAGAATTACATGTTTTGAGATCCCAGAGGTTGTTTTATGAAGTTTTTTGATGATGTCTTTGTGTGGGTGGGTGGGTGAGTGTGTTAGCATTGCTTATTACCATGCTATGGTCCAGAATCTTTGATGGATCAAGTTGATATTTTACACAAAAATGGGCCCTATCATAGTATAGTTTTGAAATGTTGGCACTATCTTTGAGGTTACAAATGCAATAAAAGAAAAATATACAAAATTTAAAAAAACTGCAAATATTTTTTTTCAATAAAATGTAAAAATTAGAACTTCAATTCAATCTCAAAGCTTAAGAGAGCCATACAAGCTTTGCCGTATGACCGATCAAAATCAAACATATCTAAAAATAGATCATTTTATGGAGAATGAAATGAGATATTTGTTTTTAAAATTACATTCGCCAAAGGGGCGTTAAAGTACGATTTCTGTTTTCAAAAAATGTTTTTTTAACGTTAAACGGCTCATTAAGAAACCATGAAAATTTTACCAAAAACGGAACAAAAAATTAGTAATTTAGAAAAAAATCATGAAAGTTCAATCATGGCAAAGTGCAATAAAGCTATAAAAACTGTTTGTTTATCCCAGACTAATGGATCACCTGCTATACTTGTCGAATTTTTGATATTTTTTACATTGTTTACGTTGACTTAGAATTTTTTTGAGTGAATTGACCGAAATAATATAATGTTTATAGATTAATGAAAATTTTGAAATGATTTAACGACTTATATGTGATATAAAAAGAATATAATTCTTATATGTAAAAATTCAACGACAATAGAGCATATTAAACATATAATTTCTGATTCTTTTCATGGTATGATGAGTTTGTCTAACAAAATGTTCTAATCGATCTACATGTTGCAACATTCTACAAGGATTAATATCAGATGCTGATTTTTTTATGTTTATGAATGACATTATTTTTGGTTAATACTGAAGTTTGTGGAATGAACTTTTTCATCCTGTAAGAGACCTTCTATGTTTTCGACTAATATCCATTTTTTTCACTATTCTTGTCTAATAGTTCATACCATTATACTTAAAAATTTCAAGCTTCCAGCTTTTAAATTTAAAATTGTACAGAAAAGTCGGCTTCGAACTTGATTTGAGAATACAAAAGTCGCTATTTACCAACATATTTTTTCTCAATATACATTTACAGCAAAGTGTAGAGTACAGCACGTGAGAAAAAATAACATTCGCTCAGAGTAAATTGGATTTTTATGATTTTTGACTAAGGGAAAGAAAAGAGAGTTTTTAAAAAACTCTAGCATGCAATAAAATTTCCAGTATAATAATTTGATAAAAGACTAAAAATGTAAAACATTATTCAGAATTAAAAAAAATTCTTTTAATGATAATAAATGAAATTAACCTACATCTTAAATTAAAAATTATCTTAAAACGACATTTTTTCTTACATATTTTTGACATTTCAGACAAAAAATTTGTAGTGCTTTTAATACACTTAAAATATTTTTAATGTCTAAATGGGAAAATTTGTCTTAAGTATTAAATGTGGAAGGAGGTCAGATAAACTATGTAAGAGATCCACTCCATGGCTATAGGAGCAAAAGCCATGCTTTCTTGTAACAAGCAAATTTTTAATTTACTTTTTATAATGTTACTACTGCTGTAGTTATACTAATGATTGTATAACTGTTAATTGTGTGACATACAAAAAAAGTGGATCAATCACTATCTGTACTAATTCAGGAATGAAAGACTAATAAACATCTCCCTTTTAGACGATTATATTATGCTTAAATGAGACATTATATACCCAAGAAGTTTGATATTAAGTTCACTTATAGTAAAGTTGAGTGTAGGCCACTCCAGATTTTTTTACATTGTTTACATTGACTTAGAAATTTTTTGAGTGAATCCACTGAGATAAAATTGATATTTATAAAGGAACAATTTAAATAGTTTATTGACTTTTATGAGATGTAAGAGGAATAATATTGTTACATGTAAAAAAATCACCGCCAATAAACATAAATAAATTACCTTTGTCTTCCATGGCATGATGGATTTGTCTCATAAAATGCTTTAGTAAATCTATATATTGCACTCTTGAGCAAAATTTAATATCAGTTACAATTACATTATAATTGTGAATGTAGTACCTTTCCATGATATTGAAATGTAATGAATGGACTCTTTCCTCAGAAAGAGGACTTATGTTTGTTGAGAAATATCCAGTTTTTTTTTACAATTCTAGTCTAATAGTTCATATTTATTATTTTCAAAAATTAGAAGCTCCCAACTATAAAAGATTTAAATTATATTGAATAGCTGGCTTTGACTTCGATTTGAGTATGTAAACTGGCTAATTACTAATATATTATTTCTCAATATACATTCATAGCAAACTTATAACAGAGTACAGAAGGCAGGAAAAGTGAGTGATAACACTCACTCAGAAAAAATTCGTATATATGATATTTGACATAGGGGAAGGAAAATGATCTTATTAAATATTAAGAAGCCATAAAATTCCCAGTATAATAATTCTATAAAAGACCGAAAATGTAAAAGATAATTTAAAATTGAAATCTTTCGTTTAGAGATTAATAAATGTAATTATCGTACATCTTTAATTATAAATCATCTTAAAACAACATTATCTTTGCTATTTTTGATGTTTTTCAGAGAAAATAAGGGTATTTTCCTGTTTTAAATTTGAAAATTTTACTTTAATATTCAATGTAGAAGGATGTCAAGTAAACGATGTAAGAAATCCACTGGCTATTTGAACAAAAGCCATGTTCTCTTATAGGAGAATATTTCGTATCAAGAAATGTTCACATGGGTTTTTCAAAAATGGTATTACTGCTGTAGTTATACTAATGAAATTATTTGCATCAGCTGTGTGATGTATAAAAATAAGCTTATATATTGATATGTCCTTCAATCACTATCTGTACTACCTCAGGAATGAAAGACTAATAATCATATCCCATTTAGATGTTTACATTATGCTTAAATGAGACGTTATATATTATATACTCAAGAAATTTAATATTAAGTTACTTATAGTAAAGTTGAGTGTAGGCCACTCCAGATTTTTTAAATGTGCATTTGTTGAGTTTTTTTATAAAACAACATTTGTTACCCTTCCAGCGTATTAATATATCTGCAACAACTAATGTGTTAGTAGTAACAGTTAAGAAGTGCAGTAAGGTGATTTCAACTTTGGTCTATAATTATAAAACTTAAGAATGTACATGGGATAATTAAAATAAACCCCATTATGAATTAGTTTAGACCTCTTTTATCATTTGTATATGAAGATAACATTTTACTAGCCACATTGATTCATTTTTGATTAAAGAAATACTGACTACTTTTTTTTATTTTGCTATTTAGATTGAAAATATTTGACTAAGAGGTAAAAGCAGTATGGGAGAAGGATAGGGAGAGAGAATAAAAACCATAAACTAAATAATTTTTTGTAATCATTTATTAACAAATAGTTGTTTTCTTCAGCAAAATGATTGTCAGCTGAAGAAAATAATTGCTTAACTTAAATAATGGTATTTACAAGGTATATTCAACTAAGTGTAATAATATAACTCAATGTTTTGAGTTAAACCAAAAGAAAAGTAAATCCAAGAAGAAAAGTCATGGAGATGTAAAACTAACTGAAAGAAATGATTCCAAATTAACTTGTCTTTAACTGAAAGAAAAAAAAAAAGCTAAACGTTTTGAACACAGCAGTGTTATGGTATAGTCAACTGAAATGAATATCATAACAAGCATAATTAGTATACAATAACTGTAATTTGGTAAATAATTAAAGCCAAATGGGTTTGTTCTACAGGCTATTATACTTCTTTATTAATGAATCTTTAATTCTAAATTAAATTTCCAATCAATCGTAATTTTCGAGTTCAGGTGTAATAACCTCCAATAAGCCCCCTCTTAATTACCAAATGTTACCTCAATGAAAACAATAAACAAAACGGGGAATAAAAAAAAATATTAAGTTTGATACTACTTCTTTGTTTTTTAATCTGTTAAACTTATATATCATACCTAAACATTATAAGGATAAACAAATTATATCTTTTTGAATATTTGAATTATATTTATTTCCTATGAAAAATGTGCTTCACTTCAAATCTTTGAATCAAACTATACTGACTGCTTACTTATAATGTTCTATAATTGTAATGAATATGTTCTTTGCATTTGTACTCATTTTAAAGACCACATTTTTAAAAACTTGTTATATTTTTGTTTCATGACTGTTTATGGCTACTTTAGCTAAATTAGTCATAACAAGTTCCATTTCCTTGCTTTTTGTGCGATTCCAAATATTTTATAAATTTTCTAATTTTTTTACTGATTTGGACTTAACACAACCCTCACCTGTCTGAAAATTTTGCTTGTGAATTAAAGTTTTTTAAATTAAAAACATTATCAAAAATGAAGGAGGAAAAGATACTTTTGTGAAAAGTAACAGGAAAAAAATGAATTTTTATATGAATTATATCCTGTAAACATATTTCC
Organism: Hermatobates lingyangjiaoensis; assembly: GCA_026182355.1. Classification (NCBI taxonomy): domain Eukaryota; kingdom Metazoa; phylum Arthropoda; class Insecta; order Hemiptera; family Hermatobatidae; genus Hermatobates; species Hermatobates lingyangjiaoensis. Next base: position 507,092 of record JAPFBL010000035.1, on the reverse strand, counting down.
AACACAATAGTAATATGATGAAGGAAATGTGAAGTGAAGTCTTGTCAGATGGAAAGGCATCAAGTGCAAATTTACCTTCAGGATAATATCATCTCCCATACTCATTTACACACCACAAAATAGGAATAATGGTGGCTGGGGATGTCACAAGATTAAAAAGGTACATATAGAAAGAGAAAATGCTAAAATATGAATCCTACTGCAATTTTCATATTTTTTGCAGATAGCAGTCTATCTTTCAACAAATGGTATGTACAGTTTGATCTATAGCAAAATAATATATATATAATAATAAAGAATCTTGTGTGACTGCTAAGAGAAATCCACAATCGGAAAAAAAATTAAGTTATAATAGAAACAGAAGCCTTTAAAAACAGTACTTTCGAGGAGAAAAAGTAAGTTCTTTTTTAGTTCTATTGAGAAGTTATTGCTTTTATTTAAAATGGTACTTACTTTTTTTTAAAAGAGAAAGCAGAAATATTTATTTGATTATGCTTAATATATAAATGTTTCTTTTGTTAAAATTATATATTGATATTGCTCTTTTAAATTAAATTGTTGCTTTATAAATCTATGACATCATTGTATAGTAATGTACAAAATGAAATTCAGTCAACAGCCTACTGGAATGTAAAAGCAGAAAGGTCAACATTTGATGGAGGGGGCTGAATCATCTAATCGAGCTGTGATAGCCAAAACATACCACTACACCCCCGATCAGAACACAATTATTATAAATCTACTAATCAATACCTAACTCTCAACTATAGCCAAACCTCCCACAGGTCACCTACACTCATCTATCCCATCACTTTTTGTTTCCTTAACCAAGTGTTTTGTCTATACATATATATAACTTTCCATTAGTTAACAGATATCATTAAACAATTTTTAAACTACTGAAAAACATTTAATTCGTTTTATATGAAAAGACAATTTTGAAATTTACAAATTTTTTTTTATTTTCATTAAAAATTATTTAAATGGTTTAATATTTCTATTTTATGATTTCTATAAAATAAAAAAAAAATCATAAATAGAAAAACCAGTTTTGGATTATTTTTTAAAAATCAAAAATTTCATTTATGAGAAAAGTTTTTAAATAAAAAGAATTAATGCAGTTTTTCAGTCGGTTCTATGATTCTTCCCACGTCATGAACTTTATAGACATATAAAATACATTGAATTTTTGAAATTATACATTCCTTCAAAGATGGCTTAGAATGCCCTTATATTCATGGTGAGATCTACAGGGTGAAAATATAGCTAACTGTCAAAACATTAATAAAGTCTGAAGTCAGGGTTTTATAATCTAATGACTTTATCAAGGAGTCGTAAGAGAGTATATCTAATCCAAAATTTTAGCTTCACTGTTTTAACAACAAATTTTGATGTATGGTCCCTTAATTATTCATTATAATTAACAATATACAATAAATGATGTCTTAAAGTTTATTTATATCATTTGTTATCAATGAACCGTTTTTTGTTAGAATACCCATATATAAATGAATATTTGAGTTTGCATGTTGTTTGGCAGGTTTATGTTTCCTCTTGCTGTTTCCTTCAGTTATCATGATTGTTTCGATGCTTGGGGAAAGCCGTAGAGCAGGAAGACGGTGTAGGAGACAAAAGCGAGTGTGATGGCGATTAGGGCGTACATGAAGAGGTTCAGTTCTGGTTGTCTAAAGCGGTTCTTTTTCAGCCATTCCATGACATCTGTTTCTTGAGTCAAATCACCTATAATAGATAATGTTTTAGTGTAAGCAAACCTACGATAAATATACTTGGTTAGTTCTTACCTCTGTAAATGCTTGGGAATCTATTCCTAAAGAACACTATGGAAGGCAGTTTAGTTACGCCCCATTTTCTTGCATATCTTACATCACTCATTTTAACTATAGAAATATCAATTTCTTCTGTTTCTCCGTCAATTTTTTCCAAAATTTCCAAAACTGTTCTCACTCATCGGATCCTCTTCATCATCTAATATAGAGCATTGCATTTTTTTAGGCGTTAGAATATTAAAAAGGCATTGTGTATCAATGAAATATACATTTATAAACAATAAAACAGCTTATTATTGCTACTGAACCATAGATCTCTAATGATTTTAACCTTCAGTTGGTACAACATCGTAATTTCAAATTAATTTTTGGAAATTATAAACAAAACCTATATAGTATATTAAATTAAGAAAAGCAAATATTTTTTTGATCATGCAGGACATTTCTTCATCTTCATTTATAAATATAAAAAAAATTGTCATTTTTATAATTTATATAAAGGTATACATATATATTTATTAAACATACACCAATTTGATTGGTTTCCCTCTTTTATCTCTCCTAAAGACGGCGAAAACCAATAATTAGAGAATGCAAGTGTGTGTTTAATTTCTTTTTTTTCTTTGTCTACATTGAAATTTATTTGACCGTTTCGGATGGAGTTTTATCGAAAATACGTATATATATATAATTTTCAGTAAAAAAGTCGAAAATGCAGAGGCTGCTACATATTTCAATTCAATCTCTAAATGTAAGACCAAAATTATACCTGACGATGACTACTCTACAGTCGAAAGCTTGTAAGTAAATGTATTAGTTGCTTATTCGTTTAACTTGTCATGATATGTTAACCCAACTGGTAAAGTTCAAATGCCTCTGGCAAAATTAATTTGGAAATTACCCAAAATGAAAGAAGAATAATCAGAAAATTAGAGAGAGTCAGTAAAAAAGTCGGAAATGCAGAGGCTGCTGCATATTTCAATTCAACATGTTTAAAAGAAGATTTGCTGCCTAGCTATTTATATATATATGATTTGACTCTGACAAAGATTGCTTGTTACGGTTGAAACAGCTTAGTCTTTTTCTCATTTCTTATGAGTAACCACAATAAGAAGCTTACCGTAACAAGCCGTCTTCATGAGAGTCAAAAACTCAGCTGGAGACAAAGATAGTGAAACATCTGCTGTGGGGTTGAGAAGAGTGGAAAGCAAAAGGAGAGTTTTAAAGTGCAGAGTTTTAAAGGGTTTAAAGTGCAGGAAAAGTAAAATAGTCCAGGAAAGAGATGTTGGTATAAACAGAAGAGTCCAGGAAGAAATAAGTAACAAACTATCTACTAGCTGCCAAAACTCTTAGATGAGGCTATTGCCCTCGCTAATACTGAGTCGAGATTAAATAAACCGTTATTAATGTTTATAATATTTGATAAATTATATCTAAACAGAGAGGATTCTATAATATTTCTTAACAACAGCAATTTTTCATAAGTAATCATTTTAGCTTCGGTCCAATCAATATGATGATTTTCATTATTTATATACAAGAAAAAGGCGCTACTTCTTTCACGTCTACTTAACTTTTGTTGTATTGGTGTTGTTTGACGTGTGTTTTTAAAGATTTACCAGTTTGATCAATATAAATTTTACGACAACTTTTATATTGGTCAATATTGTTGCCATAGTTACCAAGTTGCCACAAAATTTATATTCTGTGAAAGTTATATTTGTATAAAACCTAAAAACACTAAGAAACTCTATTAATAAAAATATCGGTTGGAACATTCTACTGACAGAAGTAGACTGCAAGATATTCATTTTCGTCTAATAGTTTGTCAACCATTTTGCGATTGACTAGTTCAATTTGATTGGTAAGTTCGAATACATCTTGAGATGTAAGCCAGGCAAGTAATTTAGCATCGTCCATGAGGTCCCCTGAAAACAAATTATTATTTTTACTACTATTTCAATAATATCTATTTAGTAGACAATAATTGTAACCATTTACAGCATAAAATATTTGATAGTATTCTTTGTTAATTTGATCTGAAGAGTTTAACTTTTGTTAATTCATCAATTCAGGTCATTGTGGCTTTCCATGTAAAATGTGTAAATTGTGCCCTTTAAGATGTAAAACAAATAGCGTTTTAACCCTAAATGAAAATGGTAGATAAAATAAAAGTGGCCTTAGAGGTTACCCCATCGTTTATAGAACACAATATAATTAGGGATTAATTATATGCCATACTTGGCATAGGGATCATTAATAATGAATTGTCGGGGATAAATTTTTGTAAAGTAAATGCTATTCTGTTCTTGAAGATACTGTTTCAATGTCATCAGAATGTTGTTAGAGTGATAAAACGGTGGCTGCTAGGGTCTAGAAGTTAGAACAACACGAAAACCAATGAACGCTTCATCGTTTTGATTAATTTGTCTCCATCTTTCTATCAAAATATTGACTGCTATATAACAGCCAATTGAGAATAAATTGGATCAAAAGTAATTTCCAGTAACGCATTGTTGGACAGAAGCCCCGCAGTCAGGTGGCTAAAGGTTGTGGTAATTACTCCATTATTACACCTATTAGTACAACTGAGTGTGATAGTTAGGAGTAAGAATTGCAAAATCAATTACTTTTACATTGATTATGCACGAAAGTTTACTATTTTAAAATTTATTTATTTTTTTTGCAATAGACATTATAAATCAAAGCAAAAAAATATATTAATATTAAGATAATACAGAAGTAAATACTAGCCGGCAGACTTTGTCACGTTTATTTATTTTAATATCACAGTGCTCGAAGATGTTAATTCTCATTTTCTCCTCCTTTTCAACTCAGCTAGCAGATAATCGTTTTCAGTCTGACTTGACTTCAATACAACTTGAAGCCTTTGGTCACTGAAGAGTCGAAGTACCGGTTAAGGTGACAATCTTTAAGGGAACTGTAGTGATCTGGAGCGCGGCTTAGAATAATCTGTGTTCTACGATCACCTTTACTGGTCTGTCGAAATCATGGCTGCATTGCTTAGTGTGCAGGCACATTACCTTTCTATTTATAATATTGAGTTCTTTATAGATAATTTATAATAATTAATTAAGTTAATCACCAAGTTTTGAAATAATATATAATATAATGAGGAACATTTTAATTCATTATCAGCGGCTAAGAATATTTTTAGGCTTATTCACTTGATACGTAATTGAAACATATGTAATACATACTATAGAGCGAAAGACCTCTGTGATGACACATATGAGTGCATCACCCTCTGGCGACAAGTTCTCTTAGAACGTATATTGCACGGTTCTGTTAGGCTGGGCTATTAGAGTTGATTTCTTTAATTTAAATTAACATTCTACATTTATATATAGTTAATGGGTTAGTTCCACTGAGGTTAGTAATATTAGAATTAGTAATAATACATTCCGAGGTATGACGGAATGTATTATTACTAATTCTAATTCTACATTTATACTCACCATCATAGAGTAAAGGTTCTCTCTTTCTAAAATAAACAAGCGAAGGCGAGTTGATTATATTGTATTTCACATGGGCATCAAGATCTGATATCTTAACCATATCAATACCTACAATCAAATAATTTGCGTTGTGATTAATAAAGAATAAACCAAGATAGGAGGTGTAGTAAAAACAGGATGCAATTTACCATACTGATCCGCATCACCATCAATTATTTCTAGTTTTTCTAGAATGTCATCACAGTCGTTGCAGTCTTCATCGTCTGAAAGTAGAAAACTGACAATATTATCACAACTATGGTGCTTTTTAATCAAGCTTGATTCAATCAACAAAAACATACATTACAAACAATTTTGACATGATGATGATGATGCCATTTCTGAATGTCCAAAACATACCATAGGATGCACTTAAGATTTGATTGATTGATTGGGTGTCAAGGTAGCCCAGTAGCATACATACTCGCCTCTGACTGGTATATCTGGCTCTCGATTTTTCACATTGGAGGTGAATAAACCTGAACGCATCGTCCCTCGGAGTGGACGTTAAGCCGTCAGTGTCGAGTGTGCATGATACCAGATACTCATAAACGATCCTTTCTCTAGGCAAAATGTAGGGCTCCCGATGTAGAATCAGCCCTAACCCGATGTAGTAATGTGGCTCGCCCATAACCCAAAATGGATGCCAAGTAATGAATAAGCCACACTTTTCGCCTCCTTAACTTCCCCTAATAGGTGAAAGACTATTACTATGAGGCTAGGTAATTAATAAAGCACTTAAGTTTTATAGAACTTAGTCAAGGTCGTTTGTTTAAAGACTCAGCAATAACATTATTTTCAAATGGCAAAATCACTAACTATACAGTTCAAAAGATATTATAAATGACATTACAGAAATCACAACGTAATGCATTTTTAACAGTGTTTACGAAGATCAGCAGCTTTCATTCTAAAGTAAAATTGTTTCCTTATAACTCTGCTTACAGATATACCATCTTTGCGACAGTTAAACAATCATTATTTTTATACTTATAACAAGTTATAAAATCTGAAATGTACAAACTTGTGCCACTTACTTCTAATGACAGTTCTACAAGCAATATTGTACACATGACTCCCATGAAAGTTTTATTGTTTTTAACTGTTTCAAGACCTTTGGAAAATAATTTTTAAAGTATATGCTTTCTTCGAATTTCTAAATAACTTTGATGGATATTTATGGATTGAAAAACTTCGCGTTTCATATGAACTATAATTATTAACGTATATTTATAACTGCAAGATAACTAATCATTAATTAACGACAGTTACTGTGACACGGAGTTTATTGAAAACAGTTCATTCTGTTCTATTCAGCCTCACAAGGATAGGGTTCACGATTATACTGAAGAAAGGAGCTTTGTACAAGGTGTCGGTCAATCATATCTTTAACTTGATGAAAGAGTGCATGGAAGCAATGAATATGTATTCATTGCTTATGTCTTATGAAATGCATAGTCTTATTTTAAAACAAAATAAGTATAATAATTCATGCATTCTCTTGGAAAAACTAGTAAATAAACAAGATATGGATAAAAATATCTTTCACTCTTTTTTATAATTTCAACTCAAAAACGTGTTTATAATAATGAATAAAATATGTATAAAATTCAAAGAAAGAAGTATAAGTTGAGATCAAAACATGATAATTATAGTAAAAAAAATAGATCTACAAACTTAAATTTTTATATATGCAAACAGAGTGATAGAGAGAGAGAGAGATGAGAGTCAATATAGATTAAGTCAGTATATTGACATCTACTTAACATTCATTAACGTTCATAATGAAAATATAATTATTATAAGTTGTACTTTAATTGAAATGGGATGTAGGTAGTATCGAATTTGATTGGCAAACTTACAAAAAAAGACGGCCAAGTAGGGCGAGTCATCGAGCAGTCGCTCCAGCATTCTGACGTTGACTTCTTCTATCTCATCGGCCAATTCTCTGTTCTCGTCGTCTATAAGCCATTCCACGACTGATTCCTCATTCTGAAGATCTCCTGTTATTCATTCAATATTAATATTTAATTAAAATTGCGAAGGGCCATCAAGATTTTGTTCTGTAAATATTCAACATGTAAATATTGTGAATTTTTACAATTTACATGTATAAAGGATATGTAATGACATTTCTAGTTTATATATTTAAATAGTATTTTATTCTACACAAATTGCTGCATACTCCACAGATACCAATTTATTCCTAAATTTCTGAAATAAGTCGTTAACAAAACTGCGAAGTTGATAATTTTATCCGAGAGAATAAATGATTTAGAGATTAATACTATAAGATAATGTTGCATCATCTTTGGACCCTGTTATTGATAATGTAAATTTGCACATAAAGATAAATAATCAAGATATATTCTTCTCCCTTATCAAGCCAGTGCAACAGAATGAAGTGCAACCTTAAGTGATAGAACCATAACACCTATAGAAGTAGATATATGATTACCTCTTAAGGCAATGGAACTTTACTAAAGATACCGGTAGGGTACAGGAATCATGAAACGCTTCAAAACATTTCCATATTTTTGTCCTGACTAACTTTCAACTTTTAACTGAGCTATAGCTTAGGAAGGTCGATGCAATGCAAACATTGGTTGGAAAGACAGAATTTTGTTTTCATAATTCAAAAATTACATACCTAACTATGAAATCGGAGGTGTTTCACATCTATTAATATTAATATTTCACATAAATATCGGTTATTAATGTACCCAACTTGAGTATATTGAATAGTACTCCATTTGCCCAACCGTTTGCTTGGTCAGGAACTTTAAAAGTTGTTTCATATCTCTACTCGCATATTTCAGATATATCTCGAAATCTTTATTTCTCTCGAAATATAGAGGTTGTGGATATTATCAAACTTAAAGTTCATAATGAATTCATTTTTCTTTTTAAGTTTTTGTTTGTAACAACATTCATTAAGTTCAGTGGTTTAATTTTTATCGTTTCATTTTAGTTTATAATAAAACCCAAAATGGTAGTACGTCAGTTGATATTAACTTTTAAAAATTGACGTTTTTCTAAATATTTCAATAGATCAACAAATGTATCGTAGTACACGTTTTCAATATCCCTTCGTCATCCTAAGTTCTAAGATTTAACAGAAAAATTTATTCTTTGATTAAAATGATGCAAATAAAAGTCAAAAACTGCATAACATTCCGAACATTGAACAATCTTGGACTGTTAAACAGATACGACTACATTAAATAAATCTACCCTACCCCATAAACAACATTTGTAATCGCGTGAGTGAGTTTGCACTAGGTCTTCTTCAAGTAGAACTGGTTTTAGGCAAAGATTAAGACGTATATTGGCTATCCTTTTTATGACTCATTGGCTGTAACTATGTAGGACTACGTTAGATGCATTATATGCGAAACTGGTCGGACGACTACATCTACATTTTACTAAGTGAGACTTATTTATTTGATATGATGAATATGAATTTTTCTAACTTTTATACTACTAAGAAAATGCTTAAATCTGTAACATGGAGTGATCTGTATCGTATTTTTTGGGCGCACATTCAGTATCTCTCCCATAGAAGGGCATAAAAAAAAATTATTATGAAATGAATTTGTGAGATCGCAAAAACTGTAAATCTCATGAAATGTCTTTTCTTCATGATCAGAATTATTTACTTTTGAAAAGTTATATGTTTGGGTACTGGCGTGCTAAAATATCGTAAGTCATACTTGGTCATAACTGTCATTTGAAATTTCCACTTCGTGTAAATTGTGTCTATTGTATGTTTTAGAACTCTATTCTAAAAGAAAAGTGTACAGCATTGTTGATTGTTTAATGCAAACCTTCATATAGAAGGGGATTGCCATTGCGGAAGTAGACGAGAGCAGGGAATGTCTTTATTGAGTAGCGCTTGGCAAGTTGAGGATCCAAAATCTTCACCAAGTGAATTCCAAAGACATCCAGTTCATCATCTATTTCTTCAAGCCCTTCCAAAAGCTCGTCACAAATATTACAATTTGCTTTATCTAAACAGAAAAAAATTCTTTATCTTAATTGCAGTTCAGTGAGTAAAATATTTGATAAATTGATGTTGCAAACCCACAGAAGTAAACGGCTAAATACTGTGTGTCTTCAACCATAGTTTCGAGCATGGCTCTTGTGATGAGTTCAATCCTGTCTTCCGTTTTCTGAGTTATCAGCCATTGAAGAACTTCTTCTTCTTCGTTCAAATCTCCTATAAAATATTAATTTAAATTTAAGATAAATTTGATTAATTAATATTTAACCATTATTACACCCATTCATATTTTGAATTGAAAAATATAAAATTACTTTCAACACTTCCATTAGACCTGCATTAAGTATTTCTTAGAGATTAAGTAACATTATAATTAAATGTAACCAATAATATATAAAGTTTAAAGTGATAAAATTTTAGAGCTTATTTATGCTCTAAAATTATATATATATATATATATATATATTATAATATATATATATATATATATAATTAAAAGAAACGGTCCAGCGGACTTTTTTAAATAAAATAAATTCAAAACGAAGGAAACACACATAAAGACACAGACATAACTCACATCGATATTTCGACCATCGACATGTCGCCGCCTTGCCTTCCTGCGGGACTCTTCGCTCTTCACACCTCCTGATGACGACGATGGTCGAAATATCGATGTGAGTTATGTCTGTGTCTTTATGTGTGTTTCCTTCGTTTTGAATTTATTTTATATATATATATTTGAAATTCATAGGCATATATATAATTTATATATAGGAAGGCATAGGAATATATTATATAATTATATATAATTAGGCATAGGAATATATATAATTTCAAATATATATATATTTGAATTTATTTTATATATATATATATATATATATATAAAATAAATTCAAAACCACAAGGAAAAAGAAAAACAAAAGATAAATGTTCTGAGGCCTTTCACCTTATGTCATCAGAGAGTAAACAAAGTAAGAATTGTTAATTCTTACTCTGTTTACTCTCTGATGACATCTCCGAGCAATTCAAGGCAATCGAAATATAGTTATGATTTTTGTGATTTCTTTTAAGTGTAATGTTTCTGTGACTTTAGGTTGTATATAACTATATAAATATTGATAAAAGTATCAACTGTCAAATAGAAACAAAATTAAAGTTTATCACGACTCGGCCAGTTCTTCAGGCTCAAATTATACTCTCATTGCCAACGTGTCGGTATTTATTAAAAACCTTTTTCATAGGCAGAAGTATAAAATTTTGAAACAGAAGAACTAAGTATTACATTAGATTTTTTTCTTTGTAGAATAATCTCTAATGCGATACTTAGTTTTTCTGTTTCAATAAAATTTATACTTCTGCCTATGAAAAAGGTATTAAATAAAAATCAAAACGTTGACAATGAGAAATTAATTTGAACCTGATGAACTGACCGAGTCCTATAAACTTTAATTTGTTTATATATATATATATATATGTATATATATATATATATATTAGTGTATTTCGGCAGCAAGTCCTCTTTCAAGCATGTATTATCCTTGTTAATATTATCCTCAAAAGAAAATTGTAAGAAAAATAGAAGCTATAAGTAAGAAAATCGTGAATGCAGAATCTGCCATCAAATTCAATAATATATATATATACATATATATATATATATATATGTGTGTGTGTGTGTGTGTGTGTGTGTATGTAAAGTAATTATATATTAGATGTTAGAAACTAAATAACGCTGTGAGAGAGTCTAAGTAATAATAACATGTGTAGTAACTCAAGTAACCATATACGAGTATAAGGCACTAATTAATAATACCTTCAAAGACATTCGGAATCTGATGTTCAAAGTACACTAGAGATGGTAATTCAGACACCCCATACCTGCCAGCAACCGAAAAGTCCTAAAATGAAAACAACATCTTCTTAATCACCACATCCATAGTTCACTTCATGACTCTATTTTAATTTTATCACTTGAGGTTGAAACTTACAGTAAAAATGTTTCACAAAACTTGTCAAGAAGTTATTTTATAAACGCTGCAAAGAATATAGAATAGAACAAAAGGGTTTAAAAGACAATTTTCCATTATTATTTGCATTAATACAAATTATATTTATTTCTTCTTAATTTTATTGTTACTTTATTTCTACTTAATATTAGGTGATTTAATTACTTAATGCGTAAAAGTGTGGTACTCCCTTTTCTTGTAACTATCACTCTTATGATTAAGGTATAGCGAGGGAATAATACCAAGAAAATTACTGAGTTGCTTTGTGAATTTATTTATAAGATTTAAGTGATTCTGTGGATAAGAGATCCTTTAGTTATGTTATTTATTCATAACATCTGAATTGATAACTTTAAACCTATTTCTTATTACCTAATTTACTTTGTATTGGAATGTAAAAATACATTTTTGGATGTTTATACTGTAAATAATATAACAGTTTGGCAATAAATATATTTATTTCGTTTTATGATCAAATCGGTCTTAAGTGTAATTGCATAAATCATGGTTTACCACATTATATATATGAATGTCTAAAACATATTGAGTAAATCAGAAAAAATACTAAAATCTGTCAACCAAAACATGTGGTCTTCGTCAGATCTTCACTGATACTCTGATTCAGATCAGTTTGTTCGGTTAAATAATGTTTGTTGTAGTACCCTACATTAGACCTCGTTTTAACTTTTAGTTCTGAATCAAATATTGAATGTTTTTAGATCTAATTTCCTGAAATTGCCAGATTAAAGTAAGTGTTTGTTTAGATAAATAATTCAGGGATTGCTGCCCGTCCATGCAACAAAAATTTTCTGAAGGACCTAGCTTTAATGATTGATATTTTGAATGAAATGTCATTGCTCAATAATGCCCTCCAAGCAGGAGGCACAACTTTGTTCAAAGGAGAAAACCTCATAAAGAGGTCTATTAAAGCATTTGAATTGCTTAAGGACACTATAGGAACATTTGAAAAAGAAATTGATGAGAGGGTTGCTTTGGACGCATTCAAAAAGATCCAGTTTACTGAAAACCACAGATTTTTTAGCCTACCTCGACAAAAGTAACTGGAAGCAATAATAAAAAATATGAAAAAAAGACTCATCGCTGGTGATCATGTTAAAGCAACAAACAATGAGCAGGAAAACTTCCTTGAGCTATTTAACTTGCCAAACTTATAATATTTCAAGCACCGGTTCGCACGAACTGGTTCGTGCGAACCGGTGCGAACACACGATCTGTTTTCTTAGAACCTGTTCTTAAAAAATTTGAATCCCACCACTGTTCATTTTGTATAATTAACAAAAGTTACTTGTAATGGGATTAATATGAATTTCACGTTCATGTGAAGTTAGGGTGCTTTAGAAGTTACCAATATAGATGTTGATACGTCTACGTAGATGTTAATTCTGCTTTTTATGTTGTACTGTCATGTCAAACAAGTATTGTGAACTGGTGGAATCAGCGATTTGTGATATTCCCAATTAATTACCCCTGTGAATTTAATATACAATGGTCAAATATACTAGATAATAACAAAATCCTATCAAAATATTGTACGAAATTATGAAGGAAGTTAATTAGTTTCTGGACTCTGCTCACGATCTAATTTTATTAGTTATTAAAGCGACTGTTCTATTGAAAGTCAGTCTATTGATCCTATTGATTCATTATGCGAGTGTGGTTGGTACTGATCACTGACTTCGATGAGAATCTGGTAGTTTGACCTTTTAGCTTGAAGCAAAGAATTCAGCTGAAAATAATTTTAGCAATCTGGAAACATAAGACAAATACATTCGTAAGTTTGTGATCCCTGTGGGTGATAAATTTTAATCCCTGAATTCCAAGATAGCTGAATATTATACTATTTTGGTTGTCTGTGTTTAGTGTTTTTATTTATCTAACAACAGTCTGGCATGCTGTCTAAAACCGAACAACAATTTTTGCTACGTTATTTTTATTAAATTAAAAGATGTATTACTAGCATTTATTTTTTCTAAGTTGTTACCTGAGTTTTGACAAAAGTGATTCTGTGCCTATCGCAATCGTCGTCAATATTTTCCAATTCTTCTAATATTTCTTTGCACTGATAACATTCTTCCAAGCCATCTGAAAATAAACAATCATCTTTTCATTCATGAAGAACTTTCGTTTTATTTTTATTATAATTATAAAAATAAAATATAAAAAAAATATCCACATACCGTAAACTTTTCTTCTTGCTAATATATACAGTCTTATTAATTAAGCAATAGTGCTTACAACGAACTTATGCAATTTTTATACTGTTGGAAGTAATACAAAAATACTGAAAAAATTCATTGACTTAAAACTAATATTACTTGAATAAAACTATTCAATTTCGTGTTAAACCTTCAGTTGCTCATGCCTTATGGTACATATGTACTAAGTACATTGACATGTGTTGCGTAGGAAGACGTAGTTCAAATTTAGTATACAATTAGGAATATCAAACTCATCTTGGCTTTTACTCTGTAGAATGGACGAAATTTAAAACTAGTCCAGATAGAAAGAATATTTACGATGTAAGTTTGTAAATCCTTTTTTAATTGTTACCAACAGGCTTTGTAGTACTACCACTAATAATATTAAAAATTCTGTAAAGGTACTGTGGACTGCAGTTGCTACTATTAATTGCACATTATATAATAATTAATAGTACTGGCAGTCCCAACATCTGTTTCATAAAAATTGTACTGTAGAAGTGCTTTATTGATCTCTAAACAGTTACATATTTTCTTTATGGTTGTACGCATTTGTTTGAGAAATAGTAAAGAACTCTTGTTTAATAGCTCGTCGGAGCATTGTTTCCACATAGTGCAAACCATTTGCTAATATGTGTTGATAGACCGAGGTCAAGTAAACAGTTATTAATGCAGAAGAATGGACTTCTTTAGTTTTAATAAATGAATTATCTTGGAAAAATAAGAAATGTTCATTTTGGTTCTTATACTTTTTTTTTATATTTCTTATATAAAATATATAAGTGTGTAGTAGCTGTTTTTTCCGTTTGATAGCAGCTGTGAGCAAACTGACGGGCAGTCATTGACGCGTTTTCATTAATTAGACAAGTATTATATTACAAGTTAAACTTCAATATGTTTAGAAGCGTTTGATAGAGTTTAGTCAAGTTTATGGATGTCAAACAGGTCTCGTAATCACTGTAATAGATGTACTAATCATCCGAGAACTGTCGTGTTGTTCACTAGAACTTGGCACTCGTAGTTACCAGACGGTCAGTTGAAGGGAATGCCAGCAGCATATTTTTCGAATCGTTTGCAAGTTTGAAGTCACTCACACTGTTTACTGCCAATGATAGAAACTGCCGTTTCAGTACAAGTTGATAGCTGCCACTTTACTGTTACTGGGCTATAGATACGCACTGGGTATATCAAAAATGACACGGGTGCTTCAAGTTCTGCTCTGTACCAACCTATCAATAGTGCCAAACCTCTAATAAACCTCTAATTTGTCTAGCCACAAGTATTTTTTCTAATAATTAACCAAGCTAGCATGCAAAGCAGTGCGAAGCAGTAAGCGTATTTGTAAACAAACAACCACACAAAATAAATGAATTAGACACATTTGAAGAGAACCAACTATGGCTACTCGACTAATGTTCTAGAATCATTAGGAAGTTATTTTGGTATAAAAGTCATAAGTCATATCTCAAAGAAGTATAAGTAATATAACATTTGGTATTTTAAAAATATCATTGGTAAAATTTTTTTGACCATAAAAATACCATAAACTTGAATTGACCAATGATTCTAGTTACTATGTCTTTCTCATCACTGTTGATATCTTTCTAAACAGAAATGTCAATGTTTCTCCTATAAAATTCTTAATATTTATTCACATCTGTCACTTGCAAATCTTTTAAAACAAACAAGATTGACTAAAAACAGATGTATTATTATACTTTTCCTTGCTTCCAACGGCCATAGTCATATTGAATACACTCCCTGATACCTCGTACCGTCACTGACCTCAGTATTTGGCTCGCCGAAGGTTTTTAATGCAGGCCTGGTCAAAAAGTAGTAATATTTTAGTCCGTTAGTCAGGTCTAAAGTAATTATTTTGGTGTAAAAGTCTTAAGTCATTTTTCAAAAATGTATGAATAATCATACTGATACAGTGGGCTTCCGTAAGTGTGGTCATTGAAGTTATAATAAAAATTCAAAATACTTAAAGGCTGTTAATTGTAAAGAAATACTAATTTTGAATTTAAAAAAATGACCAGTTACAATTAATAGTATTTCTTTAGAATAACAATCCAATATTTTTTTTTATAATATCCAGTAATAAGTAATATTTGTCACATAAGATTTAATCTTTCCTGTTCTACTTTAAAAATCTAATACTGAAATTTCTGAAAAATCTAAATACATGATTAGAATAACATGTAACAATATCCCGATGATTGAATTAATGGATCCACCAAAGCAAGGATTTCATTAGTTTGGCTGGCCTTTTGTTTAGAAAAGCGAAGTTAAATCATGCACTTAAAAAAGTTTACCACCAAGCCCTATGAAGAGACGACTCCGTGACCGAAAATACTTCCACAACATTACTCAGAGCCATGCTTCAACACAACCTTCAAGTAAACAGACAATCCATGATAACTTCCTTATAGCAAATTATATAATTTGGTAAGAAAAATTAACAAATATGTATAAACAGTCTTCTGCGATCACCTAAAAAATGCCCTCACATTAAAGGACATAAATTTCCCAAACACATTAAATCTGAGTTTTTTATAATAAAACAAAATACAGCATTCAATATTACAGACGTGCTTTTGTTATATTGTACTTATTTGCGCATACTATAGTCCTTGAGAGCATTTGATATGCTTTAGTCCAAAAGTTCAATGTGTACCTGAAGCTTACGCGGATAATGTTTTTTTTTTTTTCAAAATTAGACAGTACCGATTAAGGGCCTAATACCTATGGTCTGATATAATTTTCACAACACTTATTCATCCTCACATAGGTCAGACAGAATGATAGGGATAAAGAGAGAGAGAACTGACAAGGGAGGAGCAATAGGAAGAAGTAGAGACAGAAAGCAGAATGAAAGAGATTAGAGCGTTTGAAGCATCGAGGAGCTGAAGAACACACGTACAGGCACACACATACACGCATTCCTAGAGACAATTTTTTTTTTTAAATGGAAAATGGAACGATTAGCTATCCAATTATCGGATAGCTAGATAGGAATAAGTATCTTTATATATCTCTATATAGCATTTTTTAACAATTATGAGAAATGAAAAATTACTTATGAACAGAATTTGAAATACTTAAGAGACACTTCTTTTTTCAATTTTTTTAATTTTCCTGGTATCAGCGAAATGTACTTGATGAGAAACTGATTAAGGAGATCTAAAGTCTACTTGTTTTGACTATCATCTGCAGCCAATATATATCTCAAAGTTTTCTTATCACGACCTATATATTCTACACTGTTTATCTTTACCAAGGTATGGTCCAGCATCCCACGATTCTCAAAAAAAAAAAACCGTAAGTCAACGTTTGTCATTACTTCTGGACATACTCAGGGTTTGGAATTATTGATGTACTGAAAGATTATTGAATTGTTTAGTTTTTTTGGAATCAAAAAATTGCCTCTCACCTCAATAACAAGTGACAACTTTAACTCAACCACTATAGAGGTGTACTTCAGAGAATAAGTGAATTGGTGATGAGATGGCAACCAAAGAGTACACCCGATACAAAGTCCATTTCGGACAGGAGAAAGAAAAAAAATAGAGATAATAATTAATATATATATATATAAAAATAAAAAATGATTTGTTTTAAAACCTGAACTTTAAAACATTCATTGAAGCTGAGGTTGTAAGAATGGGCATGGGTTGGAACAGAAAAGCTACTGCGTTGATATTCCGAAGGCCCTATGATTGATTATTCATCCGAAGTCTAAGCATGGTGGATGCTAAAACAACATAGAGAGCTTCACATTCGGTACATTTCAAGAGTTAAACACAGTAGGACAAAGTACAGGACGAGGGATCGTAAATGGAATAGGAAGTGAGATTAAACGATGAAGAGAAGAACTCAGAATTGACAATAGGGCAAGTCAGACAACAACGGCGCTATCTGTAAGTCAATCTTTGAACCTTTTTATTTGTTGCTATTTTATAATCGTTGTGATATATATATATATATATATATATATATATATATATATATTTATATATATATATATATATATCACAATGATTAAACCACAATATGAAATGGGAAAACAAGCTAAGATCTTTCAACCGTAACAAGCGGTCATAAACCCAACTGCTGTTTATAAGAACAGCAACGTTTATAATCCAACGTGTTTATGTGAAATCTTTATATATATATATATGTGTTCAAACGAAAATAAGAAATGAAAAAAAAGACTAAGATATTTCAACCGTAACAGTCTTCATCAGAGTCAAATCTCACCTGAAAGATCTCAATCTTTTTTCTTATTTCTTATTGTGGTTTGCACATTGTTTGTTATTTCACATGTTTATTTTGAAACCTTATTATATATACACATACATAAACACACACACACACACACACACACACACACACACACAACACACACACACACACACACACACACACACACACACACACACACATATAATATATATATATATATATATATATATATATATATATATATAACTTTATATTACAATAAGAAAATCAAAAATATGACTAAGACCTTTCAGTCAAAACTACTAGCCCTACACAAAGTTTCACTTATTCTCTAAATTTACAAACATTCAATCAAATTAATTCACTATGTATTAGATGTTGATTTGTATTTCACGTGTTTACAGCGAAATCTTGTTATATATATTTTTGTATATATATATTACAAATTTAATTACAGCTACTAAAATTTGAATGATTTAAACCACTAACAATTGAATTTATTTTCATTAGTGTTTTACACCAAATACTGAACATGCAAACACACTGAAATCAGAAGTACTGGGAAGTCTGTTTTCCACCACGTCTACACTCAGTAAAGAAGTTTCAGAACACTGGACTTCCATTGTGATTATAAAAAGAAGACATCGTGTTAATAAACAGTCTCGAATGTTCTCTAAAGATGAAAGTAGCAAACAAAACTAAAACACCAAATCGTTTTAATCTTAGCTAAATACCATGGGAGTCATGGTGACCAGTCCCCTGCGACTCGTCCAGTGTTTCCACTTTTTCCTTCAGCATCTTCTTTCGATAGGATTTAGAATTACACAGATCGCACTGCGTCTTGTTCCCTGGCAAATATTATACTCAACCAAATGCAAAATTAATAAAAAAAAAATATCTGCAAAGTGACCTTTGTTAATATTTATTTGGGAATGCATGCATTTTAAAACAGGCATATTTAATTGTAATTGTTTGAAGCCGGTTTAATATTTAAATAGTAATAAGTAAAATATGAGAGAAACAAATTAAACTAGCATTCGGTATTAAAAGCTGTTGCTCGCACAAAAATTTTTAATAAATATAAG
The DNA here is from genome assembly GCA_026182355.1 of Hermatobates lingyangjiaoensis. Lineage (NCBI taxonomy): Eukaryota > Metazoa > Arthropoda > Insecta > Hemiptera > Hermatobatidae > Hermatobates > Hermatobates lingyangjiaoensis. The sequence goes on along the minus strand of JAPFBL010000035.1, from coordinate 488,226 downwards.
CCGTTAAATACGGGCACAGCATTTTACAAATTTATAAATAAAAACAATTTTACTTTCTTTAATTTTAAACGTAATCTTATTACCTAAAAATAAGTCATCTGTATTAACTGACCTCCACAGTTACTTAACTCTATTATACTTACAAAAGTAAACAGCCAACGACTCTGAATTTTTTATTGTTTTGAGTAAAACATCTCCTTCCAGTTCCTCTATCACATCTCCGGTTGGGTCCTTTTGCGTTAAAAGCCAATTCAAAATTTCCTCTTCATCATACAAATCTCCTGTAAAGATGAATCGAACAATTATATCTACATTACAAATGCCTATCGTTGATTGTCCTAACTGAAGTTACTCGTGAGTTTTAAGAGCTTGCAATTTTCCTTAAAAATTTTAAGGGTAATATAATGTTTTAAAAATAATTTTACAGAAAAAAAGTTAAAAAATATAAGAAACAGAAAAAATAAATATACATAATTTGTGTACATTACGTTTGAAATTTAAAAAGATACTTATGTGTGTATAAATGGTAGCAGTTCTTGTTTAAAACTTGAGTTAGAGAACTGCTTTTGGTAAAACAAGTATAGTTCATTTTCAGATTGAAAGAGATTTTAGAACTTCTGAAACTTCTTCTTTCATGACTATATAGTAAAAGATATGTAATTAAGCAGATCTATCCTTATTTTAAACTTAAATTAAACAAAGTAAAAAAATCTTGTAAGTTTACTCTTTTAGAAAAATTGAATTTATTACATAACGTGTAATTTGGAGTTGATTTGATCAAAATAGCATAAAGTTTGTGATGAATTATACTTTTGGAGACTGTATTATTTTCAAAACAATGATTTACATATGTAGGATTTTTAAAGCTGTTATCCAGATGTGATTAATCATAGGAAAATTCTATTTTATTGAAACATAAAAATAGTAATTAAGTATAACAAGGGGATGAAAAGTTCAAAGATTACGTGACACCATTATTTTGCTTCTTTCTTAAATTATTGTACTGAAAGAATGTTTGTCATTTTATATTATCTCATTGTATTTCGAATAATGAATGATTACTTTAAATAAATATTCACTGTTACTTACCGGCGTAAATGACCGGATCTTTGGAACCCAACTTGAAGAAAAGAACTGCAGGCAAGGCAAAAACACCTAACTCCTTGGAAAGAGTCTTGTCGTTGATTTTGACGAAGTCAATACCGGCTCGATCTGCCTCATCATCGATGTGTTCTATTTCATGCAAAACTCTGTCGCACTGTTTGCAGTCATCACTGTCTGGTAAATGGGACATAAACATTACAAGAATCAATATGTTCGCTGTTTAAACTCAACACACACAAACATTTTAATTCTATGTTTCATCCCTCTAAAAAATTAGACTACTCTGTACCAAACTGTTATAATAAACACACGTGATTCTATAATCTACGAAATCACCACTAAAAGTATAAAATGAAATGGATAAAGTTTATAATTACTACATTCGAGTGTAAACTCCTTTCAAAAGAAATGAAAACAGGGTAAACAGGGGCTTACGTTGAACCTTTTGAATATGGGATAACATTCAAAACTGCTTAAGATCGTATTCCTCTTTTAACTATCTTAACCTCAAATGTTTGCTTTATCTACTTATATTATCTCTTTTCTTTAATCATTTTTTACCTTCAAAGCTGGTATTTATTATACAATTTGTCTTTTTTGATACCTTTTGTTCTAATTATCCTCTAACCATAAGAAAGTTGTTAGGCAGGTGAGATACCTGTAATAACCATCTATAAAATCGCGAATGGTGAGAATCCTAAAGATCAGTGATGAATGCTGAAACTTCAGTAAAACACATACATATATATAACCATCAACGTCCAAACCACAATAAGAAATGAGAAAAAAACGATGATCTTTCAAACGTAACAAGCGGTCTTCGTCAGAGTCAAATCCCAACTGACTCTGACGATGACCACTTATTAGGGTTGAAATATCTTAGTCTTTTTTCTCATTTCATATTGTAGCTTAGACGTTATATATATATATATATATATTCGTCATCAGGAGATGTGAAGAGCAAAGAGTCCCGCAGGAAGGCAGGGCGGAAGAGTCACCGTCCTGCCTTCTTGTGGGACTCTTCGCTCTTCACACCTCCTGATGACGACGATGTTCGAAATATCGATGTGAGTTATGTCTGTGTCTTTCTGTGTGTTTCCTTCATTTTGAATTTATTTTATTTAAAAAAGTCCGCTGGACCGTTTTTTTTTAATTGTATATATATATATATATATATATATATATATATATATATATATATATATGTATATATATTCACTTGATCAACGGAAATATGATCCAAACTGGACACAATACGAGGGTTACTTGCCGTTGCTTCTACAACGTGCTTGGTCTCCCTTTCTCTTTTCTCTTTTCACACATATATGATTCTTAGAACTAATACATTTTTAATGAATTATATCTCACAGAAGAAGACCGCCACATAATCTGAAGTCTGCCGGATTTTAGAGAACATCTTTCTGTTGACTCGCTCAATGCTCTCGGTAAGCTCCATGTTGTTTGGGTCTGTCAACCAATCGAGCAGTTCTTCCTCGTCATCGATGTCACCTGCAACCAATCACTGAGTTTATTCAACATATCAGTTTCATACTACTTCTCTTTTAATACATAAAAGATTACAAAAAGATTAACTTTGAATAATTAAATTAAAAGATTAAATTTGAATAATTTCAGTTTTCATATTAGTTACTTTATTATGGATCGTGATGTTAATTGTATCAGTTTGATATATAGTTGATAGGACGATTAACACCTTTATTCCATTAATAACATCAATGACAATTACAGTAAACTTGGTTAAACATTTGGATTTGACTGCAATAATCAAAACATTGAAGCATATGATATAAATTAATCACAAAAAAAACTATAATTGGAAGTGTTGTTTTTTTTGTTTTTAGCAAATATATATTAAGTCTTTACTTTCAGTGCTGTACAAAGGGCGGAATGTAAGACTCATTTGCTAAGTGACAGGCCTCTAATGAGTGGTGATCATTAATAGAATTTTAATTGCATTTTGAGTGTCCTTTGCTCTTACTATAATTTATCGGAGTGACTTTCATTAAGAATTGCCGACTATCTACCTAAGACCGAAGGCATGTTTAAAATATTTTATCCCTCATGCAAGATTAAGTATATTACTATTAGTCGATACAGCATACCTCGTAATTAGAAAAAAAGCTTTCAACATATATTTTAACTACTTACCACCGCTTATATACCTCTTATTTTGTTGTTTTATAACTAGCCCACTATAACGGAAAATTGTGGTTTTTTTTTGACTAAACTATATGTTAAAACTTTAAAAAAGAATTATGTATTGACAATTTAATAATACAACAACTTAATAATATACAAGCCTTTAAACATCTGATTTAAAAAGAACATGGCTTATAGCAACGTTCTCATAAATGGTTCATATTTTCTAATTAAAGTTGAACGGGTCGTTATTGGCGAACGAAAAACAGAGAAATCGAAAGAAAACAATCACGTCACTATGTCATTTTTGTTAAAACTTTGTTTTTGAGAGAATACTATAATGAGAGTCAGAACATAAATGAAGGCAAAAAAGACCTTTTAACAAACAGACAGTTTCAATGATTGTCATATGTTGTTATTACAATAAATATATTATATACTTGTTGGTATATACAGCCAAAGAGCTCTGACAAAGACGTTTACGTATACATTTATAGTAAGATAAAGATAAGAACATAGAAGTTATAAACAAGACGCACTACAGGTACTTCTACATCCGAGGTCTTCGTGGCATCTCTACAGATATTCAAGTACAGCGGACGTCTAAATCTCATATTGAGTCTTGTTTGTAATTTTCTGTGTTCTTGTCTTCATATTACTGTATATAGAACAAGTTTTTACATTGAAGTGAGCTCTGTTTTTTCTTTGGGTCTTTCTGCATTATGTGAATGTGTTCCCCTTAACGTGGACTGTTGATTTATATGTATATATAACTCAGTTTGAATACGGCAAAACGATGCAAAACTGGACAAAACAAGTTCAAACACGAAGAAAAGTAATACATGGTGTAAAGAAACGCACTTATTATCTCTAATTTTTTAAAAATAAACCGTGTTTAAAGGAAAAAAGATAGTGATTTTCTGAAAATTAAAGTTAGAAAATGTTTTTTTTTCATTGTTACTATTCTTCGTATTTGAATTATATATATATAATTCACATAAACACGTGTAATAGCAATCAATGATCAAACCACAATAAGAAAATGGGAAAACAAGACTAAGATCTTTCAACCGTAACAAGCGGTCTTCGTCAGAGTCAAAAACCCAACTTTTTTGCATCTAGTGTTTCAGTTGGGTTTTTGACTCTGACGAAGACCGCTTGTTACGGTTGAAAGATCTTAGTCTTGTTTTCCCATTTTCTTATTGTGGTTTGATCATTTATATATATATATATAAATATAAATAAACATATGTGTGTGTGTGAATACATAGAATATATGAGTCAGATTTTCAGGTTCTAATTAAACTTTCAAAGCCTTTTAAATAGTTTTAACCTAGTTAAAAGGAACAAGTGCTAGGAAACATTTTTAAAAACCAAAATCAAATTATTAATTTTGTTAATGACAGTTTAAGAGCTCAGTGATATGAGAAACATGCTTAGTGTGGTGTGACACAATCTGAATCATTAAAATAGCAAACAAACCAAAAAATGTAATTTGAGAATATTAGACATGCAATAAGAGATAAGTAGAAAACAAAGTGTGCTCAAGTCGTTATATTAATACCAAGTGATTTGTCGTTACAACTCAAAATTCAACTTTTATTGTCTAAAGTAAGTTAACTAGTACAGAATAAAATAAATTTTATTGTTTTCAATTGATTAAATTACTTTTGAATAAGTCGTTTAACAAAGCCTTTATAAACTAAGGAATTCAATAAAAATTTTCAAGTGTGGTTTTCCAATTTAAATTATAGCTTATTCCTACAAACGTTTGAATGTAAACATTAAAAAAAAGAGATAAGAAAAGAAGATAACTCAATTTGCTTACGAGTATTTCTTAACCTCTATTATCGTACATCATTTAAAATTAATTATGAGGGAAACTGGGAACATATGGGATATGGAATGGCGGTGCTAGGTCAGGTTAGACATAGTCAGCTTAGCACAAATAGATTTATAAATATAAATAATATTTTGTTTAGAGCCTTTATATCGAAGTTGTTATGTATGGTGTTCAATTAGTTTTCTTTAACTCTTCATGAACAGCTTAAAGTATGGGGTATGACAGTAGAAGGGAATCGAATGCACATAACGAGTTATATGTTGAAGTCTTGGCTGAAATTGTCCCTTTTTACGAATTACAAGTAAAAACTCCCAACCTCGAGCATAAAGAAAACACAACTCAGTTGCTATTCTTTGCATATATTTGATAAATTACTAGCCTAACAGTAGAAATCACTTTCCTCTGCATATCTTATGACAATGGACAATTACAGCTGGCCCATTTTCGTAACACGTTCATTTCAAGAGCCGAAGTCAAAGTAGGCTGTTGAAATGAACGTGTCCGTAGACGGTCCCAAGAGAAGAATGACATAAGCACATGATTGAATGAATATCTGCATGAAGAATCTAATGAGGTTTTATAGATTTTATATGAATTGAAAAATCAGTTTCATTTTCAAGTATGTAGTAATGAAAACAAACAGTCAGTAACATGGGTTCATTTTCTACTGAAAAACAAGATAATGGGGTAACTGAAGAAAAAAACAATTTTCCAATAATTACGGGATATGTTATTATTTTAAATATCAATTTGGTTATTTTGATAATATATGTCACAACCTTTGAGGTTCTAATAGTCATATAATATTTTATGACTTTCAGGTCCGTCTATGAAACAGGGACAATCATGTAATAAATAGCATTCGTTATATCCAAAAGATAATAAACTATCTTTATTATTTATAAACTGGGTATTCATTTCTCTTCTCAGTTTTCATCTAGATATATATATATATATATATATATATATATATATATATATATATATATCGGCTCAATAACAAAGAAAAGCAACACGCAGAGAAAGAGATACACTTACAAACTCAAATTTTCTCCTGAAGACGAATCATCCAAAAATTTGAGTTTGTAAGTATGTCTCTTTCTCTGTGTGTTGCTTTTCTTCGTTTTTGAGCTGATTTGCGTCCAGTCTGGATCGTTTTTTTCGAATTTTGAGTGATATATATATATATATACAAAATTGTCACAATAACAAATGATATAAATATTCAGGTAACTCACCACAAATGAATGAAGATAGTTGCCCTGAGGCCTTTCGTTTTTACGTCGTCAGAGAGCAATGAAACGCTCATTTGTGGTGAGTTACTTGAATATATATACATATATATATAAGTTCAAAAGAGAAAAATAAGTTCAAAAAATACAGAGAAAGCGTCACACTTAATAACTCAATTTTTGGATAATCCGTCTTCAGAAGAAAAGAGAGTGGGAGACCAAGCACGCCGGAAACTCGACGGCAGGTGACTGACTTGGGTTCCCAGGACGGTCTCTTGCTGATGCGTTTCCGGCGTGCTTGGTCTCCCACTCTCTTTTCTTCTGAAGACAAATTATCCAAAAATTAGAGTTAGTAAGTGTGCCTTTTTCTAGGTGTGTTACTATTCTTCGTTTTTGAACTGACATTCCAATTTTAAAGTATATATGATCAAACCACAATAAGAAATGGGAAAACAAGACTAAGATCTTTCAACCGTAACAAGCGGTCTTCGTCAGAGTCAAAAACCCAACTGACGAAGATATTCGGTCGTGTTCAATAAAACATGAATATCAGAAGAACTGCTACAAAATATACTAATATATATAGTAACGGTAAGCATATTAAACTTTATATACGGTTTCCTTGTCACGTTTGATTTAAGAAGCATATCTTAAAAGAACGCAAAATGAAATCATTCCTCTGAACGATTAATCAAGAAAACCTAAGAAGCAGTAAAACATACGTGTTGTACACGTAATTGTGGAGGGGCTGTCTAAATAGCTACTAGTTAAAACATTTAATAGCGTACATAGAACCTACATGATTTACTAATTGGATGAAATCATTTACCTAAAGGTAGTAATCAAGCCTATATGATTCATATTTGGATGAAATCTATTACCTAATATTGCTTTTATATACTCGTACTTAATAAAAAAACAAACCTCGAAAATTATTACTGGTAATTTCTAAGTTAATTGACTATACAAAACACAAAAATTTAATGATACAATATTCACAAGGGAATAACATGGAAATCAAAATCAATTAAAAGCTTGGTATTATTTTGAAAAATATATGTTACGCATGGAGGGGATTGTTAGGAAGTGTAAGTGACGTTTTCAGAAGATGATTGCAGTTACCATCGTAATTAATATATTTTCCTTTTCTGAAGTACGTGACGCCTGGGGGATTTCTGAAGCCGTATTTTTTTGCCATTAGTCTGTCTGAACATTTCACTACCTTGATTCCGTATTCAGCAGCTTCATCGTCAATTAGTTCTATATGTCTCAGAATTGGTAACATTTCTGGATCATCTTCCACATCTTAGAAACATTGAAAAAAATTTTTTTTTAAATTATTCTTTTCCATTAATCATTAACTATGTTTTAATCATTTCTTTGAGATAAAAAAGGTACCCACAAAATACAACAGCTAAAAAGAATTTCGTTTCGATGTATTCAAACAGAGTCTCTCTGTCAATATCATCAATGCTTTCATCCGTTTTTTGCTTTACCATCCAATCTAAGACGTCATTTTCATGTAATAAATTTCCTGCAAAATGTTGTAAAACACACTTGTAAAATATTTAAAATAAAATTATTACTTACGACAGTTATTCCACAAGTTCAATATTCATTCACTTACCTATCAGTTTGTCTTTAAGAAGATGCTGGATTGGCTTTATTTTCTTCATAAAAATTTTATTCAATATAACAATAATTTTAGAATCCCCCCTTATTCAAAAAAGTGAAAAAATATAACATTTGATTGTATTTTTCTTGAAAAACCTCAAAACTCAGAAAATAAACAATATTAAAAAAAAGTTAAGACATTCACTGAAAAAAGTTGTGCTTACATTTTTTTGTGAATATAAAGAATAAACAAATAAATCTTTATTCTGTTCACCGTTTACAAAATAATCGCTAGCTTGTACCTGCAATTTGATAAAAACTGTTCGTTCTAATTTTATTGAAAAAGATTTCATTTTCTACTTAAAAAACTTTTTATTCTTATCATTGCACCAATAAGTAAAAGCGTAATGTAAATTACTCTTATTCCTCATTATTTGGAGCCTAATAAACTCTGGATAATCAGCCATTTTATAATGTTTAATAACATAAGAAGACGTGAAATATATAAATTAAATAAATGTGACATGTATTGGTAAAGACGTGAACAGTTTTGATGGGTGATTTATATTTATTTGGTGAATTTACTTATATGTATTTTTGTATGCGTATACGTATTTTGTGGGCTATTTCACGTTTATTGTCCAGACAGTACGTATGTTTACTACCTAATGTACTAATTCTGGTTCAGCTTACCGTCCGATTCCACATGACCCATGACACTCAAGAACCTTCAACATAGTTTAGTACTACTTTGATACCGATTGATTATCAGAGCATTATGATAGCGAAGAGACTAGGGGAACATCAGAAAGTGCTGTACTTTTACATGATATTTCTAAAAACAAATTGTAAAACCAGTTAAAGTAAAGTAAAATAAACTGCCAAAATCGCAACTTCTACTTTAAAACATTTTTAAAGAACAAATAAAGAATATTTCTGATTTTTCTTCAATCAAAACTTTATCTTTTTCAGTGTAAAATGTGGTTTTAGATCCAAAAAATGTTTTTTGACTAATTTTTTATGAGAAAATAAAAGTTTGACTCCTTACTTTCTAATTAACTACTTCCACAAACAGACACACATTAGAAATGTAAAGGTCAGAAATTATCTGAATGTTTTGTTTTCCATAGATGCATTTTTAACATGTTAAAAGATTCATTAATTGATATTCTATTTTATAATTTGAAAAATACAGTAATGCCAATATACAAGAAATTTCTTTGAAACTTTCTTATCACAAGCAGATGTTCTAGAACTTTCAGGTGCCACATGATAAGGTGGCAGCAAATACTGTAATACTACCGTAAACCCTTGACTATGTAGCAATGGAATAGATTGAATGTGCAAAACTAAGAAATGTAGAATCGGCAAGGAATATTGTACAAGGATTATATTATATGATTATAATATATTAAATTATCAAGAAAACTTTAAGGTATTAGAAAAGAGCAAACTGAATTTGCCAAACTTTTTTTTTTTTTTGAAACATTATTCATAAAAACTAATTTCCGGTTACAAAACATTTTTTTCTGTTAAATAAGATTTGTGAATTAATTTATTTCAAGTGTTACATAACGAGGAAATGTTGAAAGAATTCGACTGGAATGGTTATACACAACCTTCTTTTTGTATTCCTGCACGCATATCAAAAAGACAGTTGTCTCCCTACCATTTATTTTATCATATTTAGTTCGTTTTTAGTTAGAACACTGACTTTATTACTTCAATTTAATTGTGCAACTGTCGTTGTAATATTGTTGACGGTTAACCTACCTTGGAACATTGTTTAAGCATATAGGTTGTATAACCTCGTGTTTCTGTTATATTTCACATCATTTATTTCGTTAATGGATTGTTATCTTCAATATTTCGCTAAGTTGAGTTATTTAGTTTACACAATTGTTAAATTATAGTAAGAATCTTACTTAGCATATATATTCATCTGCTGGTTTCCCAGATTAAGTGCTTCTCTTTCTCCCCATCACACATACAAAGTATAACTAAGTGAGACACCCGGAATTGTTGCCTAGACTGTAAAAAATAACTAAAACCTGAAATTATCGAACAGATATAAAGATATACTAAGTCCAGTGGTTCAGATTGCCTCGTCATTTTCTGAAGAACAACCAATCAAGTAATTTTACTTTATTTTAAAAGGGTTCATAGTATATCAATCTACACGACGACTTCGAAGATTTACATTTTTAGAAAATAAAGGAAAACCCTCTATATGAAAAGGCTTTAGAAAAACGATGCGTTTTGAAAAACGATACCTGGTGCTCTTCGACTTGGTTCCATTCTTTTCATAACACTTTCTTCGGAGATTTCTATTTTTCTAAAAATTATATTAGAATATTTTTTTACAACCATTAATATATTTGACCACTATATGTGACTGAAATTTTATACATGAAAGATTGAAAAAAGTTGACAGTGAAAAGATAAAATTTATGAATACTTTCATTAATTTTTTTTTAGATTTGGGCTAAAAACTAATACTCATAAAAAAAAACAAAAAAACCTTCTACAACTGCTAACGTAATCATAACCGTTTTACTTTATAAATTCCACTGAAAAAATGGTAATTTTATAAAATGAGCATCAGTTTTTAATTACAATCCACGATAATGTAGACCGTGAATTCCCTGCTTTATTGTTTTATATTTGTTTATTTGTTTCGTCCGTTGACTTTCCATCTGCTAAATGCCATGAAACAATAGTTTAATGTTTTGGTTAGGCAGTAATGGGTTCAATAAGAATTTTCTTGATGAAATAATAGATAGAAAGATTATGGTGTGAAAGTTTTTTTTTAAGCAAGACCCAATTAATAATAAAGAAAGCCAATAATATGTCAAAGCGGATAACTCCTACTTCAAAAGGCATCGATCAAACTACTGCCACATGCAGCTGAAACAGGCTTGATATAAAGAAAGCAAAACTTCTGTTTTTACTGAAAGCTAATATAAGAGAGGAAAAAAACATGAAAATATACCATAATAAAAGGCTTCTTTTTGAAAAGATCAACAGTTTTCTGAGGATAGAAAATCGAAAATTTTCCAGCTCGTATGTGGATATTTATTAGAATCGTTTTCACTTTACAATTTACTGAAACATGATTTACATTAAAATATTTACACAAGAAAAAAAATCGTTAATAATTTTCAGTATTTTTAATATGTATTTTCAACTAGTACAAATGATTATTTCCCAAAGAAAAATAATACACACATCATCTATAAAGGAAGAGCCTAAAAAAACATTATATAATATATATGTATAAAAAGAAAGGAAACATTGTTACAAGCTAATGAAAGCTAATTTTTTTTTTAAAAAAATTAAATTTATGGCAGTCTTGTTAATATGAAGAGAGCATAAAATTAGCCAATAATTATGAAAACAGACAAAATGATTTTGCTTGCTCTTTATATTTACATATGAATATACAGATTTTTGTGTAATTTTATACTGGTAGTATAAATATTTACAAATTGGTAAAGTTTGGTTAACAGGCTTCAATTCCTTTAACAGTGATGTTTGTTTAAATGCTTTCTCTTAGAAAGGTTCCTCGAAGTCACTGAGATCACTTCTTTGCTGTAATTCTATTAAATTACATTTCAGTTTAAATAATCACTTAAATACATATCTGTTTTTTTTTTATTTATTAAGAGTATTGAGCAAATTGACGTCTTTATCATTTTGTTCTTTTGCAGACTTTGATTTGACCATTGAGCTTAGTCCATTACTTGTTAAATGACTCATGCATAACTAAATACAGCACTCAGCATGACTCGAGCATTACCACAGCCAGGAGATATACTTGCCACTGCCAAAAAGTCCTTTTTTCCCTTTTTTATTGTCTTTGGTACTAGTTGGCTTTGATTTTGAAATGATTTTGGTTTTCGGTTGGGGTTTGGTTTCTTTTTTCAGAGGCTTTGCCGATCCTTTGTCAGACGAAGGGCAGCACTTGAAGGGTTCATAAGAGGTACGTGGTTGTTTGGGGACGATTCCACCACCCAAACCAAGCATGAAGCAGCCATCGCCTGCAGCAAATGCAAAAGTACTCAAAAACACTACTTTCAACAACACAAACCTCAAAGACATTAAAATCCAACCAGTTTAGAAAAAAAAAGGTTGAACCTCAAACATCTTTTATCAAAATTAACTCAAAGTGAGCAACTTAATCTACATTCCTTTTCTTGCAATTAAAAATTCAAATTTAATGAAATAAGTATATTTGATATAATTACACAATTAAAAGTTGTATGAAATGCAAAATATGTTGGATTATCTTTAACTTTGTTTACATTAAAGCTAAAAGTTTTTAAGCAAAATTTACTTTATTTTTTAGGCTCTGCTGCAGACGATAACTTGTACATAATCGACAAATAAAGCATGCAACAATACAAATACAAATAAATATTAAACTTGCTAATAGGAGCTTTGTAACAAAAGCTTACTTGAATGCTTATGTTAGTTGATTAGAACTTTGAAACAAAACTCAAGCGTTGTCAGGATTGTGTCATAGGAATCATTGTTTTACTAACGCATCAAACAAAACACCTTATTAGTTTTAGTTTCAGATAAAACTAATTGTAGTACAACACTACAGTGTGAACCTTGTAGATGTATTACAGACTTGCAAGATAATACTTGAACAGTTGATATTTCAAGTTTCCTTTTGATATTTCTTTTTACTTCTTTTGATTACATTAGTATGAAATAAAGTCAGCATACTAGCATATAATCCTTCCCTACTCGACCGGTTTCTATTGGTCCATTCAAGAGTCCACGGCACTTAGCTTAGATGACAAGAAGCATAAAGATTTTTTCTTCAAATCGGCATCAAATGGTAAATGTGTGAAAAAAACATTGTACTTTTATCTTTTATTACTGTAAAATACAATTTATTTAAGACTTGAAATATAAAATGTATTACAATGCTAGATATTTGTTTAGCACTAAAGACAAAACACTAGCATCGCTTCATTCAACATTGATCAGCATATAGTCCACGAAATTACAGAAGATGGAATATTTAATATAGTTATACATGTGTTTTGCTACTTTTGCCGAATGACTTCAGGACATTTACAGCTACTGTCCTATATCATAAGACTGATAGTTAACGAAGATAACGAACTGATAACTCAGCAATCAACGTCATTTGAACAGGCATAAATCGCATGCACCTATACAAACACGACGGGAACCTGATGCTATGGACCACACAGATTTAATTCGTGCAAACATAAAGTGTGTTTATATAATCTGCAAAGACATTTTAACAAATAATAGCGATTATTTTTTTATAAATTATAAACACTTCTTTAATTTCTTACTATTTGTACAAAATCATGGCCTTTTTATTGTATGTTATCTCTTTTTATAAAATATATTATGTATTTCTCATAAATTTATAGCATATTCGGTTTTAAAGACCTCACATATAACCGTACTGAACAAACACACATATTTCTTCAATACCTTTAATTAAAAACAGACCTCAAATAAACAGCGCTTCGAATTCATTGCTTGATATGAATTACTAATATCATTTTCGTCATGGATTGAATCGCTTTTGTATATTATAACTCCGTCTACATGACACGTTTAACCTCTCACTAAAATGTCACGTAAATTATTTACTAGCATGATTGTTTTAAGAAGTAATGACAGTATTTACTGACAATTATTTCATAATCTACTCTTATAAATAAATTATTTCTATGTAAAAATTAATCATACTCCAAACGTACCAGTAGCATGCTATTCTTTTTAGTTTATGATGCATGACTCATTTTTGGAGTTTTTTTGCAACAACCATTAAAGAAAAAGATAAAAGTGGTTGTGTTAATTAAACTATATTGGATAACGAGATTTGAATTTGAGTATCATACAGTGTTACTGTTATATGTGGTGACTCTATTTCGAAGGTGTTTTCAAGAGTGACACAAATATAACAGTGAATAATAATAATAATACTTTTTGTGAAGAATTGTCTGTTTTCAAAGTCAATGTTTAGGGATCTGAAAACACATGCTGTAGGAAAATGAAGGAGAAAGGTGGAACTCATATGTTCTTCAAGCTGCTGCCCTTTTAGCTACCTGAAACTTGAATACTCTTTTTGCTTAAACTGCTATCGTCATCATCCTCATCACTGTCATCATCATCGTCGTCGTCATCGTCATCGTCGTCGTCATCCTCATCACTATCATCATCATCATCCTCATCGCTGTTATCATAATAATCATCATCGTCGTCATCGTCGTCATCATCATCTTCATCGCTATCATCGTCGCCATCAGAATCATCATCACCTATATACCCAGACTTTACAAGAGAAATCACAACTTCTAATCGAATTTTATTCATAATTTCAACTTGATATGAATAGTCTTCAATATTATTTATTAGAATAAACTAATACATGTTTTTCTTAGAAATAAACATATAAGTTAAAAAATAATCAAGTTTTAATACAAATAGCTGCAGTGGCAGTAAGAATGACTTTGTGTGCATAAATTAGAGTAATATAAGAACAAGGAAGTCTAGAGGTAGAGCATAAGCAGATGGTGAGCAGGAAGGAGAACATAATGAATTTAACACAAAGATTAATGCAAAAACGTTCAAAATGCTGTATTGAGTATATTATAGTATTATGAATTCAAAACGGTTAAATTCATTATGGTAAAATAAAATTTTAAAACTATCTCATCACCACAGTTTGTTTTATAATGGGCAAAAATTAAACGGTACCCTCTTTTTTCTGTTATGTTAGGTTATGTTTGGTAACTAACCAAATTTTGTCAAATTTTTGCTTTCAAACTGTTTATTTATTATTTCATTAGAAATGTTGGCGGCTAGATGGATAGTTTCACGGGCCGAAAGTTATATATTTCCTGGTGGAAAACTTTATTAAGACAGCTGGTCCTACAGCCGCCGGCTTTTTCATATTCTTAATATTAGTAACTACCACTAATAAGATCTTTAGTGGTAAGCTTTATTTAATTTTCACGATAATGTGATATAACGATTACTTACAGAAACACTAAGCAAAAGTTACCCATTTTAATCTAAAGACAAAGAGTGTTAATCACATTGCGATTTCTTTTTCTGATTTAGAACTGAATAACTGAATGCCTTCTTACTTTTTTGCTCTATGAGCCAATCCAGCACCTTCTCCTTTCGTTTCAAATTTCCTAAAACAATAATATCAACATTAAATGCAAATGATATAGTCCTTATTATGTTTGGAGCGTACTAAAATTTGCTGTTACAATAAAGCCATTAAGGAAATGTATCTATTACATTATTTTATACCTACACAACATAAATAATAAACCACATTGACACAAATATGCAAACACATGGAAAAACTGAGGTGTTTATTCCTCAAGTTGTCCTGTCTACGTTGATTCAGCAAAGCTCTACATTCTTTTTAGAGTAAACAGAATATAATAATTTATCTTCATCTTCTATTTAGTGCATTGCAAACTTGTTTCCATTCGTTTATTTTGAAACGCTTACATATGATGCATAGGCTCCAATTAAATATGTTTTATACAAATTATTCTCCACTAATCAGGTTATAGTATGTTTTAACATATACAAATATAACACACTTTGAGAGTATGGTATATTTTTAATAAGAAAAAAAGAGTTTACATTTAGGAGAATATTTTGAAGTAAATAACTAATTTGGGGTTCTAAAAGGATTGCAATTCTTTTTATAATTTTTATTAACTCAAACTTTAATTAAATATTATGTTTGGGTACAGCAAATAGTTTTTGAAACTAAAGCATCGTTTAATATTTTGTTCTACTTTTAAAGATGAATTCAAGAAACATAATACACCTTACCTTTAAGGCAAAATGAATTTCTGTTTGAATGATTGCAAGGTGATTAGGTTGGGCAATGTGACTAAATATATAGGTTTTACTTTACCACTGTATGTAATAGGGACGCCTGTTTCGTAGTATACCAATGTGGGGAAACTGAATATTCCAATGTCTGCAGCCAGCTTGGTGTCCATGCACTTGACGAACTGAATACCCTGCTTGTCTGTGTCGTCGTCAATCGTCTCCAAGCCCTCGAGGATCTTGCCACAAGTCGAGCACTTATCGTCGTCTGCAAGGCAACACTTAAACAACATCTTTTAAGACCACTCAATATTTCTTTACACAAACCACATACAAAAGAATACAGCCAGGTGCTCTACACTCTTTATTAACACTTTCAACGTTTTCTTGTCAACGTCTTCAATTATATCTGGTTCTGACTCGTGTAGTTCGAGGAGCCAATCAAGGATAGCATCTTCATTCATAAGATCTCCTGGAATGAGAAATCACGTCAACAACATATCGACAAAAAACAATTTTAAACTAACAATTATTAACGGCTTTAAATTTAAATATGAACGTAACAAAAGAATCAATATCAATGCAATCGAGCTCTTAACATTAGCTAATTACTTTCTTGGGAACTGAATTGTCAATAGAAGTACTACTTACCTGCTATTATGATTTCTGTCAAAAAAATTGTAGTTTCTTACAACAATGGTAAGACTGCATTTCAATACAATGCTCTCAAAGTTGTGATGTAATAATATTTAGACACGACTCTCTTTACTTGTTTAAGGGCATCGCTAATACGACATTTGTATTAAATATTTAGACTCGACCCTCTTTATATGTTTATAAATAAATCTTTATTTGGAAGATTATTTTATAGTGTGGAACTATCCTTATATTAAAGTTGTTTGTGCCAATATTTACCATTTTCTATTAAGTATAAAATCATATGTAAAATTGTGATTTGTTTTCTTTAACATTTTGTTTAGTTTCATTAAGAATATCTTTAAAATGTATCAAATAGACGCCCAAAATATCTTACATTTTCGTTTAAGAGTGTTAAGGAAACAATAGCAGCTAATGTAATACATCCGTAAATCTTTAAGAAAAATTAAATATCTCACCGTCGTATATTCTTCTGATTTTGTTTCTATAAAAAACGAGAGATGGTAGAGAAGGCAAATCGTACTCTGCCTGAATTCCGTCATCTGAAGTTTTTACAAAGTCTATGTCGCTTTCCTCACATTCGTCGTCTATATTTTCTAACTCATTGATAATTTTCTGACTTTTCTTATCAGCTTCCTTGTCTAAATAAAAAAGTAATTAAACATTTATTGAACACTATAAGGAAGAAAGAACTTTAACTTTAACTGTAGTTCAACATGATTTCTTACAGAAAAAGACAACAACAAACTCATTTTCATCTAGAATTTTTTCCAGCATTTTTGAATTAACTTCTTCAATTCTTCCTGGGATTTCAAGGGTAT
This sequence comes from Hermatobates lingyangjiaoensis, assembly GCA_026182355.1. Lineage (NCBI taxonomy): Eukaryota > Metazoa > Arthropoda > Insecta > Hemiptera > Hermatobatidae > Hermatobates > Hermatobates lingyangjiaoensis. Next base: position 470,935 of record JAPFBL010000035.1, on the reverse strand, counting down.
CCTCATCCGTTAACCAGGACAACACTTCGTCTTCATCCTCGATATCACCTTAACAAAAAGAGATACGTTAAAATCAAATTAACAATAAATGAATAAGTCACTAAGTCTGCGACAGATTTTGGCAATAATTTTATGCTAGTCGCAAAATGGACAAAGAGGCTCAGATAAAGTAGTGTTTGATAATATTAAACAAAATTATTAAAAATCTTTCCAATAACTTACTAAACAACACTAAATTACAACTTACTTATTACTTTTAACCTTATTAGTTGTTAGTTAGTCTTCAAGAGCTCTTCAAGACTTACTTTTAAACTGAAAAGACCGGTATGGTGTAAAAGTAGGAGTATTTTAAACATTGAAAACCGTAGCGTTCTGTTCTACACACACATCAAAATAACAAATAATAAGCATTGGAGAGTCTTATAAGAATCTGAAAAATAGGATAACACAAGTCTCACTTTAAAAATACTCATTCAAAAGTTAAGGGGACAGTGATTTACTATCATGAAGGAAGGCCGGGAGGTGGTAAGGAATGGACTGATTTCAGAAACCTCAATAAAACAAGTATTTTAACCAATAAAAATTATAACCATTTCAACCTGACTGTCATAGTTCCGAGCAGAAATAGCAAAAATAAAAATATTTCTAAAAAGATATATAGTTTAGCTATATCATAGAAAAAAAATGATAGTTTCTACATGATGAATATAGGAAGGAGTACAAGCAGTTCTGGTCAATTGTGTTGGCCGTTTACAATATGTATGCGTGTGTGTGTGTGTGTGTGTGTGTGTGTGTGTGTGTTTGAAAATGTTTTTCAGCTTTAAATATTAAAGTAAGGATTCTTCCATCAATAATTCCGCCCCTAGTGGGGCCATGCAGCTCTACTACAAGTTGCATTGGCTTATATATATCCACAGGTTCTTTGAACCAGGGGCAAAAAAGGCTACCGACCTTACCTGTAGCTGAGCAGGTTTAGAAGGACCCTGATCCGGAGTTTGACCCGAAACTCTTAAAATAAGTCGGTCCAAAAGGCGGCGGATGCCAATGAAGGGCTTTCCCTCTACCCCACCAACAGAGGCTGGACTCGTAGTGGCCGTTCGTTCTCACCCAAGTTGGGTAGACTCTTGTGGTCGCTTTGTGAGAAGCAGTAACTTCTCGGCACGATGTCTGCTTAGCATATCGGGGAGCTAGAGACCCCAAACCCTTAGTAGCGATAACGGGCCTTGAAATCAGCTGATTGGACCCCTTTGAGCCCAATTATGTTCAGATCAGGTGGCAGTTAGCCAACGAGAGACCTTAAAGGCTCTTATAACTAGTACAGACCAGGTGGCGTTTAGCCAAGGAGGGATTTGTAATTTCTCTCTCTATGAGTCGTTCCTCTTGAGGAATACGATGCCGCCCTGATGGGGATCGATGAACTACTAGTAGCAAGCCCTGGTCCCGGAGTAACTATTGCCCTCTTCAGAGGGGGACGAACGAGTTCAGAAGAACACTAGGGTATTCCTAAAACTGTAAGGCACTGTATGTTAGCCTGACCACCGATTATTCAATCAATTACCTTGAATGGATATATTGCAGATAAAAGCTAATATCCTCTCTAGGTAATACAAATAATAATATATGTAGGACATACATTTTTTCTATATTTTGCAAAGATCATTCAAACTTCTTATGCAGCCTACTTTTTTCTTGCTGTTTTTTTTTCTAATAATAGAACAGTCAAAAAATGTAAGTACGAGTATAACAATTCTTGTACAAATGTCCCTACAACATACCATCATATGTAATTGGCTGCTTGTTGCGAAACAGGATTAAAGTTGGGAAAGTTTTAATGCCGTATTTTTTGGCTAGAGAAGTATCTTCAGTTGTGACAAATATTATTCCCGCTTCATCAAGTTCATCATCAATATTTTCAAGTTCTTCAAGAATGTCATCGCATGTTTCACCTTCTTCACACCTTCCGCCTGTAGTAAATAAAAATATTTACAAAACGAATAGAGTACAGATTGAAAACTATAAAACTCATACAGACCCTGGTATTGGGCCTAGACACATAAGAAACATGCTTCGGAAATGACTGATTAGTCTTGTTAGTGATGACTAATAAATGAGATTAGAAGGTCGTATTTCAAGCATACTCACTAAAGTAGACGACAACGTATTCATTTTCCTGAATCAACCCAGTCAGGATTTCATCTGTTACTTCTTCTATTGTTGCGGAATTTTTCTGTTCAATTAACCAATTTAGAACTTCTTCTTCGTTGAGTAATTCTCCTACAAAAATATTAAATTGATGGAAAAGAATTGCGTTTTAATGGTACCAGTTATAAAAACAATTTCATTTATTATATTAAATTGCAAAGAGTGAACAAAGAAACTTTCATGAAGAAGAAAATGATAAATACAATAAATAACCAAGGTAGACGTTTTAATGTTTTTACATTGAACTTAAATAACTTTAATATTTCTAATGGGATAAGAATTTCTAGTCAGTTCAAATTCAAATAAACACTGTTCATAACTGAAAAATTAATGAAATATTTTTTCTTTTCCAACCTTTCTTAAAATACAACGAAGAAAAAAAGATTTAATGATTGTTGAAAATGAGATTATTAATTAAGTAATAACACAAAAATGATGCATAAATGCATATAACTTGAGGTCCTATAAACGTAATTGATAACCTCTATGGCCAATCGGCACGGATTGAAGGAGCTTAGTTTGTGTTCAATAAGTTTGTCGTACTCTTCAAACTTTCTCAGATGGTGATTTAAATAATTAGCAGTTTAATAGCTTAAATAAATAAGGCTTATCTATTTTTTAAAACAGCAATCATGATAAACAATTCTATATGTAGTAAATGAAATTAAGCGCACTAAAAACCAGAGGTGTTGTTTAAACCAATACAACATTTGGTTTAGAAGACAGTTTCTTTACTTTCTTAGAAAAATATTAATAGTTCTTTGTACTTTGTAAAATTTATGACTGTAGAATCAGGTGTAAACTCATAGATAGCGTGCTTCTCTTTAGAACTAAAGGATTGCAAGTTCGAATGTTTGTCATCACAATAGATTTTTAATGTAAAAGATAAAAAAAGTTTATATTCGCCGTCCCTCATAGTAGACGTCTAGAAGAAGGTCTCGAGGCGCATGATGTTAGCTACTCAAGCATAATCAACTTGAGTGAAATGAAATTTAGTTTTCCCCTTGTAGAATACACCCGGTATTTTGCTTAATTCATAACTTAAATAGGTGTAAAGAAAAAATAACCTCAACTTTCCACCTGTACAAAAACACTGAATTAGTGTTTTACTGAAATCAAAATACCGAATCAAAAGTCTATAAATATGAGAGTTAGAAATAAATTAACAATTTTTAATGATTTTGTATAAAAACGTTGGTATATATAAACAAAAATAGCCAGTACTGATGTACGTTCAATCATAATAAAATTCAATAAAACAATATGTTTCCTAATGCTAATAAAAATGTGCGTTTCAAAGTTGTCACTAACTTGTCACAATAAACAAGTTAATTTGTTCAAATTAAGCAACTTTGAATGCTTAGAAACGAGTTTGACCAATAATACCGGCATTGGTTTTATTAACTGAAGAATAAGTATCATTCTTATTATGATTATGTACCGAGTGTTTGTAAATTAGATTTCTAGAAGTAAATAAAATGTGTTTACATATCTAAGTAAACTATAAGGACAACACATGACTAAACCAGAGACTACGGACTGCATCCAATGCTATCCAAAGGTCTGATATTAACAAGAGTATACATAACAAAAGTTATGTTTTAACATTCATACAGCAGAGAAAACATTGTGTCTGAAAAAAAATTTCAAAGAAATTAATTGTAATTTAATGTTAAGTTCCTATAATTATTTTATCAGTTTAGACTCAAAAACACATTTTAATAATTTATTAAATAAACATTTCTTTTTCTTCATCGGTCTTTTTAATATTCTATGAACACAACCTTCTTCTTCAGGAACTTAAATAACATATTTAATAAGATATAATAATAGTTGCATATTTTAAAATTATCAAGTTTTTAATTTTAAAATAGTAATAATAATTGATTAAAAATTGTTTTAAAAAAGTCATTATTTATATTCCTAAATACGATAAATACTTGTTTGACAGCCCGTAGGCTGTATTCATAAAATAATAAAAAGGGCAGATGAAGTAAAGGAATGTGTTTTATTCTTTCAAAAATGAAAGAAAGTTGAAACTTATTAAAATAATGTTCCATATTTTTTAAACATAAGTAACAAATTAATAGACTGCAACATTGAAAGAAATACATAAATTTAAGTGATGAATGTTTTGTATGAAGAAGCTGCAATGTAACCTTCATAGAATGCAGGAAGTTTCTCTTCAAAATAAACTAACGTGGGAAGATGGTCAATGCCGTACTGTTTGGCCTCGTCGTCGTTGTCTATTCGGACGATGACGATGTCTTCCTTTTCCAATTCATCGTCTATGTTTTCCAGTTCATTGAGAACTCTGATGTCCTCTCTGTCATCCTTGTCATCTAAGCATCATTGGTAAGAATTAGCTATATCGACAGCTATAGCAACACTCTTTAAAAGATTTGTTTGAACAACTCAATACCTACAGAAAACAACAGCTAAGTAAGGAATGGTATCGATCAGTTTGTCAATGATTTCATCGGTTACTTCCGGGATTTCACTGTGTCTTTTTTGATGGACCAACCAGCTTAATAGCTCATCTTCTTTGGTCAAATCACCTGAAATGCAAAGCATTCATAACTAAAACTAATTCGAACAAATATTATAGGAAGAACAATAATAAACTAATGCCACTCTTTATTTCGTTTCTCAAATATTGAAGGCTGCAACAGGTTACACTAATTGTAATAAATTTCTATCTATTATAAAATCATTTAGTTTTGATACGAATACGAGTATATCACATCAGCCATTTTAATAGCAAAATCATAAAAAAAAATTTTTCTTGAGGATTCCCGGATGATGATAAAAGTTACCGACAATGAATGACTGGATTTATTTCAGCAGTCACTACAAAGATTCTATTACTGTTTTTGTATAGATGTGCAGTGAATTTTAATTTTAATTAGGTCAGTTGGTTACTTGTGTTTCTAGTGTTATCTTCATAGTGTCTGTTTTGACACCTCTAAACGTTTCGAATATGTTGTGCTATGGCGAAAAATTGTTTGACGCGATAGCTTGAAAGGATTGATGAAGAAACTGGGGTTAGTATATTTAGGGTTAACAGCTCTGGTGGTAATACATAGTGTTGGGACCACGCTATACTTAGAGTATACTCTCGTTAGACTTCTTGCTGTACCCATCAGAGTTTCCTCAGTTAGTTTGACCTTGCGTGAAATTATGGGTTTTTGAATTTTTGGTGGATTGAGTGAGCTTCTCTAACTGCACTCTTGGTTATTGTCCCGTTTTAAGAGGAGTTTAATAGATATTGTGGTTGCGGGCGCACGTGGTTGCTGAGCCCGTTTAGAGCATGACCAGTTTTATGTTACTAGATTTTTTATTTATAAATCGTGAATTCCCAGCACCAGCTCGTATAAGCTTGCGTTTATAGTTAAAATTAGTTACTTTCTAATTCTTTATTATAGTTTTTGATTTATACAAAAAAATTAATATTGTGCCCAGCAATCTTTTGACCATTCAGAATTATCAAGTACTTACAAAGCCCAGTGCGAGGCAAGCAGTTCATAATTAATTTTAGTCTTATGTACAATTTTTGGAAAGCACATATTCCTAAATATTAAATTTTAAATGCCACAATATTGGCTACAGTGTCTACAATTCAAATCGTTTAATCCTATTTGAATGTATGGTTACTAGGTCATTGTGTATTTGACAACTAATAAAGCACCATTGTTTTATTTATGTATTCTAAAAATTGAAATATTTACGCTAATTAACACCAACAAATATACCACTTGTGACAAGGGAATCTGATCACATTTGCTAATTATATTGTGTCAAATTAAACACTGTTTTCAACAAAAGAATTTGTAACTTATTCTTACTGCAATGGTCACTCCTAAGAGACATTCATTTATATTTTTATTTCATAATCTCCAATTTACTGTTAATCTAACAAGTTTACAACATTCAGATAAAACTTTAATTATATTTAAATAGAGCTGAAATTTCTTGGCGTCATTGAAGTTGTTAGAAACATTGTGGAAACCCAAACCGTCGCTTTATTGTCCATATATACGAAGGACTTCTCCATCTTCACGATAAGACTGATTGCTCCCTATTGATTTATAGTGTACTTATATGTATAAGACATTAAATTTATGAGATATAAATATATAAGATATGAGTCTGCTCAAAAGATTGATGAGGTCTGAAACAGTTTGAATGGAGAAGATATATTATATGCGATGTAAAATGTATGGAGTTTTCCTATCGTCTCCATTTCATTTGATTACGAGCACAGTTTAGACTCAATCACACAGAGTAGTAGATGATTATATTTGACTTGTTTATTTCTTACTAACCATCATATATGTGAGGTATCCTCCTCTCGAACAAAACCAGACTGGGCATGCGCTCGATCCCGTACTCCTTCGCCTCATTCTTGTTGTCAATTTTCACAAATGCAATATTATTCTGATCGCACTCGTCGTCGATGTTTTCTAGCTCTGCTAGCACCTTCTGACTCTTCTTTTGGTCTTTATCATCTGTTAAAACAAAATCATTGTAATTATTAACGTTATTATGACAAATAGAAAGAGGGTGAATACAACGGATTCAGATTCAAACAAATTTAATCAATATAATGTCGAATCTATTTAATAATTGAAACTACTAAAGAGATATTCTACTCATTTTGATTACTGATAAATACATTAATTAATACTTGAGGCAGTGAGACATCTTATTACAATAATTTAATAAAATTTTTCTTCGTTACTTTGAGAACCGTCAGTGATAATGGTACGAGAAAACCTATTGTGAAGGAATTGAGTGAAAGGTTAAAATATTCCATACGGTGTATTGATTATTTTTTTTTAAAAAAACCCTTAGAACTACTGGGAACAAAATTTCCGAATAGAATTTCTGTTTAGTATAGAAAATAGAAAGGTACTCACAAAACAAGACCGCCAGATGAGACATTTTAGAAATGAGCATGTCCAACATTTCATCCGTTACATCTTCTATTTCATCACTTTTCTGTTGTTTTTCTAGCCATTTCAGAACTTTTTCTTCTTCTTGTAAGTTACCTGTAGGTAGTAATATATTTATTTATCAATACACAATTTGAAATGTTCTTACAGGACAACAAATACCATAATATTCAGAAAAGAACATAGAAAGTTACTGTTAAATCAACTTCAATATTTTGCCAACTGCCTGCAACAGGAGAAGTACTCCACTTGATTGGTACTACGCTACTTGCAGGGAATTAAGTGAGGCATTGACATGGGATAGGTAACTTAAAATTCAGTTAACTTTCATTATAAAAAAGGAAAAAAAGGAAAGAATAATATTGTCTAATATATAAATTCTAAATAATAATCAAGTTAAATATAATACTTTTTACAAAATTAAAACAAGATGCAGCTCAGGATTGAAAACTGAAGAGAAGTGCTTCCAGGAAAAGGAAAAAGAACTAAATAAAGACAAGACAAGAAATTTTAAATTAAGCGACACAATAGGAAGAAAATTGATCGGTACTATTTGAAATCATTTATTTATGTTTAGTTAATTTGTTTAAAATAGAAATATAATATTAATTACGTTTAATTAAATGTTCAAAAATAGAACATAAAAGCTCTTAAACATAATTTAGAACATCTAATAACAAAATCGGAAGACTATAGATTGAGAGAACTGTACTATTAAAATGGTAAAATGTATCAATAAAACAATGATACACTTTATGAAATAATATACAATTCTGTTTTTTGATTTCAATAATAATACACAACAATCCATTTCACTTGTTTTTTAAAAAGATCTATACAAGTTAATTTAATATTTAGTTTTAGCCACCTTTCTTAATTATTTTTTATTTTGGGTTCCAACATAATTACGACCGACAAAAAATATCGTCGGTAAGTGGTCAAGAATAACTCTTATAAGTTAAGATTTTTTTGTCAGTAGGCACTTTTATAATCAATGTATCTTTTTTCTGTAAGCAGATCTCTCTCTTTATCTCACGATTTGTCTGTGTGTGAAAAACTTGAAAAAGAAACTCCTGTTTGAGAACTTAGATCTTTCAAACAATAGCAATCTTTATTTCACGGGAAGGCTGTTCGATCTGATTCAAAGCATTTAGCACTTAATTAATTATATTTTTATGTAAACTCCGTCTTACTCTGTGAACAGTTGTCGTACTTGTCCGACTGATTTCATGCGTAATGTACCTAAATTAATTTTTGCCATCTGACATAACATCTTCTAAAGATTCATACAAGTGACTTTCTATAAATTATAACCAGTTGTTATAAAACGAAATCTTACCTTCATATATGGTGGGAATTCCATTCTCAAAATACATGAGCCCTGGCAATTTTTCCAGCCCATACTCCCTGGCCTCTTCAACGTTATCTATTTTAACAAAAACAACCCCAAGAGCATCGCATTCATCATCAATGTTTTCTAATTCATCCAAAACTCGCTGAGATTTTTTATCATTATTGTCATCTGTTGGAGAAAAATCATTTTAAATTTTTAAAATCGCTATAAGAAAAGTTAAAAAGCTAGAATGGATCATACAAAATAAAACAGCCATTGTTTTTCCATTTTTGATGAGCATATCCAACATTTCATCAGTGATATCTTCAATTTCATCTTTTTCTAATTGTGAAACCAACCACTCCAATATTTCATCTTCATTTTCAATATCACCTAAAAAAATTTAAATCATATCAATCAAAACATCTACTCTGTTTTAACTATATTAATAAATGTGTTAATTTTTAAGGTACCTTAGAAAACTGCCAACAGATATCTACAAGCCCACATTTTTTGTCAATTATACTGTTTTGGGGCATAGCCACTCAAGAGTTCAAGAAACCAAAACAAGATGTTTTGACAACGTAACATGGTTTCTTTTTCTTTAAACACATGAATTGTCTCACAGTGCATTTATTACAATTTTGAAAAAGTTGTAAAAATCGATACTAAAAGTAAAACTATCAATGAATTTACTTTATCAGTGATTTCATCATTTCCCCTCTACAAGAAATGAATGAACTTTTAATTTCAAAATTAAAAACCATCGTAAATTGGTATTCCATGTTCTCCTAGTTCAGGGCTTGTGTGACTCATACACATGCCACCGTGTTAGTTATTTCCACGATATTGTAATACACTAGTGCGTTCGTAAACAGTACTATTTAATGCCAAAAAAAGTTTATGTCTCCTTCCATAATGAGAACTTTTAATAGAATTTCAACATTTTTTCCTTCAATTAAAAGAAGTGTTGTAAATATTTTTAGTGGTTTGAAAATTATGAAATAAGGCTGTGTTTTGGTTACTAAATGCAATTAATGCACTGCTCTGTGACATAAACTATCATGCGAATGAGTTTCACGGAAATGATGTTACAGATGAAACATTTGTTGGTCTGTGTCGAAATTTTGAACCCATGTCGTGATAATGCTAGATGAAAAAAACGAAAGACTTGAAACTATAGACAATCTAACTCTGTTACACCCTCAGCAACTACTGGATGATGGTTAGAAATATTTCAATCTATTTATCCCACTCTTTTAAACTGGTGCCTAATGATTTGCGCTATATTTTTAGAAAATTAGTAAAATTTATTGAATGAAATGACAAAAATGTGAAAGAAAGAGTCACTATTTCTGAAGGATTCTTTGAGTAAATTATACAGAAACTCTTACAGATAAGTGTCGCACTATATAAGAATTATGGATAAAATAGTTTGTTCTAAATAATATCATTTGTAAATTTATGAGTGTTTTTTATTTTAACATGCTTAATATTATTCTGTTATAAATATTATAATTGAGATATAATGAATTCATTATATACCAAAAAAACTATACAGCTCCTACTCTTAAACGAAGCTATTTTTGTTTTCAATTTTGTTATGATTGGTCATACGGTAGTAACAAGTAATGTTTTCACAATTTTTGATATTTAACTTTAAGTTTTTTTTTTTTTCTAATTATAACTACCCTTAGAGGGGTAACAAGTAATAACTTTAAGTTAAAATTATTTAATTTATACTTAAATACATATCCGTATTAAATTAATAAATGAAATATATCCTACTTTCCAGATGACAGTTATAACGTGTGATTCTGGTTTATCCTTTAGAGTAGAAGTTACGACTTGAGTTGACGCTTATTTAAAATGATATGATTTAAAAGAATAAAGTGTTAACCATCGTAAAGGTTGGGAATCTGTTTTTCGAAGTACACAATGGCTGGAATGTCGTCGATGCCGTACTCCTTTGCGGCCGACGGATCATCAATCTTGACAAACTGAATCCCGTGCTTGTCACAATCATCATCAATTTTCTCCAGTTCACCTAGAGCTTCCATTGATTCTTTGTCATCATTATCATCTGAAACAACAAGTTCTATAGTTTTTTATACATCCATCTACAGAATGGTTAGTATTAAATAACTCAGTCTTACAGAAAAGAACGACTAAATTATCGATTGAATGTATTAATGTGGAAAGCGTTTTGCTCGTTACATCCTCTATTACGTCTTCCTCATCGCCTGTTGACTTGTTTTGAACCAGCCACTCGAGTACGTCTTCTTCTCTGGTCAACTCCTCTAAACACATACATATCTTTAGATACCAAACTTAGGACAACCTTCTTGAAACCAAATGTTTCAAAATATTGATCTGCTTTATAGTTAGGGTGCATTTTACTCCAAAATGTGGTTATCAACATAACTAGGATGGGAATTGATAGACAGAAACGTCACGAGATATATAATTAATGAAGAAAAACCTCCTAGTCAGATTTTTAATCGAATAGTCAATGTTTCTTAACTTCTATGAGTCTCAACGAGTTCCCTCGTCCTCTAACTATCTTGTTTAATTTCTGATTGAACGTAGAACTGTTTTTTTGAGGTCTGAAGCAGACGACTAGAAATACTTCTTCACGATAAACTTATTTAGGTTTGGCAAGACTTACTGACTCACCCCCCACCACACCTCCCAATCATGGTACATTATTACAGCAGCAGTCATGGGCCTCTAGTCTGGAACTGCTAATTACGGCGTGTATCATAGGAGATGAAAATTTTTGTTTGTTCTTAGACTCCAGAATTTTTAGATTTAAAAACGACATGAAAACTATGTGCTTTTACTAAAGAAAATCACCGACTGTAATTTAGTCTATTTAAGAAAAAATTCATTGGAATAAAGAAGAAAAGTCAAAAGTCTAGTATGTTTGAAAATGATGGTTTAAACACAATAAAATAGTTACCAGCAAAACTTCATCCAATCTTTTGATTAAATTAAAAAATGAGGTTCATAAGTTTTTTTTCTACAAATATGAAGCTCAGTTTATATTCAATTTATATTAAGTTATTATTTTGATTTTAAATTTTATCAAAATAGTACAATCTTTGGCCAAGATAAAAAAAGTTTCTATAACTTATACAAACTATTCATTTTGTTAGTTAATTATTCTGTTAATTATTTCTTTAATATGACTATTTCTTTTGTCTGATTGGAATATTTAGAATTGCAATTGTACTAAGTTAACTGCAGTGACAATCTGTGCTTACAGATTTTTTAAAAAAATTTATTATGTTAGATATAATATTGGTGCCTATTTTCTTTGTATTTACCATAACTGATAGAAACAAATTCTCTACATTCGTATTTATATTTAATTACCCTAAAATGTTGAATTTTGTGAAGAATTTTTTAGAACATATTAAGAATATTATTTCTTAAATCCCCGACTGTTATCAGCTCTACTCTACTGGTAACTGTAGATTAATGCTTTCCATGGCATTCATGATGTTAATCTAATATACCTTCATCAAATGGCTTGGTGGTTTAAATTATTTATTTACATTTAATTATTTGTTTAAAGGATTAAATATTAACAATTCCTTACAAATGAATCTCATATTATTTGCTTAAGTAACTGAATATTGTAACCTAATCTTCAATAATTTTTTATGAGAATTCTTTGCAGTTCCGATTTTAATGAGGCATTAAAATTTTAATGTGTTGAAGTATTAATATATTTTTACAACAAAAAAGTACGTCCTAAATGTTTAAAAAGTAGAACGTGATTTTAGAGAAGAACGTGATTTGCCAAACATTGAATTTGCTAAAATACTTAAATAGGCTGTTTCCTACCTATATATACCCAATAACTACATCAGTCTAAAATTAAACTGAAACCTTTAATAGTCTATATTTTATTATTGTGCATTCCCAACTGCGTCACAACTTCTATTTATATAATCATAAAACCAAAATAACAGAGACATATTCAAAAATAACTTCAAATGAAATACAAACGATCATAAATAATGGGAATTTCATGTCTGTAATAGACAAGTTTGGGAAGATCTCCCAGATTGTATTCCTCTGCCAGTGCCTCGTCAGCAATTTTGACAAATCCAATGCCCAATTGATCAGCCTCATCATCAATGTTTTCCAGTTCTTGAAGAGCTTTCGCACATTTCTTGCACTGAGGTTTATCTGTATGACAAAAGGACAACAATAAAACAAATTCAAATGTTTAATAAAATTTGATTAGATAGACACTGTAAAAGTACAAATTACTATACAAAATCAATAAAAATAATACCACCCAAGGTAGTGAAAAACGTACCTTGTATTTATAAAGTTGCAATAAACAAAAGCACCAAATAAACCAACTTTGAAAATCTTAAGAGGAACTAAGATATTGTCTCGTGTTTTGGTAACAGTTTCCACGATGACAGATACTGGTCAACAGATTTGAGTTACCCTTTAGAATTCTGGTGTTATTTATGCATTAATAGATATATGAGAGAATTTACAATAAGTTCTTTGAATCAACATCTAAACCACAATAACAAATTCAGAAATGAGACTAAGATTTTTCGACCAAAATAACTGGTTTCCGTCAGATTCACACTATACCTATAAAATTATTCAGAGATAACGTACGCAATACAAAATTAGTAATAAGATAATTTTACGCTAACAGATAGCATTTATATTTCTGATGAACACTTCTTTAGGCTAATAATAATCTTAGTCCTAGTCTAGAATTTCATAGTGTGGTTACTAAGTTTATTTATTCATATACTCTTGAATAAAATACAAATTGGACAACGAAAGTTCTCAAAGTAAGCTTTATAAATACATATAATGGTTTTTATATTATCAATCCCATATTTTTGGTTTAACTGTCATTAGCAAAAAGAGAAGACAGAAGACAGCGTACTGGGAGAACAACGGTGGACTACCGCCAGGGCTGCTACAGAGGCATCCGAATAGAAATAAGGTGAACAGGTGTAAAATGTATAACTAACAAAAGAAGTAAAAAAGGAATAAATAAAAGTAAATGAGTATAAAATAAAATAAATATTAAGAAATTATATTCTAACCTTATTGCAACACGTTTAATTCTTCATTTTCTACTGTTCATTTAATTCAAAGTTTATTTACTTTTATATCTTGTCTTCTTACCTGTTTTCTTAATTAACCTTTCATATATATTCACCTTCTTTCTCATTGGATGCGTTTGTGGCTGCACTGGCTAATGTTCACCGTAGTTCTGCTGTATCTTTCTTCTACTTTTCTCCTGATGATGGTTAAACCAAAAATTTGAGACTGTGAGTGTATATGTCTATTAAATAACTGTCTTATGTAATATATGTATGAGTCTCTGTAATAAAACAGTAACAATATATAAATAGGAAAAGGAACTGTTGTAAACGCATAACTGATTGTTATTTTCAAATAATGTCCCTTGACAAAAAAATACTTATAAGAGAAACTCTGAAATTTATAGAAAAAATAATACTATTTAACAATTAATTATATTTAAAACTTAATAAATGCAATACGATTATTTAACAAGAGGAATAAAAATAACAATACAAACTTCATAAACAACATAAAACAAATTTGAAACACTTGTTGTTTAATGGAGAAGCAGAGGAAAATATGAGAATGGAGATGTGTTGAGGGTTTTACATTATTTTTAACTTTGAATACGTTAATACCCATGTGATGGTGCAATTACTTGTGGGAGTCGTAACACGTGTCAAGAACACCGCTATAGTTAGATACAGTTAAGACCACAGTTAACAACATTCATAATATTTAATGTCCTGTATTATATTCTTAACTTTGGCTTGAGTAGGTTAACTTAAAATTGGTTAATATTAAAAATTAGTTATTACTGGCATTGTATAAATAAGTCGTACAAATGACTTGTATCAAATGAGTTTACCTATTATAAAAATTACATTGAAGTCAAGTATTCCTACCAGTATATAAGCCGTACAAATATTGTAGCGGTGACTGGTTATGCACTAAAATTAGATTATAAAATTCATTGTAATCATATAATGAATAATAATAATAATTTGGTAATATTATATTATATTATTAATGAATATAATAATAATCATATTCATTATACTTATGAAATAAGACAGAGTTTAAGAAGTGCATTCAACAGTATATTTTACAGTTTAAAAAATATATAAATGATCATTTGAATTTCAAATTTGTGAAAATAGAGTTCATTATCAAAATACTATAGTACAATATACTATACATACAATATAAATATATTATACTCATACATCTTCATGTCTGCCTTAGGTTGAATACACAACACTGACACATCTCCATGTTTCCCTTAAAATTAATTAAGTTATACTCAAGGAGCCAGGTTAACTCAGTGGCTAACGTACTCGCCTCTGAATTGGTAGGTTCGGGGTTCGATACCCGCCGGGTCCTCGATTTCTTCGCGTGGACGGTGTGTAAATCTGAGCACGTCATCTCTTGAAGAGGACGTTAAGCTGTCGGTTCCGAGTCTGTACTATGTCAGGTACTGGTTATTGATTCTTACTCTAAATACACTTGATTTTAAGACTCCCAAAATGTTAGAACTCCTAGATAAAATTTAGGACTCCCAATGTACGATAAATCTTCATTGTGTAGCATCACAAAGGGCCAAATGTTCGGCCTATGTGTTGTGTTTCCTTGTGGGACAGTCACTACAACCTAAAGAGTTGTCCACTACTACTACTACTACATTATAATCACACATCTTCATGTCTTCTTTAAGGTTAAATACATTATACACATACATCTTCATGTTTAATTAAAGTTTAATTACATTCTACTCACAAATTTTCAAAATACAAAATCTCTGCATAATGCATGTTTGTATAGTATAAATATATTTCTACATTTACAGATTTTTATATAGTTGTTGCGTTAGGTAAAGTAAACTGTCCCTATAACTACTTGTTTACGAGAACACTTTATTGGAGTAGTTATAACTCGCCACGGTTTTAATAGTCAATAGAAAAGAATAATTGGAATAATCGTTAGTTGGCTTTTTTTTTAAATTGTAATTCTTTTTGTCATTTTTTATAGCAGTTAGCATCGTAGGATAATTTTACGTGAATCGAATTTTTAAAATTAAATAATCAAATAAATAGGGAATGTAATTCAAGCTAATAAGTAAAAGGTTGCCTATGAGTGTATAGTTATACTCACAATATTCAATCAATTCTTAATGAACATGAAAAATCGGTTTAATATTCATCATTGTGACTGACTTCTAAATAAGTTGATATACAGTGTTTAATCAAAGAAGTGTTCAAAACTGTCTATATACGAAATGTTGAAATATAATTACATACTAAGAAATCATTCTACAAGTAGGTAGTTTGCCAAGAGACATTTCCTTTGGTTTGCTGCTTATTCCTGTTATTTCTTTTTCTATACTCACCAAAACTTCAATAATTTAAATGGCCTAGAAATTCAATTAGTCTGAACAAAACATAAATACATGTAAATTTTGATCTATTAGACAGTATGAAGGACCTTATTATAAGAATAAATGCAATAAATATATTATCAGCCAAGAGTGGGTTAATGCTCATACTAGAAAAATATTGACTTTTACGCTAGAAACATGTTACAAAACTCTTTCCTTTTAGGATTTTTAAAAACATTAATCTACGAAATACATGACAGACTCATATTAGTTGATATATCTAAGCAAAACTACTATAAGCAAAGAATTACTCTGATTTGTTTGTTTTTGTTTTGTTAAAAAAGGAAAAGAGAAGGGAGATAAGTTGTAACTTGTTTTTTGAACAAATAAAATGGACGATTGGAATTGAAAATAAAACAGTTTTTGTTCATGCTGAACGACAGTCAAAGCTTGTTCTACATTTAAACAGGCGACTCTAGGCAGAGGACTGCAAGTACTGAGCCTTTTTATACTTACTGGAAGTAGCCGATGTGCAAATGCTTTGATCAGCGCCTAAATCAATCCATTTAGTATTACATTACAAACAACAAATGTATACATATATCAAAGTTTATTAACAGTTCAATTACATAAAAATGTTGTTAGTCACTTTGATTTAAATTCACGATGCAAAAAAAAACAAGTAAACTAGAAAAGACGAAATGTGGAACAATTCTGGTGTATTAGTCACAGTTAATGAAAGGTGCAATAATCAACAGTGTATATTTAAAACATGTTTCTGTTCATAATTGCTGATTGAGAAAGCCTGAAACAGGGAATCAATTAAGTATCTTATTAAGTAATCTAACTGATTTATTATTCCGCTTTTATTTAAGTTTATTTATTGTTTATTTTTTAAGTTTATAAACTTATTATTAAATAAATAAACAAATTAGTTTTTATTTAAGTTTATTTTTTGATCACGAAATATATGTTTAGATGTGAGTCACAATTTAAGTTCAGGACTGAGATAAAAAAAGAAGATGACTCAAGAAAGATCCAGTGACGAACTCACAGAGTACAATCATGTTTGTGAGCTTTATCAAACTAATGTTCATTCAGACGTGTATCAACCTAATCTATCAAGAAAAAGATTAGGAAAATTTTTAGCAAAGACAAAGTTTGGTTTACACTCATAATCATTTGGAGGGTTTAAGGGGACGTAAACATATCTGCAGACGAATGCAGAATAAAATATGAGTCAATATATCAATTAAAAACAAAAGAGTAGTTTCCCAATTGAAACCACAGTCATTCATAGATATAAAAATAGAATCTTTGAAATCTAGAATACAAGACAGGAAAACATAAATGCAGCTAATGATAACCTTAGTAATTATTAAATTGTATAGAATATGTGATATGAAATAATTCAGTTTTCAGGCGTTCTCAATAACAAATTACTTATTAGTCTAAGAGTACCTCAAGGAGAGATTGCCAAATCTCAAACACGTATACAAGAACAACAATATATTGACATTGATACTAATAACTAATAACGAATAATTTTTGGTATGTAACTTTTTGTTGTATTACTCTAGTCGTTGTAACTAGAATGCTAAACAAACAAATAGTAGACTAAGATTTCAAACTGGTGTAACAAGGGAAAGAAAATAGTGTAGGTCAAAACAGTTCTATCAATGACAATGAATCTTTATGAAGATTAATCAGGCAATGTAGAAGCGGATTTAAATAGCTCTGTGATAACATTGAATGATATCTCATGTTTTTTTTTAAAATACCAAAAAACGTGTATTTTCTCAAAATTGAAAGTTGAAAGAGCAGAGTTCAGTGACTTTTGAATCCAGCATGTTAAAACTATGAAGGGTTTCTTGTTTTTTGACTAGGCAAAAAGTAACGTAAGTTTCATTGTCACTGGAAATCTTTTATTTTTTCTAAATGCATTTAACTCGGTAATTATTGAATATCCCTTGTATAACAAACTATCATGAGTTAAAAAAAGGTATTTACTTATCGGTATAATTCAGTTGAAATTAAAACAATTTACGAGAATATTTCCAAATGCTTCAAACGAATTATTAATTACATGACCATACATTTTCGACACGAACAGGTTTTTCCTTTCATGTTCTTTAGTTGTCGACAAAATTTATAATTTTGATTTAATTCTACGGTCAAGTTACCGAGATATTTCATTTTCGAGGGTATTTCAGAAACATGTAATCTGACAAAAACTATGGTGAAGGCAAACAAACATGATGTGCAACGCTATGTGTTAAAATATACAGCAGTCTTCATTCTCCTGTATGCTACTAAGTTATTGAGTACGATCGAACGAGCATGTAAAAAATATTTCTTTTTAGTCACTTATTACTTTAAATTTATTTAGCTAATACTTCTAAAAAAAACATAATAATTATCAACCAAACATAGAGTGTAATACATAATACAGAACGAACATAGACACAAAAAACTTCTTTTTTTAAACTTTTAAAAATAAACTGTATGCAAAACATATCATCAAAATATCATTCTCCATTAACTAACTACGAAATAAGAACAAAACCCAAAACAACATGAAAGGGCAGTAAAAACTGTAAGAAACATATTCACCTTGGAAATATTTTGAGATAAAATGCATGATATGGCAAACCAAGTGAAATCAGTTTGAGTTAGAAACTTAATAGATGGATATCTTACAGAAAAGAACGGCAACATATTCAGAATCTTCAACAATTTTGCCAAGAATTTTGGCATTTACATCTTCTATCCTGTCTGGCAGGTCCATGGCTTCCAGGCTGGTGAGGAAATCAAGGACACCTTCTTCATCCATAAGGTCTCCTGTGAACAAAGACGCGATGATGAAACACAAATCAATATAGGGTCACAACTCTATTATTATAGGTACTGTTAGGCTTATTATTATTATCAATATAGGGTCACAACTCTATTATTATAGGTACTGTTAGGCTTATTATTATTATCAATATAGGGTCACAACTCTATTATTATAGGTACTGTTAGGCTTAGGAAAGTCATCATCACCAAATAAACTCCAAAGGTAGACGAAGAAGTTTCAATACATTCTTCCCATCTAGGAAAACAAACAGTAACTCTGGCATGAGACGTCACGAACTTTTATTAACCCCATTATAAATATATATTTCTTCAGTTATATGATCAAGTTTTTCTAAAAAAAAGTGAATAAATTCTTTCCGAATCGGTACCATAAATCAGTAATTTGATTAATAAGCAATACTAGTAATTACCAATTTAAAAATTATAATTGCCAGAAACGCAGGTAGAATAATAAATGTCACGTTACTTTTCCAGCTTACTTTGCAAAAAGAGGAACTGTTTGATTCTTATCAAGAATCACACATAACTGAAGCGCAATTATTTCTATTGTAAAACAAATTGTTGAACTTCTGATCTTGGAAAACAACTCCTTCTAAAGCACACTCTACATATATTATATGTCAACTAAAAAGATTAAGATTTAGTGATTTTATTCAAAATCATGGGGATAGTTTTCTATCAAATAGTAGAAAACGATTTTTTTAAGAAAGTATAATAGTGCTACCGAACTTGGTATTCTGTCTCAGAACTATCAGTAACTTAAGTAGGTTATTTCGTGATTATAGCTCTTTTGGGTTTTGAGAAAACTTACTTATACACAACATACAAACATACATACACGCACATACAAACATACACACACAATACTTTTATATCTTCATATTCCATATAGCGGGTAATAGATAGCAAAAACGAGCTCAGTTTTTCATCTCCAGTTAGAAAGTAGTTAAAATAGATCATTTTATGAACTTTTCAGGTGTGTAAACAATTTAATATTTTTAATATGAAAGGGCTTCTACTCATGTGGTGAAGATCGCCTGATTAGTGAGTCTGATGTACGTCCACTCCGGGACGATTTAAAGCGGAGAAGTACTTCATGCACTGGAATGAATCTGTAAAGACTCGGTCTACCACCTAACTACACATTTAAATACCATCATACCACGGGGATTAGTACGTGTTCCTCACGCACACGCCTGTCTCATAATGGCTGTGGTAAGGACACAAGGTTGGTGAGACAGTTTATCACTTTCTGAGAAAAAAATCTTTTTCAATGGTTGGCATGAAAGTAACAAAATGAACTAAAGCTTGAACCAGTAAGGAATAGAACAGTTTGTTGGGACTGCTCTAAACAACTAGTGTTCAGGTCTCCGATTTATGAATCTAGGGTAGTGGACACTGTATTGACTGCTTCTATGGTAGTCCTAAATTGCACTCTGCTTCAGGCCAGTGATATATTTTTAGTAAGCAGACTCATAAAAAATAAAATAATAATTAGTCAGTGCAAAAACTTTAAATTGGACCATCTACCTACGCTAAGAGCGTAGCAATAGCAGCTAGCGAAGTATGACCCGTTATGTAAGTGGCCTGCGTCACCCACTTTAAACTTTGAAGGGCAAGGAAACCTATTTTTAGCCGCTCGCCTCTCCACGAAATATTAACCCTATTTCTGCAGCTCTAGAGGTGTGAAAAAGTAGAGAATAATTGTTTCCACCTGTATCTTCCGTACCATTGAAAACTCATTTCTCCAAGCTGAAGAAAACAATATATAATGCCAATAGAGAGCAGATATATAATAGTATGTTATATAAATAAAAAAACTCTGTTATCATAGCATAATAACGATATCAGTTATACTTTCACATTTCTTTTATTCCAAGCGTTATATAACGGTTTTTAAGTGTCATTTCACTCTTTCCAATTTAATTAAACAAAAATTAATTTTTGATTGATTTAAATAAACTGATATCGCCATTAAAATCTTTACTTTAGTTTGAATTTATTTCAGTGATTGTCTTATTATACAAATAATATCCGTCGATATTAACATTAACGGGAAAGACTCCATTTTAAGCCGATGTAACCAACTGGGCCCTATGCCAGAAATCTTTTTCAGTATATATTAGGTATGAAAACTACTAAAAACATGAAGTAAAAAATGAAACTATTATTATTATAGTATAAGTTTATTGTGCATTATGGAAAAAACAATAAAATATCGTTATGCTAATTCTATCAACAACAAAAATTTTCTTTGTATCATCATTAACTAAATAGTAGAATTTATCTGTAGTTGTTTAAATTACGTGAAAAAATTAGAATTACCTTTCTTTAACAAAATGATTGCAGAGTTAATAGCTTGGTATCTTAAAAAAAATTTAAGTCATAAGTGTTAAATTTTTATAAAGCAATGCCAGTTGGAACACTGAAATTGATATCCTCCCATAACAGTTACGAAAATGTGGTCGCAGTTTTGTTTATAATTCTAGTTGTTTATATGCAAAAAAAAACAACTTTAATTGTTACTAATTCTAGTTTGAAAGCTTGATGATTGTAAAATACGTTAAAATAGGAAAGACTGAAATGTTAATAAATGTATTTGTCATTAATAAAAAATTATTTATTTAATATATAAAATTTCAGATATTCTGAATATCAGATAGTTTCTGAATGTGATGAAGTCGTTGATTTATTTTAATTCAGAAATGAAAAAATACTGAAAACAAATTGATTTTGTTTTGGTGATTTTTATGATCATCCTCGGAAAACTTACATAAAAATTATGACTTATTTGTTGTTTGAACGTCCAATAAAAAATAATAGACGTAAACATTTTCCAGCGGTTTCATTCTTTTGAAGAGTATTATTTATTTAGCAATGCAAATAATAGTTGTATCAAGAAAAATAAGTTCTACAAAAGAGCATCTCAAGAAAGTTTAAACCTACTTTGGGCCTACAGTCTTCCGAGAGACACTGAAAATCTCGTAATAAAGAACAATAACGCTAGAACAAAAACTAGAGCAGTTTTTTTTTTCTTTTTCACTGACTATATCTTGAATTGTATTTTTATGCAATTTTTAATAATTTTTTAAAAATTTAAATTTTTAAAAACTGTTGTAAATGTATTAAAGATAAAACAATAAATCTTTTAATATTCCTTTCCAACATTTTATCATAACACTTGTTTTGTGTTGGCTGTTTGTTAAACGAGTATGTTTCTTAAATGAAATATAAATATCAACTCATTTAACTAATGGGTTGTTTCACTATCAGTTTCCTAATTAGACCTCAAAGTTATCCGATATAGAGCTTTCACAGTTTTCATTCTTTAATTAATTATTTCATGTAAAAATTGATTATTATCAACAAAATTGATTTGAGTGAGCTATAGACTTCATTGGTTTCAAACAATGTTGTACCGGTGAAATAAATTGTTCATATTTCCAACATATGAAAACAGCATAACTCTTGAAACTAAAGAAGGGACTCTCACTAGTTCAAGAACATACAGTAATACTAAACCTTAATTGAAAAATACAAAAACTTCAAAAGAAGTTTTTCATTTTTATACACCATTCTAAGTAGGAAGACACTTTTTCAGGTAAATCAAACCACAGGATGGTTTAGGTACATTGACCCGTATAAAAAAAAGTCCTAAGTGTTTTATGGGATTGGCATAAGAGAGCAGAAATAAATCTTAGACAATAGATCTCAAGAGACAGACACAAGTCAGTCTGCGGACTAAAAATGTTTATTTATAGAACACTAGATTTGATTCAGTTCATCTCTCTGGCCTAAGTGATGAGAAATTAAATCAATTATTTAAGGTACATCTGTTTGAATGTGTGTGTATTCAAAAGTTTATGTACATGCCAAAGGCCACACTATTTGATAAATAGAACTCATATTTTACCCTAAATATGAGGGATGAGCTCATTTACTCTTACAATGTAGATGAGCTATATATTTTTTGGACAATATTGTCAGTTACTGTATTGGTCAAAATGTGATTTTGCGTGATCATGTCAAATATAGTTGTTATTTAACGATTTTATCAAATTAATTTGAAAATAATTTAAAAGTCGACATGACTTGTAAGAAATAAAGTTATAAACCATAAAAACAAACGTAAATAAACCATAATTTATGGTGTTTTTGTTTGTGTGATGGATGGTTGTCTATCCAGGGTGTTGTGATCAATCTACAAGTGCATGCCCAACCTTTCGTCGAATCTTAACGTCAGGCATAGAGTTGTTGGTATGTTTAACAACCCCATTGGTTTTGGGCAATATAAGTAAAATATTTTTAAATACTTTATGGGTATGTAAAAAAATGGTGACCCTCTTAATATTGTATGTATGTAATACTACATACCATTTTAAGCATGGTCATTCCAGAATCTCAATTAATGTCTTGTTATGAATATTTCATGAACTTTCAATATTAACAGAGTAATATTACACAAAAAAGGCAACTGTTAAGTTCCATCTGTACTTGTTAGTCAGATTGTTCTAGAAAAATTATTCTATTTTTGTTATAACTGATAAAATAGTTATAGGCACATTAATTGATCAAATATATGAAGCTATTAAATTAATTATCTCTGATTTTTTTTAATAATTACACCACTGAGTTTCTTAATGCCTGTACATAAATACTCAGTTTACCCCAAAGTTAGGCAACACACTAGGCTTCTCAGAGAACTTGACCACGTGGGACTTACATCTCCAAACAAAGCCATTGTATCCACATCACATACATGGCTACAGTCACTGTTATCGAACAACTGTTCACAAACTCTTGGTTTTCTAGTACAGTAGTCATCTTAACTCTTAAATCATACCGTGAGATCCATAGAATTTCCACAGAATGAATAAAATAGATCATCATACATAGAGTGCGATATTAAAATAATGAACACCTTTAAGCCTGATAGATTTTAAGAGAACGTTAAATTTTTTAACAGAAATGGAAGCATTCATGTTAAGCAACTTCTCAGTATGAGCAATGCAACTTCAAGAAAAATAGTAATTCTGAAAAGATAAGAGTTAAATGTTAAAACAACTTTTTATGTTATGATTTTTTGTTAATAAATGATATTTTTCGAAAATAAATTATAATGGTTTTTAAATGAATGAGATTAAACAGGTAATGTAAATGTCAACGGCCAACGCCATTGATATAATTGCATGAATGATCAAAGCATAAATTTTCCTACCGCCTAGTCATAGGAGCGCAAAACACTTATCAGGCCATTATTGGACACAATATATAACATGCTTGTCGAAGGAACAAACCATATGCTAGTTCTACGATCTAGTTTGTGGTGTACCAAACACTTGTCAGGTGGTTAATTATGTTACATATTCAAATATTTATCTGCAAAATTCAATATAGCACTTAAAACACAAAATAAAAACGTACATAAAATTTACTTTTTTTACAAAAAGGTGGTAATATAAGTTTTACTAAAGGGGTTTTGCTATAATGGAAATAAGTAACGCAATCAAGTAGCATAACTCACGAAGAACAAGGAGAATTATTATCAATCTGACTATAACTCCAAATTCTGTTCAGCTTCCAGGTTCAATGAGGCAATACCAATTATCACTCTGATTGGAAAAAATTGGGCTTAGTTACAGACCATTATTTATTCCAATACTTACCTCTAGGCAATTATTTTAAGTTAAGTTCAAATAAGAGTTCACTTTTTTTTCTTAGTGATAATTTTGGCATAAATGGCAGTTGTGTTGGTGGTATTGCTTGAAGTTTGATATCTATATAACAGATATGGTATCAGTGACAGTAGTAATTTTACTGTAAAGTTCTACTGCAAATATTTCTATAAAGAGTTGCATAGTCTCATTGTTCATTCATATTCATCCAGGATGTAGAAAGTAAGTAATGTAGCTTGAGTCGTCTACTATTTTTGTGCGAATTTTCTAAATTAAAAATACAATACTAGTTCGTAGGTCTATGCTTCTTTATTGAATCAAGTCTGCTCTAAACCCCTGGATAAAAAAGGACAAATGATTTAAAGTTCTGTAAACATTCTGTCGTTTTAGTTTCTTCTGACTACTAAAAATGAATGGTTTGGTAGCTGAGAGGTATCTTGATTTGTTGATTTAGTTTTTTGACTTCTTTGATTCAGAACTGATGAGACAAATAAAAGATTATAAATAGGAAATCATTGTTCATAAGACAGATATTAGTAAATAAAATTAAAACTCGAGAGATGAAGGTATAGGTGCGTTTATTTAATGAAATGACCTGTATAATAGATAAATGACTGAAATGATTCAGTTGGCAACGATCTGAGACAAACTGTCTGTTGGCCTTTATGGACCATTTTGTCATAAACAGGTGGCGCGAGGCAGTTGGCTCAGTGTTGAAGCAGTGACACCTGTATGACATCTGCAGTGCAGCCATCACACCTCCAATACAGAACTGGCTTGGTGATTTGGCAACAAAAGCAATGTGCATCCTAAAGACAACTCTGGGAAACAACTGCTTTGATTCCTTCAAAAGATTAGTTAATTAGAGTACGTAATCATTCTGTTAAGGAAATTCAAATGCAGAATTAATAGTACACGATGGCTGCCTTTGAACAATACCTGCATGAAAGCGTCACCAGTGAGTTATAATAATTAATTATTACCATGATGACAATGTGATATCTTCATCATTGTCAACCAATAGTATAGTAACTAAAATATCCAACTCTGCTTGAAGGTATTATATACTACTATTTTAAATGAAGACAAGTAAAATTATTATTATTATTATTATTAAATATTTACGATAAGCCTACTGCTGCTATTAATTAATACTTCTGCTGTATTTATTAATATTTACTACTTCTATAAAATTATATTAAAATGTGTTTTTATTGGTTGTGGCATGTTTATAGCATTACTATTGACTATCAAACACTTCAGCAGCGGTATACAGAGAGAGTGCTGTATATTCGCACAGAAGGTTTCTGCGTCCCTGGTCCAACAGCTCAGCAAAATAATAAAACTGCTCAATAAAAACTCAGAACAACTGCTGGTATTTAATTTCATCTATTTGAGGTATACAAGGTAGTCAGTGTACCGTTTGGTAACGTTGATAGTAATATAGCAGCGACAGAGGAAGCAAACAAAACTCTAAGACTGTTAGAGGTTACTCGAATGCGGAGCTTCTTGTGAACTCACAAGCTACCATTCAAGTACTTATTGTTAATTCTTAAACAAGCTGTAAGTGTAAACCGGCATTGAGTGACTTTTCCCAACTAGAGAAAAAAAAACAGGAATTCAATGTATACTGCATACAAGGGAATGAAAGTGAAGATCACTAACAAAAAATAACATTTCACTTTACAGGCTCAGCTCAAGAGCATCCTTCCCGTTTGGCAAGGAAACGTCATCGTTACCTGTACTTAAAGCAGTGCAAAACTCTATCTAACATTGTAGGGAAAGCTCCTTACCAACGAAAAGTTTCTTCCATATTTAAACCGTTGTCACCGTCTAGACACGACATATTCGAGTGTAATGGCCTCTTTAATTGTAATTGAAAATATAGTTTATTGACAAGCGTCATTTCTACCAAAAATGACTCTATCATTCAAATATACTTTATAGTTTTTGGGAAATAATGCACCATCGATAAGCTATGTTTGTCCATTATGAGACTCAAGGTCAGAAAAAATTTTATTTCTCCTAAACGGCTAACTTCATGAGTGTAAAATTTGCACTGTGACATGAAACTAATAAAAGCTTCAACTGAAAAAAGGTATAACTCAAAACTCTACTTTGAATAATGGTAAATTCTCTGTACTTGAAGTGTTTATATAGACTTAAACATATTTAATCAGGATCGAATTAAATAGAATTGTTTCTTAAAACTTAAATAAAAAAAGTGCATCTTTTTATAAATAGTTATTATCGTATGAAAGAAGAATTATTTTTGATAATTTTAAAAGAAAATGCAAATGAATCATATATAAAATAAAGAAGTATGTATCTTTTATGATTTGCTTCAGATAAAACAAATAACAACTAGAAAACAATGTCTAGTTTAGTAAAGTAAAGCATGGTGAATAAATCTGAGTACGTCGTCCCTTGGAGAGGACGTTAAACCGTCAGTCCCGAGCCTGTACGATGTCAGGTACACGTTAAAAATCCCTACTCGACATGTACTTGAGTTAGGTTACAATTTAGAACTTCAAATGTAGAATCTGTAGAACCATCGATCAAACAAAAAGCCGTTAAACGGCTGACGTTATCACCCGCTAGAAGATCGGTTAAAAAAAGAAATAAAGCATAACAACTACGAAGATCTTCAAGCTTCTAGAGTGTTAAGCTATTTTTCATTAAAAGATGTTGATGTCAGGAAGGAACGCACTGCTAAAGCAATGTGCTATTCTTAATGCGTTCAATGCTATTTTCAAATTGTTAACGATTGCAAAGTCCCTTAAAAAAATGTACTTTTCTGGTGGAATAAACCGCATTAGTACACCTATAGGCAAGTGCAGTGTTGCCGGCGAATGAATATAGGCTTTCAATATGCCCAGGTTAGTGTCTTTAGTCTATTCAATTGTGCATTGATATCTTCTCTACCAATAGACATTCCAGTTGGGTAATGTACTATATATTGTTAACGAAAACACAGAAATCCATCCAGAGAATAACAAATGTGTCACCTTCACTGACTATCCAGCCAAACCAAATATTTTTGCAAAATATACTCCTATGCCAGATCGAGTTAAAGCTCCCACAAAATCTAAGACCACGGCCACTGTCTTATTTCAGCAGTACTTTGGCCTACCTGGTGAGATACCTAGCTTAATAAACTGGTTCAGCCTATGTAGCGGCAGATTGACTCCATGTTTGTTTTTAAACCCAAACTGTTCTGGTAAAAATAGTAAACTGAATCTAAATTTCAACATAACTAAAGTAGGTCTATAGTCTTAAGACGAATTGCCTAATTTATGCGGCTTTTGTAAAATTACAACTTTTCCCAACTTCCACGCTGAAATATTAATATATATATAATCAGGTTGATTATGATGTCAGTTACCAGCCTTTGCGTCCCCGTCTTGCTTCGTCTCCCTCTCTCTTTTCTCCTAAAAACAGATTGTTCCAAAATTTGAGTTAGTGTGTTTCTTTACTTTGCCTATTACTCTTCTTCAATTTTAAACTTGTGTCTCCAGTTTTGATCGTCTTTCCAATAATATATACATATAAACAGATTCGCAGAAAGAACACAAATAAAAGAGTTCATAGTAACTTACTATAATATTTTTGACCGCATCGTCATCAGGTACAGAGATCAGGTACATCAGGTACAAAGTCACTCTGAACACAAGAAACGAATGAAGTCATATCATTCAACATATACTCAATTAGTGTAGACAACTCAAGGAGGATAGCAAATAAGAACAAGAAATAAATATTAACAAAAATATGAATAAATACAGATAAGGAAGGAAACATATCTCATATAAAAGAAAAGATAAAAATGCAAACTATATGGAAAAATAATATGCATATTATCTTTATATCTTGTAGTATATATATCTTTCAGTACTTTTTCTAAAACTTTTTGTCCCTAATTCATTTTTCTTTAAGTTTGTATTTATTACTTTTCTTCTTTATGAGATAATTGTCTTTACTTTACTGTATTTATTTATTTTTTGTAAAATATTTATTTCTTATACTTGTTTCCCATATATATATATATATATATATATATATGCAAAGAAATCACAATAAACACGTGATGCAATCAATGAAAACAAACCACACGGAAAAAAAAGAAAACAGATAGAAAAAATGCTCTGAGGCCTTTCAATTTATGTCATCAGAGAGCAAACAAGGTTCTAGTTCTTACCTTGTTTGCTCTCTGATGACATAAATTGAAAGGCCTCAGAGCTTTTTTCTATCTGTTTTCTTTTTTTTCCGTGTGGTTTGTTTTCATATATATATATATATATGAATTAAATATCACAATAAAAAATATAAATTAATTAAAATGCTCTAAGGGCTTTCGTCAACACATACTCAGAGAGCTAAATGAAACAACAAAAAAAAGTTTTTTAATTAATTAATGTTTAATGTTATCAATTATTAATGTTTTTTAATGTTTAATTCATTGTTTTTTTGTTTTTTTTTTTTTGGTTGTTTCATTTAGCTCTGTGATGATGTTGTGACGGAAGGCCCTAGAGCATTAAAATTAATTTATATTGTTTATTGTGGTATTTAATTCATATATAATACCAAGAGTTATTGTTGAGTATTAATTTATATATATGACTCCGCTCCTGTGTTCTTTTTTCCTTTTTCCCTTTGTATCTCCTGAAGTCGGCAAGGCAGCCGAAATTATTGAGAATCGTGAGTGTTAGTTTTTTTCTTTTTGTTCCTCTTTGATTGCTTTAATTATATATATATATATATATATATATATATATGTTTTATTAAAGAGTATGCCGATCTTCATTTTTGTTCGTTTTTTATTTAATTTCTCAAGTTTTCTAAGCTTGGTTTTTAACTCTTCAGGTAAATTAAACACTAACTCTCCGAATGATTTATTCTTGAGCTCCATATTAGTAATCCAATAATACACGCTAAACCTAACTACAAAAAAAAAAAACAAACAAACAAACAAACAAACTATACATTAAATTATTCCAACGTTTCGGTCACTTTGACCATCTTCAGAGATTTACAATATGACGATTAAACAACTTAACTTAAGGAAAAACACTAACAATAATTATTACAAACAATCTAGTCGCGAATTATGACATAGCTAACATAATGAATTGACAACTTCAAGACAACGAGGAGGTTGCAAATCTTGGAGGTTCCAAAATTTTAGGTTTTCCAGTTCGGTTCATCGGTTAATTAAATTCACTACAACACTATGAGGCTGTCACTGACTCGAGGTTGCTATTTTGTTGGTGTCCTGCGTGGAGCTTTAAAATCCTACTGAAACTCGCTGTCTGGTTGTTGAGGTTGGGTTTATGCTCTCTAATACACAGGGCTTCTAGAATTTGTAGTCTATTATGGTCTTTTTCCTGGTATAGAATTTCTATGTTATTGGTTAATTCTTCTCTGCTCAGTTTGATGTTATGTATACTATGGGAATGATCTTTTGGAGCGCCAGCAGCAAGGTGCATGGTTAACCTCCGTGATAAAGTAGTTACCGTAGAGCCAATGTATGATGACTTTAGGAACTCACAGTTTCCTGTATTACAATTATAACGATAAACTACATTAGTTTTCTGGAGGAGAGGCTTCTGCTGTACGTTATTTCTGACAAACAAATTAGTTGTGGAGGCACTTTTGTAATAGATACTTAGCTTAAGCCGGTCTTCGGAATTGGTGCATTTCGTATTAATTTTGACAATGTTCTTGATTACTCTTTCGTCAGTTTTATATTGCTGAGAAAATTGGTTTCTGTAGTACACCGTAAATATACGTATATTTGCTTATATTCTACCTTGGGTGGTTTGCTGGTCCTGCTGTCGGTTACTATTGTTGATGTAATACTGCAAAAGGTTATCAAAGTGTTTATTACTATACCCATTATTAATTAGAACCTGCTTAATCCTTTCTACTGCGGTGTGGAACAAGGACCAATTTGAGGAGGTTTTAAAAGCTCTGTGTATAAGTGCTTTCACCGTTCCATCCTTGTAGCGGTTAGGGCATTCACTTTGAGCGTTCAAATAGAATCCCGTGTTTGATGGTTTAACGTAAACTGATGTTTGAAAATGCTGACAGTTTTTTTTAACGGTGACGTCAAGGAAGTTAATGGTTTTGTTGGTGCTTGATTCTTGGGATAATTTAAGAACAGAGGCTGCTTCCATTGCTGTTCTTACTTCTTCAATTTGTCGTGGAGTGTCGGCCACTATGAAGCAGTCATCCACATAACGACAATACACATGAGGCTTACGTGATGAATCTTAAAACGAACAAAAATGAAGATCGGCATACTCTTTAATAAAACATGTCTAAATGATGGTCTGCTCCCAAATATACTAAATATATATTAATAATCGAAACATCATATTAATATATAGAAATAGATAGGTATACTCTTCGTCTTAACTCAACACATGGTCGAAATATGATGTGATTACTGGCTTTCGTTTTCCTTCGTTTTGAATTATTATTAAATCTGACTAATATTATATATATATATATATATATATATATATATATATATATATAATATATATATCAAACGAAAAAACACACAGAAAGTCACAGACATAACTTTCACTTATCGTTATTTCGAATCCATCGTCGTCCAGTTCAGGAGGTGTGAAGAGCGAAGAGTCCCACAGAAGTTTAGGGCGGTCGACTCTTCGGCTCTTCACACCTTTCATAGAATGAGACGATGTAGTCGAAATGATCGATGTGAAGTTATGTCTGTGTCTTTCTGACTGTAGTATTACCTTCGTTTTGAATTTTAAATTTTATTTTAAAAAATGTAAAGCCTGCTGACCAGTTTCTTTTAATTGTATATATATATGTATGAAGTTTAGACCACAAAGGAAAAAGGAAAAAAAGAAAAACAAATGCTCTGAGGCCTTTTACTTTATGACATCAGAGAGCAAACAAAGTAAAAACTGAAAAGATAACATAAGTAATCGTACCTTACTTATGTTAGCTTCTCAGTTTTTACTTCGTTTGCTTTCTGAAGACATAATGTGAAAGTCCTCAGAGTATTTGTTTCTATTTTTTTATCTTTTTTCATCGTGGTTTACACTCCATGATTGCAACACGTGTTTATTTATTGTGCTTTTTCTGCATATATATATATATATAATATATTATATATATATATATCATATATAAGAGATAGGTGGGAGATCTCCCTTAAGACATGTTCAATAAAGTGGGGATCATTCACGACCTTGCTGAGAGATTTGATCTTCCTCTCATTTTCAAAACGAATGAACATCTTGTTGTCGAGGGTTAATGAAAATAGGAGTTGAGCAAGTGATATTTTTCAATAGAATAAAAAAAGTATAATACATAATATATAATATTTACAGGATAAATAGATAAAAGACCATATATATAATATATTATATATATACTTACCATACATACATCGACATAAAAGTCGACATAAAAGTCGATGTATATATGGTAAGTAAAAATAAAATCTATGAAGAGATGATATGTAATGTAAGAGAAAAGAAACGAAAAATAATACGTCGGAAGGTTGAATAAAGAAATAAGTTAATGAAATAATACTCTACAATAGAAGAGAAAAAAAGATTATAAAAAGCTAATTAGTGTGATATGATAACAGGAAGAAGTTGAATAATATATATAAGAACTAGCAAATGTACCCGTCTTTGACGGAATCAAAAATTTTATTATACTTGGTATTCCAAAATATCAATTATAGTATTATACTAATACTATAATTAGAAATTATAGAATAGTAGAAAACACCATTATTAGTACAGTGTTAAACAAATGCCTCTGTATACACTACATTAGCTGTCTTCCTTCAGGTTCATGGAAGAACAATCAGTTCAAACCTCTGACTATTGAGCAAGTAAACTACAGTTGACCATGTGAGAAAAACTTGGTTTCGCTAACTTGAATTCCTGCGTTAGATAAAGTCTCCCTTTGCGACTTAGTTAACGTCATTGCGAAATAGACTCTGAGGGGACCTTGCAGTCATTTGAATGGAAACAGACAGTGGCTCGGAATCAATGGTATGCGTGGTATACACACAGACTCCCCAATACCACATCCAGTTATTATGTCCGGCTCTATGGCATATCTGTGTAGCGCACGAACCCAGAGTCTTGTCCCGTTGCACAGTTTTTGGGTCACTCATGTTTCGTAACATGAAATTTGTTACTGCTATAAATTGCAGCATCATTGGTGCTCCTACTTTAAGTTTTTACTCATGAGCAGGCAGTCCAGGAGAAATAAATTCAGAGTCAAGAAATTCAATTAGATAATGAACTGCTTCTTCATCACTAATCCAATCTCTTTACTGACTTGTAAGTTCTTTCCTCGGCTTCATATAGCGTAAGAACTTGTTTGTTGATTTCTTATGCCTGTTCATATTAAGGGCTGAGAATTGCTCGTTTACAAAACATTTATTCTCAACAGAAAGTACATCCTTAACTCTGTGAAACACCATTTCAATGATGTCAAATACGCAATATATTCATATGCTCAATTGAAATTAAAATCAACTAACAATACCTACTTGCCACACCTGTGTATTTTCAAAACAAACTTGTCTGTGAAGTTAGGAAAATACAGCTAAAAGCCCCATAACTTCGCTTCTGTACTGAATTAATAATCTATTTAGAGCCCATATTTTAAGTTAGGCACACGCAAATCCAGTGTCAATGTTTCAGCTCGCTATGTCTTATGGTGGCTGAGTTTACTTGTGACAAACATTTTTGCGTTAAACGTCCATAACTTCACTTCTACGTTGAATTTCCAATCAACTCATAGCCTATATTTTAAGTTAGACCTACCCAAATCTACTGTAAAAGTTTCAGCTTTATATGTCTTATGGTAGCTGAGTTTACCTGTGACAAAGTTTTGCGGACAAACAGACAAACCGCAAACCGACAAACCGACAAACCGACAGAAATTTTTCTAAGGGTGGATTCGGTTTCTCCAATGTATGAAACGTAAAGAAAACTTGAAATGAGTCAGTTCTAAGCAATGTACAGACAAAATCATTATTTTATTTCTAAAGATATAGGGGAAGGTTGAGTAATGTTATAAGGGAATAAGAATGGTTAAATAGGATTCTAACTCGAAAAGGGAAAGTTAAATAAATTTATATATATATATATATATATAGTAATTAAATGAAACGGCCCAATGAAGTCGCCGCTCTGCCTTCCTGCGGGACCTTTCGCCTCCTGATGACGACGATGGTCGAAATATAGAGTGAGTTATTCCTGTGTCTATCTGTGTGCTATCCTTTTTTAATTGGTTTATATATATATATATATATATATATTATATATATATGGAATTAAAGTATGCAGCAGCTTCTGCATTAACGACCTTTTTGCTGATGGCCTCGATTTTTCTAACTATCTTCCGGTGATGCTGAGGCAACTTCCATATATGCTGGGCCAGAGACATTGAGAAAACCAATATCAAACAACTTTAATGGATCACAAAAACACTGGGTTTAAACAAGCTTTCGACCACACATTGGTCATCTTCGGGTTACACTACTATTTAATTAATGAATGTTAATATAATTAACTGAAAAGTAATTTTTAAAATTAAACATAACAATTTTAACAAATATAGGAAGTCTACTATCAATGCTTATATAAAAAGGGCATTCACCCACTGCAGTGATTGGACCCTGGTACACCAAGAGATCGAAAACTCAACGCAGGTACTAATTAACAATGGATACTCCAACGCTGAAGTAATGAAGGCAATAAAGTCGTTCCTGGATAAATGGTATACCAATAATGTAGAGCCTCCAGCCCCTGGTGAGTCACTTACCCTCTACTACCGTGCATATATGCACAATGAATACAAACAAGATGAAAGAGCCCTCCACAAGTTAATAAAGGATAACGTAAAGCCAACCAATGAAATAGATAGATTACAGTTAAGAATATATTATAAGAATAAGAAGACCAGTGACCTTGTGCTTTCAAATAAACCGAAAGTCGACACCCCGGAGCATCAACGCAGTCACCTTGTATACCAGTACGCTTGTTCAACAGGGGAGTGTGCAACCCTGAATTCGAGGTATATTGGGATGACGGCTACGAAGCTCTCAAGGCGTCTGACCATGCATCTCTCAACAGGAGCCCCCAAAAAACATGCAGAGGATGCCCATGGGATTAAACTCACCAGGGGTATGTTAGTGGATGGAACTTCGGTACTTCATTATAATAACGACAAAGATAGATTAACTATCCTGGAAGCCCTTTATATCAAAGATGTCAACCCCAACCTCAACATTCAAAATTATGACCTCAATGTAATCCCAAGTAGCACTACTTTCGATAATAGCTTTAAATTTGTTAGAGAGTTAGAGCCCAGTAGGGTTGATAGCAATTGAGGGGCAAAGCTGTATGTTGTTGCAACCCTGCTGGAACCTGCTCTTTGTTTTCCTCTCACCCGCTGTATCGTTTGTTTTATATTTGTTAAAATTGTTATGTTTAATTTTAAAAATTACTTTTCAGTTAATTATATTAACATTCATTAAATAAATAGTAGTGTAACCCGAAGATGACCAATGTGTGGTCGAAAGCTTGTTTAAACCCAGTGTTTTTGTGATCTATTAAAGTTGTTTGATATTGGTTTTCTCAATGTCTCTGGCCCAGCATATATGGAAGTTACCTCAGCATCACCGGAAGATAGTTAGAAAAATCGAGGCCATCAGCAAAAAGGTCGTTAATGCAGAAGCTGCTGCATACTTTAATTCCATTTGTCTTCAAGAAGATTTGCTGCCCATTTATACTAATATATATATATATATATATATATATATATATTATATATAAAATAAAAATATAAAATAAAATTTGTTCGGAACTCTCCCTTGTTGTGACCTGTCGAAGGCGAGAAGTGCTGGAGTGGTTCAACTGTCTAACGCGTGGGTGCGCGCATGTAGCGCTGCTTTGACAGTTACACGCTGCACTATTTGAACTGTGCTTATTTAGTTTGTTGTTAATTTTTGGTTTATGTTTTAATTGTTTCGTTTTATTGTTTACTGTTTACTGTATTGTTTATTGTTTACCTGATGATGGCCAATGTGGCCGAAAGCTTGTTTCCATTTAGTTCTTTAACCTAGTTTGTGCTAGTGTAGTGTCAAATATAGTTTGTTACATTAGGTCTCTTGAAGATTGTTTTCCTATTCTTGTCATGGAATTAGGTAGATTAATTTTTGAGCTACCAGTGAATTATAAGAAAATAATAAGGCAAATAGAACATCTTTCTAAAAAGATTATTAATGCTGAAGCCGCTGTGCTTTTTAACAACACTTGTTTAAAAGAAGACTTGCTGCCAGTATACACGAATATATATATATATATATATACTGGTGTCAATAGGCAGCAAACCTTTTTGTAAGCAGGTGTGATTAAAAGTAGTAGGAGCATCTGCTCTCACGAGTTTTGAGCTCTTGGCCTGGATTTTGCGGGCGATTTTACTGCCTTGCGAGCCTTCGACTATATTTATGTGGGCGGATGCTTATATAGACTTCCTTAGTGGGGCGTTTTTCTGATTGGTTCAATGAACTTCCCTTATTAACCAATCAGAGTACAGGTTTCAGTTTTCGTTCTTATTTCACTTCATGTTAGACTCTATATTCCTGGTTAGTATGACGAACATTTCTTTCACCTGAAGATTAAGTGAGGGGTTTCCTTCTGTAATGTATAAAGCCTCTAAAATATGTAGTTTATCAACATTTCCTTCTCGTTTGATAATTCTAGTACCTTGCAGAAGCATCTCTCTAGCTAACTGAACATTGTGCTTTTCAAGGGCATGCGTCACAACATACAACAACAACAAATTTTACTATTGTACAACAAGATTTTACAATAAACACGAGAAATAACACAATCAATGATCAAACAACAATAATAAATGAGAAAAAAGAATAAGATCTTTCAACCTTTACGGTTCAAACCGTACATCGTAAAGGTTGAAGGATCTTAGTCTTTTTTCCCGTTTCTTATTGTGGTTTAATCATTGATATATATAAAATTAATAAATTAATTGTAAGCTTTTCCTACACTGCCTTACAGTTTTAGGACTGCCCTAGCGTTCTTAAGAACTCAGTCGTTCCCCTCCAAAGAAGGCAATGCCCGTTACCCCGGGACCATAGCTTGCTACTAGTAGTTCATTAGACCCCATCAGGGCGTCATTGTGAGGAGTCTTTAGTACCTAAGTACACGACTCATAGAGAGAGAATTCAAATCTCTCGTTGGCTAAATGCCACCTGTATGGGCTAGTTATGAGAGCCTTAGAAGTCTCCCGTTGGCTAACTGCCACCTATACTGAACATAAAAGGGGTCGAATGGGTGGTATCTAATCGTCCCCACTCCGAGATCCCGTGAAGAGCCCAAGCCTCTACTAGTCCAGTACCATTTGTCCAGTCCAATCAGCTGATAATTCAGTCCTGGATGCTAAACAGTCATCCTCCAGAGAAGTTACTGCTTCTCACTCAGCGTCCACAAGGGTCTACACAACTTAAGTGAGAACCAAAGCCACTACGAGTCCAATCTCAGTTGGCGGGATGAAGAGAGACCCCTCCATGAGCTCTCACCGCCCATAGTACCGACTTATTTTAAAATAAGTATATAAATGTGTTTATAAATATACATTTATAATGTTAAGTGAAATAACATTATTTTAACAATTTTATAATATTATGCATTCCTTTTTAGATACAAAAACTGTATAAGTAATAAGGTTACTTTACAAAAATTAATAAATACTTTTTTTTAGCTGATTTCTCGAAATGCTTTTAACAATAATTTTGAAAGAAATAAAATATTGTTTTTCTATTTGACTAGATTATATCAATATCTACTTTATAGTTTTCATTCCGAATTTTCTATTTATTTTACAATTTCAAGTAATATAATGCAAATAGTTTTTTAAATGACAAAAGCTAGTTGCACAAGTTTTTTACAGACTTCAACTTCATAGGATTGTCTCTGCAGTTAATACAGTTCAGCAATAGATGGTTAAAACACAAGTTGGCTCTACATAAGTGGGATGTTAAATAAAAAAAAATGTGTTTTAGCCCATAACTCAATTATCAATAGAAATAACTTTAATTGTAACATAGATCTTTACAATGTTAGATTTGTTTGAGCACACAAGTGACTTGATCTACATTCAGAAGATATTGTCTAAAAATGATTAATACATAAAAAAAGTTCTTGATATTATAGAAAACAATTCTATTGGGCTAAGGACAACGGGACTCTAATAAAACCTAAATTATGTAGAAAGTAAAAAAAAATAATTCATTGTAGAGCTTGTGTTATATTCTCTTCATGACTACAAAAGAAGTGATTTATTTTTAGAAGTGTGTTGTCCGTCTATATAAAGGAGCGTGTAGGTGCCGGCGTTGAAGGCAGGCCAACAAGGCAGCGCGAGTTCTGGCCGGAGGTGTAGCTTTCAGCGAATCTCGAGAGGGTGGGGCATTGAATAGAGTTAAGAATTTACTATGTTTTATAAAATTTATTCCATGTTAGGAGAAAATAGTAAAAATTTCAACCTCCAATTCTTTATAAAATAAATACGTATTGTTCTTTAGCATATAAACCCAAATTTTTCTTATTGTGTCAATGAAAAAATTCCTAATAATCCAAAGTTTCCCCCAAAATTCTTGAAATTTGTAATGTGCTATTTCTTACTTGAATGTTCATATTTGCGGTTTAGTCTTAGAAGGACTAAAGAATTCTTATAATGAATTGTGTATACTACCTGATTTCTCTGATATACATATTTTCGGAACACAAGTTCCTCCTCCTCATCGTCACTGTTCAGTCATTTTTAACCCTCCAATGTTGGGTTTTTAACCAACAGCAATGGGGATGTAATTATTTGACTCCTTCAATCACTTCTGTATATTTTTAAGTTAATCCATTCAAACAGTTCTCTGATTTCTTTTGTTCTTTAGATATAACCTAATTTCTGATTAGATTTTAAACGTGTCCAAAAGAAGTTGTTTGTATAAAACATTAGCATGCGGAGACTTTTGTTTATTCGTTTTTGTAAACAGGAGTAAATACTACAAAATAATTAAATTTTATACAATATATTTCTTATCTGTGGAATATACCGGGTGTACACAAAGTACCTGTGTACCTTAAAAGAAATAAAACTTGTTAGGTATTAATGATAGAAGACATGTGCACAGAAGGCAGTCTAAGTTAATCATTGTTGTATTGTATTTTTTTTTATGTTTCAAAATGCTGAGCATTCTTAGCAATACAAAGGTTAATACAACATTACAGTTTATAGAACATTTACCAGCTGATTTACTAGAACTCCTGAAATCACAAGTTAATATTAGCTTAAGTTATTTTAGCTTAACGCAAACTATGTATGGTGGTATTTACATGAAACCATAAAAAAATCTATTTAGTTTGCAAATGTTTTCTGTGAATTGCAAATGCGTATTACTCTTTGAATTGGTCATGACTGTTCAAGTGTAAAGCTAAAAAAGTACGATAAAATTTAAAAAAAAAAGTCAATTTTTTTTTCTTTCAACAGATCCTTCCCATCAAAAATTGTATCATTAAACATTTTATTATAAAAGTAATCATTTTATTAAAGTCTACATTGACATTATTGACACACAGTTGATCAAAATACACTTTTCATAAAATACACTTGTGTTCATCGCTTAAACTAGTAGTCGTTAAAGTTTATCCTCAGCAGCTCCTTTATGACTCTCTCCACTACTGGTTACATTACATGATACAAGCTATCATGTTTTGACATGATAATCAGTATCGTGTAAATGTAAACACGTTTTAACAAATGTGTTTACATTTGAGGGCTAAAGGTGATGAAACAAATGTAGATATAAAATAGAATGTTATCTTTGAACCTAAAAAGATTAATGACCTTAAAGTCATAGATAGCCTTTCATCTCTTACTATTAATTGCATTCGTTTTTATTTGATAGTTTAATTTTAACTTATCTAAATCACTTAAAATTTAAATTAGACACTCTAAAATTGAAAAATTGGAATACACTTTTAATATTAATCAAAACAAAATGAACCGACAATTTAGTTATTATTATTATTATTATTAACTTGGCCGCTGCTGTGAAAGGCTGCTGATGTCTATCGAAAATTGTTAGTGATTTTATTTTTTTTTTGCACTCCACTAACTGTGCTAAAAGTAACTTAATTATTAATATTTAAGTATATGATTTAATTATTTGAATGTAACTTAATATAAAGCTAATCGGTTTTAGCTTACAAAATCAATTGATTCTGATGGGGTATCTATTAAAGAATTATTGATTAAATGAGTTGGCTCTTGAAATAATATCTGAAATTAGAACGGTGTGCACTATTAGAGGATATAATATCCATCTAAAGTAGTCGAGAATCTTGCCAGATTGGGATCTAATTGTTTATTACTCTAAATCTTTATTTTTCTTCTTAACACCAAGAAATAATTGATTATGTTTTAACTTTCATTATAATTCATGTAACTCCCGTAATCTGAAATGGAAGTATGATTGTGTTCTGTTCAGAAAAATAAAGGTTACTCCAAGCATGCAAACATACAACACACACACACACACACACACACACACACACACACTTGGTTGGGCTACCAGTCTTCTTTCTTCTTTATTTCCGTTGAATGGTTCTAAACTTTGTTGATAGCGTAAAAAGATTCACATTATTTGAAATTAGTTGAAACTTAGTCATAGGCAACTGCAAATGATTTATAAACGAATATTTGGAGTAATGGATACTCGTGTGCCAAAAGAAAAACAATTATTGAAACAAGGGCTATATCTGCAGTTACGTTTTCTTGTTGATTTCCCTGAAAAGGAAATATCTGATCTTTTGGGATTGGAATGGCTTGAACAACATAAGAATAGTTGAAATATGGTGATGATTTCTATTTCATTCGTAATGTTTGCTCATTACTTAGGAGATATTTCAGGTTGATGAATCAATTGATCAACAACGAATGTAGATAAAAAGTTAAATCAGACTCTTGTTGACTCTGGGACCTCTCAAAGACTATGAGAAGATAGAACGAAATGACTATATCGAATATCTGAGTACTAAAGGAGTTATTTTAAATAAAAGTTAAATACTTTATAAAATACCTTCGTAAATAATGGGTTCCTTTTCCCTGAAGTAGGTGAGTGCTGGGAATGTTTTGATTCCATAAGCTTTGGCAAGTCGCTTGTCGTTGATTTTGACAAAATCAACTCCAAAGGAGTCGGTATCGTCGTCGATCTTTTCCAGTTCTTCGAGGACTTTGTCGCATGTCGTACAACTCCTGGCATCTGTAACAACGGTCCTTCAGCAAGTCAAATCATTTATATAGAATATATTTAGAACAACACTTCAAGTACACTTCAATCAGCTTTCGTAAAACCCGGTTACAAAACCGTGTTCACGAATCATATTATGGTTTGTAAAATGAGATCGGGATATTTCTCCGATAAAAACATTAATCATGTTTAATCATAATAATCATTTACTATGTAGCATTTAAACATATTAGGAAAAAAAATAAAAGTCCTACAAACTAATGGTTTATAGAAACATCAAGTTTTCATCATGTAAGGTTCTTCTCCATGTTGCACTAAAATACAAATAAATTAGGGAGCTATTAGAATTAAATTACTTATAAATATACAGAAGTGACTGCTGTGACTGATAAAAAGGACCGATCAGAGAAAAGCAAATATTTGGTTAGCGAAGGGGAGGTTTGGAAATTATATGGAATGTATCAGTCAAATCAGATAGTGTAAACACTTCAGACTAAGTCCTTGGTCCTTCAAAACAAAGTTTAAATTGCAAATATAAATCGTACGAGAAGACATAGAATATTAAAAATTGATAATCCTTGCCAAATATTTTTTGAAGACCTTTTTAATAAATTTCAATCATTATTACTAAACAAACATATTCACGCGTGGCAGAATGACATTAAATTAAAGTTTAGTGTTTCTGTGAAATACTACAAAAAAATGCTAAACCTGATAAATAAATAACTACAATTTTAAATAAAAATAAAATTGGAGAATGCTAGACTTTCCTATAACTAAGCATAGTATCAAACTCGCGGACGATCATATTACTTTTGGTTTTACTTTAATGTCCCTATTGTACATGTGAAATATCAAACTCCCTGTTTAAGTGCCATCAAATTATTGAGTTCATTTATTTTAATATCACTATATCAATTTTATCAGCTATAACAAACTTGAAATTATTGATCCAGGACAGTCTAACTCGTTATTATAATTTAAATATTAGGCAATGTTAAGTCTATTTATCATAAAAGACTCATGAAATAATTTTCCTTGTGATACTTTATACAATACACAATACACAATAAAGATTGATTCTACAGTGGGAGTACTAAATTTTGTCTACCTCAAGTGTATTTAGAGTAGGGATCTTTAACGAGTACCTAACATCGTATAGGCTCAGGACGGTTTAAAGACCTTCTCCGAGGGACGACGTGCTGAGATTTATTTCAGCATGAATAAATCGAGGGCCAGGTGGGAATGAAACCCGGTCCTATCAGTTCAGAGACGAGTACGTTAACCACTGAGCTAACCTGGCCCCCCATGAATTAAATAAAGATTATATTTGGAAATTCAGGAGGATCAATATTAATGAAAAATATAAATTGATTAGTTTAGATATAAGGTCTCTTATCACTCTTTTATATTTTCTTAAAATTTTAAAATAAGTTAAATTCAATTGAAAATTTCCTTTACAAACAAATATTTTGTCTTGCTATGAGTAATTGCTTATCTATGCAATTACTCAGCTATGTGAATGTCACCATCTTGCCAAATCTAAGAATAAAGGCGCCTGCTAACAAAATAACTATATTAAAATCACTAGTGCCTGCAATTCAAATCACATTGAAAAACACGCAAACTAAGAATTGCCGCTTTTAAATTTACTTGCCTATAGATGCACTAAAAAGTTACATTTTAGTGTATATAGGAAACCCTATCAATGTACTTATGTAAATTTTTATTCTGAATAACTCAGAAATATAAAAGTATCTGTTTTTCGAAATTTTTGGAGGTGGAAAAAAGTTTTCTCTATTTTATTGCTTAATTATAATATTAACAACATTATTGCTATGGTTCAGTTATATAATTAATTTACATCTTACATTAACAAAACTTTCAAGCGTGTCGTAAAAACGTTTTCAAATGCAGTAACAGACCCCATTTAATGTTAAATGCCATAGTTTTACCATATCATGAGCCATCTGACCCACTTCCTAGGCTTATTCGTATCTTTG
Source organism: Hermatobates lingyangjiaoensis (assembly GCA_026182355.1). Taxonomy (NCBI): domain Eukaryota; kingdom Metazoa; phylum Arthropoda; class Insecta; order Hemiptera; family Hermatobatidae; genus Hermatobates; species Hermatobates lingyangjiaoensis. The sequence continues at coordinate 428,116 of JAPFBL010000035.1, read as the reverse complement.
GCTATAATATAGTTCCTACTAATAGTAATGAAGTTGGTAATTTGTTAATTACATCTCTACCAATAACTGGAGCACAGCGGTATTTACAAATTCTTAATGGAAGGTCATAAAATATACATATCTCAGACTGGTAAATCACTGGAATTGCATGTCATACAACATCAATACTTTGCATCAATATTTAGCACATAAATAATAAGAATCCTGAAATAATTGGAGAGAAGCTAAAATGATAACATATAACACATTGATGTATTAAGAAATATGATCTAGGTTTCATTAATTAAATTTAACAAATGAAGTACTAAAAGCATTAGTAATTAATAAATCAAATAACACTCATCATTAACCAAAGATATAGTATTTTCTATCATGGTTAACTGAAACTAGTTGATTACGTTCATTTATTCCTTCTGAACCCCATTTTTGCTGACTTTCATAAAAAATAATGAAATTTGACCAAAAATAGAACACAAAATTAGCAATTCATAAAAAAAAATTCATGAAGTTTCAATTACGGAAAAGAGCAATAACGCTATTAAAACTGTTTTTTTATCCTAGACTAGGAGATCACCGAATTTTTTATATTTTTTTACATTGTTTACATTGACTTAGAAATTTTTTGAGCAAATCCACTGAGATAAAATTGATATTTATAAAGGAATAATTTAAATTGTTTATTGACTTATATGAGATGTAAGAGGAATAATATTGTGCAGGAAAATAATAACACTCACTCAGAAAAAATTCGTATATATGTTATTTGACAAAGGGGAAGGAAAATGATCTTATTAAATACTAAGAAGCTTAGTATTATTATTATTTTAAAGATTAAAATTCCTAGTATAATAATTCCATAAAAGACCAAAATGTAAATGATAATTCATAATTGGAATCTTTCGTTTAGAGATTAATAAATGTAATTATCGTATATCTTTAATTAACAAAGCACCTTAAAATAACATTTTCTTCCCTGTTTAAGATGTTTTTCAGAGAAAAAAAGGGTATTTTCCTGTTTTAAATTTTAAAATTTTACTTTAATATTCAATGTAGAAGAATGTCAAGTAAACGATGTAAGAAATCCACTGGCTGTTTGAACGAAAGCCATTCTCTTGTAGGAGAATAAATCTTTTCAAGAAATGTTCACTTTTGTTTTTCAAAAATGTTATTACTGCTGTAGTTATACTAATGAAATTATTTGCAAATAATAAATTATTTGTGTATACAAAAATAAGCTTATAAATTGATATGTCCTTCAATCACTATCTGTACTACCTCAGGAATGAAAGGCTAATAATTATATCCCATTTAGATGTTTACGTTATGCTTAAATGAGACGTTATATTTCATATACTCAAGAAATTTGACATTAAGTTACTTATAGTAAAGTAGAGTGTAGGCCGCTTTAGATTTTTTTCTTTTACTATAAGTAAAGTATAGTGATTATTAAAAAGTTTGATATAAAGATTTTGACGAAATTACATGTTTTGAGGTCTCAGAATTCGTTTTATGAAGTATGTTGAGGTTGGGTGGATGGGTGAGGATGTATCCAAAGTTTGTGGCCAGGCTACGGCCTAGATCTATCTTTGATAGTTCAAATTGATATTTTACACAAAAATGAGCCTCATAGTGTAGATGAGCCCTATTGTTCGGGAGCAATTATGCAAAGAGAAACAACAGTGATTTTTTAAAAAACACTACCATGACATAAAATTTCCAGTATAATAATTTTATAACAGACCAAAAATGTAAAACAGAATTCAAAATTGAAAATATTCTTTGAAAATAATAAATGAAATTATTCTATATCTTGAATTCAAAATTATCTTAAAACGACATTTTCTAGCATGTTTCTGACATTTTGACAAAAATTCAAACAAAATAGGAATATTTTCAAGTTCTAAATGGGAAACTTTTTCTTAAATCTTCAATGTAGAAGAAAGTCAGATAAACTATATTAAGACCACTGACTATTGAAACAAAAGGAATATTCTATTGTAAAAGATCATTTTGTAACTCGAAATCTACATTTTCGTTTTTAAGAAATGTTATTACTGCTATAGTTATATAAATAAATTATATGCATCAGTGGTGAGATATACAAAAATGAGTATATATATAGAAGAATCAATGATCAAACCACAATAAGAAAATGGGAAAACAAGACTAAGATCTTTCAACCGTAACAAACGGTTTTCGTCAGAGTCAAAACCCGAACCGAAATGTGTGTTTATATGAAATCCTTTTATATAGAAGAAATATTGGTACTACTATTTGTACTACCTCCAGGATTGAAAGACCAATAAACATTTCCTATTTAGACATTTATATTATGCCTAAATGGGAAATTATATATTATATACTAAAGAAGTTTGACAAAATTTTACATATAGTTAAGTTGAATGTGGGCCACTCCAGATTTTTTTGGCAATATCCAACAAGGGAAAAGACATTTATGAATGATTCACTCAAAAAAAGTTTCTAATTTTTTGCGCCGTTCTAGTAAACAGGAAAAACTATTAAATGTAATTCACATTAATATTTTATCAAGAGTATTTTATAAATTTAGGTCAAAGAATAACGCTGAAAATAATTATGCATTAATTTGATTTTGCTTGCTTTTGCTGTTTTATTATAAAAAAAATCTTCTTTTGGTGAAATATCTGTGGTTCTATTATTCCTTTTAACTGATTCAGTTTATTGAAAACTTGAAAAGTATTAAATGATCATTATCAGAGACAGAACGTAAGAAATTGGAAATCTTTTTAAAAGAATACTCTTGTATAAGAAAAGTAAAAGTCTGCTTTATTACTGGAAATATAAAAAATAAAATATTCTGAAAAAGTTATAAAATATTAAAAAAAAAAATAAAAAGAAAGGATAAGTTTTTGATAAAAGTTTCATAACATAAGTATTTATAAAATGTTTTCCTAATTGTTGTGGTTAGGTGAATTGTTTTTTGACTATTTATTATAAATATTTATTTATATATAAGTATTTATTATAAATTTTTGAACTAAAAATAACTTAATGTGTAATATGTTTATGTTCAAAGTTAAGCACAAAAAAAGTACTAAATATCTAAGCCATTAAAATCCAATATTAAATGATTCATTATCAGTAATATGTTTGAAGACAATCTGAATGGCTGTGCTTAATAGTGCACCTGTTATCACAATAACACAGAAAGGATTAATAAATGGCCAACTGAGTCGATTATGCAAATGAATAATTTATTTTAGAAATGAGACAAGTTAATTATATGGTATCATCACGCATACTGTAGTTTAGATCCCCATTGACCTAAATATATTTGTAAGCAATAATGGCGGATTTTATATTTGCTATAGTCTTATGTGGTTAATAGACAATAATGGCCATCAATCTAAGCGAAAATGAATTTTGATTTCGATTTACACTAATGGATTCATTTCTCTTTCGAAAGTAGTATAGTGTTAGTTTAAATGCGTGCATATTGCCAGTGTATTCATCTCTTAATGTAAACTAGTTGAATTGGCCAAAGACATTGCCAAACAAACTTATTTTTTAACCGTATCTCAGTGAAGATGACAAGATTGCTACTACGTTTTGATCTTTGGGTCTCGTCAACTCAAAAGTACAAAATGTCAAAAGTAGTCGTTAACCCATTATCAACTACTAAAGAAAATTTCTGTTCGCTATGATACCATTTGAGTTCCAAACCAGAGGTTTTCTACTGCTGATTTATACTCTACCATTACTGAGGACTGCCAGTGATTCTTGTCAAATAGTGAAAAAAATTTGTGGAAGACGTATTTGTCAGTCTTATGGTCTGACAGCCTCTAGAGACGAGCAGCCTTTGCTCTTTTTAATGAGTAGTCGGATGCGATAGTCAGGGAATGAGATGATTTGGCGAGTACTATGGAGGTTGGAAAGGAAGTCAGACAGATTAAGATCGTGAATAGGAGGTCCGGATGACCAGAAAGTTACTATCTTCACAAATGAAAAGTCTATAAATCTAGGCATCTATAAAGTTTCATTTCAAAAACCTTTTCCCTTAATTAATAATTCCTCTAATATAAGCATGTTTAATTTATTGATCTATAAAATATGTATATATCAATTAATAATAACACTAAAGTTTAAATAAGTTTCTTTAAAAGATATATTCGCATAATCAACGACTTGAACTTAAAGAATTTTTGAATTAGATAATTTCTTTGACCAAAAAAAAAACAATTAATACAAGAGAACATATTTTATCAGCATACAAACTCACTCAGTTCATGACAGACCATGAAATATTCCGTAAGTATAAGAAGGCCTTAGTTACTTTCTTTAGATATCTCTGTTGACAAAAATTTAGGATACAAACTATTCGATATATAACTATTGTATCCTACTGGTAGTATACACAAATATCAACGAATCTGATGATCATAGGTGTTATCATACCGATGTAAGGAAAAAAAAAGAACATTTATAATACAAAGAATGTTACTTCAATAGGAAGTTCTACCATTCAGATTTAAAAACTTGCCGACTGATTTTCAAATTGTATTTATAGATATCTAAGGCAAAAATTACTGAAAAAACTTACCTGTAAATTATATAAACTACATTTTCACAGTTTTCAAATCTTTTGAGAATCATTCAGTATACATGAAGGTAGTATTTTAAATGGTATAAATGGAAAGACTTAAATTAAAATTAAAATAACGTGTCTTAAAGAAATGCGATACTCTCTGTAAACTATTTAAACACATGTGATATAAAATGGTAAAGGTCGCAGAGTTAAAGATAATCTTGTTGCAATTAGGGAATTTAAACTCTCAACAATTACGTTTAAAATAAGCTACCGGGTGCAGCATGCCATCTGCCTGAGCTTGTTTTAATGCTGCCCCTAGGCCTGAGCGGCTTGTGTCCAATTTGTCTTAGACGCAAATCATTCAGTAGTTATTGAAACAGAACAAGAAATTTAAGTTCTTGAAAACATGTGCAGCACTTTTCATTTGTGTTTTTCTTAGTCTATTCACCAAAGTTTGGTCCCTGTACACGTTATGTAATACGTTGTCGATCAAATAATCATCGTGACGTTCTTTGGACTATTACTGCGGAATTCTGTGTCCAAGAGTGTAACACAACTCATGCAATTACTGAATTCATTACTGCATTCATCTTAAGTGACATGAAAACAGAAATAGTACCACATGAATTGAAACATAGTTTTGACTTAACTAAAGATAGTCAGAGTTAGTCAGGAAACTGTAAAGAATATTGTGAAGAAAAATAATTTGAAAAAATAAGAAACTAATAGTCAGAAACAGAAAAAACTATAAATGTATGGGGGTGATTGGTACTTTTAAAAACTGAGAAGACAAAAGATGTTAAAAAATAGACATGTATTCAATTTAATTTTTTTAAGTTATTAAACAACATCTTATTCAACATTATACATGTATTTTTACTTCAATTGAGTAAGAAGTTTCTTTAATTATTGTATACAGTCTATTTTCTACGTAAAAAATTCATATATATATATATATATATATTATATTAATAATATATCGACCGTTTGATAGAATAGGTGTGTTATCTAATCGGGATTTGGTCAAATTTCCTAGGTTCAAAAATCAAACTCTCATTGCCGACGTTTCGGTTTTATTTTAAAACCTTTTTCATAGCCAGAAGGAAGAATTTTTTAATAAAACCGAAGCGTTGGCAATGAGAGTTTGATTTTTGAACCTAGAAAATTTGACCGAATCCTGATTAGATATCACACCTATATATATATATGATCAAACCACAATAAGCAATGGGAAAACAAGACTAAGATCTTTCAACCGTAACAAGCGGTCTTCGTCAGAGTCAAAAACTCTGTTATATATATATATATATATATATTATATATGAAAGTGGAAGGAAAAGAGCAGCAAAGAATCTTAGTGTGACTCAAGTTGAGAATTTTCTCTTCAAAGGACGAGAGATGCTAACATTCCAAAAGTAAGTATTGCGTATATATTTATGTTCTTTTTTCATGTTATCTTGTTTTCTTTATACAACCTGATTTTATTAAACTGATTAAATGCATTTATGCAGAAAAGTAAAATTTGTGCAGTTTATGCAGTTCTAAGTTTTAGTTAGAACCGTCCTCAGGAGAGAAAGAGAGAGAGAGAGAGAGAGGAGAGAGAGAGAGAGAGAGAGAGACCAAGGTTAACAATGCTATCGGCTCATATCCATGCATGGTTAAAAGTAGGTAGCAGTAAAGCAGTAAATCAAAGTTTAGGAATAAAAATAAAAAAAAAACATTTCTAAATTTTATTTATTTCCTCATTGTTATCTACCTTATCATGCTAATCGAGTGCCGTGATTGCATTGTTGGCCTACAACCATTGCTGAACCAGAATGCCTGGCCTCCTTTCTCTCTTACCCTTGATGATGATTCAAACTAAAATTCCAGGTGGAAAATTGACTTTTTTATTCATTTTTTGAATCTCAGTTTTTTGTTGAACTTATGCTGTCCGTTTTGGATCGTCTTCTCATCGTTGAAATGTATGTAATATATAGTTTATATATCAATGGGTGATAAGTAAACATTAAATTTTATTTTTGACGTCATTATGATCAAATTACATGGTTTGTAATTTGATTATGATCAGTAGTACATGGTTTGTAATTTGATTATGATCAGTAGTACATGGTAACTTCTTGTTTTGATATGCTGAGTCATATCTATCCCTTACTTATTATTACTGTCCAATAAATAACCCAAATAGTATGAAGCACTATTATTCATTAATGTCAATGCAATTAATTTTTTAATGACCTAAGTAATTAATATACTTTATAATAATAATAAAATCGTCAGAGATCATGTTACTGGTAAAACTTTAATAACTTCAGTTATATGGCATACACGTATTTTTCAGAGTTACGTCCTCAGTTTGATTCTATAGACCTCTTATTCTAATTGCTTCTCAAGCACTCACCTATAATTAATCCCAGTTCACCCAGCTTAAAGACGTTCCTGAGATTCTTCACCGGCAACACTTGCTATGGCCTTTAGGGGCTCCAGAGGTGGTTATGCCACCTGAAAACTACCATTGTAAAATCAATCTTATTGTGTGCATATCACGAAGGGCCCAATGTTCGGCCTATGTGTGTTCCCTTGTAACTGCAACTTACAGTGTTACCTACTGCTACTACCAGTGCCTTCATCTGACCAGAGACAACATGTTTGCATGACTCAGTCTTACAGAAAATCTCTCTTCTTATCTTCAGCAGTTTGTCAGAAAGAACGTTTCACCAAATATAATCTGCCAACTAAGATTCAAGCTGAACTTTGACGATCCGTCTTGATAATGATTTTCTTATTGGTGCTCATATTTCTTCAATGGAATTATAATGCACATAACTTTCACAGTTTTTGAAGCAGAGAGAATGGTAGAATGCGAGGTGGGGGATATCTTTATCTGTTAGACAGTCGTAAGACTTTTCACAGTCCGAGTATCTGATTGGTCATTACAGTATATAAATATTAATAACATGTAGTGGAGTCTCCTTGTCTCTCCTTTCAACAGCCTTGAACATGATTCATACCCCTTTTTCACCTATCAAAAACCAAGTTACCGCTCACATTTTTCCACAAAGAAGATAGTAATTATGCTGATGATTTTCTCAGTACTGAAAATACTGAATATTCACTTCTTGACCATATGTTCCAAATAAGAAAAAATATTAATCATCTCAACCAATTACAAATTGTGTTCATATATACACTATTAACAGATCGTGATTGAACCTGTGATCCAGCAGATAGATTAGAACCAAGATACCAGGAAGTGAATATTTCATTTACCTGGATAAGACACTCCTTTTCACACAATTAGAAAGAAAGATTTGATTTCACAAATCCATGCTCACTTGTCAGTAAAATTCAATTGAAAGTCGTATTCTTATCGCATTTACGACAAACATATACCAGCAATGAATGTAGGATTAATGCTTATCTTGATTACTTTCTGAAGACATCGATGTAGGATTCAAAATTCAAAAACATTGTTCCATACTGAAAAAAACCGAACCTATCTAATTTAGATCAGTGATTAATGACAATCAATATTAAATGGAGAATAATTGGTAATATTGCAGACGCTCAGAGGAAAGGAATATGGAGGAAAATAAGAAAAGGTAGGATTTTTGGCAGATATTTTAGTGGTAGAATAAGCAATCCCCCTGAAGTACCTTCACCTTGTCGTGGTGTGGGAGGGGGGGGGGTTTAACACGCCTGGGTGGTTGTTCTCTCATGGCGTGAACTAAGAAAGGTACAACCGCGATGAGGGTTAGCCTGGGTTGGCGTCCGAGCTAGGAAGTCCGTTCGTTTGCGCGCTGGCTTTGGTGGCAGCCACTCAAGAGAAACACTGACATGCGCACACCAATTCAGATGAACGCGACTTTTAAGGAATGTACCTGGCAGGTAGTGATATATGAAGTTAACTAATTGTTAAGATTAAAAATAAAAAGGTACAATATATAACAATTAAACGAACTGAAAGTGTATAAAAGATTGTAGAGTGACATCTTACACTAATGAATAAAAAACTAAAACTGAAATAAAGAGTAAGTAATAATAATAGACAATATAAATGTTAAAAATAATTATTCAAACGGAAAGAGAAAAGATTAGGTAAAACTACAATAGGGAAGTTACAATAAAAAATAGTTAAACATTATTGAGTTGATTACTATACCAAAATTAAAAAGTGTGGTAAAACGCTGTTTTTAAATAATAGTTGTGAAACAAGTGAGTAGAAAAATAATGCTGAATCTAGAGATAGCGCATGTCAATCGTAATTGAAAACAATGAAATACCATCCAAAGGCCAATCATAAAGAACCGAGCAGAAAAACATCCAGTACAGCTCATTATTCTATGTTTAGTTCTGTATTTAAAGACCGCCATCAAACATGTTGAAGTGAGAATAAAACTGAAATAGAACTATCTTTGCTATGTCAGCTTGAAGACATACCTCCCACTTCAGTTTCGCTTTTCATCTTCTCTTGATAACAAACCTGTTGTTTGAAATAGTGAATCTTCTTCTCTATTCTTCTTTTATATAGAGAAGAAGATGTTCTGTTCTATCTGAGTTCTCTATAATTATTAGTTTTATATATATATATATATATATATATATATATATATATATACGTCTCACATTAACCTATAGATACAGAGTAAAGATACGAACACACTTACAGTCTAAAGTTTGGTTGAACCGTCATCAGTATAGTAAAGATAGGGACCCAAGCGCACTTTCAAGGTGACGGTTGGAGACCAACAGTCTCTACTCCCCTGATGTTGGTTTAACCGTCAATATATATATACATATATAACAAAATTTCACAATAGTCAGTTGTGATTTGACTCTGACGAAAACCTCTTGTTACGCTTAAATGAGCTTTTGTCATTTTTTCTCATTTCTTATTGTGGTTTCCAAGTTGATGTGGTTGGAAGAAAATGCGAGAAGTAATCCAAACATTAAAATTTACTATTCAATATTTCAACCCTGTTTACAGTTATAAACAAAAGAAGTAGTACGTTGTAGATACGACTAACGTCACTGTCATATCTTTAAGACGTCACTTTCTCAATATGACAAACAAGTACAATAACTGAAAATTCCATTTTATTATTTTAATGTTGATTTTTTTATTATTATTTTCAAAATTCTATTGCATTGCTACTAGATAGTTATTACTGCATAAAATAATACCAAATTACTCTATATTATATATATTTCGTCTAATAAGTTATACAATATTCTATATATCTAAGTTTTTTATGCATATTAAAAAGTTATTTTAATAAATATTAATGAGAAATCAATTAGTATATTATATTTGTATATACTACTAAAAATTTGTGCACATGCGTCACCTATCATGAAATGCAAATCAGTCATAAGTTAGTCAAGATTAAAGATAAAATATGTCTGCAATCTATTATCTCGCAAAATTGGTCTCGTTCCAAGTGCAGTATATTACTTTATCTATTAAGTATGTACAATAAATTTCCATTGTGTGGTTGCAGCACCAAGCATTCTAGACAAAGAACTGCCACAATAAATCAAACTTATCTCCTAACACATCAAGCATTTTAATTATTACTTCCTTTTATCTTAACAAGAAATTAATTTATCAGATGTGTACTTCTTTGAATATTGAAAGCTTATATGAAATTAGTAATAAATGTCATAGTAAAAAAGATTCCTTTGGATCATGTTTTCTTTTTTTTTCATTTTGTCTTTATATTCTATAATATATTTAGTAGTAAAATGTTGAACTATCACTGTATATGTCTGTTTTCACGTATTATCAACAGATAAAATATTCTTTCTAGTTATTTGTGTTTCTTTTTAGTTTTTCTAACTATTCAAAAAATTTGCAGCAATGATTGTAAACTGACTTTTCAAATATGTCAATATAATATTGACTCTTCGGTCATGTCTGTAGTTCTTATGTAGGGACAAAATCTGTACCCTACACTATCGAAAAAATGAACAAAACAGTTTAGAATCTTAAGCAGCCCTAATAAGGATTTATTTTGGAATAGCCACACGAGATCAAAATTACATCATATGTGAGAGCTGTCGATCTAATTTGTAAGCATTGATTATAGGTAATTTGGTGTATAACGACAAGAAATCAAGGTTGATGCCATTTGCTGAACCTTAACTTGAGAAAAATCTTAAAAATTATATTGATTTTTTCAGATGAATAATGGTGTTTCCAAATCTCCATGGAAAAATATGCCATCAAGTATATCAGCCGTGTCATTTATCAGACAAATTATCAGACAAAATGACAATGAACACCAAATGAGAGCTAAATCAAAGTTTCACAAATAGGAATAAATTTTCAAACTTTTATCAGACTAAAGTATTAATAATTCATCTATTTGTTGCTAGGTACAATAACCTTCATAGAATGGTTTACAGGAGCTGTCAAACTGTTCACAAGTGATCACCTGATTTGGAAGCTTCCTGATTTTCAAAAATAAGTTTTCGTCTGGGTGCCAACAAGTCAAAAATTAATAATAATAAAACCAGTAAAAGTGAGTTAATTCTTATGTATGTATCTTGACAAGTAGAATAAAAATGACTAAGGCACTAGACAGGTTGAAAAAGTTTGAGAGCTGAACAAACCTTTTGGGACCTGGAGCACTTTTGCAGAACACCCCACTTTCTCCAAAATGCCATTGCAGAATTGATCAAAAGAACACTGATACAAGGTGTCAATAACAACTGGGTTTCATTTTTTCTAAAAAGCTTTTTCTAACTGAAATTTGTAAACAAAATAATAAATCTTCAAAGAAGAGATTTAAACATTTAGGTATAATATTTAAACAGACATTGTCTCCTTAACTACCACTTATGCAAGCTGCAAATACCATTAAACAAAGAATGCATAGCAAATGTATCGAAAATATGTATTCTGACACCCTCAAGACAACGTTTGTACCTGCACAACCTACTCACAAAATGTCTGTAACATCATACGTCTACAATGTACACAACATCCTTCCCTTATTTTGTTCATATATATCTTGTACATAAAAACCAATACTTATTACAATACATGTAATTCATATTAATGAACTCTAATCATAACAAATGATAATTAAATTATTACATCCAACAATTACTGTGAAACGATTTTTAACTTTTATAAAATCTGTTTTGCTTCTTTAAATATTCCTTTAGCAGACTTTAACTATATATACTCTTTTTCCAATCATATTATTTCAGCACTGATAATATGGGCTAGACATATACAATCTTGAGGGGCTAATTCTTAAATTTCGTAAGAATTTAAGTTTCTTAACTTAATTTAACTTGTTTAAGTGCAACGGACGCTAAAGATACATGGTCACCTAGTATTACTTCAGAAATTCTACCTTGACTAAACAATGTTTTGAAGCTAGTAATTAATGTAGGGGATGACTTTAAATACACCCGCAACATTTCCAGCATCTTGACTAATAATCATACATGATTAAATAACCATCCGATCAAAGTGTTATATTCGCCTTAAGTTGTAAAAAGCAATAAGGTAGGGTATCGTAACTGAGAAACAGAGCTTTTATCTAACTACAAGAAAATTTATCGCAAACAGCACATTTTGAAATGAAATGTATGATATTCGTCCTTATTCCTGGTGAATACAATAATTTTTGTGACGTCAGTTTAGTTTTCCTCATAAGTAAATGAGTTGCATGTAAAAAATGAATATTAGTTTTCGTTCTTTTCATCAATCAGACTGGTTCTTGGTTTAAACTATTAGTTTATGATCCCGGTCTATCTTTACCATCCGTTCTGAATAAACCACTAAATTATTCCTAACTCCAGTGTTAGTTTCGTTTTTCATTGAATCATTTCAGTTTGTCATCAGTGAATATAACTTCAGCAGCAATGTATAAACATCATAGATCTCTTTATCATGCTCACCTGACATACAGTTTCTCAATAATAGATCCGCAATGTACATAAATTTTCTCAGTTTATAGATTACTTTTGATATTATTGTTAAATAGTTTTAACTTCATTTACGTTAGTTTATTATTAGCCATTTTTGCTATACCTCAGCAATATGCGGCTTATGATAAGCACCACGAAAACATTTCTACAACCAAATATGTAATTATGGTATTTTGTACCTGAAAAACAAATACGTAATAGCTCCTTTTCTACTTGAGCATATTGGTTTCAGACACACTTAGATACCATGATGAGTAGTCACAACGGTTGATATCCTATCACTGCAGAGGCAGCAGCCTATCGCATTGCAATTCAATATTGATTAGAATGGTGGCTTTAGCGATTGTTTTAAAATACCAAAATCATGATCATGCTTTTTCAATTTTTAAATTTAATGTATAAATACATAGTAAATTTTTTTTTATACTACTATATGTATTATTTATTGGGAAATGAAAAAAATTAATGATTTTTTTTTTAAATATTTTGTCATTTTACTGTGTTATGAATACCTAAGATGTTGGGGACATTGTGAAAGCTGCACGAAAGTTCTGTTGGAAATGTCAGAAGAGAGCTTCAAAGAATGAAGTAATGTTTATCCATTAAATTTTTCTAATTTTTATAAAAGATCTAAACATGGCTGAGTCACTGACGAACTTAGTAAAATAGAAACTTGTAGTTTTAATGGAAGGAAATAGTTAAGTTGGTAAGTGTTGTTTTAGTTCTGCTTGATGATGGAGTTCAACAAACTAGAACCTTGTTTCGTTTTTGAGGTAATTTGGCAGAAAATTTTGAAATTTAGTTTAAAAAAAATATTAATTAATTTTAAACTCTAATTAAAACAAATTTCAAATTAGATTTTTTTTAATTTAATTACGTCTGGCTAAATTAATTTTCCCTGTACAAACCTTTTCACTTTAATATCTATCATATTCATCACAAAATATAACCAAACCCTTCAAATTTACTTTTATGACTTTCAATATAATTTAATTCCTCGTCAGTAACAAAAAAATTATTTTCAGTCAACTTAAAGTATTGAAGCCCAAAATAGGAGCGAACTTTCGTACTATCAAGGAAAATAGATTCTGCACAGATTATTTATCGTTTTTAGAACGTAGACTAATAACTTTAACAATAAACGTTATCTCAAGTCCACCATATAATATGATTCTAACATTAACTTTAGTTAAGTTAATCTTTAGTTTAAAAAGTTTATTTTTTTAGTTAACGAAGTTCCCGCACAAAGCAACATGGTAACTTTACAGTATTGATATCTGCACCTTCTTGGAAGGTTGGGTTTCAGCAATAAGAACATGGTATACCACTTGTTTTCAGATTGGTAACAAGCAAAGCGTTAGAAAGAATGAAGCAGAGTGACAGTTCTAACAATAAAATTTTCATCAATGCAACATCTGATGTTGTAGGACGTTTGCTTTCTTATTATTAACCTCCTTATAATTATTGTCCATCACATTGTAAACATTAGAATTCTGACCTGTGTCCATGTTACTATGCTTTTAACTTTATTTTAAGTAACGTATAGTCATCATGAAAAAACTCGATCGCGAGATTTTGACGGATTTACATGATTTGAGGTCTCAAAATTCCCTTTTTGACGGTTTTTCAATGAAGTCTGTGTAGGTGTTTGTACTCAAGTTTGTTACCACGCAACAGTCCACAATTTTTCGATGGAACAAATTCATATTTTACACAAATATGGGCCTTATAACGTTGAAAAACTGCATAGTTTTTGGGCAATATTAGATGATCAAAAAGTCATTTTTTTTGCCAACATGTGTTTTTAGATATTTTTTTCTCCTAAATTGCAAACCTTAGAGTTTTTGAAATTATGGAATTACCATGAAAAAGGCAAATAAAATAATTGAAAAAAATTCTCAATTTTTTAAAAGAACTGAATTTTTTTTCAATGAAATGTAAAAAAATTTACTTATGATTGAATCTGAAAACTTGAGAGATGGCTACAAGTCATATCCCTTGATGGATGATATAATAATTATACCTAAATATAGAGTATTATTCGGGGATGAGCTAAGGGATTTGTTTTTAATTTTACAATACCCAAAAGGGCCGTTATAGAACATTTTATCGTTTTAGAAAATGTGTTTTTAACGCTAAGTGGCTAAACAGAGAACAATGAAATGTTTCCAAAAAAATTAAACTTAAAATTAGCAATTTATAAAAAAATTCTTAAAATTTTAATTACGACAAAGGCCATAATAGTTATAAAAACTACAAAATCATCAGGAAATAATGGATCGCTTGATGTACCTGTTGGATTTGTTTACATGTTATTATATTAACATACAAAACAACAAATTGGTAATATTCGTTGGTCTTTGGTCGTTCGATAGGAAATTTAAGTAAAATAAATTTAATATATAAAGGTTTATTAAACAAATTTGAAATGTTTAACCAAGTTAATAAGCTATGTTAGAAGGATAAAATTGTTAATTCTATTAACCCAACAGAATAAATGTTAAGAGTAAAAAGTTAACCCCAATCAAACACTTATATTCTTATAACAACATTTTACAATAAACACGTGAATTAAAAGTCAAGGTTCAAATCACAGTTAGAGATTAGAAAAAAGACTAGGATATTTCAACCGTAACAGCAGCTTCGTCAGTGGGTTCAGATTTGACTCTGACACGGACCTCTTGTTACAGCTGAAAGATCTTAGTGTTTTTTCTGTGATTTATTACTGTAGTTTGGACATTCATATTTTCTTATGCATTCCATAATATGATAGATGGTTGTTGAACAAAGTGTTCAATTAATCAATCTAATCAAAGTGCATGTTGCAGCTTTGAACAAAACTTATTGTTAAATATACTTATTGGTGATTTAATGAACCCCTTTGTCTTTGGATAATATTTAAGTACAAGGAATGTACTTTTCCGTTCTTTATTACAAAATGGATGCTAATTTTATGTTACTTCTTTAGTGAATTTGACATTTTTTTTGGGAAAATAGAAACATTTTGAATTTTAAAGGAATCACTTTGGCTTGGTTATTGAATACAGGGGAAGCGCATGATAAAGGCCTTCGAATCAATAAAAGTCACTAAGATGTATAGATTAATCCATAAACTACAGTATGTATATAATTAATAATTCGTATAAGTACTGGATTTAGTAAAGTTGAGTACAGAAAATGATATTCTCATGAAGGAGTGCTACAACTCCTTTTCTAGTGATTAGTTGAGAATAACCTACTGAATACCTTATATAACAATGACTATAACGTGCAAGGATATGTAGAAGATTTTTTATTAAAAAAGATTAATGATTAATGGTTCTTAGTTCCACAGATGATACAGCCTGCTCTCCAAATTGTTAAAAATGGATAAAGAAGAAATGTCTGGGTATAAATCCACCTGAAACGATCCTTAAACCTGCGTTAATAAGAAACAATATTAACCCAAAAACTATCAATGTTACAGATGTATTTTTGGAGGTTCTTTAGAAAATTCATGTTCCCCACTAGCTAAGAGAACAATAAGAATGTTCAGCTGTAAGAGATTAATTCTCTTAAGATGGAGCTTAATGTTCAGTTTAGGCTTAAAAAAGTATTATTACCTCTGTATTAAAACCAATGATATCAGTTATATGGTATACAAAAACAAGCTTGTATAGTGATAACTGAATCAGACACTATGGGTGCTACCTCCTATGTTAAAGACTAATAAATATCTCCCACTTAGATATTTGTATCAAAAATGATTCTCTTTATTTTACAAAGTGAAGAAGACCTCTGTGGGAGATGAAACATCAAAAAAATGATAGAGTAAAATATTAATAGGTTGAAATATATGTTCGTTGGACACAATGCCCTTCAGACAAATAAATCAAGAAGAAAGCAGTTAAAGTATGTAATGGGTTAGTTCCACTGAGGTTAGTAATATTAGAATTAGTAGTAATACTGTCCGTCATACCTCGTAAATTCTCAGAAAAGCTCGTCCGGATCCCATCTTCAAGAGCAACTAACTGACTGTGTATTTCATTTTCCTATAACCTACCTACACAACATCATATACATTGTGGAATCAGTATTGACTGTGTGGTTAATTTTTTTTTATTTTTTTTTTTAATTGTTATGTTTTTTTCTTTTTATTTCTTGTTTCATTATCCATTTCGAGTTCTTTATGCCGTCTTTTATATGTTATTAGAGCTTTTGTTAAAATGTCTGTTTGGTGGTTTGTTTGTTCATTGATTATATTGTTGGTCATTTTGTGTTTGTATACTTCTATTTCTTCCCGTATGTTCATTCGTTGTCCTTTTTGTGCCGTATGTAGTAGTCCATTGTGTTTTCCATATTGTCTGGGTTATGTACAAATTTGTTTAGGTGATGTGCATAGTTTGATTTGCTTGTGTTATTGGTGTAGTCTTTAATGTGTTCTTTGAATCTGTCTTTTAGTGTTCTTCCCGTTTACCCAATGTAATTTTTACCACAACCTTTGCATTGAGTTTTGTATATTCCGTTTTTTTCAAATTTTTTATCTATGTTCTCTATTGTGTTGTTTGTGATTTGATTTATATTATTATTCGTTTTATAACCTCTTTTTAATGAATATTTTCTCAGAAGAGTCACAACTTTTTCGCTAGGTTTACCTATGTAAGTTAAGGACGAGTATCTCTTCGTTATTTTCGGGGTTGGACTGTTATTATTGTATTTATTTCTTCTTTCGTTTACTAGTCTTTGAATAATTTTTTCCTTATACCCGTTATGTTTTGCTATTGTTTTTATTGTATTTAATTCCTTATTATAGTTGGATTCATGGGTACGTTTAGTAATCTATCGATTATATATCTATACGCGGATGTTTTTTGCTGTGGTTAAAGGATGTCAAAAATCAGCTTGGTTCAATTTAGTTTAAAAAGCTCATTCCAATTGTACTTACATTTGTAAATAATATTTTATAAACTTTTTTAGTCAACCACTGTGAATGGAAGCTGTATTTAACATCATACGAAGGATGCAGACTCTCTGTCTAGAAGAGGTAAGTAAAAACCTTTGATCACGGTATGGCGTATTTATCTATTCTGAACTAATCCCCTTGGAGTAGATAAAGATGTATGCCAAATCATCCTAAAGCTATAGAAGTGAAAATCATTAAAGAAATTAAAATCTGAAGTTGAATATAGTTACAACAATGGGATGTAAAATATGACGGGTATGGCTGCGGAGCTTACGAAGATTGATAATTTTAATAACATGTTAAATTTTTCAATGATTTCACGTTTGTTATAACTAATATCATGTTTATAGCTACATATAAACATGCGATACATATTAATTAAAATAAAAATAACACAAAAATCAGTTTGTTGATAACGAGTTTAACATTGTTTTTACTTATAGTAAAGTTGAGTGCAGGCCACTACATATATTCCTAGCAAAATGCTTAGCTCCATTGCAATTAAAACAGGTTTCAGCTAACGCTGGTTAACTCCAGGAGTATGGAGTATGCCACACTGATTGCTATTATTACCTCGCTTTTTGCCTTTTTTAGCATTAATTTGTTTCACAGGACACACATTCCTCCACCATCCTGCTTCTGACAGCATCGGTCAGCCTGGCATTTCCCTGGACTTGCAAAAGGAGACAATGGACCTTTGCTAGAGGGAAGCCTTTTCTTAACAATCATTCGTGGCGTACTTTTGAATGGAGACCTACTATTATTTGAGTTTGTAATAAATTTTGATTACATATTTTATATCAGTATAAAAAACTCAAATTGGTCTTCAACGATAATCTGTTTCCTGCAAAAAAAAACTTAAATATCGCCACAGCTACATTTTCTTGGACTACAATGCTGTTTTTCACGCTAACGTCTAAGTTTTTTCAGTCTGACTACTGCAGAGATGTAGAGCAGAGTAATCGTTTTTATGTTTGCTTGCTTCACTGTTAAGGATGCTGTTGCATCACAAATGATGAGACAGGCTCAAAAATAAATACGTCCATCGTTATCAGACGATGCAGAGTGCCTCTACCTGTTTGCATGTTTTTTTTTCGTTTTTTTACCATATTCTAGAAAATATTTTTCCCTAAATGTATTATTAATTAAATTCCAACTAATTTATTTCTCACATAGTATTTGTCAGTTTGCCAAAATTAAACTTTGCATAGCTTTGCAAAAGCTTATTTTGAATGGATATCCCTTCTGCTTTAATTAGACCTTACATCAACAATTATGGAGATTTAACTTTAATTATATATCTTGGAAGTGACTTAACCAAGGTGAATATCGGATTCCATCCCTCTTACCAGAATTCACTAACTGTGAAGAGTTCATTTAAGACAGATATTCTAAATGAAGCTGAGAACTAGCTGTAATCTAAAACCTTGCACTAAAAAGAAAATATCAAATAATAATAGTCTGTGGAATAATGGAAACAACAATACATGTTTGCATATGATGGAGCTATGATAAAGATTGTAATAACTTTCCGTTTGTCATTCAATTTAAAGTTGATTACTATTTACAATAAGAATAAGTTTAGTAATTAAAAATAATAACCGTTTTATTAAACCTTAATTAAACAGTAGATATGAATGTTGCCTTTCTGTTTGTGATAACTTATGTCACTGCAGTAAGGAAGAAAGGTGGGTTTGCGTAACAGTTAACCTGCAAATCCACTCAATGCACTTCACTGCAATCCCCACTGCAGTCACGTTATGTAGGTCGTCGCCCATGGAGTAAAGAGTGTTTGTAATTCTTAATACAGGCAATAGTTACCCAATGGCCTCATTAGGGGGTATAAAAGAAGAGAGGTGTGGGACGAACTCCACAGTCGACTACAAGCACTAGCTCCAGGAACATCTCTTCTCTCCTTTTTATCGTGTATTAGCTTAATGAGTATACAAAGTACATAACGTGAGGTATATATTGTACTATGTTGAACTATTTCAGGTTGCAGATTTCTTCTTTTTTTTTTTATGAAAAATTCAGGGAATTTAGAAAAGAATTTTTGAGGAAACGGCAAGAAAATAATTAATTTGGAAAATGCATAATTATTTTGGACCTGGAGAATGCAATTATAAACCCATTGATGCAGAAGATGGTATTGCTAGAAAACATGATTTGTGGTATGAAGATGAAACAAGTGTACATGGTACGAGGAAGGCATATAGAAAAGCTATTACAGAATTGAGTTTAGATTTCATAAAAACTGTAAATTGAGACTCTTCCATTAGTGCAGTTGGTTCAGGTCTTAAGTATGCAACAAAAATAGTTCTGTTTTTTCCTTGTAAAGCTCCTTCCGATGTAAACGAAGGAAACGTTTGCTGGGCATTAAACAAGAACAAAGACAGACCTGTACAAGGTCCGCAAGAGGAAACTTCGATATCAGTAAAAGTGTCTGAATCACGAATAGATGAGAGGAGTGCTGTTACGGATTTACTTCAAGAAAAAATTAGTGACTACGCAGATATATCTCTGAATATTATGGACAATGAGAATATTTTAAGAGGTAGACGAGATATTAGAAAGCAGGCCATAATGTTAACAGTGGTTCTAGTGCTACTGGTAACAGTTCTAATGTTCATTGTATTCCAGCTCAACGAGCAGGCAAGTCTAATATTAACTTGATCATATGCATTTTGTTAATACGTGGGGTAGTGCCTATAGAATTTCAACTGTTAAAAACAAGTTTATGCTTACAAATCTTGCATCTATTCCATTAAGTGCACTTAGCTTTTGGATGACAAAAGTAAAAATAATTAGAATGATGGAGGCAGTGTTTTGTTTGTGTGATGTTGCCATGTATTGAAGAGCCACTGCATGACAAGTTCTTCTCTACTTGATCTTCCATATGTAAAATAGTATTTGTTTGTTGTAAATTGGGCCTCCATTTTCTTGTAAAACTGGATGTGTAGGAGTTTTAAGAGAAAAAGTCAACTCGACAGAAGTCGTCTAGTGTTGTACCGCTTGGCATGGTCTAATTTTATTGCTATCGTGTACGGAAGGATTCGCATCTATAGATGTGCGTACCAATAAGTGCCAGTAAACGATACTGGCAGCCAGATGCGTCCTTCTATTGTTGTATAGTGTAATTTTTGTATAAAGTTTTCCAGGGAATGACAAGGTCCTGTTCGGAACAGTGGTCTTTTGTAATGTTGTACAATGTGTCTCTTCCAAACTGTTTTTAAATTTCATTAAATACACATCAGCATTAAGAACCACCGCATGGCAAGTTCTCTCCTACGTGATCTTCCATATATAAAATAGTATTGGTCTGTTGCAAATTGGGCCTCCATTTTCTTGTAAAACTGGATGTTAGTTGAGTAGAGGCAGTCGTGGATTACATATATATGTGGTGTAATGTTCATGTGTTGGAAGACGACGAAGAAGCCGTCTGATCTATTGTTGTTATAGAGTTAGCTAAGGATTGCCTGACCCATGTCTCTATGGATTCTATGCCTTCTGTTGACCCATATCTCCTGAGTGAGATATCGTCTGACATGGAATCGATGTCTGACAAAAAGTTTTCGGAATCTGTAGAAATCCAGATGTGCTGCAGAAAGTGTGCAAAAGTTTTTCAGGACTACTTCCCATATGTTGAGAAAAGTAAACAATTTGTGAAAAATATCATCTGTGATGATATTTCTGGAAAAAATATCTTCTAAATTGAGCTTTCTTGTGTCAGCATTCAAGCATTTTTCACCATAGATTAAAGTTTCGAACTACGGAGACCGACCGCTAACCGTTACTTTGGAAGTGCGTTTGGTGTCCAATTCCTTCTCTCTTGATAATTAATATTCAAAAAATTACAGACCGTAATTGTGTGTTTCTATTTATTGTTTATCTGTAGTTTACTATTTATCCCTTATTGTCCTTTTTGGATCGTTTTAAATAAAAATCTTTATAAATAAAATAATGATTTTGTCTGTACATTGCTTAGAACTGACTCATTTCAAGTTTTCTTTACGTTTCATACATTGGAGAAACCGAATCCACCCTTAGAAAAATTTCTGTCGGTTTGTCGGTTTGTCGGTTTGTCGGTTTGTTGGTTTGTCTGTTTGTCCGCAAAACTTTGTCACAGGTAAACTCAGCTACCATGAGACATTTAAAGCTGAAACTTTTACAGTAGATTTGTGTAGGTCTAACTTAAAATATAGGCTCTAAATTGATTGGAAATTCAACGTAGAAGTGAAGTTATGGACGTTTAACGCAAAAATGTTTGTCACAAGTAAACTCAGCCACCATAAGACATAGCGAGCTGAAACATTGACACTGGATTTGTGTGTGCCTAACTTAAAATATGGGCTCTAAATAGATTATTAATTCAGTACAGAAGCGAAGTTATGGGGCTTTTAGCTGTATTTTCCTAACTTCACAGACAAGTTTGTTTTGAAAATACACAGGTGTGGCAAGTAGGTATTGTTAGTTGATTTTAATTTCAACTAGCAAACGTACCCGTCTTTGACGGAATCAAAAATTCTATTATACTTGGTATTCCAAAATATCAATTATAGTATTATACTAATACTACAATTAGAAGTTATAGAATAGTAGAAAATAGTATTATTAGTACAGTGCTAAACAAATGCCTCTGTATACAAAGATTAGATTTTAAGTTAGACATACACAAATCTACAATCAATGTTTCAGCTTTATATGTCTTATGGTAGCAATATTTTGTGGACAAACCGACAGACAGAAATTATTCTAAGGGTACATGTGGCTACTCTGAAGTATGAAACGTAAAGAAAACTTGAAATTAGTTAGTTCTAATTAACGTGCTCCCAGTCAAAAGCTAGTACGCAACCCACTGGGCTACTCTGGTTCCATACCTTACTTTATTACCAGTGTTTATATTACGCAAATATTAAATTTAAAAAAATATTTTTGTTGTATTCATTTATAATACATTTGCACTACTGTCATCGGCGAGCAAGCAAGCTATTGGCAACCCTGGCTAGATCACTTTACTTTATTACCATCTTTTATATTATCCACATTTTAAATTCAAAAAAATATTTGTTTGTTACATTTATTTATAATACATTTGCACTACTGTCATCGGCGATCACGCAAGCCACTGGGCTACTCTGGTCCCACACCTTACATTACTACCAGTGTATTTATTAAGCAAATATTAAATTAAAAAAAAGAGTATAGTTATATATAATACATAGCAAACGTACCCGTCTTTGACGGAATCAGAAGTTCCGTCATTTTTGGTATTCCAAAATGTCATTAGAAATTATAGAACAGTAGAAAATACCATTATTACTACAGTGTTAAACAAATGCCTCTAAATACACTACATTAGCTGTCTGTCCTTCAGGTTCATGGTAGAAGAAAGAGTTGAAACCTCTGACCATTGAGCAAGTAAACTACATTTGACCATGTGAGAAAAACTTGGTTTCGCTACCTTGTATTCCTCCGTTAGATGAAGTCTCCCTTTGCGACTTAGTTAACGTCATTGCGAAATAGACTCTGACCGGACTTTGCAATAATTTCAACGTAAACAGACAGTGGCTCGGAATCAATGGTATGTGTGGTATACACACAGACTCCCCAATACCTCATCCAGTCATTATGTCCGCCTCTATGGCATTATTATCTGTGTAGAGCACGAACTCAGAGTCGTGTCGCGTTGCACAGTTTTGGGGCACTCATGTTTCGTAACATGAAATTTGTTACTGCTACTAAATTGCAGCATGATTGGTTCTCCTACTTTAAGTTTTTACTCATGAGCAGGCAGTCCAGGAGAAATAAATTCACAGTCAAGAAATTCAATTAGATAATGAACTGCTTCTTCATCACTAATCCAATCTCCTTACTGACTTGTAAGGTCTTTCCTCGGTATGATTTAGCGTAAGAACTTGTTTGTTGATTTTTCCTGCCTGTTCGTATTAAGAGTTGAGAATTGCTCGTTTACAAAACTATTCATTCGTAATAGATAGTACATTCTCAACTCTGGGAAATACTTTTTCAAAGATGTGAAATACGCAATATATTCATATGCTCCAATGAAATTAAAATCAACTAACAATACCTACTTGCTTCACCTGTGAATTTTCAAAACAAACTTGTCTGTGAAGTTAGGAAAATACGCTTAAAGCCCTATAACTTCGTTTCTGTACTTAATTATGAATCTATTTAGAGCCCATATTTTAAGTTACACATATACAAATCCAGTGTCAAAGTTTCAGCTCGCCATATCTTATGGTGGCTGAGTTTACTTGTAACAAACGTTTTTGCTTTAAACGTCCATAACTTCACTTCTACGTTGAATTTCCAAATAATTCAGAGCCTATATTTTAAGTTAGACCTACACAAATATACTGTAAAAGTTTCAGCTTTATATGTCTTATGGTAGCTGAGTTTACTTGTGACAAAGTTTTGCGGACAAACAGACAAACCGACAGAAATTTTTCTAATGGTGGATTTGGTATCTCCAATGTATGAAACGTAAAGAAAACTTGAAATGACTCAGTTCTAAGCAATGTACAGACAAAATCATTATTTTATTTATATAGATTGAGCACATGAATATATTGCGTATTTGACATCATTGAAATGGTGTTTCAGAGTTAAGGATGTACTATCTATTGAGAATAAATGTTTTGTAAACGAGCAATTCTCAGCCCTTAATATGAACAGGCATGAGAAATCAACAAACAAGTTCTTACGCTATATGAAGCCGAGGAAAGAACTTACAAGTCAGTAAAGAGATTGGATTAGTGATGAAGAAGCAGTGCATTATCTAATTGAATTTCTTGACTCTGAATTTATTTCTCCTGGACTGCCTGCTCATGAGTAAAAACTTAAAGTAGGAGCACCAATGATGCTGCAATTTATAGCAGTAACAAATTTCATGTTACGAAACATGAGTGACCCAAAAACTGTGCAACGGGACACGACTCTGAGTTCGTGCTCTACACAGATATGCCACAGAGGCGGACATAATGACTGGATGTGGTATTGGGGAGTCTGTGTGTATACCATGCATACCATTGATTCCGAGCCACTGTCTGTTTCCATTCAAATGATTGCAAGGTCCCCTCAGAGTCTATTTCGCAAAGACGTTAACTAAGTCGCAAAGGGAGACTTTATCTAACGCAGGAATTCAAGTTAGCGAAACCAAGTTTTTCTCACATGGTCAACTGTAGTTTACTTGCTCAATAGTCAGAGGTTTCAACTGATTGTTCTTCCATGAATCTGAAGGACAGACAGCTAATGTAGTGTATACAGAGGCATTTGTTTAACACTGAACTAATAATGGTGTTTTCTACTATTCTAATTTTCTAATTATAGTATTAGTATAATACTATAATTGATATTTTGGAATACCAAGTATAATAGAATTTTTGATTCCGTCAAAGACGGGTACATTTGCTAGTCAAACTATAAAGCAAAGTATGATTAATGTATAATAAAACAATTAAAAGAGCTTCGGAAACTTTTCATGTTAGGGCTGTCTGACTAGATTATTAGAACTATGGAGCAACAAGTAGCAGAAGTCAATTACGTGTTGTAAACTGAAACATCTAGACCAGTGTTTCTTAAACTTTTTTATTTGAGAGCGCACCTATAAAATAGCCAAAGATTTGGAGTGCATCACTGATTTTAATATAGAAAATTTAGTCCCGAAATTTGTAAATAAGTTTTGTAATAAATTATATTTTGGTTCAACAGTCATAACGTTTTCCCGATACCTGACAGTGAACATGATCTTAGGAGCTCTGAAAGACCATATGAAACAAAAACACAAGGTTTCTTGCGGCAGAGTCCCTTCCTGTGGAACTATTCACTTCCTGATGACGACGAGCATCGAAATATAGAAGTGAGTTATTCTTTCGTCAATCTCTGTGCTACCTTAGTTTTAATCCATTTATATATATATATATATATACAGTTTACATCGGCCAGTGGACGCATTTACGTCTCCGTTCCTTCATTCTTTCTCCTTTTATTTTATTTTCTTTCTTTCTACTCTCCTGAAGACGGCAAGACGCCGAAATAATCGAGATTCGTGAGTGTTCGTCCTTTTTCTTGTGTTCTCTAGCTGTAACTTTAATTATATATATATATGAAAACAAACCACAAGGAAAAAAAAGAAAACAGATAGAAAAAATGCTCTGAGGCCTTTCAATTTATGTCATCAGAGAGCAAACAAGGTAAGAACTGAGTTCTTACCTTGTTTGCTCTCTGATGACATAAATTGAAAGGCCTCAGAGCATTTTTTCTATCTGTTTTCTTTTTTTTCCTTGTGGTTTGTTTTCATTGATTGTATCACGTGTTTATTGTGATTCATCTGCATATATATATATATACAATTAGAGAAACGATTCTTCGAACTGAATAAACTAGAATTTAAAAAAAGAACACATAGAAAGGAAACCACTGAACTCACTACTATATTTCGATGTCCTCGTCTTCAGGAAAAGAAGTGAATCGCTCCAAAGGCTGATAACGACTCAGTCGTTATCAGCCTTTGGAGCGATTCACTTCTTTTCCTGAAGACGAGGACATCGAAATATAGTAGTGAGTTCAGTGGTTTCCTTTCTATGTGTTCTTTTTTTAAATTCTAGTTTATATATATATATACACTTCTTTCAATAATGAGAAAATGGTACGAAAATAGTTTAACGTGAGTAAACATATAAAATAGTTGTACCATTGAAATAGTATTCGCCCGCATATATAATCACTAAAATAATGCAGAAACTTACAGAGAGTTAATGATAATAACAAATTAGAGAAGTGAACTGTTTACTTAAATAAGTAGAACAATAATCCTACTGGTATGGTGAATAAATAAATCATCGACAACAGTTGATAATTTCCCAAAAAGAAACAAAAGTAATAACATTACGAAATTGAGCCTTGTTTAAATAAATCTAAGAATGTTTAAAATAAAAGAAAAATACTGATTTGTTATTTACTGAATATGTGGAAGAATTTGATTTGGTAGAGATAATTTGAAGGAGATATTTTTCTTGCGTGGATTGAGCAGGCTGTCTATGAGGGAATGCGGTCGCTTGCAGACTCTGCCCCGCTCTGAGACTCCTATATTCACGCAGCCTTGCCTTGCCATTCTATATATAGTCCAAGACGAGATCTGAACCCCTTCTATTTCTCATCCCTAACTAGCGGAGTCATTCCATTCGACAATTCCAATGTCAAGATTCAAATTCCCAAGTGTTATCTATTATTCTTTTTTGTTTTATGAAATTCATTTTGTTATCAATTAAGCAAGTTACATATTAATTCAAGTTTTATTAACATCCCTTATTTCCTTCATCAATGATACCTAAATTAAGTTAACTAAACCAAAACAAATGTATTCCCACTAGTAGTGATTTAAATGGCATTTTATAAACAGGATTGTAACCTGAGAATACTATAATTGTCTATGAACCTCAGGAAAAGAACTTTGCAGAAGAAGTGAATTGATTTGAGACTTGTATAGCATTGGCGAGGTTTATTTTAAACAGAAAAAGTTTATAAGTATTATAAACCATATTTAATGTTATATACTGGAATTGTGTATCATAAGTTTCCTTTCCTGGAATAGTCCAACATGTCCCTACCTTTTTTTGAAAGAAATTTTAATGTTTAATCTACGCTGATTACGTTGCTTTTTTTTTATTACTTTTGCAGACATACTAGAAGTATTCAAATTAGTTTCGTGTTAGGGGGCCAGGTTAACCCAATATCAACTTTGTACTATCAGCCTTTGTACTATCAGGTCCGGGGTTCAATACCCTTCTAGCCCTCGATCTATTCACGCGGGAGGTGAATGAGTCTCAGCGGATCCTCGTCGATCTCGTGATTGTATGATGTCAGGGACCCGTTGACATGATGAGTGCAGCTACAGAAATTAAGAAACATTAATACAATCCCAAATTTTTTGTGTCAACTTGTCAACATTTTTCAGGTCAGGGGAAAAAATAGACCAAGAATGTTCACTGGTGCAGAGGTGACAGAGTAAGAACTAAAAATAAAATAAAAAATTATAAATAAATAGATTGAATATTGAATAATAAATAAAAAAACAAGTATAAATATTTATAAAATATACAAAAACAAAATAAAGATTATGCGTTTTTCAAACACGTCCAAAAAAATAAAGGACAAGATTATTAACAGATATGCTGATGATCTCAGAAGTCATTTCAGGATTGCCTCCTCTAATGATTGCGAACTTCTTCACTTTCAATAATTAAACTTCGGAACTAATATTCTTCTAATAATTTAATACACCCAATGTTACTAAGTGTAAAATTCTAACCCGAGTAGACTCTGTGAAAGATGTATGATTGATTTGTGACTAAATATTAACTTTTTACAATCATGTTGTTGATTTAAAACACAAAGGCAAGAAAATGCTGGGTATAATTGTAAGAAATTTGTATGACTTCAAAGATCCCATTACTTTCTTTACTATGTAGGCAGTTTATTATTGAAGGGTTACTTGGAACCATTTCTGAAATATACCCATGTGCTGAAGGGTAATTTTTATAGTTTGTATTAGTTCAATAAAATATTTTAATTTAAATTAAAAAAAAGGAAGTATTAATAATTTAATAGTTATTATTAATAATTTATTTGTAATAATTTATTATTAATAATTTGTGAGTTGATTCTCATCCTCTCAAGGAACTACTTTTCTCCCCCAACTGCTATCAACAATATCGAAAAAATGAAAGTTAGTCAAGGAATTTAGTCAGCTTCTGTTAAACAGAAAGTATTCAATTTTCAGCCTCTCTGCATTGACTAACCTTTTCCTTGTAACGTCTAATTTATATTCTACTTTATGCTGGGTTGGTTGTAATCTCCATATTAATTTGTCCAGAGACATTCACAATACATTATCACTGCAAATTACATTTGGAGGAAACCAGCAAAAGGTTACTCACTGAAGCTTGATATATTTAAAGAATTATGATCACGAACATTAAAATGATAAATTGATGAACATTGAACTCGTATTATTTTATTTTGATCTAGTTGTTATCAGAGAAGAGATAATCTGAATAATATTGCTCTAGTTCCTTCCTAGCATTTGTAAAATAATCACTGCTTTCCAAAAATTTTTCTCTATCATACTACCGACCTTTTCTCAACGCCTTCAAGAAATAACGCTGTAAATCCTGTAAAGAACCTCCTCATTACTGCAACCTCATTTTCTAGAGAACTATAACATACAATCAGTTTGAGCACGTCGGTGATTGCCTAATCAGTGTAAGGTAATACTGTAATATTTACCATTCACCTGAACTTACCTCAGTAATATAATAGACTTATTTGAATATAATATAGTCTCGTTACGCAACATATATATCCAATATTAAGACACAGGTCAAATTCTGTCCTTGTTCCCTTGCATTTACTCCATAACAACATGTATGCATCATACAATATTTACGAGTTCAAAATCAAAGAATACATAGGAGAAGAAAGAGAGAGACCAACTACGTTGTAGGTGTAACAGAAAGTAACAATACAATATTTATAACATTCATACAATATTTACATCGTTACACCTATTTATACTGATATAGTTTATCGACTTCAGATTACAAGCTGATTTTTGGCCGAAATTTGTTTGATATTCTCAAAGCGAAGAATTTATTAAAAAAATTAGTTCTACCATAAACATATCTCTGAAAACAAACACCTCCATATCAACTAAGAGAAAAAAAAGTACCAAATAAAAGTATAATAATAAAAGTAATGATTTTAGAAATACATAATAAGTACTATAAAACAATAACACTGTCGACTCTTAGTTTTCTATGTCTGTGTTTGTTGCTTATTGTATTTTTGTTTCCGGTTATTTTATATTCTGTAGAGGTATTTGTTTTTAGAGATTTGTTTATAATAGTAATAATTTTTTAATAAATTCTTCGATATTTGTTTGAGAAAATCAAACAAATTTTGGCGAAACTTCAGCTTGTAATCTGAAGTTATTAATTTGACCCTAATCTTCAATAACCAATTTTGCATCTATTTATCTAATATATTTTGTAATTCTGAAATTAGGATTAAATATTTTTTGTTTCACACCATCTGCACCTTATTAATGTCATATATCACACTTTTCCGCAGATAATATATGCAATTAAATTAATATATTAATTGGTTAGTGAACTATATTGTTAGATCACTAACTTTTATCAGGTATAAAGCTTGCATTATTTCTCAAGTCTCATTGCGACCTGCATGCTTTAAGACTCGCATTTGTATTCTGCCTAGAAAATCTCTAAAACGATGGCAGACTTGATCGAACGATCTCTTCATCGAAGCATTCTAATCTGTGTGTAATATATCTATCATATCTCTACTATAATTGTTGGAAACATCTCCAAATTAAATATAACATTCCACTTTACTTTTCGAACATTTGTTTTCTTCTTCAGGTTACATATGCTTATCAGCAATGTGGGAAACGGAAAGGCAGCCTACTCGTGGAATCTTTCTACATATAACCCGTCTGAATATTCAGATGTAACAAGAAAAAGAATACTATGTGTTTGAACGCGTTGGTTTTCCCAAATACTACTTCTGTGTGGAAACTGATTTCTTTGTAGCAGGACGAATCTTAGTTATTATGTGAAATAAATACCATATCAGGGATCAATCCAACAGAAAAAGGGTTGGGAGCACGGTTCAAATGTCCTCAGATATTTGGTACTCATTAAATGCAAGTGGGAGAAAGTACTTTTGAAATTTATTATTATTGGATTATATAACAATAATTACAGCAGCATTAGTGCCAGTAACTCTGAACCTTGAGCTATTAACGGAAATCAACTATTGCAGTATCTTTGGCAGTATTACGATGTAGTTAATTGAAAAACAAATAGAGACCTACTCAGTGTGACTAAGAAAGGAGAGTCTTTATTACCCACTAAATATACAGTTACAATTTTAATTAAGTTTAATTAATGAAATTATCGCTTATTTAATGACACTATTAGCAAAGTATTTAAAGATATCTTTAAATAAAGTAACGTTCTTTGATACAAAAGCATTTCTTTCAAAGAGCGGTCAAAAGTAAATGATGTGAAGGATTCTTAGATAAAAGATTGACAAGACTGTGTGAGATAACGAGTTCCGGGTAGAGTCTAGTTTTAGAAATATGTCATCATCTAACTTCTCCCGGAGATATAACCCACTTTATAGTAATAATTCTCTTAATGGTTGGCATTCTTGTTTTGAAAATGTAAGATTTTTTTTTAATTTTCTTCTTCTTTATCTTTTTATTTATAAAACACTTATTGGTCAAATGTCAAAACGTGATAATGTTAAAAAAAAATCATCTTTCAGAAATTAACCGTTTATCGTAAAACATTTTCTTTCAGGAGCAATACAATGCGCCTTAACGTTCCTTTCCGTCCATGTAAATCCTAATAGAAGAAATTATCACATCCACTTGGTGTTATATCTGGATAAAATTTTGCTTTGATACGTCAAACGGTGTGACTGTATCGTGCCAGAAATCATACTTTTTCGGTTATTGAAAAATTCAGAATCAATAACCGGTTCTTGCCTGTTTTAATTCATAACCATGCACCCTAACCTTTCGGCCAATTACATGGGCCGATAATATCATGAAAGACTGACCGATTAGTTACTTTTATATAAAGTAACCTACTCCTAATAACAGTCAAAACATAAACAAATAAGGGATTAACGTAACAATGAGCAATTTCGTTTCATTTCTAACATATTATTCGATTGGTTTAGGTTTACTGTTACAAATGTACCCTGACTTAAGAGCAGTTGAATTTTTAGGTTATGAAGACAAAATGCAGTAATTCATTTCCCGGCTCAAGTGCGAAAAATTGGGTAACCAGTAAAATTATCTACTATCCTTCAAACTGACACTGTGAGAAAATGCATGCTGTAAACGACCAAACCAAAACCAAATGAACGATACTTGGTCACCCATTTTCAAAACGTTTTCAACAGTATGCAGAGGCGAAGCAGAGGCTTTATATTTCTCCTTGCTCAAAGTTATGCTGCTGGTAATAAAAGTGCGGAGAACCGGACTTAAAAAAGGGTCTTGCCTTGAATTAATTAAAGTTAATAAACTGAATAAGTAATTGTTAAGTTTTTATATTTAGGTCGCTATTTGCATTTAGTACTGTACATTGATTCTTAGTTTCTTTCCACCTTTCTCTCCCTCCGTCAAGACCCCCTCGTCTCCAGCTACATATCTCCGAGGTAGCGCGTCGTCATCAGAAATTCTTGGAACTCATTTAATACATTACTATCAGATAACTATGAAAATGAAGTTATTCCTTTTCAGGTAATAATTAAATCAATTATCAGTTTATGCAATGAAAATGATAAATATTTTCCCCAGATAATTATGTGCATGTACGGTTACTTAAGTATGGACGTTATTTTGAGAATGTGACAGATTATTTGCTTTAACCAGCAATCTTATGAAAAGAGTGTTCCGGTTCGTCAGTTTTTTGACATACAAGGTAGATTCTAAATCAAATTAAACTCATAACATGGAGTTCTACTCTTTAAGTTATCTTGACCTAATTATTAAAATTACGATGTAATTTGAAGCTGTGTTCAGAAGAACACATATATTGAAATTTATTAAATATTTGCTCTTCAACAAGACAAACTTAATTTCAAAATTAAACATTTGTAATAAAACATTTAAAAACAAAACTAGAACAAAGATAAAAAATGAGCGTGTCAGTGTTTAATTACCAAGTTTTGTCACATTTGGAAATGGTCCAAGCTTCCGAAGTTTATGATTGCTAGGAGCTGTCAGATGTGCTTTTAAACATTAGAGCACGCGTTTAGTCATTATTGTCACCTCAATTTTATCATTACAGCTATTCGAGTTTTCAATAATGCAGTGATAAGTAGTAGTTTTCAGTTGATTGCATTACATTTTCATACCATCCAATATTTATAATCTGTAATTGTGATGATTTCTTAATAATGTAACTGCGATAGTTAATGCAATATCCCGATCAGAAAACTGACAGTCGGAAAGTTGATATTTTGAAAAATAAAATATGCCATTGTGGCATATTGCCAAAGAGAATATTCTCAGCCGGAAAATTGTCATTAGTACAGTTAAATATAACAAAATGTACATGTTTCTGATAATTATACCAAAAATCCCTTAAAAGCACTTAAGGTTTTGCAACTTCCATGTTGTTCTGGTGGAAAACTTAGTTTATTGGCACCCAAGTTAGTAATATAAGGCGCATTTCCCGTTGGTTCTAAACAGTACTCATACTCTTTTAATTTACCCAAAATAACTTCGAGCTAATAATTTAAATGAATGAATCATCACCTAAAAGGGTCAAAATAGAGGAAATATTGTTACACAAACATAATGGTTTGTCATTAAAAACTTGAACATAAAATGCTAAACCAATATATCTATCTATCTCCACATTTTGACAGAAAAAAAATTAGTTTTATGCACTAAGATGTGGAAGAGAGAACTCAAAACTGAACTGTAAGATGTTATAAATGAACCCTATCAAGGTTAAAACTGGATACTCTACTGTTTAAAGTATATTTGAGTAATTTATTAATGGTAGTTGTGTTTGCCATTCCAGTTATATGCAACCAGCTATATTTAGTTTTCCCTGGTCATGTTGTTTGTCAAAGCAATGTGTGGGAAGAGTTTAAACATTTCATATATTAAACAATCTTTTTTATAATATAGAATATATTAATACATATATATCACATCGAACTCAGTTCAAGTGTGACTTTGGCGAAGATTAATTGTTTCCGTTGACAGTTCCTTCTCCCATTTATAAATTTCTTATTGTGGTTTAATCGTTAATACTGGAATATAATCATGGTATGATATACAATCTTAGTATATTTTTGGGCTATTACAAGCAGAGGATTTTTACTTCCTAACTAAAAAACTGCTATTTTTATTTTGAATATTATGTATTATATAGTCTAAAAAATTAATTTTTACAAATTTACCTTTAAAATATCGTTGAATTCATTATTGATTATGTCTGACTTTAGAACGCATTTTTTTTTCTTTTTTAATTGACTAATTATATTCTTACTAAACTTTACTGCGTTGTACATTTGCTCTTTCTCTCCTTGCTCTACTAAAGACTGAAAATTAGAGACGAAGTGCGTTATATACATTTATTTGTGCTTTTTTACTATTTTCAATTATTAAACTGGGATTTTATTGTTTCCACAACTTTTAAAAATACAAATTTATTATATATCATTAAGATGAAAATAGAGAAGATATTATACGAGATAATTTTAATGAAGACCTGGCTAAAAATATATAAAAAAAATTCACAATTATATATATAATTCAACGTTCAAACCACAGTAAGAAATCAGAAAAAAGATTAAAATATTTCTACCCTAACAAGCACTCTTCGTTAGAGTCAAGATTTGAGATTTTACTTGAGATTAGACTCTGACAAAGACCGCTTGTTGCAGTTGATACATCTTAGTCTTTTTTGTGAAACAACCATCAATGTTCAAACCAGAATAAGAAATGGGAAAATACAGAAATGGGAAAATGGGAAATACATTGATATATATATATTGACTTCCATAACCCACTTATAATAGACAAAGAAAAACACACCCAAAACAGACTGGTAAAAGAAATAATACACATTGAACAAACGGAAAACACTTGCTACTCTAGAACAGATATAGAAAAATTTAGCCAAATTTACACAAACATTTTTACACAATACAAGAAAACAAACCATATTGACTAACATATGAAAATTAGACAGACCCGAGAAGAAAAAAAAATAAAATAAAATAATCATTATAACAAATAAATAAATAATAATAATAATAAAATAAAAAAAAACACTGGGTACTCAACAAGCAAAAGAGAACATGACCGTAAAGAAACCTCCAAACAAACAAATAGTAGCCATCATGTGTTAATCATTTAACAATATTAAGTTTAGGTATGCTGCAACATAAACAGATTTCCAAGGTAATCAAATGGTAATCTCTATACTTATGAAATAATTGTAAAAGCAATAGAATAATTATAATAATATCCTTATGTCATTAAAAAAAATCCATAGTCGAAATAACTGATTATAGTTGTAATAGTAGTGCTAATTGTAAAACAATCATTTTGTAGCCCTGAAGATGACATAAATATACGTCGAAACGTCGGCGAAAGGACTAGTTTAAAATCATTAGATCTCAACCCTCAAAAAAAAAAATACATCATATACATTGTTGAAAAACAGTGCAGATTCTGCATTCGGGACTTTTTTAAGTAGCTGTTCTTTATCTTAATTACACGTCTATGTTGCAGAGGTAATACAAATAGCAAATTTCCCAGTGACAAATCAGGCAAAAAAAAAAACAGTCCAATAACTACCAAAATTTTATTCACTACTTACTTAAGATTATGGGAGCCAGGCTAGTTGTAACCAACAGTGGTTACGTGCTCACCTCTGAACTGATAGGACCGGGCTTCAATCCTGACCTGGCCCTCCATTTATTCACGCGGGAGGTGTATAAATCTGAGCACGTCGTCTCTCGGAGAAGGACGTTAAACCGTCCGTCCTGAGCCTGTAAGATGTCAGGTACTCGTTAAAGATCCCCTACTCTAAATACATTTGAGTTAGGCAATTTAGGACTCCCACTGTAAAATCAATCTTCATTGTGTGGTATCACAAAGGGCCAATGCTTGGCCTACATGTGTTCCCTTGTGGGACTGCCACTGCAACCTAACCTAACCTACTTAAGATTATAAGAGAAAACACAAGCTTTCAACCTCATAGGTCATCCTCAGACAGAAGAAAATAATAATACAGATAAATTACTCAAAATAATAAAATAACAGAATACGACTTGAAATAAATACATAAGGGATAACAATAAAAAGAGGTAATATGTCAAGGCGGCGCTCCTAGCGTCCGGGAGGCTAACAAGTCGTCACTCTGTCCTTGTTAATTTAACTTTATTGTCAACATTTCTAGAAGTGGGTCTAATAAACATTTCGCTGGGTTGTAAGTTAATCTCTGGGCATTTTTCCTTTATATAGATGGCTTCCAGGATTCAACAGCTACAGCTACAGCTACTTAAAAAAGTCGTGAATGCAGAATCTGCTCTGCTTTTCAACGTATGATTGGATGAAGATCTGCTGCCAATTTATACAACTATATATATTTGTAGGACTATATCATGAATGAAATTCAAGATAAAAAAAGGCCTGAGGTTTCATTAATTTCTTATCAAATATTTATTCATAAATTATCTTGACTAAAATCATTTATTACGTTAATTGTCTGTTGTAATATTTTTTTTATTCTGTCACTGATTACTGCCCTCATCAGTCTAAAAAGTGATTTTTTTTAAAAATAACTATTTGCTTATAAACCTAAAAATTAATTTATCATGCTTATTTGTATTAATCAGTTAATATTCATATTATTTAAATGAATCATATTGTATTTGAAATACTTAATTTGAAATTGCCGTGACAGAATTATCGACTGGAAATTTTTATTTAGAATGATAAGTTGCTTTGAGATAGTTTAACGCCAGTCATGTTCCTAGCACCTCCATATAAATAAAAATAGAATTGACTATCTCTGGCTGACCCATTTCTGTCAAACATTCGTCTGTAAACATGATCTCTCATGAATAAAAAAACATAGTACTTCACTAAACTATTTTTGTTTTTGGTTATTTATAATAGGGTTTAATAAGAAACATATAAAGCAGAACATTATGCATAATATATATGCATATACTTGTTGTAACTATGTTTATTAGTTGTATTGGGCTTAGTGTGATGCATACTATATTGGTTTGGCTCCTACCTAGCTAAGCTTGCGTATCAATGATCGCAGGTCTTCCGTTGGTAAGCGCCAATGGCCTTCCCTTTGCCATCCATACTAGTTCTAATGGACTCAGATTCAATGATTGTTTCTTTATAGAGATTCCAACGTAGATATCTGATCTTAAAGCAATATCAATTACCTCAAATGACCATTAATCATTATTATTATTATTTATTTATTCAGTTTAGACAAATTGTGTACTCCTTTTTTTAGTTGTTGTTTTTATTTGTTGTAATATTTACTTTATTATCAAAAATGTTTTCTTTATTAATTTATTGTTGATAGTTAATTATTTATTTTATTTTTTGTCTTTCCTCTCTCCGTAAATTGGCTGCTCTGACTGAATGCCTCTTTAATGAGACAGACTTCAGTCCTCGCTATCTTTGGAGCAGCTCTCATCTTTCTATTTGACTAAAACGAAATCGAAATATGATAGTAAGTTTTTTGTGATCTCTTGCATGTATTTTCTTTTTGTAAATTTAGTTTATATAGTTCGTTGAACATTTTTATATAATTTGTTATGTATATAAACACTGGAAAGATATGTCGGTCTGATCGGGACTACAAATAATGATTTTTTTGAATAAAATGTTATACTAACATTCTGATTCAATAAGATTAAACAAAAGTAATGTAACGGTCATTGCATTTCACGCATGAATGACGCACTTTTCATTGTGAGAAGGCTATTATAATATAAGAAAAATTATCCAACGAGGAAGCCACTGACTGTTTTGTGTTAAAAAGGAACTTTAATTAATTACAGCGGCATTATATCAAATTCAATCAATT
Source organism: Hermatobates lingyangjiaoensis (assembly GCA_026182355.1). Taxonomy (NCBI): domain Eukaryota; kingdom Metazoa; phylum Arthropoda; class Insecta; order Hemiptera; family Hermatobatidae; genus Hermatobates; species Hermatobates lingyangjiaoensis. Next base: position 390,960 of record JAPFBL010000035.1, on the reverse strand, counting down.
CAGCAGTGTTATATTAAATTTGTATAATAATTATTCAGGTCTACTATGTTAAACTTTTAAGATTGTGTAATATATACAAACAAGTCCCGTTATCTTTGAAGATAAAAATCGCTCTAGACTTTAATACTTTAATGTTTTTTACAAACTTGTCCACTGTCAACTCCTTTCTCTCTCGATAAGCACATAAAGTAATTCTTTTACTTTTCTTTTTCCATTTTTTAATTACAAAATAACTTCCAAATATTAAATTGCAAAATTTTTATAATGTGTTTATGCATGATTTCTTTTTAACTTTGTTATTTTAAACCCCTTAACATGATTATTAAAGAAACAGAATCTTTGTCAATGGAACATTCATTTGAATTTCTCCATTATTTTAGAAGGACAATATTTCGTCCATATATATTTATAAATTTTTATAGAAAACTTCTAAAAGACAAAGAAAAATATGAATGCAAAGAGAAAAAGAAAATAAGAAACTAATTTTCAATATATCGATTCACATAGTGGTTGCCTTTAGAAATTGAAAATGCAATGGAGACTAATGGTGCTCCAGATGTCATGAGACTAAAGCGGCAGCAATCTTGGTGAAGAATAAATGTTGAAAGCTGAATATAAAAAGTAATAACGATGGGAGAAGTAACAAGAAAGAGAATAAAATAGTGAACAGTAATGGTATAAATAAAAATCAATGTCGTAGGTTGAAAATGAATGGTTGACATGCACAAGTGAGCTCCTTCAGAAGTTCTTTATGTGAGACGATTATTCTGATAGGAGACTTCCATTAAAACATCAACTATGTTAAATTGTGAGTTTGAGAAACTGGACTTACGTAAAGTTGCATTATTGACAGAACGTTAGTTTTTTTTTTCTGCATAAAGAAAGAAGTAAGTGTCTTACATCACTGTAAAATATTCAGAAATTCTGAAATCTTTCATCTAAAACAATTGGTCTCCATCACAGTACACTCAGACTGAGAACTTCGTAAGTTTTTTATTTACTAAGTGTTGTAGACGTTGACTTTCATTTCACGTGTTTACTATACTTCGTTTAGTACCAGCATATATGCATGGAGTATTATCCCTAAAGAAGAACGAAAGATAGTTTAAGAAATGAAAATTGTAAAACTACCCAACAGGAAAGTTACGTAAATGTAATTGCATTTCTAGTTCATGTAGATTGAGAAATATATATTTATGGGGGTTATCGGTAAACATTACATGGGTTGACTTAATTTTTCTTATCGATTAATGTTAATAAATAAAAAATCAAATATATATAAATTACAAAAAAAATATGTTCAAGATACGATATAAGTCTAACTGCATGACTTGCAAATTATGGCTTCCATGATGCTCTTTAAATCTGATCTGCTTAAATATAAAAATGCATTCCAGGGCTTGACTTGTTATAAGAGAATACGAAAGGGAGGTGAAATTGCAAGAAGTCCTTTTAAGAGAATGACATCAAATCAAACATGCCTCATAACAAAACTTATGCCATGTTTTAAGAATATTTAAACTTGGAAATGCATTTCAGATATTTTCTCTATTTCAACATTTAGCAGTGGATTGCTAATAGTGCGAAAGCCATTTGCATTGCTCTTCTTCTGTACTTCGGTATTTCTTTGACTTCTGCACCATGATGAGATATTTATAAGTATAATAAATAGGTATAAATTCTTATAAGATTTACAAGTTAGAAGTTATTAACTCTTGACGTCTTGGTTTTGGAAGGTTCTGGGAAAAGTAGCTCCGAGTGTCAAAGGAGTCACCTCTTTAGTCACGTAGACCTGAATGCAATCTTTTACTTTGTCTTCATTGGCTTGTCCACTGTCTCTCATAGTTATCATGGAATTAATAACACTGTTTTTTATATTATTTCTAGATCTTGATGTGTTGAGTAATCAAACATGTTCTATTTTGACTTCATCATCTAGACTCAATTTTTTTCATAATTTCATTCTCAGCAGATGAATTCAATTATGTGCAAAATTAGTACACGAATTGAAAAAAGTTATTTCCATAAAAAATTTTTTGATTGTGTAAAATACGGACCTTTTTGATACATATTCCTCTAATAGTGTATCAAAAATAGATTTCAAAGTATAGTTAGGTTCAGAAACATAAATAATCGAATTCGTTTAATGGTTTAATATCAAGGCGACTAGTTTATGATTTATATTCTTGTATGCAAATTAAAAAAGATTTTAGATTCCCAATCTGGCACTAAATGTAATACAGTGCTGGCACTATTCCAGTGTCTCCCTCTGAGTTCCAGTGTTCTTTCAGGTTAATAAATCATGCATTGTAATTATATTTCTCCCAACGAACTAGCTTATGTTCAATTTAATTATTATAATATCGTTATCTTCATTTCATCTAAATGTCTATGGTATGAAAATATCATTGCAGAGGGCATTAATTTTCCATTTCAACAATGACATTACGCAAAAAAGGAAATATTTTAGAGTATAAGAAACAACACTAACATTTCACTTGATCATTTTCTTTATTTTTTATTACTTAATTCATTTGATAAAATCATTTAACTTCATTATAATTCCGCTATAAAAATACAATTTTTTTTATTAAGTTCAAGGATTGCTTAGAAATATTTAGATATGCTTATCAACTTGAATGTTAATGAGTTTACTTGTAGTGTAGCTCAAAAGGAAAATAACTCAGACTTTCAAGAGATATGTTGAAGTCTTCAAAAACTTCAATGAGGAAATTAGCGAAACTGGACTCGTCGTTAATGGGATTGTTCTGGGTTCAGTAAGTGGAACAAGCAGACTCTTTCTTTATTCCCCGAAATCGACAGGAAGAGAACTTTGATAGCCGTGTGATTCATTAGTCATAAGAATCACATATCTCAGATCTTTGCTAACTCCCCTTGATGTTTTTCCTTGTTTTTTTGTAGAGATAGTGTATATCCTAGTGATATTCAGGACCATCAGGGAATTGAAGGAAGCTATCAGGGACTACCTGGGAGGAGATGAGAACCATCAGTCAATCGGGTTGTAAGAACGCCATCGAGAACTGTGTGTTAAATGAACCGCAGGGGTTCACAAAAGGGCTCTGCCAATCAAAAAATAGTAATTTGGGGTTCCGACTACCAATGAAGTACCCATCCAGAATTTGGGTGCATTGATATAGAATTATTCATACATTTAAGCTTCATGTGCATTCATCTAAATACATCAATATTGAAGTGAGTTGACTGTTAGGACAGTCAATCATTAGCACTAACACATCAAGCATAATGCTGTTATTAGTTTTTCAAGATTAAACATATTTTAACAGGATATATTTTTTCATTTTATGCCGTATTGACTTTTGTTTTTTTTTCAGTTATTTTTCAAAATATTTTTTTTTCAAAGTTTAAAGGATCCATGTATTAAGAATTCATGTTATAAATATAATGACCTTATTCATTGTTACAACTTTTTTCGTTAAAATAATGTTTGCTTATTGGGTTTCATAGGCCAAATGAGATTCACAGATGATAAGAAACTCTCAGAGGGTTCAAAAGAAAACAAAGTTTGGGAGCCTCTACAAAAGAATAAAAAGAAAAGTTCATAGGTTCCATTTCCTTTATTTTAAAACAGTATAACCTTAGTTTACATTTGCATAAACCTCCCAGAAAGTTAATGGCTTTGACCTGAACTTTGCCAAAGTAAATCAGACATATCAGCAAGTAAAAAGCAATAGTAAATTATAAGTAAACCTGGAGTATCACTGTTCATAGCCCTTACTTCGTGCAATATGGCTACTTTATTCTATCAGCCTTATCACATAACTAGCAAATAGGGAAACATGTTTGTTCACATAACAGCTCGTTTGTCTCATCCTAACATTGTGAGACATACTCGTAAGTGTCTGTAAAATATCAATGAGTTTCAAATATATATAGATTGTACACCGCACTTCTATAACAAAACTCTAACCTCATAAAGAGACAAACAGTACCTGGCTCAAGGACAAAATACTGAAATCATCATCTCAGAGAAGAGACAGAAAAATAAATTAGGAGTTAACGAGAGCTGGAGCAGAACTAAAAGTACACGTCTAAAGAGTCATGAAACAAGAAAAAAATGAAATAAAATACAGTGAAAGACTGAAAGATTTAAAAGCCAAAATGTAAATGAGGGAAGAAGAGTTACCTAGCAGAGGACTAGAAAAGGTAGCAAGCTATTAAATACTTGGGCTTGTTAAGTTAGGTTAGGTTGCAGTGGCAGTCCCACAAGGGACACACGTAGGCCAAGCATTGGCCCTTTGTGATACCACACAATGAAGATTGATTCTACAAGAGGGAGTCCTAAATTTTGCCTAACTCAAATGTATTTAGAGTAGGGGATCTTTAACGAGTACCTGACATCCTACAGGCTCGGGACCGACGGTTTAACGTCCTCCTCCGAGGGACGACGTGCTCAGATTTATTCACCTCCCGCGTGAATGAATCGAGGGCCAGGTGAGGATTGAACCCCGGTCCTATCAGTTCAGAGATGAGCACGTAACCACTGAGCTAGCCTGGTCCCCTTAAATACTTGGGCTTATATTGTTCAGCTAATAATAATTAGCGTATATGAGCGGTATTTTAAACCTTCAAAAAAAAAACCGCACATTACCATACTAATTATTATTATGGCATGAGTGTACCCTCCTGTTGATTTTGACAACCGACTCTCCTTACATACAATATGGATGAAAGAGTCCTGGAACTAATAATTGGTTCTATAGAGTTCATATTTCTCAAAACCATACTAATCAAAGTCTATTTATAGTACTTTTCGAGTAATGTGTTCTAGTTCATTAAATGGGGAAATAAAAAAAACATCATAAACAACTAATTTTAACTTACTTAAACTCGTAAATCACATTAACAGTCAAGTTATTTTTTTTTCTAAAAAGATACTCGCATAATTTAGTTCCAACCACTCGTTTTGTATTTTTGTTTTTCGACAACCCTCTTAATAACGCATCTCTTTCTTGAGCGTTTGGCTCACTTCAATCACCTCTTTTAAGCCTAATTCTAAATTGCTAACAAGAATGGTTATATTTTATCTTTGTCTAATTCAAACTAAATACTTTTGATGTTAACTGCAGTTTGCATAAGCAGTTGTTTAGCTGTTAATGCTCAAGGTTCTTAAATATATTTTAAACCTCACACACTTCAAGGATTTTCAAATATATTCCACGCATATTTTAAAATCGTTCCTTAGAATACTTAATATTTCTTAACAATTTTAAATTCAGTTCAAATAAGCATTTTCTAAACATTTGTCTTCTTTTATTGGTATTTCATCAATCAATATTGATGAAAGATTTTTATCATTTTTGAGAACTTGAGGACTCAACACAATAACTTTTCCTTGTTACTATGTATATTACTAGAAAGGAAATTATTGTACTTTCTCTATGGCTCTGTTTACTCGACCAGTTTCGGAACACGACCATCTTTAAGAGCCTATTGATAAAGGCTCTTATTACCTTTAGTAGTAACAGACTACCTATTGAAGTGTCACGTATTGGTGCACAAACGATTGGAGAATGCAAGCGTGAATTTTAATTTAATTATGTTTCTTTGTTTAGAGTGTCCTACAATATTATATATCTGTCGCATCAAAATAAGGATAATAAAAATCAACGTCGAATGTATGTGTGAGTATGTTTGAGTAAGAGATTGTGCGTATATTATGTTTCTACATAGGAAGGATCCATATGAAGAGGGCATTTTTTTGATCATGTTCGTATTTTGATTATAGGTTTCCTCTTCCTTTTAATTAATAAATTCTGATATTAGGTGACCATTTAAAAAACTGGAACAGTGTTCATCATACCATATTTCATAGCCACATGATTTCCATTTTCTGGTCATACCCTCCTTGGAGTGGAGTTATTTTCATTATTTTTTTTTTATTCATTATACATATCCGTAATAGATTATGACATGTGGAAATATCTTTTCAGCTTCAATCCATGTACGGTCTGGTAAATTTATAATTTTGAAGTCATAGAGATATAGTTGGTTTCTTTCATTTCCAGTAAGTGCCAAATTAGTCTTATATGTATGTTTGAGGTCAATTTTGTTTCAAATTTCTATGTTTATAAAGTATTTTGTTGTTATTTTCCTCATCGGAATGAAATCAAATTTTAATCCATTCGTGTGTCAATTTAATTATTCAGTTTAATTTTATATAACATATTTTTATGTTTATTGTTAATTTATACCTCATTTATCCTTGCTTCTCCATTATGTTTTGGCACGTTATACATACTAACAATCGCAATATTATAATATGAAGTTACTTAGCCAAGTCGTAGGTAGGAGTAGAAGTTTCTCTGATTTCAACCACCATACAGTTTGAAGAATACTCGACAAAAATCAATGAATTTTACTCTAAGCGAAAATGGTAAATTTCATATAATCTCCAGAATCTCTGCAGAAGATTTCAAGAAATATGTTAGTAATATAATAAGTTAAATTAAGGCAAAAAATAAAATACAACTTAGCCACTTCTTCTTGGCTAATATTGTCTAGGTTCTTCGAATGACATTGTAAAACACACAAAACAGGTAACCCTTTGAGACTGACCTGAAGTTCTTTTCCATCGTGAATATATGAGCAGTCAATCAACAAGAGAGAGCTATTCGTAAACAAATATACAGAAGAAGATAGTTTAAAATTCATAATTTATTATAAAAACAGAAATACTCAACATTAGCTTTTCACCAATAAACTGAGGTCAGAAACTGTGGATCTCTAACACAGTCATTTGATATACAAGTATAAATGAACTATTCAGAACTGTTCATCACTGCCTTTTTCGCATATTGGATTGTCTACCACAATGTTTAATCTCCACTTGAATGTAGAGGCTGTTAAAAAGGATACGGAAAACACACACAAGAGAAATCTCACTAGCAGACTTGTTGAGGGAACCTCCATACAACAAGACAACAGTAATGTAACTAGAATTAATATAATTGAGGCATATTATATTAATTAAAATCTTCATTAATATAATGGTTGTCAATAATATAAAATGCAAATTCCATTTACTCCCACTGCTAGTAACTTGAACACAAGTAAACTAGATTATAGACTTAAAAAAAGTTTTGTTACTTGATTAATAATATTTAATTTTTCTCTGTTTTTTAGACCTTTGAAAAATATTATAATAAAATTGGAACCTCTGTATTGGCTGTTTGATTCGAACGTTTACGAGAGGCTAAGACCTGAGTAACTTTAATCCTTTTGTGTTAGACGCTCACTGCATTATAAATGTAACTTATAATTATATATATATAAATATTGATAAAAGTAACGACCGTGGAGTAGAAACAAAACTAAAATTTATCGGGACTCGGTCAGTTCTCCTCATAGAAACCCATATTTATTATCTCAAATTATATAAATATTGATAAAAGTATCGACCGTGGAATAGAAACAAAACTAAAATTTATCGGGACTCGGTCAGTTCATATATATATATATATATATATATATATATATATATATATAGAAAATTGTCACAATAACACGTGATATAAATATTCAGGTAACTCACCACAAATTAGAGAAGATAGTCGCTCTAAGGCCTTTCGTTTTCACGTCGTCAGAGAGCAAGTGAATACAAGTTGTAAACAGGTTATGAATTTTGATTTAAAGAAGGAGTAAGATTGGCATCATTGACAGTATTTTTCCCTATAACTGTTGAAATAGTCTTGATTTGTTTGATAATTCCTTCAATTAGAAATTCATCTAATTTAAAAAGGCCTGGACTAGTGTTGACCAAGTTCTTAGAAAAGTCTTTTATGAGGGCGCTTTCAACAATGTTTCTTCTTCTTTCACATGACATAAAAACCAACTCCTTTGCTTCTTTCCAGTTAATTATGTGATTTTTGTCTCTAATGTGTAGGAACAAGGCACTTTTATCATCTTGTCTTCTAACTGAATACTGATGTTGCTTAATCCTTGTATCCATTCCTTTTCCCGTCTGTCCAATATAAGCCAACTCGCAATCCTTGCAAGGAATTCTGTATACACAACAGTTTTTTCGGCTTCTTTTAGAGTTATGGACAAGTCTATTTGACAAATTACCACCACTACTAAATGTAACTGAGATATCTAGCTTCTTCAACAAATATGGAATGTCTTTTAAACATGGGCTGTAGGGAACCACCAGCAAATTCCTTCTTGAAAAACGTTCCTCACTTACAGATGACATCAAAGATTGTTTGGCTTTTTTCATCACGTTATCAATTAATTTTTTTGGATACATTAGAGAGGTTGAAACTTTGTAAATATATTTAATTTCTTCTTCTAAAAATGGTTCACTGCAAATTTTGAAAGCTCTCAAAAACATGCTATTAAAAACGGATTTTTTGACACTGAGGGGTGTGCCGAGAAGAAATGAACATAAGAGGATACATTTGTAAATTTTCTGTAAATACTATAATTCAATTTATTACCACTTCGGTGCAAAAGCACATCCAGGAAAGGGAGTTTATTATTATTTTCTAATTCTATTGTAAATTGAATAGACGGAACAAACATATTGAGGGTATCCAAAAAAGTGCTAACATTTTTATCATCTGGCCAAATACATAGAACATCGTCAACATAGCGAAGCCATTTAGCATTGCTAGGTAAAATTTTAGGTAGGTATGTAATCTCAAAATATTCCATATAAATGTTGCTTAAAACAGGAGAGAGACAATTTCCCATCGCCAAACCAAACTTTTGCTTGTAAAATTTTCCTTCAAATGAAAAACAACAATCTAATGTACACAAACGAATTAAGTCTATTAACACTCTTACAGAAACAGGTAATGTTTGTGTACGTTTCTTAAGTTCTGTTTCTAGAAAAACTAATAAATCTTCAACTGGCACATTTGTAAAAAGTGCTTTAACATCAAAGCTTAACAGCATACTATTCTGAAAGGAATATGAATTTAGCTTTGAAACAAGTTCAATGTTGTTCTTGATATGACTTTGGGAAATAGTACCTACCAATGGCGATAAAACATGGACCAACCATTTTGATAGCTTGTAGCCTACTGACCCAATGGAGCTAACAATCTGTCTAGCAGGATAACCATCTTTGTGTGTTTTAATCAAGCCATACATGTAAGGTAGAGAAGGAGATCTACTGACAAATTTTGTTAATAGATTCTTATTATCTTTTAAAATTAATTTCAATCTCTTATTGAAAAGACTATTGTAGTTTTCAGTTGGGTCTGAATTTAATAAATCATAGACATTAGTATCAGATAACAGGGTTTCCATCTTTGTCATATAGTCTGTCTTGTTCAATAATACAATAGCACCTGATTTATCTGCTTTTGTAACTTTTATTTCATTGTTGTTCTTTATTCTTTTATAGACCTCAGAAAAACGCTTTGGAACATGTGGTACTATTTCATTAATAGATCTATAAATAACACCTTTACAAATAGCTATTTTGGTTTCATCAGGGTTCACTTTTTCCAAATTATTAAAGCTATTTGCCAACTCAACGTAATTAACTCCCTTGTCATCTGGTATGAAACTGAATCCATATCCTAACGCTGATATCTCTACATCATTTAATCGTTTATTTGACAAATTAATTATAAGATTTTTATTAGCACATTTATGCCAAGTACTATTTATAATTAAGGATTTCAGTTTTCGTTGGTGCGAATCAGTTGCCCTTTGCCTTTTGGACCTCATTTGTGGTGAGTTACCTGAATATATATATATATATATATACATAGTACAATGTACATAAAGAAACATAGAGAAATTAAAAACACACACTTACAGTCTCTAATTTTCGGTTGAACCGTCTTCAGGAGAGATAAGAGAGGGAACCAAGCGCACTGGTACAGAGACGGTTGGAGTTGGACGGTCAACCGATAATTAGAGACTGTAAGTGTGTGTTTTTAATTTCTCTATGTTTCTTTATGTACATTGAACTGTATATGTCCATTTCGGATTGTATTTTCATCGAAAAAGTGTATATATCTACATATATATATTCGTACAATATGCCCTATTATCAATCCTGTTCCTTCTTTTACTTCCTCCCTTGGCAATTTAACCTACCCCACTCCTCATAAAATCTCTCGTGTAAAAAAAGACTGCACCCAATGTGATGCTTTCTATGAGGGTTTTACTTCCATAAATCTAAGTTTGCTTATGAATAATCACAGGTCTTCCGTTACTAGGCACAGGTGGCCTTTCCGTTGCCATTCATGCCTTTTCTCATGGACTCAGTTTCAGTTACTCTTTTAGTTTCCGTATTCTTACGCAAATCAGATTCCTGATCCCAAAGTCACTTTGAGAGCTTCAGAAGAAGCATTTATATGTCTCCTGAGAGGTAATGTGCTGCTGGGCATAATTCCAATTGTTAATTTTTCTTTTTTGTTTGCTTATTTATTTTTCATTTATAGTTCGTAAAATCCTATTTTTTTTTAATTTGTCTCGCCACCGTAATTTGGTTAGAATAATTGATACCTCATCTATAAGACTTCACTTAATTCGTCTCGCTTGTCATCGGAACGACTCACTTCTTTCAACTTGATTACAAACTAGTCGAAATATAATACTAAGTTTTTGTGATCTCTTTATGTTTGTTATTTCTGCGAATTTAGTTTATATATATATATATATATATATATATTTAGCCGTTAAAACCAAAGATAAAAACAGATTAGTAATGTTTCGAAATGTGCAGAGGTGATTTAAAAGAGATGCCAATTTCAAGACATTGAGATTGAAAACACCTGGCATCCGACCTTATACTCGAGATAACGCGATATTTTGAAGAAAAAAATTAGCTCTACACTTTTTTTCCTCTTTCTTCAAAATTACTCTTTTGAGTCACTAATTTATAATGCCAAGGTTATATTTTTATAAACAAGGTTATATATTTCGATTTACTTAAAGGAGACAGAAACGTATCAATAATAAATTCACCAAGCTGAGTAGGAGGCAACATTCATTAACAATGGCTCAAGAATACAACCTCAAAATGGAGGGTAATTCTTAATGTTATAAGTTAGTAACAAACATCTATCGTTCTTTTAGTTAGCAAAATTGGATACATAAAATGATAATGCATTTCTTTACTTCAACACTTACAGTAAGGAAATTCAGTAGAATAATAGAAACGTCTGTTAAAGTAACTACTAGTACATGATATGACAAGAAGTAAATCTTTGACAATACGGTACCAGCAGTCATCATATAAAACGAAAAAAAAAAACTGAAATAGTTATCCAAGCTCTTCTCTATGAAGTAAAATCTAAAGAAATGTTACAAACATTGATTACTTATACAAGGAAGTAATGAAAAAACTACACAGACCTCTTCTGACATCTATGAAATAAAAAAGAAAGCATACAAAGAGTATATGGACTGCTATCAATATAACATGTAACTGAAGTGACATAAAATCATGTTACCGTTTAAGACAAGAATAACTTATTTGTTAATACAAAAAAGAATGAATTTGTTGAAGTAGAATGGGGATTAATGAAATGTTAAGGGAAAGAGTTGAAAACAGTGGCGAATATGATTAGACATAACTTCGTTATGTTTCTATTGCTGTGACCTATCGTCGAATGTGTGATTGCTATTATGACTTAGCAATTGTTTGGACCTCTTCATTTACGTAGTTACATATATATTATAATATAAACGTTCAAACAACAAAAGGAAATGAGAAAGATCTTAGTATTTCTTCTCATTTCTTATTGTGGTTTGAATGTTGATTGTTATTTCACGTGTTTATTGTGAAATCTTGTTATATATTATAATAAAATAAGATTTCACATAAACACGTGAAACAAGAATCAATGACCAAACCACAATATGAAATGGGGAAAAAGACTAAGATCTTTCAACCCCAATAAGCGGTCTTCGTCAGAGTCAAAAACCCAACTGGGTTAGGTTTTTGACTCCGACGAAGACCGCTTGTTGTGGTTGAAAGATCTTTTTTCCCCATTTCATATTGAGATTTTATCATGTGTTATAATATAAAAATTACATATTCATGAATATTTCATAAAAAAAATATATATTTTATCGAATATTACATATATTGCATGTATCTATAAATGTCAATGTATAATTTTCGTTTATTCGTTATATGTTGAATATATTTATTCATTCCTGTGATTACAATTGTAGATTTATGATAGCATTTTGAATGTAGATCACATTCTACCCTGGTTCCGAGTAAAAGACTGCCGTCACTGGCCGGCCAGTATAAACAAAGTGCCATATAAACTTACATAAATTTACCTTCGACTTCTTTATTTTAAAGAAATTTATCTAAATTTGAATATTTTTCATACTATATCTCGGTTTTTTTTGTTAAAAGTACTCCAGGCAAATTAAGGTGAAATTTTGGTAGAACTAGTGGTCATTTATATGGACTCGAACACTTGGTAAAATTGTTAGTATGTTAGATTAATTCCTATTACGTACAGTTTTGAACTACAAACAAATACAAGTTAAAGGTTTAATTTTTGACAAAACTCCAATCATCAGAATTATAAATTTACTCTTTATTGTGCTAAACCAAGAAAAAATGTCCTTCATTCTTGATTCAGCCGTCATTAACAATTAGAATACATATTACTGGGTCCAAAGATTCGTTCTGTCACCTATCCAAGTGCTAACGATGACCAATGTTGCTTAAATTACTTGAGTCAGTTGAAACCGCTATATTCAACATGGCTGTGGTCGTTAGTAGTTTTTAACATAACTAGAGAACGCAAGTAGAGATTTTCAGAAAAAAACCTTAAAAGACACAAAAACTTGTTTAAAAAAAATGCAGCTAAAGTATGATGATTAAGAAATGACAATACATCGTCGTAAACACAACAACAATAGCACGGTAGTTAAGTAAGTGTCAAGAAGAACAAGAAACCGGCTATAATCACCACATTTCCAGCGATATGTCAGTTTCTTCTAAGATACTATGTGGAGTAGTGATAGCTGTTAATATTAGGTTGTTAATTTGCCAAAAATTGTTAATCACTTCACTTGTTGTTGTGTCAGTGAATAAAAAAGGCCGTGTATGGTGTATTTTCACTTAATTTAATTTTATCGTTACACTCCTAAATCGGACAATACAATAACCATCATCATTCTTAATTAGAAATTGACTAATTTTTAGAAACAAGACAAATCAAACAACACTACTTAGTCTTCAAGAAGTAATTCCCCAGAAAAATCTCACATCTGAGGACGACGAAGCTAACTTTTAGCACATCATAAAACTTTTGTTTCAAGAATACACTTAGTCACCTGGTTATAGAAACCTCATTGATCTTTAATTTGGTCAGCGTTTTTATATGTTTTTATATGAAAACTAAATTATATGATTATTATCCGAAGAGTGGTTGAAAGGTCACATTGTGGACAACAAATACAGAGCTATAGTTATATCTATTTCTATGAAACAGGTATCACGAAACATACCCATGCTATATAATTTTGTCTTCCCAACATTGTATGTCACCATGTAACAAAATATAGTAGGGTCTGTTACATATTTGTAGTTTGTTTATTGATTATTTTTATCAACAGTACAATTATGGTCAGTCAAAAATGAGCAGAAAATATATCCATATGTAATTGGAAATATAATCTGTATGCATAGAAGAAGGGTAAGTTAATGGAAAACTGATAAATGGAAGGGTTCAACAAATGATTCAGAAACCAATCACTTAGTATTTTAGCACAACCATTGCACCCAGGAATAAATAAATATCTATTATTTTACTAAATGTGCACTCTAAATAATCTTCATAAATTTTTAAATCTAAATTTTAAGTCATACAGAACTATTGATTTAATTGGCTTGATGAAGTGACACAAATATAAAAAATGAATATGAATAAATAGAAATTATTAAGGATAACAATGACTTTATTTAAAAGTACTGTCACAGCCAATATAAGAGTAGATTATAATAATATTCTTTTATTTGACAAAACAATTATTGGTGGGCAGCACTTTGATAACCCCTCATCGAGGATATTCTAAATATCATCCGCATTCTAAATATCTTAGTCCCATTTATGAATATCTTTCTGTAGTTTAGATTTTGATTTTTATTTCACAACGTTTACTATAACATTATATACTCTATATATAATATACTTGAAGAAAATTCAGAATAAGAATCCTAACTGGACCACGCAAGTTCAAATACAAATAAATGTAATATAAACACACTTACTTTCTCTAATTTTCGGTAAAATCGTCTTCAGGAGAAAAAAAAGGGAGAAAGGGAGACAAAACACGACGGATGAGCAGCTGAAAGTTGACAACGAAATTGGAGGCTAGCATTAGAAAAAAATAAGGGTATTTATTTACTATGTGTATTACTTTTCTTCGTATTTGCACTTATATATATATTTATAACTAGATTTTACATAAACACGTGAAATAACAATCAATGATCAAACCACAATATGAAATGGGGAAAAAAGACCAAGATCTTTCAACCATAACTCTTCGTCAGAGTCTAAAAACCAACTAGTTGTTACCGCTTGTTACGGATGAAAGATCGTAGTCTTTTCTCTTCATTTCATATTGTGGTTTGATCATATATTCATTAAGATATTTCAACCGTAACAAGCGGTTTTCGTCAGAGTCAAAAGCTCATCTGACAATTGCGGTTTGGTCATTTATATATATACAAGATTTCACATAAACACGTGAAAGAAGAATCAATTATCACAAAGTTGGGTTATTGACTCTGACGAAGACCACTTGTTACGGTTGGAAAAGTATTAGTCCTTTTTCCCATTTCATATTGTCGCGTGATATCATAATATATATGTATATATAAAAAGCTTTCACATAAACATAAACAGAGTGTTCAGTTGGGTTTTTGACTCTGACGAAGACCGCTTGTTACGGTTGAAAGATCTTAGTCTTGTTTTCCCATTTTCTTATTGTGATTTGATCATTGATATGTATATATATATATTTTCACATTTTCGATGAAAATACGATCCAAAACAGAAAATAAAGTTCAATGTAGACAAAGAAACGTAGATAAGTTAAATACACACACTTACACTCTCTAATTTCCGGTTTGAACCTTCTTCAAACTAACAGAGAGCCAACTAACCGGCGACTGTTTGGACCCTTCATTAATATGTTAAACTTATTTTACCTGTTTAAATTGATGCTTCATCATACATAACTAACACAAGTTATAAAAATCAAATACTTATGTCAGGAAAATAAAGAAAAAACAGCGAAACTCACTTATAAATTTGAGAGCTGAACGCGTCACAAAGTCGTGAAGGCGATAGCTGTCGAAATACACAAGTCAGTTTTGTTTGTGTTTTCCTGCTACTCCTATCATAATACACAATTAGCCGAAGAGGAAGTCGGGGTGTGTATCTAAACTGACATACTTGACCAGTTATTTCTGAAATTTATTTTTAACTCTTTGGATAATATAGGGCTTAGTTAGAAATATTTGAAGTAAAATATCTAACCCTGATATTTTAAAATATCTTTCCCTGATGAATCGATACTTGTATTGATAATAAAAGCCAGAGTTCCAGTTAAACCTCTTATTGGATTTACCTTTACATTCATGAGTTTACTGCAAAATTGCACTGATATGAGTGATTAATGAACATTCGATACGGATAACACTAAGGCTCTGTCTACATGTGGCTTCCACTGATAACGTATTTAGTTGATATTCTTGCTAACTCCCGCAGTGGCTTTGTTATCTTTCCCCAAAGTCTTCAGGCTTATTCCGTGATCATACAGCTAATACTTTCTCAAGAACCCTATTCCCCCATCCTTTTAAATAGAATACTTTCAAACTAATGGAGTTCATTTTTGTTTACATCAAATTTAATCTGTCAATAGCACTTCAAGAGCCCTACATTAATTTCATGTTAATTTGCTGTAAACTTTAGTCTGATATAGTTATTATTTATAACAATGTTAATTGACATTTTTCAGTTATTCTCCTTTAATATTTCTTCTTTTTTTGTATCATCCATCCTTTTTATCTTTTCTTTTATTTCTATTTTCTCTTATTATTGTCTTTACTTAATTTCTCTTCCTATAAGCAAATGTTTTTCCTCCATTATTATAAAGTTGACGATCTTCAAATAGTCGTTTGGCCAAAACAGACTGTTTTTTACTCTTTACCGCGTGTTATCCTAGAAGCGATAAGGTACTAAACAATTGAACAACTTGATATTTGTTTTACTTTTTCTTGTTTTTCCTTAATGTTTTATAGATATAACTTATAATAATCTCGTTCGTTAACTTTTGAATATAGAATATACTTCACCCATAAATTAACAAACGATAATAGGTACATAATAATCATTTATAAAACACAGCCTAAGAATAAAGACGAAAGCTGCCAAAATTATTTTAAATAAAGAAAAAATGGGTTTTACTTATAACAAAATACATATACGGAGTCCTTTCTTAACAAAAACTTCAAAAATAAATCACACAAGAACCATTCACTTCGACATCATGATGAAAAAGTTTTAAAGTTTTTGTTCACGGATACCAATGATTTATCTATTATAATTTTTAAAAGGTTATTGAATTTTCACTTTAGTTTCCTTGAAATTTGTATATGTCTTTTCAATGTCATGTTGTTTACATTATTCTAATTTTCATACCTTCACAAATAACGTTAAGCAAAAATGACCTAAACCTACACATTTTCGGATTTAAAGATAATCGATGATTACCATTGAATATTGTTAAATTTCTGATGATTGTATTGCTAGAGAAAATCGAAACCTTTGAATGTCTCAAACTTATAGTATAGTTTATATATATTATAAATTGTCAGAAGTCAGACACTGGTTGTTTGTGTTCCAAATCTCCATCCTAATATTCAACTCCTTCTCCAATGGACGACTTCTGCCTCGTTGTTTTATATTTATAATGGGTTTATTGGTGGTGTTGAACCTATTTGAACAGCTAATTCTTCTTTGAATAGATTTCTCTTCACTAGCTCAACACTTTTTATTATTTCTGTTTTCTGCATCATAATTCTTTATTAGAGTTATTAGGTGATAAAATAAGAAAGGGCACTATAGTTGTTTAGAGGGAATAGTTAGTAGATATGCAGACGAGGAGAAGTATGCAAATAATTATTTATAAACGGGCAGGGAGGAGTGGGGGAGGGTCCGGTTACGCTTCCTCTAATGGGGCAAAGGGGAGAGGGCTTCATCCAGTCACAAAAGGGGGCCTCCAAAAGGTACTTACACCAATAGACGGCAACAAAGTCCTTTTCGTCGAGAAGGTGCTCGAGTTGCTTGGCCGAGACCTCTTCAATAACAGCAACCGCGGGAGGCGGCTGATCGGAGGCGGCCTGCTGCTTCTTGGGGGCGGCAATGGGGGCAGTTAATAAAACTGCCGCCAACACCACCCACCATCTAGGCGACACCATTCTCTCAACGCTGCACAGACAACTGACCCACCTCCCGAAGCTAAACTATAAATACTTGCCCCTCCATCGCCAGACGCTTTACTCCCCAGCATGCTTCACCTTCTTTGTTGGACACTGTCCATCCATTCTCTTTAAATATACCCTTTGAACACTTACACAATACACCACTTGAATACTTTTCTTTTGCTAACATAGACAAGTCTACGAAACTGACCCTTTATCTACGGTTTAAGGCCAATCCCTGAGCGTAAACATTCTCTACAAAGCAAACAGAACCTGCTAGGAGGTACAAACACAGGATTCTATGAAAACAAACTCAGTCCCTACTGATCCTTCAAACTTCAAAATAATTAAATTGCAACAAGTACTTTTAATATATATTTCAATTGTCTATATTAGTCATTAAAACCAAATCAGAAACTAAAGAGTCTACGAACATACCACTAGTACGAGTTTCATAAAAGAACTGCGGTAAAGTTGAACACATTCATAGTAGCGTTCAATAAATATTAATAATACAGACATTATTTAATTGGTTAAGATGGCACAGTGACAGACAAACAATGCTCATCCAGACTGCCTAAGCTATACTACAATCAAGAAAGTGTACGTGCATTCATTTCGTACAATAGAGTTAGCAGTTTCAACACGTTGTCTTACCCCAGCAACACTAACTTATTTTAAACCATTTTGTTTTTAATTTTAAGACCCTTTTTTTGTTTCCTAATTTTTTTTAGTGTTACTTTATTTAATCTCACATATAAAATAGGGAATATAGTTCAATACATTTACATAGTTCGAGATATATATATATTCCTATGGACTTGACTTAAATCACTGCTTCCGTGTCCAAGTCCTGAATAGGATTTAGATCCCTGAATCTTTCTCCTGGGTAACTTTAAGAGCTTCAGAGGAGGCACTTATTTGTCTTCTTGGTGCTCGCTCTCATTCTGGCCTTAATTTGTACCGTTAATTTTCATTTTATTTAATTATATTTTTTTTTAAAATATTTTTACTTTACTATAAACAAAGTATAGTGATCGTGAAAAAATTCGATCTCTAGATTTTGACGGAATTATATGTTTTGAGGTCCCAAAAGTCGTTTTATGAAGTTTTTTCGATGATGTCTGTGTGTGTGTGTGTGTGTGTGTGTGTGTGTGTGGGGTGGTGTGGGTGGGACGTGGGTGGGTGAGTGTGTTAGCATTGCTTGTTCCACGCTACGGTCCAGAATCTTTGATGAATCAAGTTTATATTTAATACAAAAATGGGCCTTATAGTGTAGATGATCCCTATTGTTTGGAGAGAATTATTCATGACGGGAATGTCACTTTTTTTGCCAAAAACCGTTTTTTGGAAAACATTTTTTTCTCCTAAATTTTTAACTCTAGAGTTTTGAAATTTTGGCATTATCTTTGAGGTTACAGATTAAATAAACGAAAAATATATTCAGAATTTTGAAAGCGGGAAATATTTTTTTTTTCAATAAAATGTAAAAATTTTGACTTATAATTCAATCTAAAAGCTTGTGAGAGCGATACAAGCCATACAATTGACGGATCAAAATGAAACTAAGCTTAAAAATAGAAAATTTTATGGAGAATGATTTGAGGTAATTTTTTTTAAAATTGCATTCGCCAAAGGGGCGTTAAAATACGATTTCTGTTTTCAGAAAATGTTTTTTTGACGCTAAACGGCTCATTAAAAAATAATGAAAATTTCAACAAAAATGGAACAAAAACTTAGCAGTTCAGAAAAAAAAATCATGAAATTTCAATTACGGCAAAGAGTAATAAAGCTATAAAAACTGTTTGTTTATCCTAGACTAAGGGATTACGTACTATACTTGTCGAATTTTTTCTATTTTTTACATTGTTTACATTGACTTAGAATTTTTTTCAGTGAATTCACTGAAATATTATAATGTTTAGAGGTATAATCAAATATTTTTTAATTGATTTAACGACTTATATGTGATGTAAGAAGAATAACATTCTTATATGTAAAAAATCAACAACAATAAAGCATATGAATTGTATAATTTCTGATTCTTTTTATGTTATGATGGGTTTGTCTAACAAATTGTTCTAATCAATCTATATGTTGCATCAGTCTACAAAGGTTAATATCAGATGCTGATTTTTTTAAGTCTATGAATAACATTATTATTGGGTAGTATTGAAGTTTTTGGAATGAACTTTTTCTTCCTACAGAAGTTGTTAGTTTTTTCACTCTCCTAGTCTAATAGTTCATACCATTATTTTTAAAAATTTCAAGCTTCCAGCTTTTTAATTTAAAATTATACAGAGAAGTCGGCTTTGAACTTGATTTAGGAATGGAAAAGTGGCTAATTACCAATATATTTTTTCTTAATATACATTTATAGCAAACTTATAACAGAGTCCAGCATGTGGGGAAAAATAACATTCGCTCAGAGTAAATTGGTTTTTTTATGATTTTTGACTAAGGGAAAGAAAAGTAAGTTTTTAAAAAACTCTAGCATGCCATGAAATTCTTAGTATAATAATTTGATAACAGATGAAAAATGTAGAACATTATTTAGAATTAAAAAAAAATTCTTTTAATAATAATAAATGAAATTATCCTACATGTTAGATTAAAAATGATCTGAAAAGTGACATGTTTTCTTACATGTTTATGACATTTTAGACAAATACTTTGTAATGTTTTTAAAATACCTAAAAATATTAAAATATTTTCAACTTCGAAATGGGAAAATTTGTCTTAAGTATTAAATGTAGAAGGAGGTCAAATAAACTATGTAACAGATCCGCGGGCTATTGCTCCAATAGCCATCCAAATGCTGTCTTGTATGAAATTATTTCGTATAAGCAAATTTTCACTTTTTCTTTTCATAATGTTATTACTGTTGTAGTTATACTAATGATTGTATATCCATTATTTCTGTGACATACAAAAAAGGCTGATCTATTGATAAGTGAATCAACCACTATCTGTAATACCTCAGGAATGAAAGACTAATAGACATCTCCCATTTAGACGATTATATTATGCTTAAATGAGACATTATACCCAAGAAGTTTTATATTTAGTTTACTTATAGTAAAGTTGAGTGCAGGCCACTCCAGATTTTCTTTTTATTGTTTTTATTATATTTTTTATTAATTTATGAATTTTATTTTTTCTTTCTTTTTTTTCTTTTTTTTCTTTTTCTCTTATTATTTTTATTTCAGTATTTTAATTTTTTATTTATTTTATTATACATTGCTTTATCTTTCTTCTTTTCTGCTTCTATTATTTTCTGTTTGCGTTTTTAGTTAGTTCTCTCTCTTTAGTTAGTTACTCTTGTACAAGGCAGCCAGTAGAGAGCACGCGTGTTTGTCGCATTCGACAGTCGAAATATAGTAGTGAGTGTTGTATTTATCTATGTTTTTCTCCTTTTGTATTCAGTTATATATATATAATATATATTATCATCAACAAAGCGATCCACAAAGGGCAACAAACGTTTAAAAGTAAACTATAGAAACAATGAAAATAGAAAAACAGGCTAACAGTCTCAAATTTTCGGTTTAACTGTCATCAGAAGAGAAGAGATAAGGGAAACCAAGCGAACACTCCAACCGTCGCTTTGTAAGTGCGCTTGATACCCCTACCTCTTCTCTCCTAAAATTTGAGACTGTAAGTCTGTTTTTTTTATACTGTGTACCTATAGTTTACTTTGAAACGTATGTATATATATATAAAGATTTCACATAAACACGTGAAATAACAATCATGATCAACACATATGAAATGGGAACAAGATAAGATCTTTCAACGTACAAGCGGTCTTCCTCAGAGTTAAAACCCAGTTGGGTTTTTGACTCTAACGAAGACCACATGTTATTGTTGAAAGATCTTAGTCTTGTTTTCCCATTTCATATTGTGGTTTGATCATATATGTATACAGGAAATATAGGAACTTCGATGGTATAGTTTGTTAGCACAGTTCATTTCTTTAAATAATTATTGTAATCATTAATATCTGTGTTGGGGTTCTTTCTATTTGTCTTGCGTACATTTGTCTGAAATTTTAATTGATCATATTTATTGGCACTAATTGTAGCACGTGTTATACTAAGTGTTAATAGAACTATGATATCTGCAGATAAACATATGAAAATTTAACTGTTTAAATATTGTCAAATCAAAGACCACAATGAAAGACATTTTAAAAAAATTAATTTTATTATAAATTTTCTATTTATCTTATACAGTTCAATCATGTGTCTCTAATGTCATTAGAGATTAGTATTAACTAAATTATAAATTCAATAACAATTAAAACAATTCAATAAACTTTGAATTTAACATCGTTGTTTAATACAGCAGCCTCTATAATAGATACTTTTTTAAATTAATTACCTAACAATTATAATTAAGAGCCATGTTATTAATAATCTCAAAATATATACAATCCACATTCAAGAACAAAATAAGTAACTTTAAATGCTACTAGCCTAGGGAACTACAGGACTAAATTGTAGTAGCCCACAATTAAAGTTACCAAAGTTTTAACCTATCCATTACTTTAAATGAAACATTATAAAAGAAAAAAAATAAAATAAATACTATAAGAAACTAAATAAAATTTGAACTCCCTTTG
Source organism: Hermatobates lingyangjiaoensis (assembly GCA_026182355.1). Lineage (NCBI taxonomy): Eukaryota > Metazoa > Arthropoda > Insecta > Hemiptera > Hermatobatidae > Hermatobates > Hermatobates lingyangjiaoensis. The sequence goes on along the minus strand of JAPFBL010000035.1, from coordinate 368,869 downwards.
GACATCATAAGGTCATTGAACATCATTCTATTTCTAAATTAATTTTATCAGAATTTAATAAATAAGTTGATTTGTATGTATTGAATAGATTGGTTAATTCTTCAGTGAAAATGGTATGGTACTTATTAATTAACTCATTACTAGGATCAACATCATGTGGTACTTCAATGGGTTTGCCAACTGTAAAAAGAAAAAAAACAGTTCAAATAAAAAACACAATATTAAAAATAGATATCTCATATATAAATAAATATATACATTTATTGTGAATACTTTTTACATTAGTCAAGAATGATAGATGTTTTTCTTTAAATATTCAACAAAAGAAGATATAAAGTGGTCATAAACCATAAGTTGTAATAATTGACTGTTTTTTTTTTAATTAAACATTCTTACATATAGCCACAGAATAGAAATATTTGAAATATTCATTATAAAGATAAAAAATATGTTAATCATAAATTTATTTTATGGTTTATTTTTGTAATATAATAGTAGAGTAATATTGTAATTGTTGTAATAATAATTATCTTGCACCTTAATCTTTGAGGATAATCAAACATTGTTATGTTTACCATTACTATTGTGTATTTTCTTCTGTTTTGAAACTGTACCTAAATTATATATATATATATAAATTAATAATCAACAATAACTATTGATATAATATATGAATTAAACACCACAATAAACAAATTATATATTAATTACAATGCTCTAAGGCATTTCGTTACAACATCATCAGAGAGATAAATGAACCAAACGAAACGAACACCGCTATTGTGGTGTTTAATTCATATATATATTAATATATATATATATATATATTATATTATGTAATTTTTTTGACTAAAGGAAATAATACACATAGGACAAACGGAAAACACTTGCAACTCTAGAACAGACATAGAAAAATTTAGCCAAATTCACACAAACATTTTTACACAATACAAGAAAACAAACATAGGGACTAACTAACACAGGAAGATTAGGCAAACCCAGTAAAAAATAAAAAAAAATATATAAAAAAACACTGGGTACTCAAACAAGCAAAAGAGAACATAACCGTAAAGAAACCTCCCAGAAAACAAATAGTAACCATCATGAAACAGTAATAAATAAGTATGCTGCAACATAAACAGATTTCCAAGGTAATCAAATAGTGATCTCTATACTTATGCAATAATTCTAAAGCAATAGAATAATTATAACAATATCCTTATGTCAATGTATAACAAAATAATCCATAGTCGTAATAACTGATTTATCAATAAATTCCTCTTTGTTACTGTACATATTAGCCCACCAAATCATGATGTATATATATTATATATATATATATATATAGATGACTCTTACCAACAGTGGTTATTTGTGATCTCATCGGAACAGGCCCAAAGGAATATTGAAATATTCCTCGCCCAATAGGTAGGCAAGGCCCTATCCCAATAAATTTGCGGACGTAGTTCTGTATTCTATGCAACAAAGAACCAGGAGGATTTGGAACTTGATCGTACAGTTCGTTCTCGCCAAATGAAAAAACGGGCACCAAAGGGGAACTGAAAAAAATAATCACTTCAGAATTTTATCTAAATAGTTGTAAACGCAATAGCATATTAATATTAGCAAATAAAAATGAATTTACTTTATTGTCAATATAACTGCGGTTTGTAGTAGATATGTGAACAAACTAAGAACTGGGTTTGGAGAACTGGTTCATTAGCAAAACGGAAAATTATTTAAGTTTACCAAATAAGAATGTATCTAACGGAAAATAACGGACTTCAGAAACATTACTCTCTTTAAATTGGAATATATAAATAGCATTCATCAAATTATTTATTTATCATAATTATTAATTTCATTCAATAGACTTCAATTTTAGTTTAACAATTTTATTCAATAATACCCATTGATTGAGCAAATGGGAATGAACCACAAAATAGGTTTTATAAAATATACTCCTTATAGTTATGGAACGTAAAACCATGAAATCATAACCATAAAGTGGTCAGATGTCTTCAACAACGAATTCAGTAGGTAAGACGGATTTGTATAATGATGTTTACTAACCTCTGTGGCACCGACAATGTGCATGTATTCATTTTTTTTTTGCCAATCCTTTTTGATTTATTCGTCTAAGACTGTTGTAGTTATTAGTTCATGCTTTAACATTGAATTGAAGAGATTTTCATTAAATAGTATCGCTAAATTATGTTTTATATAATTCAAATAATTTGGTATAGGAAGGATACTTGAAATGTATCATTAATTATAATAGAAGACTTCAGATAGTTAAAAATTTTAAATACGAGGATGAAAAATTATAACTTGATACAGGGGAAATTAGTGATTGCTGACCCGCATTTGATGGCCATTTTAACGAATCCTTTTCGGTTTCTCAGAATGATCCTGTAGTTGCCCGGGTGGGCGTACAAGGACTCAGCCGCCCCACCCACGATTAGCACCAACACCTTGCCCTTGTCAGGGCTCCTCAGCACATGCCGAATACTTTCCTTCGAAGAAGCCACGGCTCCTGAAAATACCTCACTTTACCACATAGACAATGAATTATTGAACATTTATTTATCTTCAACCAAATAATCAGATTTTTGCTGAAGCTTGCAACCCTATTTACATCTACCTATAGTTTGTTTAACAAAGTGTTTTGCTTTAAAAACAGAAAGTATTCTGGAAATGGAAAATTCTCAGACATCTTTGTCCTGTTGATGAGAGTTAACAGTTTTAAACTGTGATAATAAATCTGAAATTTTTCCAAATTTATTAGTGTTCGTCTTTTAGTTCTCAAACGAAATTCGCAAACTGCGACTAGGGGCAAATTTACTTTGTGAAGGTTGCCTTTTAACGGATTCTGTTTCAAAGACGACAAACTAATTCTTTGTACTTCTCCGATAGAGTTATTTTAGTTCTCTCTGCTTTAGCTTCAGTTTGCCTCATCATCCATATAAGTGCGATGACTGTAACTCGACCGCTAACCTAAGTCAGAGCAGGGCAGATAGAGAACAATCATCCTCTTCAGCCACCCATAAAAAATAAAATATTTTGAAAATAACTGTTGATTCTAAACATTATCCAAGTTTAAAAATCTTTATAATAATAATGAATTGTAAAATTTCAATATTTTTTTAATTTATTTTATTTTAATAAATCTAAGTTACAGCATCTTAGGAAACGAAAATATTTATTTCTGAAGCGTTCATGCATGGGGTATATCTATGCTTATGCCTCAGAAGCCATGATTGCATGTAATATTAGATAGCTTAAAACAGCTATCCAATCTATCACTATGAAGGAAAATGACAAGCCCTTGAAGAATAAAAAAGGATGTTAACCATTTCAGCTCCAAATAATCTTATGCCAACAATGGCAACTGTATGCATGTCCTGTATAGAATTGATAGTAATAGCTCGATCTGCGTGATATTTGGTAATTAGATTTCTATCAGTCTGCAACACATTACTGAAATCTTTCATTGTGATTTGAAAAGTTTTCCTCTTTAATGTTCCGAATTGCCAATTATAAGCCATGTTACATTTAAATGTTTACTACTTAGTGCGCAGGTTTTCTTAAGAGAGATGTTCTGCATTTATTTAACCACTGCTCCCATGTATGGGAAAATATTAAAATTACATTATTTTTAATCATAATAGAAGATTTATTAGTTTTGGTCAATCAAAGTGATTCAGATCATTTGATGTGTTCAAGGTGTTAATTCAGTATAAAGTAACAGTGTTCAGACAACTTTATAGGTTTATGGTTTTATGCAATATATTAAGTCAATTTACGGGAGTCATAGATGTAATATGCAATTTATGTTGCTTAAATATAAATTATCTAAACATTTGTCTCAATGAATAACAAAGATGAGTATGCATTTAACGAAACTGCACCAGCAGAATATGCTCAGAAATTAATAGTGACACATGCCCGATGCGATGTTCTAGTTTAAGAATAAGTTACTTAAACTAGATAAATACATTGGTAAAGTACCTCAACGTAGAAAGTTTGAAGGTGTACTTCAATTAATACGTTTGTCATATGCTAAGTTTTGAGAAATTGGAATATTGAAATCTAGGACGCGACAGTTCCCTTCTCCATTCCACTGTCTGTTACATAAACTTGTGATTTAACCAGTTTCATTATTTAAATTCATCTAGCCGATAGTATCAAGAGTCTGATATATTTAAACAGTTTGTATGAAACCCCTAGTGTTACAAATGAACATGTTTGCATCATAAGCATTTGTATAAGGTAGGCATTTTTCACACTTTGATATTAGGTTCGGTTAGATTGCAGTGGTAGTCACACAAGGGAACACACGTAGTTCGAGCGTTGGCCCTTTGTGATACCACACAATGATGATTGATTCTACAGTGGGAGTCTTAAATTTTGCCTGACTCAAGTATATTTAGAGTAGGGATCTTTAACGAGTACCTGACATCGTACAGGCTCGGGACCGACGGTATAACGTCATTCTCTGAGGGTCAACGTGCTCAGATTTATTCATCTCCAGCATGAATTAATCGAGGGTCAGGTGGGTATCGAACCAGGTCATATCAGTTCTGAGACGAGTATGTTAACAACTGAGCTAATCTGGCCCCTACGCTATGATATTATATTTCAGCCGAATATTTAAATGGACATAAAAATAAAAGACATATGGCATACACTTTGAATTAATTTGTAAGATAGGACGTGTAAGAACAAAGTTGTGAACTACTTAACTAAAGTTCTCCGCTTGAATGGATAATGTTTAAACCCCTACAATGTTTAAAAGTACCGTATACGGTCACCTGTTGATTTACCACATATTGTAACTTTACAAATTGAGCTCTTCTGGTCAAAATACGAAGATTATTGTAACTTCAAAAATCACAGCCCATCATTAAAGATTACTATTATTAATTATATTTCGTATAAAAATTGCATTTTTTTTAGTTTTTCTTTTTATTTCTTATATTGTACACATCCTAAAAATGCCACCCTTGGCATTCGCGTCCGGGGTAGTCCACACCCCCCCCCCCTGACCAAACGACATGAAAACCTAAAAAACACTGTATATGATAGTTAGTAGTTCAATAAAGATAATTGAAAATTAATGGAGATTTGTTTTGTTTTATTGATACAAGTAAATTTTCTGAATATAGCGATTTTTGTAAATATAGTTAAAATGGATAATTATCAGTACTATACAGCCCAAAACATTACAGTAAAATGGTGAATTTACGAATTGAAAGCTACTATTGTTCCTATCAGCTTCATATGGCTCTGACGTGACAGCCAGCATAAACAGGTGCCGAAGTAGACTGCAAAGCCTACAGACTACAAAAAAGACTGTTGCGTTGCAGTGGTTCCGGCATAGTTCCGGAAATGAATTCGCTGACGGATGAGTGCGATTTTGAGCATTTGTTGGGGTGTTGAGGGATGCGGTTGATTCCAAGGTTCCTCTTTCCCTATCAACTGCTAAAAAGTTGTTAAAACAGAGAAGTGTCTGTAAAAAATGATTCAGCACAGATAAGGTAAAAAATAGAATAAATAGATGAGTAACCCGCCGCCAACTAACTCGACTAAAGCAACTCGGTGGGGTATACTTTCGTATGACAACGAGCATACTCCTAAACGTTCATTTACACTAAAGGGACTTGTTGAATCGTTTGCTTGTATGTTGTGAAAATAAATCCTGTTAGGAAGCAACCGGTTTTCCCTACTTTAGAATCACTCCTGTCCTGAAAAACAAGTGGTATGATACTGAAAAATTTAATTATTTATTGTAATTTATAAAAAATTATAAATGAGGTTTACCTACTGCCATGATATAATCCCTGAAGAAAGGAAACTTGAAGTGCATATCTAAAGTAGCACAGTATGGGACCAATCCCGGGAAAAGTATTTGGAAGTCAGAGGCTTCAGTAGCAAAGTTGCCAAACACTCCGGCAGATAGTAATCCATGGGGGTATACGCAGAACATGTAGTTTTTCTCTGGATTCAAATCAACTGTTTTCTTCAGCTTAATTGGGAAAAAATCGGAATAGTACCTCCAACAAGGTAATCTCCTGAACCAGTCAGACCTGTTTAACACAAAATTACCATTAACACGAGAATTAATATACTAAGAATGAATAAATATTAAAAGAACTAAAATTTTTCTTCATTTTAAATCAAACTTATGTAATAATTAGAAAGAAGGTATCTATGTTTTTATTCATTGTTTCTTTTGGTTCTTCATATGTCCACAATCATTAGCAATACAAACAGGAATACAGGAAATACAATTATGACGGGACCATACGGATTATTAGTGATGGTGCAAGTGGGAGGGTAAAGGATATGAAGCAGTATACACTGTAAATTTAGGATTCAATATTTCTTTTCACTTACTAATCACTGGAGTGTCTTTCAGGGCAAGTTGATGCGACTGAAGAAGTTGCACAGAGAATACGAGACGGTATGTCGTTATTTAGTAGCACAATTTAAATACCATCTCAGTGTCAAGGGCATAAAGGCCTTGAGTAAGGTAAGGATAACCTCCTAATTGGTCTTAAGTTGTAAGAAACTACTAAATGAGGTGTCAGATAGCTTCAATAAAAACTGGTTCTTTCGTTCCGGGACGATTCAGAATACAGAAATATATATTCTATATTGAACTATATAGAAATAGATATCTGTATTGAAATATTGAACTATATTTGTCCGTTTCGGATCGTATTTCCAACGAATATATATTCTAATATATATTTGTCTGTTTGCGAACCCCGTTACTTTTGGAAATATTAGAGCATGGGAAAGGTATTATTTCACTTATTATGACATTCGGGTACTATTTTTAAACCACTTCTCTTGTTAGTCTATAAAATTATAATTTATTATTAGGTACTGTCGCACTATGACCTTAAAATATTAGATGAGTAATATTAAATTAAAAACGGCAAAAGTACTGCCTGTAGCAACATAAGAAGTTATAGGTAAACAAAGATCTTTATAAGGGACGAAATACCATAATAGAATCAATTCTAAAAAATTTGATTCCAAAGTAGAAACATATTTAAGAGTAAAAAGAATTACTCGACTTCTTAGAAAGAACTTTTGAAAGCACATCCTTGCTATCTATTAAATTAGAGAAATATATAGATTTCTTAATCTAGAAACTTCAGAGTGGATTAATACAATTCTCACATAAAAAATATTCAGTGTCAGTATAGATTTTACAGAGGACGTTGAAGTGATTTCAAATGATTACTTGCATAGAAGCGTCTTGATTTCAATAAAAAGACTCCAGTCTGATACACTGATGGCACTATTAGTAAACTTAATAGTGAAATCAATAAAAATAAGTTACTCTTATGTGAGTACTTGAAAACAAAAGAATACAAGCGAATGAAGTTGTGAACCGTTTAGAATAGATTAGAAATATTGAAGAATGGTTGAAGAAGAGAACAGATAAAGGTTGTTACAATAACTGTGTTTAACCTAAATTAAAAAAATCACTCCAACTAAATTTACATCTATAAGAAAAGACTAAATCTTCGAAGGATGGATTTACAAACATATATAGAATATCTAATCGCAACTTGTTTTTTTTTTTAAACTACTACTAATGCAACATTCAATTAGGACCATACGAACAATGCCGACTTTGTCTGGAAGTTGCGGAAACCTTTGATCACATTCAATCTGAAAGCGAGGCAATGGTCTTGAAGAGGAAGAAAAGATTTCTGTTGAACCACACCTACAAGCAGTAGAAGTGAAAGATAATTCTTTAAAGAAAATTTTGGGGTTGAATTTAAAATTCTAAGCTGATATTTAAAAAAAAAAAGAAAAGAAAAGAAAAAGGAAGCTAGGTAGATCATATACGACAGCACAAGCACGAGTTCAATGAGTTCTATTGGCCCTACCAGTTTATAGTAGATCCTAATAATAAAAACTTACCTGATTATTCTAGAATATTCTAGATCAATGATTTAAAATTTCTTAGAATTGACTAAATGTTTATAATTATGTTAAACTTAATGTATTGTATTATATATTACAATTATATTATAATATATATTATTACAATTATATTACTTATTGTATTATATTACAATATAATAAATTAAATCCTTAAATTCATTAGCTATAATTTTGATAATTTAATAGAGGTATATTATAACACACTTTCATTAAAATAAAACAAAAACTCGATTATCAACGAATTAAATATTATGATTATTTATAATAAAGTTGAGTGAAGGCTACTTCAGATTTTTTTTTATTACTTATACAATGCACGAAATTTTAATCACACGTTTACGTTTTTTTAGAATGGCAGAGGTACTTCACATACTTGTGTAATATACAGTCCCACTGAGCAGTCTCGTATTCTTAGTTCGGCAGGCACAACAGCTTCCTAATAAATCTGCATGGCTTAGCTGAGCCCATGTTATTATTGTTTTTAACACCACAAATTTAAAATTTATTTTTAATAAGGCCTTCTATAAAATTTACCATTTCGAAGTTAAAACAACGATACATTGATACTTCTCACCAGGGTATAGAATGCGACAGTGATCAACTTACTGTTACTTTCAAATTATTTTTAAAGGAGAAAATTATTTTCATCAAATTACTGGCTCATTCGATAATGAAATGCCCCCTACAATGATTTTTATTTCATTGTAGGGTAAATCAACTACCCTACAATGGTAGGGTAAATGGTACCATTTACCAATCAATTATAAATGGTAAATAAAATTATTTTTATTTATTTTCTACCTATGCTAATTCACACATTAACTTTACATGAGTGAATCTAAACAATGAGTTATGAAAGATAATGTCCAAGCTGCTAACTGAATTGTTAATTCAAGATATTATATTTGATAAATATATTTTGAAATATCACTTCAAAAAACTTAATTTCTCAAAGAAGGTACAAGCCTCACTGCATTTATTGAGAGAAGTACACGTCTTTAAAGTTAGTTGATAACAATACCTTCTGCCTCCTTGATGACTGGCGTCTCTATCTATGTACATCCACAGAAAATAAGTAAGTACTAGAGGCCAAAGTCTTGTATAGAAGAGAAGGTAAGTAGCGAAGAGAAGTCCAATGGGGCCACCTATCACTAAGGAGACAATCCAAAAGAGAGCCATCACTGTCTGAATTCTCCTACTCAATGGGACATTGAGGGGAGCCCACTTGATTCCCATCATGCTCTGTCTATTCCACAATCACCTGAAAAAAAAAGCACTACTTCATCAATTTACAATATTTTTGAATATCTAGAATAAATTATTTCTACTTCGACAATTGTTATAAGTTCACAATTAAGTAGAGGCATATGTAGGAAATGCTTCCTTAATATTACGTTATTAATATTAATATTATTAATAATAATAATTAATATTATTCCTAAAATTAGCAACAACACATGGAAACGATCACATTTTTAGTGTATAGTAATTAAATATTCTCACAAGTTACTAATTTTTTCAGGCATTATTTAAAATATTTTAATATTTAAATATTTATTGTTTTTACGAATTATTCCTGAATGATACTCACAACTGTTAAATTTACGCTTTATTCGATTCTTAAGATTCCTCTGACTGTGGAATTAGGAAAATTAGAAAGTAGAAAAATGTTGAAGTACTATTGCAATTCAAAATACTGATATTAATCATTTACCATAATAGCAATATTGTGATATTGATATTGTGATAGCCCAATATCACTTCTAGCTTGTCAAGAAATGAATGGGCTTATAAAAGTAGTAGCCCAATTTAACTTAATAGTTCTTTGCTTTTTACGCCAACAAAAAAGAGAGCAGCACTGGTCAGGTGAAGAAGAAATCGATAGTTCTAGAATATACCACTAGAGAGCAAAGCAAACCAAAAATCAGAGCTATGTTACTGGATTGTAATGGCTGTATATAGAAGGGAATATTATTTCAATTACATATTTCATTTAATCAATGAAATATGTAGTAGAACTATGAAGAGTTCATTTTTCATTTCACTCTGTCTATATTGTGATTAGAACACGGTTCCCTAGTTTTACATAAAATGATATGTAAAAGTAAAATACTATACTGTTCAGGGATTTATCAAGTTATTTACATAGCACATTTACTATGTTATTAGAATAGCACATTATATAGCGTTATTTACTTTATGCATTTATTTTACACAGCATTTTTCTCTGTAGTAACTCAATATATTTAGTTATACAATATATCTACGAACAGATAGTGTACTTAAAGTAGTAGGACTTTATCAGTAAGATTGTGATCAACAGAGATGAAGTAACGAAATGAAGATAATGTCTGAATTTGCAACAAACCTTTACAACTATCCTAATTGTTAATATTTATTAACTTGCACGGACAATAAAACTATGTAACAGTAATTCTAATTATGTTTCTATATACATACATTTTTAACTTGTTAAATAATTTATAATTAGTTTTAGGTTTATTATTAGCCTGAAAGGGTTGCTCTAATACTTGGAAAACTTGGGGTGTAATGTGATTGCTTTTGAGGTGAAAATTGTGCTAGCTGTCTCAGGTAAATTTCTAGATACTATCTGAGATCTTATACAGGGATAATTATATAGAACATACATTTGTGCATCTGGAAAAGATTAAGGTGAAAAAGATGAAATTCCTCTTTACCAGGAAGAGAGTTTTACATCCTTTTAATATGGCTTCCAATTATTTTGGGTGGTGTTCAATAGGGCCTTTTGGAGTAAGAAAAATATCTGTAGCTTATCCTAGATAAGAAACCCAAATCGAGGAACGCGCTAGAAAGGCCATATGCACCCTTTACTCATGCGGCAACACTATGGGTAAGAGAAGGGAAAAAATCCAAAGACTATTTATTGGTCATTAAACCTATATTTTTAAATGTTTGCGTGTTTGTGTGATGGAAAACCTTGCAAGTAGGTATGTATTATTGGCGTCTTAAGACCATGCTTCAGGGACACAGGAGCTTGTTATAAACTTGTGTTCAGATATCTATTACGTCGAAGCAAATCCCTCTGGGAATAGGTTTTCTAAATCATCCTCAAAAATCCTCAAAAGGATGGTTAGAAGAAGGGAGGATCCATTCTTCTGGATGACCCATTTGGATTTTTCTTGATGGAACAAATCTGGATGGTAAGGTCGGTTAGTAGTAGGTTAGTAAGTATCGGTGAGGTATTTTTTCGGAATTACTTGATAAGAGCAAAATAATTCTTAAATTAATTTAATTTCTGATTTCGTAAATATTAGTTTTTGTTTTAGTTCCTTAACCAATTTAATTTGTTTGTTAATGAACCAAAATCTTGATCTTTTACTACTTAAAATTTACTTACAATTCGTCAGATTAATTATTCAGTAATATAATTTTTATATTAAGTGAAATTTATACGGGGCAGGTTAGTGAGAGAAGGGAACCTAAGCAGTTGAGAGTTCAAATTGTTCTGTCAGAGATCATTTGTATAATCTCTTCATAACAAATGAAATTAATATCAGTATGCTGCAGACTAATTACTTTAATCGAACCATCAACAAATATTGGCAACCCAGTGAGGGTCAAAAATTACAAAAGAAGTATCTTTTTGCCCTGATGTTATAATTGATAAATACTGATGTATTTGAAATGAGCTTATCAAGTGTGAAGATGTTTGATATTATCACCTCTGCTATCTATATTTCACAATAGTCAGATATAATTAAACGCCACTCGATCCGTGAGTCAAAACGGTATTTAATTTCAACAACTAAAAGATTATTATCACAGCCATTACTGTTAATTAGATTTGTTTATTATAAATAAATATGTTTTCAAAATTATAGGTTCATTGACCCTAGTTAACATGAAATGTTCTGAGCACTATAGGCCCAGTATAAGCTCAAAGGCAGTACCATCAGGCATTCTTGTTCTTAAAATAACAAGGTGTAATACTTATGTTTGCTTATGTAATATTGATTATTCACACCATCCAGAAGTTATCGAATCAACACAATATGGGCAATAGTACACTCCCTGAGGGCAGTTTCTAGTGATCACGACTTCAGTTGTTTCAGATTGTTGTAACCATTATATAATTCTTGAATTAAAACCTCTAAAAATTAATTAAGACTCACAGATTTCTAAATCATGCCATAAAAAGCTCCTTCAATATCTAAGAAGCAGCCCAAACTAAATCGTTTAAGACTTTGGAAGTTTTCTATTTTGTTCACCAAAGTTTTTTGAAGTGACTTAGTTCATTTGACTTTCTGATATGAATCTTATTTACGACAAACGTCATAAGGACCTTGGAGGCTTCAAAAGATGTAAATCCATCATAATCTTCCTATCGATTTTTTTCACCATCACTATACTTTACTTATAGTAAAGCGATTATGATGCTCTTCCAGTTGGTGTTACACTTTTATTCATGAAATCTCCCTAGAAGTCTATTTAATCACTATAATCCCTTAAATTTTTTTTCATTTAATTTATATAACAATCTGATAGACCTGATTCTGAAAAAATTATCTAAGTCAATGTAAACAAATCAAACTAGTACAACAGGTTATTCATTATTCAAAGTTGACTTTTAGGTTTATATCCCCTCTGAATATGGGTCAGTCGAACAAAGATAGGTAAACTATTTTATATAGTCTAATGTATAATTCTCTATATCAGTGCTTCTCAAACGGTGCGCCCTGGAAGGTAGCCAGGTGCGCCCCAAGATAATGGAAGATTAAGTTTATATAACAGATTTATATTTTAGTTTTTGCACCATTTTAATTTATTTGAGAAAACACCAAGTATGGGGTTTTCAAGTCTGAGTCAAGTCTCGGCTACTTCATATTTTGAACTGGAAGGTAAATTTCTTTAATCTTTAAGCATGAATGGATAATACTTCATCTGTGCCTTTACTCGGGGATTTAAATCATTTTTACTAGCCCTCCCTCTCTCTCACTCTCTCTGTCTCTCTCTCTCTCTCTCTCTCTCTCTCTCTCTCTCTCTCTCTCTCTCTCTCTCTCTCTCTCTCTCTCTCTCTCTCTCTTTCTTTCTTTTTCTTAAAAAAAACTATACATTTTAATTTCCAATCATTTTCCTGTTATCAAATCACAGGACTAAATTTTCTATATTAAAATCAGTGATGCGCCCCAACGTTTTGGTTTGGTTTCATAGGTGCGCTCCAAAGTTTTGGTTTGGTTTCATAGGTGCGCCCCAAAGTTTTGGTTTGGTTTCATAGGTGCGCCCCAAAGTTTTAGTTTGGTTTCATAGGTGCACCCTGAAGTAAAAAAGTTTAAGAAGCGCTGCTCAATACCGTAGACTAAGACGTATAATAATAGTGTTACCTGTGTTCAGTATAATCTGTACCATTTTCGGCAATCGAAATGTGTTGAAATTTTTTTTTTTTGCTAACTATTTGCACTTAAATTTTTTGGACAAAATTTTATTGCTCAAAGCTTAGTTATTTAGAGTGTAAAATGATATTTCTGAAATGATAAAATGTACGATAATGCCCCTTTTTATCCATGCCATTGGAAGTGGAGTCCTGGTTTGCCCAGTGGCAACGTGCTCACCTCTGGACTGGTAGATCCAGGGTTCAATACCCACTTTGGCCCTCGATTTATTCATGCGGGAGGTAAATAAACTTGAACATGATTGTCCTTCAGAGAGGACATTAAGCCGTCGGTACCAAGCATGCACGATGTCAAGTACTTGTTAAAGATCTCTACTCTTAATGTATTTGAGTTAGTCTAAATTTAGAACTTCCAATCTAGTATCAACAGGTAATATGGCTCACCTATTACTAAAATGTTTGCCAAATAATAAATTAGCCACATTTTCCGCGATTGTTAAAATAAATCTAACAATCAATTACTCCAATAATAGGATTGACATATATAAAAACATATTAGGAATTACAAACACGCTTATTGTTAATACCACAGAGATTAGTACAATTTGAATTGAAAGATTAATTAAACGTCTTTCTCAAAGACGGCTAGTGGAGCTGTTTAAACGGTTAGAAAGTTATCTTGAAATTGAATTCTGTACTAAAGATGGAATCTGTAGTTCTACATGTAATTAAAGTAGATATGCAATTAAAGCAATTGATAATAACATTAATATTAAAAAACAGTTTATAGTAAAACACTGCTAAAAGTGGAGAAGAAGTTATTAAACAAACATGTTGAACAGTATCATTTAGGCACAGTCTGTAGCAAGTTTGGCAGCTGATCATATAGTACTAACAAAACATTTGAGCAAACAGTTATTGTAACTTATTAGCATCACTAAATAACTCTCAGACTGATCTGACAAACAGGGAAATTAGCTCACATAAACACTACCACCACCTCTTTGAGGTGGCAGAAACATCAGAGAAGTGTTCAAATAAGAAAAAACACAATAACACAGCTACCTCCACTCCCCCCCCCCCCCCCCCAAACAGCAGTACATGTAACATGATAGTCTATATAGTATACTATGATCAAACCACAATATGAAATGGAAAAAAAGACTAAGATCTTTCAACAGTAACAACCGGTCTTTGTCAGATTCAAAAACCCAACTGAAACACTAAAGGCAGAAACAACTGGTGAAGGGTTGAGAAGAGTGGGAGGGAAGAATGGTATTTTAAAAGAGTGTAAAGTTTAGGAAACGACAAATATCCAGAGAGGGATATTTGGGGTAACAAAGAAGTACAGTAAGAAAGAGTAAAAAACCTACTCTTAGAAGAGGCTATTGCCCTCGTCAAGAAAGTATCACGCTTGAAAAGCCCGTTACTAATGTTTATAATATTTGATCTATTAAATTTAATTAGAGAAGATTCGATAATATTTCTTAACATCGATTTTTTATCCTATCGATAAATTTAGCTCCTGTCCAATCAATATGATGATTTTCACTATTTATATGCAAGAATAAGGCGCTACTTTTTTCCTGTCTACTTACGTTGTATTGGTGTTGTTATTACTTTTATTGATTGTTATTTCACGTGTTTATATGAAATCTTGTATTTATAATATACTGTATATACGAGTAACATTGTTATCAGTAATGGGTATATTCGTAACTTACTATTTCCTTCAGTCCATAACAAATTGAAATTAAACTTAGTTCAGTTGCTTCGTGAAAGCAGTTTATACTGACATACTATTTGTTTTACTGCAATCATTTGGTAAAATATATTTAATCGCTAAACTATTTCAAGTATTAGTCCCTAATAATGTTAATAGATGCAAAAGTTGTTTCATTGTTTCATTTGCATTAAGTCTCCTCGTTTAATTACGGCATATTATCATACAAAGCAGTTTTCTGTATAAATAATGATAATTATTAAAACGATAGTTAAAAATGATAATTATTAAAATGATGATTGTTAACATAATAATAGTTATAAAAGTTCGTAATTAACTTTCCAACATTCATGAATAATACTCTCGTTATCCCATCGACACCATATTTCCAACATTGGCCAGTTGACATCTTTCAACTCATGGCCAGTCATCATTAAGATGTAAATAATCTTGTCCCTCATTTTTTCTTTTATATTAGTAATCTAAATGGTATTGAAGGAATTACATTTTTTGTCTAATGTAGTTATGTGAGTGTTGTAAATAGTTTCAGGATAACTGGGAAGACCCAGTTCATCCTGGGAAGTGCTTGTGTACTAAATTCAGCAGTGTTAAGTTTTAGTATATTATTTTATAAATATTAAAAAATTATTATAATTATATTATATTATAATAATTATTAACTATATTATAATTATTATTATATTTTATAAAATATAAAGTTCCCAGGGAACTGGAGTCCGGTGGTATTGATAAAATTCCGTGCAAAAATTGCCATAAAATGTATATTGGTCAAACTGATAAATCATTAAAAACACGTGTAAAACAACACCAATACAACGTAAGTAGACAAGAAAAAAGTAGCGCCTTATTCTTGCATATAAGCAATGAAAATCATCATATTGATTGGACAGGAGCTAAATTTATTACCTATGAAAAATCGATGTTGTTAAGAAATATTATTGAATCGTCTCTAATTTAATTTAATAGATCAAATATTACAAACATTAGTAACGGTCTCTTCAAACTTGATACTTTCGTTACGAGGACAACAGCCTCTTCTAAGAGGGTTGTCGGCTAGTGGATTGTTTTTTACTCTTTCTTTATGTACTCCTTTGTTTCCCCAAACATCACTTTCTGGACATTTGTCCTTTCATGCACTTTCACCCTTTTAAAATACCACTCGTCCCTCCCACTCTTCTCAAGCCCTCACCAGATGTTTTCTGCATCTAGTGTTTCAGTTGGGTTTTTGACTCTGACGAAGATCGCTTGTTACTGTTGAAAGATATTAGTATTTTTTTATTTCTTATTGTGGTTTGAACATTGATTGTTATTTCACGTGTTTATAGTGAAATCTTATTACTTCATAAATATCTAAATCATGACAAAGATTTGAATCTTGAATCTAGTCAATACGCTACCAATAGACCATTGTTATCAATGAAATAAGAAACTCCTGTGGCGATACCATGATATATAAGTATGCCAGAGATTTTCCCTATGTTTTTAACTTTTGATTTATGTATTTAGTTTCAAGCTAATGTACAATATCGGAGATTGTGTGAGGCAATGCACGTGATGATTAGGAGATACTTGTACCAGTGAAGATTGAAAGATCAGCTAGGTTCAAAGTTGATCACGTAGGGAATAAAATGTCGGAAATATGAGCCGATGAGCGATACTTGAAATCGAATTGGTATAAGGTACTTCTACAACGGGAACACTGCTATAAGCAAAGTCGACTTGAAATAAGAAGAGGCTAAAATAAATGTCATTCCTACAATTCATTTGAATATGTAATAATTTAAAATGATTAAATGAACATCATAAATACTGAATTAAATTATCTACAATATTTCGTTTTATGGCCCAATATTTTTAACGAAAGCTCATTTGTTCCATTTTTCAGAGTATCAGCACATCAGCACAATTCATCTGCATTTGGAGAAAATATAAGAAAACAAAAAAATGATTCATAATTTTAGAATATATAATTAAAAGAGAATAAAATGAATTTTTTTCAAGACACTGAAATTGTAACAGATAAGAATAATAAGTGGACTCAATAATGGCGTGTTCTTAATGATGAGATGAGCATGTTTTCAAGGTCAATGTCTAGAAAAGTTTCAGACATGGGTCTGGGTTATTCATCTGCATGCATGCTGAAGAGAATTGTGTCCTCATTCTGAAATTAAGTGATATGAGGAACAAGAATTACAAGAACTATGGAACACTACGAAAATACTGTGCGACCTCTGCAGGATGAGAAGAGAGACAGGAATTGCAATTACTCTACACCCACCTCAACTCAAGTATCGTACGACTCTCACACATTTAAATAAATATAAATTGTTACAGATATTGCATTACAAGTGTAAATAAAAATGTTACATTGGAAAACTTATTTTTCACAAAAATTGTGAGGAGGGTTTTGAAAATTGTTTCTACAGTGTGGTACATACACAAACAGTGGACTAGATGAAATTCTTTGTACTCTAGGTAGGTGGTTTGAGAAGTGCTGAAACATCACAACTTCTGTCAGGTTACGCAATGAAGCACGTCGTTGGATCTCCCTAAGAAGTAATGGTATTCTATAGCCCAGTTTTTCAACCAATTATTTATTTTCTATGTATGCGCTGGATGATTCAACAGCTCGTATAATCAGCTCAAATGTTCCTTCACACATATTAAACAAGAGGGCTGGATTAGTACTGTTATAATTTTCAATTATATCTGCCTTCACTTCGACAATAATGACAGTCTTAATGCTACTTAAAAGTGAACCAAGTATTTTTTCGTCTAGGTTGTCGATTTAAAATCGACTAAGAATATTTTCACAGACAAAAAAAATATATACAATGCTTATTTATTACATTACACTACTGTGTCGTCAAGTAAGTTTTTTCATTTCTCTTATTAATTATACCTTTACATCTATCTAACTTCATTCTGATGGAACACGTTTGTACTGCACGTCGGTAGTCCACCGTCATTTTACGGAGCACCGTGCCTTTTCTCTTCGTTTCTCCTAATGATGGTTGAACCAAAGATTCCAGACTGTAAGTGTTGAGTTTTCTTTATTTGTGTAGTTTTACTCATGAAGATCGATATATATACATATCTCAATTTCCACCTACCAGTGGACTCGACCAAATCTCGTCAGATCTTCACCGATGACGAACTGTTGTTCAAAACATCGATTTGAGTAAGTGCTTTGATCTGTTCTATGTACTTCAATTATAATTATCCTTGAACGATAGGAGAAAACCAGGCACACCTAAGCACAGACAGTTGGAATTTAACCGTCGTTGGTCTGATTTCCAAATATCTCCCCTTAGGTGTGCATGGTATCTACTATTTATTGTAATGATAGTTTAAACCGAAAGTTCGTGAAAATCTGAAGTTTTATTTGTGTACTTGTACTCACGTTGAACTAAATATAAATATATAACTTACAATGGTATCAAACAGGAAACATAGTAGTATCAACATTTATAAACGCAGATAATATGTAAAACCACTTTATTTTTCAACCCTCATAAAATTCAAATCAATCCATAAACTGGAAAATTTAATAGTATTATTAGTCGGAGTTATTAGTTAAATAGCCCTGAAGTATCTTTATGTTCTTAGATTAACACGTGCATATCAGACACAATTAAATTTAGCAACAGCTTTGTAATTTCCACTTGCTGATTACTTCTAGTTTAATTACGGTTTTTTCCCAACTCATGATTTATACCATAATAATATTATAATAATTCAAGAATCTTCAAGAATAGTTTTGTAATTAACCTCTTTCTCTTCACTAACCGTTTCATTTTTAATTAAATTATGCAATAGTTCGCGTCCCCAGTGTTATACAATACATTATAATCAAATTTTTATAATTATAACACATATTTAAATAAGAATTCAAATTTTTATAATTCACGAAGGATAATACAAAATATATAAAATAACAAATAATATAAAAAATTAACATCGAATTCAAAATATACGTGTGAGAACAAACTTGGGAAGACGATGGAGATTGTGTTCTCACAGTGCACTTGCATAAGCATAGGCATTTTTTATTTGTAGGTTGAAGGCTATTTTCATACAAAGAACCTAATATTTTGAAACACAGAATATTTGTAAGTAGTTTACTTAGCTATTTTATTTTTCATACCATTTCATTCTTAATTGACATTCTTTAATAAATCAAATTTTAAAACCTACATCATGTTTCATCAATAATAAGAAAATTTAAAAGTATAAAGAATGCAATATTTGAAAGTATAGTTTGAAGATTAACGTCGTCTAAACCACCCTAATACCAGTATATGAGTTAAAACAGTTTATCTTCTTATAATGTCAAAATTTCCATAAATAATTTTAACATTTATGATTCCATTCCTGATCAATAGTATCAGTTAAACAAATGGAAATCCCGGTTATTTCTAATTTTGCTCTATAATTTGTAAGTGAGACAACTTTTTTTGTATGACAATGCTCAAAAATAAATTAATAAATTCTCTTATTGATGAAAGTCTAAAATCTAATCACATAATAAAATTAAAACAACAATAAGCAAACCTAATTTACCCGAGGTTAATAATACTGCCAATTATTTTGAATACAATCTGAGAGATGATGTTGTAAAGTTGGAGGAGGGGGAAGTGAATGACATTTTCATAGTCGTCAAAGGGGGGCACGGGGCAGCAATGTTCAGAACACTGATTCAATACATTTAAAATGATTCAAAATTTCTCAAAACATATAGTTCTTTAGCTAAACATTAATGAAATGTATGTAAAAAGTTTGTAATTTCTTATCAAACAGTAGAACCTGTACGGTAGTTATAATATTTATTGATACATATCTACCAAAAAAAGTCAAGGCATTATCCGAAATGCGTCTAAATTAAAATTAGTAAATCTCAACATATTTATGAAATATAGTAAATTGAAATTTATATTGATTTTAATTCTATTAAATTCATTAAATTCAATTTGGAATGATACTAAATTTTCTTGTTATTTGAACTTCATAATAATATAAAATAGATACGAGTATCTTACAGTTTAAAAAGTGTTAACTTATAGGTAGTTTAATTGTCTATTTTAACAATTTTGAGCACCAGTACCATTTTATCGAGTTTATTATCATTGGATTACTTCCTGGATCGGTGATAAATTAAGCTATATATACTAACTAATATTGGGTAGTAATGGAGTGATTATGCGCCTCTAATAGCCTCTAGTACTCAACTCCGACAGCTATATGCAGGGACAAACGAAAAAGGAGGAGAAGGTGCCCAAGCGCTGGGCCTGATCACCTTCTTTTCACATCCTTCCAACGCCCCAAATCCTCTCCTCTTATCCCAGCCACAATCCAAGGCGTTATGCGATCAACGCCGAAGGATGGATGATACAAGGGTTACTGTATTACGAACGGAGCCTCGAGGGTACCAGGCGACCTCCTTGAGTAAATAGACTTACTCCGGTATGCGGTGCTCTCCCGGAGCGGACAAAATACCACCGACAGAGCTTCAGGGATTTTCTCCTGTATGATAATAAGGAGAAAGAAGTCTAAAGACAATCCTCCGGAAGCGCAGAGGGGCTAAAAGCACTAACTAGTGGGAGCCAACCTCCCACAAGTGCACCTAAAGACTTGAAATGAAGTGCACCTAAGGAGAAATGAAGTTACTTTTTCCCGAAACGTAGGGAGCCTAAACGGGCATTATAATTGATGGTTTGTGCAGATTCTGCACAGAAGAGAAAGAAACACCGTTGCACCGGCCGGCAGACTGTGTGGTAACTTTGCTGCACAGAAGTAGGTGTTTCGGGACCCTCAACAAAACCATAGAAAAACTTTTACCGCTGGATCCAGCAAAAGCGCTGAGCTTTTTGGTGGCGTTGAAGCCAACTGCTGGGGTACATTAGTTAAGAAGGTGGGTAGTACAATAGTTTTTAAGATGCAGTGCTATAGCCACCTTCAAATAATAATAATAATAACAAAAACGATTGCACCAGTGCTTTTCAACCATCGCTCTCTGGACCACCAGGGTTCTGCCATTGCAGTACAGAGGCTCCGTTTTATGGATATCAAATGAACGCTTTGTAAGCAGGAAAATAAAATGCGATAAGCTCAAATCTAAAATAAAATCTGATAATTCAGACCGCTAGGGTAACCGAATGGCTTATGTCATCGCCTCTGGACTGATAGATCCGGAGTTCGATACCCACTCTGGCTATTGATTTGTTCATGCAGAAGGTTAAAAAAATCTGAGTATGTCGTCCCACGAAGAAGATGTGAATCCATTGGTCCTGAGCCTGTACGATATCAGGTACTTGTTAAAGATCCCTACTCTAAATATACTTGAGTTAGGCAACATTTGGAACTCCCAATGTAGTGATATCACAAAGGGTCAATATTCGGCCTATGTGTGTTCCCCCGTGTGACTACCAATACAACCTAATCTAAAATGTGATAAGCACAAATGCTGCTTCTTCAGAGTTGATAAGAGCTGTAAGTGATTAGATTTGTTTAAATGACAGATATCTGACGTTATCTGATTTTTACCGGCCTGGTTCAAATACTTACCAATTAGGTTTGTCAAGAATTAGCGGCCTGACTATTCCCAACCAGGTCTTCCAAAATTAGCTCAGCCGACTGTCAATATTCAAGATCATTGGGGGGGGGGGGGGGGGGGTCGAAAAACAAATTTATTATTTTTCAAGTAGTTTTTTACACTCAAAGAACGCTTAGGCTCTCTTAGTTACCGCTCTTAGGGCCATCGAGCGGTAACAAATAGAGAAGGTTCAGTTATCTCAAGATTATTCCCTAAGAACTTTGACAAAGGAGTTACCATTTAATCTTGGAAATGATAGTACATCATTATAAAATTGAAAATTTTATGAAAATGTATAGTTTTAATTCATGAAAATCTGCAATCACCCAAATATAAATATATATACATACTTACACTCAAGAATTGTTACACCTACATACTTAAGCCAACAAATATCTCAAATTTTGTTTCAAAATACAATTTAGAGTATTGATTAATTATTAATTACACCGTTCGTTTTAAGTAACGATTATTTACCCAAATTATATTTATACACCATATAATTATGCACGAAAATTACTACACTGTTATGCAAACAAATATATCGAGTTGTATACAGAAAACAATTTAAATTATTTTTTTTAATCTAATGTTTTTTTTTTTAATTTGAATCTCTGGTCCACTGGCATGCATATTTATTTGATTCAGGGAAAGGTTGCATTTAAACTTTCAGACATTGCAGAGGGTCAGTATGTAAACGGTGAATTTCGGTAAAGTGGTTAAAACATTGCTGTTTCTCATATTCCACATGGAAGCAAAATATTTACTTAAAATCTATAATTTCTAGGACTTTTTCAATTACTGGCTACAATGAAATATCAAAAATTAAAAAAAAAAATGCCAGTCTTTTATACTCGCCTGTGTACCTCCAATATTTTGATTGGTAAAAGTAAGGAATTTTTATTAAAACTGAACTATAATTTAGATACTATTAAATGTAGTAATCTGCAAGTCTCAAATTTAATAAAGATACAACGGGATGAAGGTGGAGCAGAGGTCAGGTCACAAGACCACCGGGTCAAAGAGTTACTAAACCACTGGTTTTGTTTAATGGGTAACTGAGATTTTATCACGACAATGTGTTATACGGTTTGTTTCTATAAAAAAACTATACATATTTTTTTCAATATATCAATTAAATGGCTAGAAGAATTATCAGTTGAATAATGCGAACTTAATGCAGCTCTGGAGTACGAAGTATTCAATATGTTCTTAACGCAGAAGAAGGTATGATCTTCTGTTTTACCATGTAATTAGCAAAAAATCTTATCTAAGACTATTTTCACTTCTTACTGCTATCAAAATAACTAATTACAGATTAAATGAAAAAATGTAATTTATAAATATACAACGCAGTTACAATAATCTGATTTAAAGAAAGTATTATTATAAATTTTGCGATAAATATTTCATTCCTTAATTTATTTCACTCATAACAATGTATAAGTTAGAGATATAAAACGTCTAAACAAGTCTAGATCTCAAAAAAAAAATTATTTAAATTTTACAAAACATTAATTTGTAATGTAATAACATAAAAATATTTAATCTCTTATAATATTAAGTATATTTAACAAAATGATTCCATTTATCACAAGTTATAAAATGTTGGTGTCGTGTACTCTCATGGAGTAGACAAGTTAATCTGAACCACAAAACATTATATCTTTTTAGTATTTGTACGAGTATAAAAAAGACTTTGTAAAAAAATAAGTTTATATTTGTTAGTTAATAAGTTTTTCCACAGCATTAACAATATGTTTCTTTATTTTAAAAACCAATGATGTCTATATAAATAAAAAAAAGTTCTGTCTTTACATTGCCTTAGAACTGACTCATTTCATGTTATCTTTACGTTTCATATATTAGAGAAACCGAATCCACCCTTCTGTCTGTCGGTTCGTCTGCAAAATTTTGTCACGAGAAGACTCAGCCACCATAAGACATATTAAGCTGAAACTTTGACAGTAGATTTGTGTATGTTTAACTTAAAATCTAAGCTAAGAATTCAACGTAGAAGCAAAGTTATGGACCTTTAAAGCACAAAATGTTGTCACAAGTAAACTCAGCCACATGAGACATAGCGAGCTGAAACTTTGACACTAGGTTTGTGCATGTCTGACTTAAAATCTAAGTTTTGAATAGATTGAGAATTCACGGTAGAAGCGAAGTTATAAGCTTTTAAGCCGTTTTTTGTTAGCTACACAGACATGTTTATTTTGAAAATATACAGGTGTTAGCATGTAGATGTTAGTTGATTTCATTTTCATTTTCATTTAAGCTCCCAGCAAGAGATAATTGACAAGGAGTTTCCTGAAGTTCAAGATCTGCCATCTATTCAGAATAACTGGCTTTCTGAACGAGCAATTCTCATCCCTACAAATGAGCAGGCAGGAAAATTTAATAAACAAGTTCTTGCACTATATCAAGCTGAGGAAAGAACTTACAAGTTAGTAAACTGAGTTATTAGTTAGTCATTATCCAATTGAATTTCTTGACTCCGTGACTGATCCTGGACTGCCTATTAATGACTTAAAACTTAAAGTAGGGCCACCACTGATCCTGTTACGATACTCTGTGCCCCAAAAATGTATAACGCAACACGACTCCGAATTCGTGCTTTGCAGAGATACGTCATAGAGGCTGATATCATGACTGGGTGTGGTTTATATGTTAATTTGTTAATACCACGCATACAATTGATTACAAGCAATTATCCGGTTCAATTCAAACAGATGCAGTTGAAGTTTCCCGTCAGCGTCTGTTTCGCAATGACGGTAAATAAGTCTCACAAGGCCAGACTCTGTCTACGGCAAGAATTGAAGTGAGTGAGACCAAGTGTTTCTCGCATGGTCAACTGTATGTTGCTTGCTAAGGAGTCAGAAGTTCCTACTCTCTGCTGTTTCATGCATCTGAAGGACAGACAGCTAATGTGGTGTATACAGAGGCACTGTGGATTTATATATATAGTTTTTCCTATCTATAATTTTTCTGATAATATTTTGAAATACCACGTATCATCTCTGAATTTTTGTAAAATACCGGTCAAAGACGGGCACGTCTCCTAGTATTAATATGGAATAAAAAAAAATTAAAAATCCAATAAAAATATTTCATTTACCTTAATGTCTGAAAGCACATACGTTACCATAATGTATTTTAACTAACAAGGTTTTCTTTAAAATGTTACATTTTTTTTACATGTTTACATAAAAAAAATGTTATCTACTTTCTTTATTGTAAATAATTATATCTTTTAAAGTTTCAAATCATATTAAAAAGGCTGAGATGATTATTTACTTATGATTTTTTTTTTATGTAGAAACATTAAACTGTCCATTGCATCTTATACTTTATTTTTTTACAGATATTAATGAAGTTGTTAATGTGTTTAGTGTGTAAAAGTTAGTTTAAAAGTTGGTAAAAGTTAGTAAAAGGTTAGTTTGTTGTACACCTTAAGATTATACTCAAAGTGTTTCTATAAATCGTTGAAGCCAGACTAGTAATAAGAGGTAACAGGCAGTTATTTGTGATCGAATGGACATAGGTCATGTGAAAGGAGTCCAGCGAAGCGGATTTCTGTTTTTACTCATTGCTCTTTGCCTTCCTAGAGCAGAGTTCTCCCTTCAAACTAGATTCTCTTAAAAACCCTTCGTAGCAGGCTTCGATTTTACTCAATTCTCATAATTCTCAACATTCTTTTACAAATATGCACATATTAAACCATTATTTGTAACTAGCAACCATTCATTTTTAACCAAGTTATTTTAAAATAATGTTATCATTTTTAATTTTAAAAATATTAACTTTTTATGAGGCATAAATAAATTCCATAGTTAATTACTCTCAAGAATTAGTCTATTAAAATAATAAATTATTAAAAAGAATAGCATCACAACTGGAACTTTTGTAAGACTCCTAACTTTCTTTATTTTCTCTTAATTGAATTGTGTTTTATTACTGATCTAACTGTTCACTCAGTTAAGATATTTTTGATTGAATTTATCAAAGAAAGCTCATAAGACTTGTTAGAAACTAATATGATTCAACTGAAGACAAAAAT
The DNA here is from genome assembly GCA_026182355.1 of Hermatobates lingyangjiaoensis. NCBI lineage: Eukaryota > Metazoa > Arthropoda > Insecta > Hemiptera > Hermatobatidae > Hermatobates > Hermatobates lingyangjiaoensis. The sequence continues at coordinate 343,128 of JAPFBL010000035.1, read as the reverse complement.
TATGCGTTAATTACATATACAAACTTACCAAAAAAGGGTGTCGTTAACCTTTCCCTCATAAAATTACCTTAAAATCGGGCATGTTATTGTCTCTTTTCTTTAGGTAAAGGTTCAATACCTGATATCATCAAGATATTTCTTAAATCTAATGTTAGACATGAGTGTTCGAAATTGATTACATCCTCGAAGAATTCAGTGATAGTAGGGTTCAGCATCATCATCAACACTAGCATACATCATCGCAATTATCAGTGATATTAGTACTGATCAATACTAGAACAAGCCGATATCTAGATAATACTAGATATAAAAAAGAAGCCGATACGGGCAGGACGATAGGAAGATGTGAGATAGGATAGGTTACCGAGATTTGTTTGACCCGGTGCTTAGAATCGTATAATATCCTTGTCAAATATATAATGGAAACCAGGACAGCCCTGGGTACGATATGTTTAGATTAGTGCTTTTGAAAAGGTGTCATTCATAGCAATTGACTATGTCACTGACCTCGTTTTCCTGAGGACTTATAATTCGTAGGGTAACATGAAAATCTAAAATTACATAAAAACAGCCAGCACTGCTATCTCCTGTTTATATTATAAAAACTACGCCACAACTCTCAATACCTACTTATAGCGCCTCCATATCTTAGATTCAAATAGAATAACTCAGTATACTAATATAAATTGATCTTAGTAATAATTGCTGTTATGATACTACGGACTATAAATAAAACGAATATTTTATTTATATTATTGTCATAAATCTGTTGACTCTCTATTCTTAAATTCATTTAACTGAGTATATTTTGTACAAATATTCTCAGCCGTACGTATCTATACAATGAGTTAACACTAGAGTTCTGTTAAATAATAACAAATTCGTAAACTCTAAATAAGACTAAAATTAAAATTAATTTATAAAATTAAAATAAATTAAAAATAAAATTACAATTAAACTTATAGTACTAAATTAAAAAAAGACTAAATAATGTAACTATAATTTAATAGTATGATAATCACTAATTGAATCTAATGAATGTGATAATTCAGTTTACAGTCGTGCTTACTTGTAAAGAAATCCGACTCAGTGGTAAGGCCGCAGTAAATAGGAAGTGCGTCGTTGTGAGAGATGTGCGGTTACATGTAGACTGAGTTAAAAAGGCAAGATGTAGATAAGAATCCCCACTCGGAGCACACCGCGGGGTCAGAGTGACGCTGGCCCTTCGAGTGCCTCTGTCTCCTGCACATGTCTGACTCAACGGGCAGCCCAAGCTACGGAGCTTGCCCTAGCAGAGGTGAGCTCACAGGACACATTCATCGGAATAGAGATCTGGGCATTGCACGCTCACAAATATTAAATCAAATATAATGCTGCTGTTACTACTACTAAGCTTGTTAATAACATTATCATAAAAACCTTAAAAAGCCCTACTTCTTGCATTTCTCACATTTTCACCTATTTCAGAATTCATCCACTGTCAAGAGCAAACTGAATATTATTCTTATTCTGAGACAATAATCGCTCTTCTTCTTAATTAATTTCAGCTTGCATATGTGCTTTTTAATGAGACAATGTACGGTTAGATATTCTACATACATTTGTTATTTTTATTTGAAGAATTATTATTTTCTTTCCAAATTTAATTTCATTGTGATTGTGGTTTGTAGGACCGATTAGACCTGGTTGTTCCAGCCACTTTAATGCAGTATGCTTCCTTCTTATCCACTCAACACTTGTGTTCATGCCAAGCCAGTGAGTGTTGTGCACAAGCATTAGACAACAGCCGGTGCTTTTGGGTCAAACCTTTTCCAACCTGTATAGATCTATATGTGTACCTCAGCATTAAAATGTGTACCATATCACCAAAGCTTTCCGACTGGTTACGGAAAGATTCATTTTTAACAGTCGTTTTAAATTGATTTCGTTTTTTAATTTCTCCAATAAACTAAAATGCAAACGAACGAAATTTAAGTTATTAAAGTGAACAAAAATCAATATAAAACAGGTAGGCAAGGATGGGAGCTGCTGCATTGATAGGTCAATGCCACGCTCTAAACATCCACGGGCTTCAACATTTTCTTTTTTTATTTTATTGAAATTTACACCATTATTAGGGGCCTGGTTAGCCCAGTAACAACGTGCTCGCATCTGGACTGATAGATCCGGGGTTCAATACCCAATCTGGCGGTCGATTTATTTACTCGATTAATTCAGTCATTAATATTTACTCGCTCGATTAATTCTGTGGGAGGTGAATTAATCTTATTCTGTCGTTCCGTTGGACAGGATATTAAGCCGTCCATGCCGAGCCTGTACGATGTCAGGTACTCATAAAAGATCCCTGCTCTAAATTCACTTGAGTTGGGCAAAATTTAAGAGTCCTAATGTTCGTTGAGTGGTAACACAGAGGGCCAATATTCAACCTACAAGTGTTCTCTTATGGGACTGCCACTGCAACCTAACCTACACAACATTTCAAAAACTTGACAGAAATATATCATCAAATAAGTATGTCAGTAACTGTTTAATGACAAGTTTAATTTTCTCTGTGGTTACATAGAGGAGAAAACGCGATATTATTCATTTAGAGCTTTTTGAAAATTTAAAAGTGAAGAAAAATATTTGTTTATAACACCATCTGTAAATGTGGTAGAAACCAAATTTCTAAGCGACTGACGTTTTCTCAAAGTCATTCTTTTAAATTTACTTAAACCTCCATATTCTTTTCTTAGTTTGTTAGATTCATAAAGCAATTTAACTCACATTTGTATCCATTATCTTGGTACCTGGTTAATTATATTATTTACCCAGCTTTCCAATAATACTTTCTTATTATTTCCTGGGTCATGAAAGAAATCTACTGACCAAATTTCATTTCGTGCAGATCTGTAGTTTTGTATATGCGTTGATGAGTCAGTTGGTCGGTCTAATACTGTTATGTTTACAATATTAGTGCAGGTATATCAATTGGCAGTACCGTCAGTTAGTATATACATTAGTATAATGATCAAACCACAATATGAAATGGGAAAACAAGACTAAGATCTTTCAACCGTAACAAGCTGTCTTCGTCAGAGTCAAAAACCCAACTCATTTTGATCATTGATTGTTATTTCACGTGTTTATGTGAAATCTCTTTAACATTAGTATAAGTGGACAGCAAACCTAATCTAAAAGAAATAGATTTAAATTTTGCAGCAGCTTTTGCAATGACTAAACTTTCGCTGGTTGCCTCCAGTTTAAGTACTATTTTACGCTGGGTTGACTGTAATATCCATATTAAGTTGGCCAGAGACATGCACTGCTACTGTACTCTATACTGTAATCCAAAGGTGGTGAGTCGATTATACCCAAACTAGAATTATCTAATAAACTATATTTTTTACCAACTTTAACTAAATTTTGAATTCAATAAATACATTTTAGTTACAGTGGTTTAAAGTATTGTTTATTAGGTAATTCTAGTTTGGTATAAATAACCCCCGAAATTCGGATTGCATTATAGTGAGTGTAAAGCAAAACTTGCTACAACATTTAATATTATTTATATTTATATGTACAGAAAAATCACAATTAACACGTGATGTAATCAATGAAGTCCAAATCACAAGGAAAAAGATAAACAAAAGAAATAAATCTCTGATGACATTAAGTGAAATGCCTCAGAGCATTTATTTCTTTTACCTTTTTCCTTGTGGTTTGGACTTCATTATATATATGTAATGATCAAACCGCAATATGAAATGGGAAAACAAGACTAAGATCTTTCAACCGTAACAAGCGGTCTTCGTCATAGTCAAAAACGCAACTGAAACACTAGATACAGAAAACATCTGGTGAGGGGTTGAGAAGAGTGGTATTTTAAAAGGGTGAAAGCGCAGGAAAGGACAAATGTCCAGAAAGGGATGTTTGGGGAAACAAAGGAGTACAGCAAGAAAGAGTAAAATATTAAAAAACCATCCGCTAGCTGTCAACCCTCTTAGAAGAGGCTATTACCCTCGTAAGTATCAAGTTTGAAGATACCGTTACTAATGTTCATAATATGTGATCTATTAAATTAGAGACGATTCAATAATATTTCTTAACAACATCGATTTTTCATAGGTAATAAATTTAGCCCTGTTCAATCAATATGATGATTTCATTGTTTAAATGCAAGAATAAGGCGCTACTTTTTTGCTGTCTATTACGTTGTATTGGTGTTGTCTACACCATTATCATTTTTGAAACTAAAATGTTAATCTCAATATTGCCTAGACATGTTAAATGGTATAGATATATTGACGATATACTATGCATCTGTCCTAATTCTATAAATAAAGATGCTTTTCTAATAAAATTAAATTCATTAGTGCCGACAATCCAGTTCACAATGGAAGAAGTAAGTGGTAATTCTGCCCTTCTTAGATGTCCTGTTCCATAGGTTACCTAAAGAGTTACGCTTTAGTGTATATAAAAAACCTACGAATGTACTTGCATATGTTCACTTTTATTCTTCCCATCCAAAAAATGTTAAAATTTCTGTTTTTAAAAATATGTTTTAAAGGGCGTTAAGAGTGTGCTATCCTGAATTCCTTAATGATGAGATTAACAGCATTAGGTCAATTGCCCTATCATTAAAATACCCCTCCTCTTATATCGATTTAGCTTTGAAAGATGCAAAAAAACTTTTTCTAATACTTCAACAGAGCTCCGTTCATTGACAAATTCTATAATTTAACCATACCATGATTCATTGGACCTCCTTCCTAGACTAGTCAAACAACTGGATTTTAATATAGCGTTTTCTAATCGTAATAACGTGGGCAATACGAGTATGTTAATAAAAAACTCCCCCAGGGAATTGGAGTCCGGTAGTATTTATAAAATTCCGTGCAAAAATTGCCATAAAATTTATATTGGTCAAACTGGTAAATCATATATGACACGAGTGAAACATCAATACAACATAAGTAGACAGAAAAAAAGTAGCGCCTTATTCTTGAATTTAAACAATGAAAATCATCATATTGATTGGACAGGAGCTAAATTTATTACCTATGAAAAATCGATGTTGTTAAGAAATATTATTGAATTTAATTAAATTAAATTTAATTTATTTAATAAGTCTCTAATTAAATTTAATAGATCAAATATTATAAACATTAGTAACGGTCTCTTCAAACTTGATACTTTCGTTACGAGGGCAATAGCATCTTCTAATAGGGTTGACAGCTAGCGGATAGTTTTTTACTCATTCTTACTGTACTCCTGTTTCCCCAAACATCCCTTACTGGATATTAGTCCTTTCCTGCGCTTTCACCCTTTTAAAATACCACTCTTCTCAACCCCTCACCAGATGTTTTCTGTATCTAGTGTTTCAGTTGGGTTTTTGACTATGAGGAAGACCGCTTGTTACGGTTGAAAGATCTTAGTCTTGTTTTCCCATTTCTTATTGTGGTTTGATCATTGATGATTATTTCACGTGTTAATGTGAAATCTTTATATATATATATAGGTGTGTTCTCTAATCGGGGTTCGGTCAATTTTCCAGGATAAAAAATCAAACTCTCGTTGCCAACGTTTCGGTTTTATTTAAAACCTTTTTCATAGGCCTACAAACAAAGGATAATAAGAAATCACATATCAACATCAAACATATACACAATATGAAAATGGATTGTTACAACTCATGAATATTACAAGCAGAAATATTTCAGAGATACATAAAAAAATATTACTTACAGAAGTAAGAATTTTTTAACTAAGAAAATGAAATTTACATTATTTAAAGGAACAACAATGTTAGCCGGACAAAACCTTCGACTAGACTAATAAGATAACATTACAAATAACCTCAACACTGTTCACTCAAGGGAACTAAATAAATCAAATTTCACTAAACCTCAGCACAACACTCCAGAATAAATATTACTTAAATTAGTAATATCACTTCTATGATTAATCGAACTTAGATCCTTTTTAATATATAACATCTCAAGTGTCTTCCTTCTTTGCTCATCTTTTTCTTTTTCTATTATAGTTGTATCTTCAAAATCGAACATGTGACCTTCGTTTATTGCATACCCAGCTAAGGCTGTTGCGTTACTTTTATTTGTTCTTATGGAATAATTATGTTGGTACAACCTTTCTTTGAGAAAACGACTAGTTTCACCATAGTAACACTTGTCACAGTCTTTACATTTGATGGCATAAATGAGGTTACTTTGTAACTCCTTCGGTATTTTTTCTTTCAAATTTGAAAATAAAGATTTATTTTTTCTTTTATTATAAAATGCCAGTGTAACTTCAGGTACGTTTCGTTTGAACACTTTTCTAATTGATTGTGCTAAGCCCTCAACATAAGGAAATTTGAAATACTTCCTATTTATAACTTCCAGTTCAGCATGATCTTCATTTGAATGTGCTGGTTGCTGTCTTAAATATCTTAACCAATATCGTTCAACTAAGTTCTTCGGATAACAATTTTTCTGTAACAATAATTTCACCCTTTTCTTATTTTCATTTAGAAAACATGGACTACTTATTTCAATAACTTTTTTAACCAAATTTTGGACCAAAATTTTTCCTTATGTTGAGGGCTTAGCACAATCAATTAGAAAAGTGTTCAAACGAAACGTACCTGAAGTTACACTGGCATTTTATAATAAAAGAAAAAATAAATCTTTATTTTCAAATTTGAAAGAAAAAATACCGAAGGAGTTACAAAGTAACCTCATTTATGCCATCAAATGTAAAGACTGTGACAAGTGTTACTATGGTGAAACTAGTCGTTTTCTCAAAGAAAGGTTGTACCAACATAATTATTCCATAAGAACAAATAAAAGTAACGCAACAGCCTTAGCTGGGCATGCAATAAACGAAGGTCACATGTTCGATTTTGAAGATACAACTATAATAGAAAAAGAAAAAGATGAGCAAAGAAGGAAGACACTTGAGATGTTATATATTAAAAAGGATCTAAGTTCGATTAATCATAGAAGTGATATTACTAATTTAAGTAATATTTATTCTGGAGTGTTGTGCTGAGGTTTAGTGAAATTTGATTTATTTAGTTCCCTTGAGTGAACAGTGTTGAGGTTATTTGTAGTGTTATCTTATTAGTCTAGTCGAAGGTTTTGTCCGGCTAACATTGTTGTTCCTTTAAATAATGTAAATTTCATTTTCTTAGTTAAAAAATTCTTACTTCTGTAAGTAATATTGTTTTATGTATCTCTGAAATATTTCTGCTTGTAATATTCATGAGTTGTAACAATCCATTTTCATATTGTGTATATGTTTGATGTTGATATGTGATTTCTTATTATCCTTTGTTTGTAGGCCTATGAAAAAGGTTTTAAATAAAACCGAAACGTTGGCAACGAGAGTTTGATTTTTTATCCTGGAAAATTGACCGAACCCCGATTAGAGAACACACCTATTCTATCAAACGGTCGATATATTATTGAATCTGTTATATATATATATATATATATATATATGAGTGTGTGATGATATAGAGAAAATAACAACGAATAAATGGATATTGATCCATGCCACATTATCGTAAGTTTAATTTTCACAATATTTCTCAAAGTAGATAATAAGTTGTAATAAGTATCCTTCAAAAATGTTTTTTTTTCTTTTTTTATCTTGAGTGAAATGAACTTCAGTTGACATTAAAAATCCATGTAATACTAAAACATCTTCATTCTTACATCCTTCCTTCCTTACATCTTCATTCGGTCATTTCTCTTTAACTGAATATAAATAATGAGATTTTATTAAACTGGTTTGACGAAACGACAGCACCCAAATATTCATTTGATCACATTTTTAATAAATGGGTTGTGTAAAACTTAATCAACTGGTAAATCAGTTTGAGCGTGATACCAAGAGTTTTAAAGAGGAAGTCTGATTATACAGGGATGAAGTATCTGGAAGACCACTATTAATATCAGAAAGGAAAGTCGGTAAAGTTTCTGAAAAACTCGTGCGAATCCCTGAGGAGGGCAAATTTGGAAACCATCAAGATACGGTCAAGATATGTGAAACCAGCATTCCAGGAATCTTAGACTAACCATACTGTAAAAAGTTAATCGTAATTTAATTGTAAGGAAACAAATACAGAAAAATATTAATAATAAAATGAATATTGGGTCTACAGCTCTCCCAGTTAAATGTTTTTGATTAACGTTGAAACTTTAAAAGGAACCCTCAGTTCAACACAACCTAGGTTTATATTCTGAAATTGACTTTGTTAAGTAAAACAATGATCTTTGAAAGATTTTGGAATTTCTTTTAAGTTATTTATCCCAGAAAACCGATGGTGATCAAACTGAGTTAGACACTAAAGAATTGATCCCTAACCTTTTTAGGAACACTGTATTTTTTTAGTGTCTTCCAATATTTATTCAACTTATATATTTTACCCACAATATATACTCAACTCTAAAATACTCATCCACTACGTTTTTGCGCCATAGAGACAAGCAAACATAAAATCATATTATCAAAATATCTTTGGTATTTAACCAAAAGTTTGATATTATTGAAGTAGTTTGCACCTGGTCTATCGAAACAAAATGCTGACTAATCAATTTTAGTATACTCGAATATACTGTGTACTATAGTCGTACAATTGTGTCCATAAGAATAATGAGAAAAAAGCAATCGAGTCATAGAAAAATATTTTTTATTATGCAATATTAAACAGTATTATTAGTACAAATCAGAAATTTTCATGGTACATCAAATATAAATAAAATAAAAACTTACAAAAGAAAGTAGCTACTGATCCATAAAGCATTCCACATTATTTATTTCTTTACGTTTGACGTGAACAGGGAAAACATTTACAACTTACGAGAGCGACTATACACAGAAATACTACAATGCTTATGAATAGTTATGTACTTAATTTATGAATTATATAAAACAGAAACTATAACAAACTATATACGCATAATATTTATGGGTATATTGAAACATATGAATCCTAATCTTGAATGATTCTTAAGATCTAACCTGCAATGGTGATTCTGAAAATTTACTTAAGAACCACCAATCATGCTGCATCTTAAAATTACAAAACAATACAAACAAATATCCAATAATTACTTACAATGATATATTGATTAAATAATGAAGAAAAATTGACAAAAAATGTTGTGAATTTAAAAGATGAACGAAGATAACTATTTAGCAGACACAATGCCGGCCATTTCTTTAATCTCCGATATCAGTCTGCGACATCTGTCCTTGTAGTCTGGCTTCTTAACATTGAAAACTGTCATTTTCAAACGGTTTTCATCCTGAAAAGAGGGGGAATATTAGTTTTCTAACATACACAATCATATCACTAATTAAATCGTAAGCTTATTATTTTAGCATGCACAGTATTTACTCTATAGAAGTATGTTTGGCTCAGTAAAGCGATACTAGTTGAAGTTATCATACTCAATTCTTATAACCTAGCTTTTTAGTCGGCCTCTGGGAGCTTTTTTACAAACCCAACAAGACGTTTATTTGTACTAAGTGGACTAATTCCCCCGACCTGCAGAAGAGAAATGCTTTACTTCTCATACGCTGTGGAACTAAAATAGAAATGAAAGTTATTTCTACATCTTGGATTCTTTAGGTCCCGTACAATACAGCTCTTCACAGTAACTACTTAACTCGCGAGTTATTTTCAGCAAGTAATTACAGTTAGTTGATTTTAATTTTGTTTGCGTTTAAGCTCCTAGCAAGAGATTATTGACAAGGTCTTTCTCGGTGTATACCATCTATTCAGAATAACTAACTTTGTGAACGAGTTACACTCCTACTCCTACTCACTCCTAGGAATGAACAGGTATTAACATTTAACAAACTACTTATGCTATATCAAGAAGAAAGGATTTACAAGTCAGGAAATAGAGTGATTAGTAATGAGAAGCAGTTCATTATCCAACTGAATTTCTTGACAACCATTTGATCATTCGAAACATGTCGACTATAAGAGATATACTTTATTTTGTGGACGAAATAACGAGAGTTTTATTTAGAAAAATTGAGAAACTTATTAAGAAACAGATATCAACTAAGATATCATTTTCAATAATGTTTATATATGTATAGATAACTCCTTTAGAGTAAAATAGATCCAAAAAAACAATTATTCAAATAAAAGAAAATGAAAAGCTTACACCAAAGTTCTCCATTTTAGCCCTTAAACGGAACTGGAAAGGCATAAAGGATACATCCTTGAAGACTTTATTGAACTCCGGAGCCTCAGCTTCCTGCCATCTTCCTATATTATCCGCTGAAACGCCCAGGAGCTCTTCCCCAGCGTCTTGGAACAGCGTTATCCAATGGTTACCAGAAAAATCACTAATATTTGCCTACAAAAAACAACAAAACATGAAAAGATCGTGTCTTTAAAATAGTGAAGACTGTATATAATCTTGAAATAAATATCAATCACACAAATTATCTGTAGATTTATAATAGTGCAAGGAATTCCAAGAAAACAACTAAATCGAAAAATAAACAGGGGTATTACTAAAACAGGTATTACAACATATTCAAAGATAATTTCATTCATATGTTGTTTAAAAAAATATTCCTGAATGGAGTTTACAATTATGTGACGCAGATGTGACGAACCTCTTTGAGATTTAAGGAAGATTAGGCACCATCTATTACAGAGTTTTCTAAAATGGGAAGTGCGAGAGTAAAAGTGTCAGGGAATGCCAATTATTATTGCGATACTTTATTGAGGGAATTGAAATTCATTGGTACACAAAAGTAGGAATACAAAAATTAAAATGTGTTCCTATCCGAGGATAAGAAACCAATATAAATAAGATATTGGTAACAATAAAAGAAGAAGGTTCTTCATTAAAAATGTTTTATGAAAACATTAACTCAAACAAGTTATGCTCACCAAAATAACTGGTTCCTCCATTATGACAAAATATCAAGCAATGAGAGAGTGCACAACTTCTTAAGCAATTGAACCAGAATTTATAAAATATTTTTAGACAAATGAAAGTCAAAAATTACTCAAGTCAACAGTAATGAAAAGAATAAATATACGAGGGACATTTAGTAGTCAAAAAAAGACAAAGTTAAGTAAAAACGAAACTGCATAAAATGGTCTATCTTTTTACATATTCCTTCCCTTAAGCCTTCAACACTACTGGGTATAGTTCAATTGAGACTTCTTGCCTCTCTTACTTGCCCTGTCATCAATCCTGTTCCTTTCTTTACTCCTTCTTTAATCCTTATAAGACCTCTCGTTCCCTATGCAACTGCGATTATCAGTTGGACTAAATCCAATGTGATGCTCTTTATAAACATCAGAAATAAGTATAAATAATGCATATACTCGTATATTAATATAAAACTTAATAATATAGCAACCGTTTGATAAAATAGATGTTATGTAATCAGGATTCGGTCAATTTTTAGGTTTGCTGAATCCTAATTACATAATATACCTATTCATATATAGTATATATAATAAAACTTAAAACTGAGGAACCAAAAAAAAGATATTAAGACCCACGATTATCAATAGTTTCGTGAGAAATGAAGAATACACAAGTTTGAAGAAAAGAAAAGGTTCACAAACGATTACATAATATATGCGCTAACTAAGATTTCTAGGGTCGACTATAATGTTATTGTTCAGGTTGGATACAGGAAGTGATGGCTTTAGATAGATATGACTGGACTCACCGAAAGTATTAATCTATACTTATAGCCTTCATATTCTCGATTGCATTTCTCACATCTGAACATTCCATTATTCTGATCAATAACCTGCAATTACAAAGAAAAGTTAAACACTGTATACTTATATATGAAATATAAGTAGCTTATGCAAATATAATATCGCTTGGTATGATATATTTAGATTTAACTTAATGAAAAATTGACGACAGTAACTATACCTATGGTTATTTACTGTTAACAAACATTCCTTTAAGTTTGAATATATCTATTAGATTATAACAAAAAAACAGATGGCAATATGAACAGGGTATAATACAGTACAACTCGTTTTGTATACTTCCACATCTGTAGTAGTCACTCAGGAGAAGTGCTACGATAAAAGGCACCAGAGAGCTGAAAACCTCAAATATCTGCAGACCATTACAGCATCAACACGGAACAGTAAAAAAGAGTGAAGAGTAAATTAAACATCATATGATAAACGAAATAATAAATTAAAAATAAAGGAATATAAAAAAAATATAGGGAAGAATAATACAATAAACAAAAGTAACTATATAAAAAGTTTGAACACAGTATCAAAAAGTATAAATTTTAAATTGGTGTTTTCAGTTAAAACGATTTAAGCAAATTGCCAGGAACCAAACATGGACTCCTTCAGAAAAAGTTAAAGAAACTACTGCAATCTGAACTCTGAACTAGTCATTGAAGCTGAGATCATGGGAAAAAGAGTGAATTGACGAAAAAACAGTATATAAGTGGCCTTGGTCTGATTGTTCATATGAAGACAAGATAAACTGCTAAACTCATATACAAAACATTACATTGGGCACAGCTCAAGCGGTGAAGCTACCACTGGAGGTGTAGATAAAAGTATTAATAAGATGTAATCAAAAGGTCTAAGAGTCAATGATAAGAAGGATGATTCAAACACAGACGTCTAGTCAACTTTGTGCCAAGGAGATATTCTCCGTATATGGAAAAAAAAGCTAATCAGTTAGGCGGACCGTACACTCATGGTCAACAAGTCATAATGGACTAAAGGTAATACAGTCGCCAGGCCAAACCCAAGCGTCTTAACATCTATAAGCCAATTATTCAACTTATGTGCACGGGAATAATTATTACACACATCAGTAAGAAATAAATAACGTATATATTGTAAACAACTTTTTCCATTTTTAAAACAAAATACAAACATTTAACTACGATAAATTATTAATAACATATAATTAAGGTCGTCAGTAAACAATTAAATTAACTTCAGTCCCTGCATATGAAGGAAATCTTTCTGAGAGAAAGGGCTATTTAATTTAACAATTTCTTACCTTCTTTTGACAGTCTTGTGTGGGACATGCTTTGTAAACACACTTCTCTGTTCTTATATACATCAGTGTAGCGTAACAGTTGAAATAATCCGCTTTGTCACCACATCCTAGTTTGTTCTTAAGAGCTTCATTAATTGTGTAATTTTTACCACCAGATCCTTAAAATTATTTAAGTAAAAGTTCAAGTTGCTCACAAACTTTAAGACAGCAATGTTTAAGGTTCTATAATTACCAGAGTCACCCATTTGTGAAGACAGCGAGACAAATTTAGCATCTTCCGTAAGATAGTCGAACCAAGAACGTAGTTTGTGCGCCTCCGATATATCTGGGTTTGTTTGAAGACTAGATCCTGACACAAGAGTTACTGATTTCCCTCCATTATATTCTGATATTCTCGCTCCTTTGACTGCCACTACAGGTTGACCATTTACAACAAATTCTTCTGCATCATTACCCCAAAGAGTCAATGTAACCTGAAGCAGTATAATACGATTGACTTGTAATTTCGAATATAAAAATCAGTACAATGTTCTTCGAAATATTCAATTATAAATTTTACTATTGTAAATTTCAAAATCAGATATACACCAATTAATTACGAACAGAAGTCCAATTGGACTTTATTTCACAAAATATTGTCAAAAATTAACCAGTGAAACGAATCTGAACTGACCCTAATTAGACCTATCAGTTTTGTTAATGAAATCGCAGACCACTTTAACGATTCTTTCTTAAAATTACTAAAAAGACTGTGGAAGTTTTTAAACGGGAGGTCCAAAAAAAAAGATGTAACATTCACCATTGGAAAGGTAGGTGTCTAAAGAGTACACCCCATTCCATCCTACACACTTGTTGAAAATTTATTTCTAAGAATTTCTTCCATCACATCCTCACTAGAATTCGCTTCCTTGATACGAAACTAAACAATCCTGACTGAACGGCTTTGCAAAATCAATGACTAGTAATCATAATAACAAAGGAATGCCAAATAACATTGAATAACAAACAATACTCAGCAAACTGACATTTATCTACTATTCACCTTTTCCCATTGTAAATACCAGAGTACTGTTAGGTAACCATGATTCTAAAACATTATAGAGGCATATAGTAAGCAAAAATTGTCCTAGTGAACATTTGTTTTCTGAGAATAATTTAGAATCGACAAAGTGTTTATCCAAACGATTCTTGTAAGAATGACATTTTGTTTAAACAACATTTGTTAAAACAAACCTTTGCCTTATTTAGAAACAAATGGAATTTTCTATTTATATTCAACTTTGCTCTAGGGTAGATTCTGTTTTCGCTGTATAATATAATGTCCGTATATCGGAGTTCAGTTAATGTAACTCTGAAGGTCCAGACAAAGTGGTAAGTATGTCGATAGACTGAAAGTGGGTCGCAAATACAACATTGGTTGTAAAAATTGTTTTGCTCCAGGACTATGTTATTTTACTGCTTCGTTTCGTACCATACCATGCAGGTGTAAACACTGAAAGTGTGGGAATAAGCAAACACTTGTTTCCGCCAGTAATGTGGAATTTCCAAAGGCGTATGCCCAAACTAGTTTTGTTCGAATGACATTTTGTATAATCAGCTTTGTCAAAGTGTTGTTTGTATATCAATAGGTTGAAAATTACTTTTCTGTTGATGGTCAACTTTGTCCTACATTAATGTGGGATTAGAATATTTTTTCATGTCACACGAGCCAACTGAAGCAACATTTAAAAACTATAGTTGTGTTTCAATGGAGGGGCATGTTTCGCTTTGTCTTTTGACTTCCAGGTCTCATAAACCAGGTGGTGCAGGGCAAAAGTAGATGTAAACATGGGGTTGAGTATAAACAGAAAATACATTCTGATAAAAATAATTTGTAAAATGTCCTTGAGGGCTAAAACTGATTAGATGTTTCTCTTCACGGTACCTCCGCAAAGGTTCCATTATTCCTTTCAGTCTTTACTACTTTTGTAACCACTATCAAAAATGCTAAAGTATTTCACGTAATTAAACCTGTTTTGACTTTATAAGAGTTCCTAAGCCTTTCGGTCATATAACCACCAAAAATCAAATCAGGCCGACTAGTTTAACGAGCTGCCCTTTAGACACTTTAGATTACACCAAAGTGCACGAGGTCAGGTAATTAAACCACTCATGATGCTTAAAAACATATGTTTTATAACTTCTAACATGATTTAAGGTCAATCCCAATTACATAAATAGTAAATGACAAAGACGGTTATAAATATCTACAATTTGGAAAAATATGTACAACATAAAACAATAAAGAAGCAAGAAAACCCATTATCTTTTCATTGACTTACTCAAAATATAATCTAAATATTTTTTAAATTTAACTAAGGGAATAATAATCAAAATATTGAATTGAATATTTCCAAACATAACTAATTTAATGCTAGCTTAATATTTGCAACACTATTCTAAAAAGATAATAATAAATAACAAAGAAATGTCAATAACACAAACAAACCGAGATGAAAATCAAGCTAAGTCACGATATAAGTTAAACTTGACTTACCGCGACATTCGACTGGTCAACTAGAGTGACATCACGCTTTTTAAGTTCTCTATTTGTCGTGCGTGAAGTGAGCTGGACCAAGTCATTGGCACTTTTAGCTACTCCGATAATATCTATAACAAATATCTATGGTAAAGCAGTTTGTAAAAGTAAAACGTTACTTCATCATACTGTTACATCACAATCAAATAATATTGACGTAATCAATACGGATCGTACATACAACCATTAAAATACATTTATTATGGACAATAATACCCAATACGTCTAAAAGAATTAATACAATATGAAGTAAAATCAAGACATAAGAACTAAAACAACTGAGCAAGAAAAATTCAAAGAATCAAAAGAAATATACTGTTTAATTGGCAATTTTTAAGAACATGAACTCAACAAAGTTGATTTTTTTCACTCCACTGACAATGACCTCACGTACTGAGTTAATTTAAAAAAAAAAAAAAACTTTAATATGGAGGTTAGAGGTACTCGGAAAAATTAATAATATGAAGTTTAATTATTATTAAATAATTAGTTGTATTTCGGTCAGAACCATAAATACAGAACCAGGTACTATCTCTGAGATATCCAATGTCATTATTGAAAAAAATGGGGCAGTTCTGTGCTTGGTAGGTGACGAACTTGATTGGAGGGTCCACAAAACTAAACGAATGAAATCTGCTTTTAAAAGATTTCCTTGCATGTACGACTAAGGAACATGATTTTAAGAAAATTATGACCTGGGGTGTAATACATAAAGGCTGAAAGAGCAGTCTCCATGCAAGCATAATGATAAACTTTGTTAACTAGGAAGGCTGCGACTACAGTTTTCTGGAATGCTAAGAGTACTTATGCTAACTGAATTTATGATATGTTGTAGTACAATCATTACTTTAATAAATATCGTCAGTAAAACTTTGAATAAACATAAACGAGTTATTTAAAACGACGTTTTTGCATGACAACAGTCGTACTCAATACTACTGAAAAACTCAAAGGTTTTGATGCAATTCAAACAGAACATTTGTGATCATCCCCTTTATAACCCCGACTGGTACCAAGTGATCATCACTACCTCATTCACATGAGAAGTGGCATGTATCGCAGTACATCAATGACTACGATGAACTTCAACTTACAGTGAAAAAAGGGCTACGTACCAGGCAGTTGAACTTTACTAAGAAGGAATTTATAATTATTGAACCACCATGACAAGTACTTAATTATACATGATGCATCATAAATATATACTATATATTTACATAAATAATAAATTGTATACATATAATAAAATATTTTGTATTAAGTTTCATCTATATTCAAACAGAAGTTACTTAAATATGTCTCATATAATACATACTTAGTAATAATTTTAGATTTAATGAAGCTAAATTGTCAGATAGATTTTATTTTGGAACCATAAAATGTTATTTCACTAGGTTCCTCATGAAATAAGTGGAATGATTAAGGGAGACACAAAAAATGTAGGATTACTTTCTGGATTCAAATGCCAAAGCTTCGGTATCAGATGGACTTGCCTTATTTTTTTTCCAAAATAAGTCATAATTTATATACTAGGATATATATTTTATATAAGAATGTGAAGGAACAGTTTTATATATGTGAGCGATCATCATCGTCTCAGACTTCACTTTGAGAAGATATACTGTTAGCTACTGGGTAATATATTTGTCTTGAAGAACTATTAAAAAACTAAGAGGTAATTTTTATCAACCATAAAAAGGTTCTACTATATACCCAGCATATTGCCAGCTGCTTGTTCTTGAATTGAAGACAAAGGAACGAAATTGAATTGCAAGGTTGGAATACTGCAGTCGTCTTCATCGCAAGCATTTACTTTAGTCTCACTGTTAAAAGTCAATTCGTATTCATTATTGAGGGATGAAAACTTCTTATTGGCCATTTTCAAAGTACCCTTTGATATGAAATAGACTTTATTTAGCTAAAAAAATAAGTTCAGTTTAGTAGAACTATTTTATTAGTAAAAAAAAAATAGATTTTAATGAAATTATTACCTCCAAAAGATCATAGAATTTATCAACAAGTTCTTTAAAGATGGTAGCCCTGATTTCACCGGAAGAGTCAACAAGGTCGACACTGAACAGCTTTCCTTCAGATCTAGCGTTGCTCCAAGTCCTAATTGATGATTTGTTTGTGATACGTGCCTTTATTGTCCAACTGTTCTGATAAGGGCTCAAACTTGAAATCGGGAAGACCCTTGAAGTATTCATCGGGGAATTCAAAACGGTTTCATTCATCGATTTATTAGAAGCTGAAAACAAATTTATTTATTTAAATACATTTTTTAATAAAAGCTTCAGGAGAAAGCAATAGATCAATAGATTTTGACTATTTTTATTAGATAAACTTCCTAATTTACCAATACCTACTTACCTAATTTACCAATACCTTACAGGACGAATGAATGTTTCAATGGAAGTGAATATTTAGATTAAAGATAGCAACTCACACTCTATTTTATCTCTAGCAGACCAGATTTCCTTTCTAAGCACTTCTTCAAGTGTAAATGAGATGAGAAAAGTATATAATTCATGTGTGTTAGTAGAGATAGGACTACTAACTCTACTAGCATTTGCTCATCTCAGTGAACGGGAAATGGAACACGGGAATGTTTAATCTGCACCCCTCGTATATTCAAGTGCTTATTCAGAAATTTTCTTAAACGCAGACACACATAAGCACATATTGACTATACTTTTTAATCCCTTAAAAATCTACAAAAAGTCCTAGGACCACTTCCGATGTTCGACAGTATGATCTGACACCATCATTAACGCACAGTGGTTGGGTGTTTGTTCATTTATGTATAAGTTCTTAAATAGACACATATGCTTAATTTTTTCTTGTGGTTATTTGTTTCAAGTATTGTATTTTTAATATTTTTACATAAGTATACTTAAATGTTGAAAAAATTATCTGGAAATGGAAAAAGAAATCCAGATTAAATAAATAAGTATTGATATTAATTATTACGATTTAATTAATAATTTAAATTTAATCTGAGAAAAAACCACCAGTTTGAAAGTTATTTTTATAAATTTTTCAATCAAAGGCAAACACCTCATAAAAGTGTAATTGGTTTATATGCAACAATACATCGAAGAGTGTACGTTACAGATTTCCCCTGACCTAGATTAAATTAATGTAGGAACTTAAACTTTATACGTGGATCTTTACATATCTCTGACTATTATGACAACAAATTATTATTTAACTCCTAACAGTATTTGACTAACAAGCAACAAAAAAGAGAAGCAAGTGTCAAGGTGAATACCCTGCAGTGATTAAATTATGAAAGGACGGACACCAAAGGAGATATTTTTTTATGAAAGAGATTTAGAGCGAGGAAGCATCTGATAAAGACACCTCTGGACAAGTGAAAATCACCTAGTTTTGGAGGGACTATAGACGCAACAATTTGCCAACTGAAGATATCAAGTGTAGGGTCAGTGTAGAATCACCCTAAGAACAATTGTATATCTGTGAAGTTGTCGGCTCCATGGAAAGCTACTGACTCTTAACATAAGCAGGAACCAGTCACCTGTACCTAGGAAGAACTTTTGACATAGTACAACGAAACCCAGGAGGACAGACATGGAACTGTCATTATCATCCAAAGATTAAGGGACAATCTCAGCTATAAAAGCAATTTTGGCCACCTCCTCCGAAGAAGACACGACACGTGTCCAACCTTCAGCAGGTAATGTCGTGCCCACAGTGTTATTGACACAAGTAGGGTACTAAGTTTATAGCTTTTCTTCAGAAGAATATCTCATATACAGAAACATACCAGATTTCACTGCTTTGAAAATATGGAGTTCCATCGAAACCAGCTGAAGTGAAATGCTAGTCAAGTACCAGTTTCTTTCAAGACAACACTCCAGCTTACAAATGGGATGTTGTCCGGATTGAAGTACGATCCTGTAAATATGAAATCCTCCCCAATCCTCCAGATCTTGAACCATTTGACTTTCATTCTTTCAAATGATGAAATCATTTTTGGAGGGTGCACATGTCAGAGATGACTCAAAGAATAGATGGAAAAAATGTATAATCATAGAAGGGAAGCCCTTATGTAGGGAAAGTTTATTACCTCTCCTGCTGAGCTCAGTGAACTGGAATAGGTCAGGGAAATGTTTTATGTGCACCACTCGTATATACATGTGTTCAATATGAAACCTTTTTAAGCACACGTATATATATATAAACTTTCAAAAAAAAATCGGAAGAAGTAAATAACTGTTCAGAAATAATCTTAAGAAACAAGCAATTGAAAGTCACACATTTACAGCCTTTACTTTTCGATTCAACCACCATCAGGAGAAACTAGATTGTCAACTTGGTTGACAACCTCGTCGCTTAGCCAGTATGTGTTCAATATGAAACCTTTTTAAGCACACGTATATATATATATATATATATATAAACTTTCAAAAAAAAAATCGGAAGAAGTAAATAACTGTTCAGAAATAATCTTAAGAAACAAGCAATTGAAAGTCACACATTTACAGCCTTTACTTTTCGATTCAACCACCATCAGGAGAAACTAGATTGTCAACTTGGTTGACAACCGCGTCGCTTAGCCAGTATGTTTGGACTCTCTCACCTATCTCTCCTGATGACGGTAGAACTGAAAATTAGAGACTGTAAGTGTTGTTTCACGAGTCTCTTTAAGAACTTATACATATATGAACAAACACCCAACCACTGTGCGTTAGTGATGGTGTCAGATCATACTGTCGAACATCGGAGGTGGTCCTAGGACTTTTTGTAGATTTTTAAGGGATTAAAAAGTATAGTTAATCAACTTCCCTACAAAATTCACTTTGAGATTTTGAATAGTAACTCAAAGCACGGATATAGATATAACAAGTATGAACAGACAAAGACAGCAGTATAAATTCTACCTGATGACTTCGTTGAAGAAGACGAAGGGGTAAAACTGGTAGTGGAGTTGGAAGGAGTCTTGGTTTGGTCAGAAGTAGATGACACACCCTCGACTAAAGGTACTGGATTACCAATCCTAACTCCCACCTCATTGCCAGGCACCAAAACCTCGATATCCAGTATTACAATGATCCGTCTGAAAGAACCAACATAGATGATATCACCGATAATGCATCCTCAAATACTAAGAAACACAAAAAATAACTTACTTGTCTCCTTTACCTGGGTTCTTCACCATACTTACCACATGATTACTTATTTTTACAATAGTATTTTCCGAAAGTTGACCAGAAGTAAGAATTGGTGTTAACTGTGTGGCTAACATGGCAAAACTATTCAAGTGTACTCCATCGGAAATTAAAAGCCTGTACCTTTCATTAGACCCATGGCCTGGAATCACTTTACTACCCTAAAACAATCAACAAACAAATTTAAAAAAAAAAATATGAAAAGTTGTAAACTACAGTTATCTATCCATTTAGTGACCAACTTAAAAGATTACACTACTTTGTTCACTACTTAAAAACACTTAATGTCTTTGAAATAATTAATGTATGAAGGAACCAGAACAATAGTAATGGCTCAAAAAATACAAATCTTGGGTACCAAAAGTAAAATTAATTGAATATGTTCAACTCCATATCAACAATTTTTGAAATTCAATCAAACAAGTTGTCTAAAACAAAGTGACTTTTGTCACTTTGAAGCGGAAGGATTCTATAATTTTAATTAAATGCATTTGACTGTTTACTATGAATTCTTCGTTACAGTTTTCTATCCCTTTTAACTTTATAGCCATAAAAGTTTTATACTATGATACTATTTTACTAATGAATCAATTCACTAACTCCAGTCTTTAGCTAACATTCATTTGAGAATTAATTTCGGAGAATTTATTCGAGAGAAAGCTAATTCTGATTACATAATTTCAAAAATAATAACACATTGACCAATATGAATTATACATATAAGTTACAAGTTCAATCACTTGAGAGAGAAGTTCCATCCTAAAGAACACAACAAAAACAACTTGAGAAAGTTGTTGAGAAACAACTGGATATCTAATAGATAGAATGGTACTGCCATAGCCAGTTTTTGATTTATTTCAATGATCCACCAAAGGCAGTAACGCATAAGCTGATTAAGCAACGAATAGGATAATAGATTGTTATGTTCAAATAAAAAGGAAACAAATAGCAAGTTATTTTCTATTAAACAGCATTAATCATCAATTTTAAGTATTAAATTTCAAACCTGCCAACCTTCACACGTGCTCTAACTAAAACTTGAATGTTCTCTAAACATGTGAGAAATATATTATTTACATGCAATAGATTCTAAAATGACCTGTAACAACCGTGAGTACACTGAGAAGTAGTTACAAAACCTATTTGAACAGGTTGAATCTAAATGACTACCTAAGAATTCTATAACAAATTTATTTGCCATGAAAATTTAAATTTATCCTTATCACTTCATGTAAAATTCATCCAAAGTGAATCCAAAGTCCGATGTGGATCCAAAGTGAATGTCCGAATTCAGTATAAAAACTGTTCCAAACTCTAATGCAACAAATATCATAAAACTTATTACAACATTCCACATTTCAATAAAACTTACATGTGAAGTAGGGAAAGTAGAATAAATTACTTACCAATATTTGGAAAATAGGGTTCTTCACTTCTCCGCCACTCATAATAGTCTAAAACAAAAGTCATTATTTAAACTGATGTAATATTTAATAAAGCTTTAATAAGAATGACAATATCATCAACATACGGCAATAGCTCCTTCACTCAATTTATGAAGCATACTTAATGACTCAACACTTAACAAAACTTCCCAATCCTTAGTAAATCTTCAACAAATTGTATGGGATGTATAATATAAACTCTCGACCTTCAGTAGTTTTAACTCTATATATCGATTCCTTAAGAAATTACAACGTTATCGATGTCTGATATACATCGATAATATTCTATTTTACCGGGTTATCTGTTTATCAATACTTTTTGGCGCCGTAATAATGTTACTTCGAACAGCCAAATTCCCCAAAAACAGATTTTTTTTTATTTCAGAAATTTTATATAAATGAAACTTTTAATACACAGTCTTGAAGTTTTATATTTTTGGTAATTTATTTGTGATTTGTTCTGACAAAATGAATTAAAATGTAACATTGTTCTTTAACATGCAACATTGTGTTACTAAGTTGATAAAACTATTATATTTACCAAATTAATATACTTTAACTTAACCAATCACAAAATTAAAGAATAAATGCAAATATGTAGAAGATTCGTAATTAACACTATCAATTAATCATTAACAATATTACTATGTTAATGTACAATTTATTTTCATCAGAAAAATATTATGCTTATTTGAATACTAAAATAATGTGTTCTTCTAATATTACTGATATATTGGCTGTATGTCTTTCACTATCAGAAAGTTTGATATATTCAATTTATGCTTATTATTTAATTCCAAACTTACGACCAAATTTGAAATATGTACAAAGATATTATTTGAATATGTATAATATGAACATTTTCTCCCCCTGAATTATTAATTTTAGAGAACTGTCATTAGTTGTAGAAATAACTAATTCATTATAGAACTGATATTAATGTCAATCGAAAAAACTTTCATAATTTTTCGATAACAGAAAGGTGTTATTGCATAAATGAATTAACAAGTTTAATTTAATATTTAATTTGAATGACTGTGAACAGGGTACTAGATAAACCTTTGAACACATAATAATGATATTAAATGACTGTAAGAAGATGAGCTGTACAATTTCTTGACGAAAATGCATTTTGGTATGCTTTGTGAATTAATATATATTTTTTTTTTGCAAATCTATTGTCTACAGAATGTTGAACTTCGACCTATATAGCATCTACCTAAATTTAGCTTGTTATGATGGACCTTGATTAATTTTGAACCATTTAGAAAGACAATATTCCCATAATAATGGAAAATTCAAGTTAGAACAATCCCTATGTGTTTATTACTTGACAACCTATCATTAAATCAAAATATTTTTATCAAAATCTGGCTTACAGATTAATTAAACTCAAAATTTTATTTAAAAAATCGCAGAGTGCAGTATATGGGTTAATTTTATGCGTACAAGATAAACTATCAGTATGATACTAGGCAGACATGTCAGTTTCAGTCAACCATGCATGATAGCTTGTATTCTATGGACAGTGGAGTAATCATAACTATGTGTGACCAGTGTCACCTACTAGCTCACAGTTTAAGGACTACCATACGAATCTTAAGAGTTAGGTTGTCCTCCTTCGAGGAGGGAATTTCCCGTTACTCCGGGATCAGGAGTTGCAATGATAGTTATTTTGGCCCATCAGGACCTCATTATACGGTGTCCTGGTACTATTGTAAAACTGTGAATTGGAGAGATTCAAATCTCTCGTTGGCTAAAATCCACCTGGACGGTGTAAGTTCCATACTGAGTAGAACTTAAGTCTTTCTTTCAAATAAATAAGGGCACGAGATAGGTATCCATTCTTCCCCACTCTGAGTAGCCCATCAAAAGCCAAATCATCTATTAAAACAACTACCAGTATTCCAGCCTACTTAACTGAGATCGTGGTCCGTTCCTACTGGTCAAGGTTTGGGACTCTAGCTCCCCGGTATGCTAATCAGGCATCCGCTCGAGAAGTTACTGCTTCTCACACAGTGAGAACAAGGATCTACCCAACCTGGGTGAGAACCAACAGCCACTACGAGTCCATCCTGAGTTGGTGGGATGGAGAGAGAACCTCTCCATGGGCCCTCGCCGCCAGTAGTACCGACTTATTTTAAGAGTTAAAATAATTGGTCCTACTGAACCTGCTCAGCTGCAAGTAGAGTCAATGGCCTTTGTAGCCCCCGGTTCAAAGAACCACGTGGAAAATTAAGCCTATGCAATTATACCTATTATACCTATGTGGTACGGCTGCATGGCCACACTAGGGGAGGGTAATCATAAATATGTAGATATCTACAGTTATAAGTTTATAAATAAGTGTTTTATAATTATGGCAATATATCTAAATGTAGTATACATTATTTTTTTGGACCAATTCATTGAAGAGAAGTTATTAGCTTTTTAACTTGTGTGTTCAATTTTACTTTACCATAAGCATAGCATAGTAATCATGAAAAAATTGAATCTAGAGATATTTAGGAATGCCTTGAGAATATATAAGTCCCTTTTCGACTTTTTTTTTCGATATGTGAGTGTATAGGCGTGTACACCTTTTTATGAATCAAATTTATATTTTACAGAAAATATAATTTTAGACACCTTTCTTTCTTCCTTAACTACTAACTCTAGAATGTTAGTAAATTTTGGGATTATTATATAATTGTCAACAGATTTATCTGAAAAGACAATTAAATGAATTAAGTTCTATATGAAAATATTTTTTTCTTTAAGAAAGCTATAGTAAAACAAAAATGACGCCATTATTCTCCAGTAATGTTACACTTTCGGGAGTGCCTTTAAATAAAGTTGTAATAATTTAGAAGTTTATACACTCAACTTGATATTTCATACAAAGATAACTTCAAACAGTAAGTACGATTTTTGTTTCAACTTATTTGTGCAATATACTAAATACTTATTAGTTTAATATCAATGGCATATGAAAATAATTAGATAATTACTTAATGATTTTAATTAATTTGACAAGTTAATATTCAAATTAGCATTCTTTTTGGTTAATACAAGTATCATTTTGCTAAAATAAAATCTTGTGGATTGATAACAATGTTTTAAAAGATTTAAAAATATTATTATTATACCTTATCTATTAAGTATAATTATCAACTTTATCAGCAGTTCATATTTGTTACAGAAAATCTTACATAAAAATCAAACCTATTTTAAGTAGAAATATGTTGAAAGTTAAGATATTTATACTTAATTACTACATATTAAGTTCATGTAAAGTATAAGTCAATTTGATTCGATTCTTAACTGAGCCGTTTATTTTGAAAGTGGCCTAATTCCATTTTCCAAAAAAATTTAGCTAGCTATTTAAATAATTACATTTTTACGTTATCTTTACCTTTTGCAGCAAATTGTACAAAATTTATTTAAAATTACTAAGAATTTTTATAACAAAAATTAGTTGATAAATAAAATGACAATATTTTTAAATTTTGTAAAACGCAAACCCTTAAATATCTCGATTTTAACATAAATGGAATTAGGCCACTTTCAAAA
Organism: Hermatobates lingyangjiaoensis; assembly: GCA_026182355.1. Classification (NCBI taxonomy): domain Eukaryota; kingdom Metazoa; phylum Arthropoda; class Insecta; order Hemiptera; family Hermatobatidae; genus Hermatobates; species Hermatobates lingyangjiaoensis. Next base: position 317,330 of record JAPFBL010000035.1, on the reverse strand, counting down.
TAAGCGGCTCAACTAGGACTGAATAAGCGAAGTTTACAAATGAAAATAATTAAAAAATATCTTCATTCACAATATATTTCTGCTTAATTTATTTTATACAGTTACTGTATTTTAAGATGAATGAAGAAATATTATTTCTATAAAGTTTTTGAAATGGATTATGAAAGTTATACTTCTGATAATTAGTAGCATTAATTAAACAAAATATGTTTGATATATATAATACTGAAGATGTATATGTTTATACTTCATAAATTATACAGTATTAAGCATTATATCTTACGACTTGGATGTTCTAAAAGTGAGATAATATTAATTTAACATTCATTGTAAGTAAAGAAGGTGAAACTATTAAGTTATTGATAAGTACTGAAGTTTGTACTGCGATTGTAATTTAAAATAAAAAATATATTTTATTTTGTAATGAGAATTGACACAATTAATAGTGTTGAACATTATTTAGTAATGGCCACTCTAATTTTTTTCAACAACTTTAACTATTGATTGATTACCCTTTCATCACAACCAGTAAAATACTTCTAGGCTCATTAGAATAAATCAATTGAAATATGAATTGTTTTTGTTGGTCCTACAGGCGAGTTCCCTAGCATTACAATTTATTCTAAACGTTTAAATAAAAATCCCACTATTGATGATAGAGAACTCCAGTCACGAGTTATAAATATTTTTGCAAAATCTATAATTAGTTATTGCATTCACTTTATAAGTTGAGTAATGAAGACAGCCTTATTAGAATAATCAATTAATTAAATTGATTATTTATGAACTTAATAACATATTTACTTACAGCAATGTGAGTATAGACTACTTCAGTTTTTTTTATGTTGTGTACAAATTATAGCTTGCACAATATTTCTATTTATAATCATCCATTTAGTGAGATTACTCGTATTTCTACAGTATAACCCTTTACATTAAGTTCTCAAAAATTATTCACCCAAATGGATGTACTTATCAATTATATTAACGATTAAGAGAAGGATGGCGAATTACCCATTCATTTTGTGCATGGAAGGCAGTCAAATGATTATGCAAACATTTTTTTATTTTAATATATTTTCAAATTTAATATGTTTAATAAATTAAATAACTTGTAACATTTCTTTTTAATTATGCTTCGGGCGCTGATTTGATTAGTGCTTATTTTTTTTTGGTAATAAAGTAAAGGTTATTATTATATGAAATGGAGGAATCTGTGTTTCTGACAAGTAATCATAGAAGAAAGTTATTATTTGACTTTCTTTGTTTTCCATTAAAAGAAAAATTTGCTTTCTTTCGAACGTAATATTGTGATCATGTTCTGGGTAAAATGGCAACTTTTTATTGTCTTCAAAAGAACGGGAAACAATAGTTTGAGCTTTGGCATAAATTACCATAAAATACCTCGTCATAGTTCGACATCGAAAAAACTATGCAGTTCTTCTCCTGATAATGATTTATTTGTATCAGGAATTTCATAATTTTGTATCAAACTTGTAAGAATTATTCTGACTCACATGCACTCAGGTATCAAAACAATATCAGAAATGGCTTTAGAGCAGATAATTTCAAAATAATTTTTTTTCATTTTCACTACATTTTACTTATAGTGAAGTAAAATATTGTTAGCTAAACCTATCGTTAAATCATTTAATAACAACTTATTCTGAAAGTAATTTTTTTTAAAAAAAAGAGATGTTATATTACAATTGCAACTATTATTCTCAGTTCCTACACGCAATAAATTATTTTACAAAATTACTGTCAAGACATTTAAGAAATTCGATTGATTTTATAATCAACAAAACCAAATCATATTGAAGTTGGCTCCTCTGTTTTAGGGCTGCGTGAAGTGAACTTTGGACTCTCTATTTTCCATTTTCAGTCAGTTTGTGTCTGCTCTTCGGCAAAGAAATATGGCGGAAAATGCAATGTGGCTCATGCCAAAGGTAATATACACAATTTATCTTTGTTCACAGATGAGGTCATTTAATATTTTATTCCAACAGTACTAGTCTTTGTGTGTATGGTTAAGATTTATGTTATGCTTATTATATGTAATAAATTAAAAGCTAAGTGGGAGGTAATTTCATTCTTGACTTCTATTAATTATTTCGTTTTGATTCACCAATATCAAACAAACCTAAAACAAGGTTTAACTATAATAAGTGTTATTATCGTAGAATTTAATGAAACAATAATTTTCTTATTTATTGAATTAAACTAGTCCACGTTTGTTCTTCATCAAATAAACATAATAGAAATTGCACTATGGTGATATGCTAAGGTTATATTAATAATTCCTCCTTGTTCACATATTAGTCATTTGGTATTTTATGCCAACACTAGTCTTTGCGTATGTGGTTAAGATGTATGTTATGTTTATTATATGTAATAAATTAAAAGCTAAGTGGGAGTTAATTTCATTCTTGACTTCTATTAATTATTTCGTTTTGATTCACCAATATCAAACAAACCTAAAACAATGTTTAACTATAATAAATGTTATTATCGTAGAATTTAATGAATGAAACAATAAGTTTCTTATTTATTGAACTAAACTAATCCACGTTTGTTCTTCATCAAATAAATATGACAGAAAATGCACTATGGTGTTATGCTAAGGTTATATTAATAATTCCTCCTTGTTCATATATTAGTCATTTGACTAAGGTTATATTAATAATTCCTCGTTGTTCACAAATTAGTCTTTTGATATTTTATGCTAACACGAGTCTTTGAGTATATGGTTAAGATTTATGTTATGTTTATTATATGCAATAAATTAAAAGCTAAGTGGGAGTTAATTTTCTAAACATCAATTTGATTTGTTGATTCACTCAAGTAAATTTACCGTCAAAATACATTTTCTGAAAATAGAAAATGCTCTCTAACAGCGATTTTCATTGACTGTCTTTCTCATTCCTAAACCCCAGTCATATGAAACGAAAAAACAACCTATCAAAACGTTAAAAAATATCAGGTGGCGACTAAACTTGTACTCTCCTCTTGAACAAGAGAGATTGGCAAATATTGTATGGTATTAGCAGATATATATATCTGTAATACTATTGAAAGAGATGTTAACAATAACATTATTATCATTATTATATGATAGGTCTGTTAGCAAATGAAAAAATGAGAAACATTACTTTATGAAATATGCTGAACTGATTTACGTTTTAATTATATTATTTTAACATATACCTGTGTTTTATATTTGTATTATTTCTTTGCTATTAAATATGAATATATATTTGTTCTTATTTAGTTTATTTATTCATACAAATAACTTGACAATATACTATTAAATATACATTCAACTCATTTTGATGAAGTAGATTTTATATAATATATTAATTTTGTAAAACTTAATTAGTTTATGTTTCTGTTGTTGATCATTATGGGGTTACATAGTGGAGGGGTGGGGGGAAGTTAGACAATTGCTACAGGCAGTGAATTGTCGAAATGTATGTATTGTCGTAAGAGAGTAATATCATTATTCAACTATTGCTAGGCAGAACCACGACTGACACACAGTCTACATTATTGTACATTACCACTGGGTTAGCATTAACATATGTTTACTGTTTCAGGTACAGACGAAAGGATACCTGTACACAGGTAAGTGGGCATGTTTATGTGTTTATTTCATGTAATCATTATATCTTTAGCTTATATGACATACTTATTATAATAGCCAAAGTTTGCTTGGGTTTTCAATATGTTGTTTACTGTGAGGGATGGTTATATTGATAAAAGTGAAAGTGGATTGGAAATCAAGCAGTCATTCAACCTCATACACTGTTCTAAACCCTCTCACGTCTGCTATTCTTCTGGAACAGTGATTCTCAAAGGGTGTCTGTAAGATTTCTAGGTGTATCTGAGTGATTCAGAATAATGTATCCAGACATCAAAAAGTTGTCACTGTACCCAACTTTACGCATTGTGACTCCTATTGTGAGCGCATCATTATTACGAGTGATAAGTAACAGCGATTTTCTTCTAAAGAAGAACTATTCACCACAAACAGCTTGTGTACACAGTAAATTTGTTTTAACAATAACAAGATCCCAGTGGTGGACACTCCAGGAAAAAATCTTATAGTTAGAACAACATTATTCCTTAGTCAAAACAGGCGAGACATGAAAAACATTCTAATGAATTGAAGAAAAAATGTAAGTTCCCTATCAAACATAGTCCCATATACTCAAGAAGACGCCGCGGCAGGTCAAGTTCATATTTCTCTACAATATAAACAAACTGAAGATAAGTCACTTTTTCTATATTGTTTCCTAATTTTTTTCTCATAGCAATTTGCATAGAATTAATAAATTTATCAAAAGTTTGTATACAGTGTGCTTTCAGTTTAACGAAGATATAAGAGAACCCCGACTTCAAACAGTTTCAGAATGACTATTCTAGAGCTGGCAAAAACTACAGACACGAAGTTCACTTGAAACAATCGAATACTGCAGTAGAGTGTATATATTGAACGGAGACTAGTAATGAAACTTTGATATCGCCTTACATTTGGCAAATCTGTATATATTTATGGTCCATAAATATAAGCCAATATTTACAGTGTAATTTCTATTTTACTCTTTAATGTAGCTTATGTATCTTTAGGGTATATAGAGGTATGATTATACTTTTATTGTAATTTTACTGTGTATGTGAACTTATTCATAGTTGTTAAATAACTATGTGTTTTATGGTCTATAAGCCAACATTTACATCACCATTTCTATTAAGCCATATCATGAAAATTATATAGTTTAAGATGTATAAATGTTTTCAGGTGTACAAAGAGGTATGTTGAAATTCTTATTTTAATTCTACTTTTGTGGGTGAACTTATAATTACCTAATAGCTATGTGTTTTATGATCTATAAGCCAACATTTACAACACTATTTCTATTATGCCATATCATATATCATGCAAATTATATATTTTAGGGTGTATAGATGCTTTCACGTGTACAAAGAGATATTTTGAAATTCTTATTTTAGCTGTACTATGTACGTGAAATTTAGTTGTTAAAGAACTATGTGTTTTATGATCTGTAAACCAACATTTACATCACCATTTCTATTATACCATATCATGCAAATTATACATTTTATGATATATAAATGTTTTCAGGTGAACAAAGAGGTATGTTGAAATTCTTATTTTAATTCTACTTTGTAGGTGAACTTATAGTTACCAAATAGCTATGTGTTTTATGATCTGTAATCAACAGTTAGAACACTATTTCTATTATACCATATCATGCAAATTATACATCTTATGATATATAAATGTTGTCAGGTGTACAAAGAGGTATGTTGAAATTCTTATTTTAATTCTACTTTGTAGGTGAACTTATAGTTACCAAATAGCTATGTGTTTTATGATCTGTAATCAACATTTAGAACACTATTTCTATTATACCATATCATGCAAATTATACATTTTATGATATACAAATGATGTCAGGTGTACAAAGAGGTATGTTGAAATTCTTATTTAATTTGTCACTATTTACGTGAACATAAATTTTCACGTTTTTTTACCATAAAGTTGTTAAAGAACTATGTGTTTTATGATCTATGTTTAACATTTACAACACTATTTCTATTCTTGCCTATCATAAAAATAATATATTTTTGGGGGTTTAAACCCATTTTAGATCTATTAAGATATATGATGATATATTTATTTTATCTACTGTGTTGTGAGCTTATAGTTGTTGAATAGGCATGTACCTTATGATCTATTGGTCAACATTTCCACCACTATTTCTATTCTAACTATCATGAAAAAAAATATTTTTTTGTAGTTAGAATTGCTCTTTAGGTTTACAAGCAAGTATGATTACATTTGTACAATAATTATAGTGCGTATTTAATCTTATAATTCTTAAATAGGTATATATCTTATGATCCATAAGTCAACACTTATATGAGTCTTTGTATTTACCATTATGAATGTTCTATAGTTTTGGGTGTTTAAAGGCTTTTGAGGTATGCCAAGAGGTATGATGATATTCTTTTTTTAATTCTACTATATATTTAAGCTTATAGTTATTAAATAGGTAAGTGACCTAATATCTATTAGTCAACATTTACATGACTATTCTATTCTACCCTAACATGCAAATTATATATTTTTGTGGGTATAAACGTTTTCGTGTTCACAGAGAGATGTGGTTAGTCCTTTTATGGTATTGTGCACAGTAGGTTTGTAGTTGTTGAATGAGTAGATGTCTTATGACACATAAATCTATTCTTTTACAACTTTTCCTATTCTACCCTCATTAGGCAAATGATTTGTTAGGACAAAGTGTTTGAGGGTTATAAATTGGTATAACTACTTTGTTTTTTTAATGCTGTATTTCTTGTTGTTAATATGAGATATTTACAGAAATGTCATGGGCTCAAATAATTACAGTGTATATGTTATTAGTAGTTTACATTTAGTGATAAAGTTCTTTTAACTATTCTTCTATTATTTGTTTTGTTCTTATTCTTAAGTTATATTATAGCAATAAATTAGTTATATTACTATATATTCTAGGAGGTATTTACTCTTTTGGTTAGTCAGGGGGGGGGGGGGGTCCTGGGGCTTGGATGGCTACCAGGCGGGTCCGCAGGTGGTGGATAGCGGAAAGCCCTGTACGACCCGTCCACTATCAGGGTGACCCCAAATAAGCAATAAGGGGTCCCGAACCAACCCCTTGAGCCTTGTTTTAACTGAATGCAATTTTAAATAACTTAAAATGGAACTCATTTTTTAACGAGGGTCTTGGACAGTTTCTGTCAAATTTTCTGTGGCTTTAGTTTGCTCCAGGATTCCTGTGTTTATAAACTGTTATTCTATTTATAAGCAAATAGTCTACACAGTATACTAGAATGTTAGTTTCATTTAGCGAATCAAGAGAAGAGTCAAACTCTTTGAAGTAATTTTTCCTCATCGTTATCATAAGAATTACTTTCCAAGTAATACCCAGAACAGTAACTATATGTAGGCTCACCTGTAGGAAAGAAATAGGTTGAAACTAAATATCACCACTCTGCTGGACTATCCCTTATCCAAGCTTTTTGGCATCGTTATTCGACTGTGACTTAGAAGGTTGGTTATATTATTGTTTTGTTCTGGTTTCGCCTAATATCGAAAATACCTCCTGCTTCACACATACGTTATTATACCTATATAACTGTGAACCCTCTTGATTTTTTTTATTTTTATTTTTATTAGTTGAGGGTGACTGCGTCTTAAAAAAAATTTGTACTTCCCCTCTTCTGTACTAAAGTACCCCAGCAGTTAGCTTCAACGCCTCCAAGAAGCTCAGCACTTTTGCTGGTTCTAGCGGTAAAAGTTTTTCTATGGTTTGTTGAGTGTCCCGAAGCACCTGCCTCTCTGCAGCAAAGTTGCCTTATAAGTTATCAGCAGGTTAACAGTGCAACAGTGTTTCTTTCTCTTTGCAGAATCTGCACAAACCATCATTGATAATGTCCATTCAGGCTCCCTATGTTTCGGAAAGTAACTTCCTTTCTCCTTCTTCGGGTCCTCAGATGCACTTGTAACTGGGAGGTTCCCAGTAGTTAGCGCTTCCTTCCTTCTCCTTACAGCGGAAAATCCCTGAAGCTCTATCGGTTGTATTTTGCCACCTCCGGCAGAGCACCACATACCGGAGTAAGGCTATTTACTCAAGGAGGTCGCCTCGTGCCCTTGAGGCTCCGTTCACAATACAGAAACCCCTGTATCATCCATCCTTCGGCACGGATCGCATAACACCTTAGATTGGGGCTGGGATAAAAGGAGGGGATTTGGGGATTAGGAAGGATGGAAAACGAAGGTGGTCAGGCTCAGCCCCTGATCACCTTCTCCTCCTCTTTCGTTTTTCCCTGCATAGAGCAGGTTAATAGAATAGTAGCTTCGTGAAGCCGAAAGTTGGAGTTGAGTGTTGGAGGCTATTAGAGGCGCTTAATCACTCCATTACTACCCCACCCTCTTGATAGTCACTCGTCATTTCTTGATAACCTCCAGAAAGATATTCATTGGAAGAAAAATACATCATACAAATTTCATTAACTTAAAATTTTAAAGGAGAAAGTATCAATAATAAATAATAGTGTGAATAAAAAAGATACCAATTAAATTCTCCTGGAATTTACTTATCAGATTGTGCTAACAATGATTTCATTTTCATTACAACTAAAAAAATGGAGATTATAGCGATATTAAAATAAATCAAATAATTAAATTGATTGTTAACAGTTGAACATTGTTAGCTTATAGCAAAGTTGAACGTAAATAACTCCAGAGTTGTTAATATTACATTTTGGCAGATTTACCTACTCTTTTTATATGTGTTGAAATAAGCATGTGTGTTATGAGAGGTAAATATATTTTAGTTTATTTTTAATCCTTTACTGTATGGTATGGGTGGTGTCACAAGATGATGATATCAACGTATTGTTAGTTTATTTCAAATACAATATTTATATATATTATGCACACATGTAAGTCTAAATACATATAAGAAAGTGTTCAAACATTTTAAGATTAATGATCCGAAACTTGTGATACTTATGACGCAGTCAGATATAAAGTAGTTCAAAGAACCTAATTCGGATATTTATTATTCGCCTCTATAAGTCTGGGACCTTGGCACTTTATCGGAAAAGGTGTTGATGAGAATAGAAGTTTTATAATAAAGCCCAATACAGTGATTGGTATTTTTTCAAATTAATAAATTCCTTTGTTTAAGGTTTTGAAACTCTTGACATAAATGCCTTTTTCCATAGTGGCAGAATTAACTATGCATAGCTGCGTGTGTTAACCAATTTGTATAGATGTAATGTTACCTTTCCTTAAAACATTTTCTTTTGTCCGAAGAAAGACAACTTAACCAAAGTTAGATCACAGACTTGACTTTCTTAGATAATTTATTATTGATTTCTTTTTGCATAAAACATAATAATATTTATTGCTTGACACAATTTAGGTTTTCATAATGAATGGTTTGTAGTCTGTAATCATCTTTCCAATGTGACTTTCTACCAAATTATGCGAATTAAAAGTTTTTAAGCCTTCAAATTGTAGATGTAGACTAATATAAGTGGCCAACTATATTGCAGATATTAGAACTGAACACTGAATTTAACCATCACTTCCAGTTTCATCATGAGAAAGTTTAAAGGTACGTGTTTCAGCTTAAGCTATTTATTAATAATCAATATTAGTACATGATATTTGTTGCAATAATATGTTTATTAGTATTTAAATCATACAAAATTAAATAATTTGTGCTAGTGGTGTGTTGTAAGCAGTAATTATAATGTGTTTACCAGGGCCGTACCTGGGCATCTCAACCATTGTAGGACATCCCCCACCCACAAATTATTATATATGTACATAAAAAATAATTTGTTGTTATATATATAAATGGTATATTATATATATATATATATATATATATATAATGGACAGTTGTTGCATAGGCTATCTCATACTACAAAGGAATTGACAAGAAACCTAGAAAATCTTTCCAAAAAATTAACAAAAGAAGTGGAAATAGGTGAGAAATTCATAAATACACACACACACACACACACACACACTATATATATATATATATATATATATATATACGTATATAAGACATACCCAACAATGGGTCTGTCGATTTGAGGGAGCTGTTAATCTAACCTGACGCCGGCATGGCAGATTAACTAGTTAAAAAGCCATTTGTCCGAGGTCACTACAGTCGTCCCGAGAGGCCTGTAGTCACAAGTGCGGTACCCAGGGCGGTTGCCCCATTTCACCCCGGCTAAAGAAGGGGGCAAATTTTTCACCATGAACTTATTGTTTCTTCCAGTGAATTGAGATATAGGAATGTTGGTTCATCGGCTTGTTTTACTATACAAGTGTTTATTTACTAGAAGATGGTGCCATAGAATTGTTATCAGTGTTATTCGATATAAATGTCTATTTAACAATGTATTGTCCACAGCAATGATATTTCTGAGCATGTTGAATATGGAAATGTTTCTTTATGACAGCTTTCTGCTATATAAATGTTAGTTTATCATACATTTGTCCAATAAAACTGTTCAATTATTAGTGAATTTTACTATAGAAATGTCAATTCCTTGTTGATTGAGCATTATAAACGTAGAGGTAATACAGTAATATATTTTTTATATATTTATCTTTTATAGTGTTATATATTAATTCATATTTATTATGTATTCAGCTTTTACAGTTTTATCTTTTTTTTATCTTAACTAGGTTTTTAGGTAGCTTTCTTTTTGGGGCATCTAAGGGGTAAAATTGTAGATTATTTATGATTGACATTCATTGAGGATGGTATTCGATGTACATTACGCGAGTGTGCCAACGCCACATGGTGTTATCCATATATGCATTAACTCCAATCAACACAGCTTACCTTCGGTAATCCATTGGGGAACGGAGTATTCCACACAGCTATAGCTTTGGAAGAAATAGTAATGTTTATTGATCTGTGGATTGTTCAATAGAAATAAGTTTTTTTTTGTAGATCGTCACTTTGAAGCCTAAGCTCTTCATGTGTGTTGGGTTTACGGTGACTGTGATTTCATATCCAAGGATGAAATCCCAGAATAAACTTTGATAGAACCAATGGAACAAGAATAGACGAATGTATCGTGTACTGATTAGATTCTTAACCTAATCAGTTTAACTCTTCTGGTTTGATTAACAATGTTACTCTCTCTATAGTAGACAAGAATAACTGTGTAAGGAGCTGTTTATCCTTAGAACAGATTGCTCACTAAGTTCTAGAAGTTGGCCAAAGCACTTCAACTGCTGTCAGTAAGTAAGGGTTTTTAAACTTGTAAGAGTATCATTTTTGAAATATCCTTTCTTGAAATATTGCTGATATCAAGAAGTCTAAGGTCATGATACGCAGGTAAGACTATAAATCATAAATCAAATAGAAGTGGGTGAATTTCATAAAATAACGGAGGCTAAAAGAGACGATACATCCAGAGTTACTTATACTTGATATTTATATCGAAATCTAAATATTTCTATCTAGAAATGTTACTCTTCTAAAGATTTTGCTACAGGTGTTAAAAAAATTTATCATTCTCAAACTTTTTAACAAATCATTGTTGTATACTATATATAACACTGTCATGTCTTCAAAGGCAAAGCTTTCATTCTTATAACTATATTAAAATTATAATAATGTTATTTCATTTCAGATCTCTTGGCAGTGAAAAATGGCGAATATTTTTCCGATAGCTACACACAAAAATGGTGTCTATTTGTCTTAAAAGGAATGGCTCTTAAAGACGGCAACACTCTTACATTGTTTTCGTTTGTTGAAATATTAGGAAGTTTAATTAATTTTTGTTTTTGGCTTTTTACAACCTATAAAAACCCTTCTCCTCTGGAAATGCATCATCTATGTCTCAACATACTGGTCCTTTGTTTGTATTCAATATTCTATTATCATAGGAAAAATATTCTTTCTTTAGCCAAAGAAGCTGACACAATTCCTAATTATAACAATGATATCACTAGCATATACAAACAAGTTCAAAATGAAGTATTAGAACATGATTTTCGTCTTTTTGGTAATATTTTCCATTTGTTGGTACTTATTTATTGGTTTCTCACTGGATTATTTATTATATTAGCTTCAATTTTCGAAGGAAAAATAGTTGAGCCACCTGGTGTATTGTTGCCATTTGAATCCCAGTTACTTGCAGGTTTAGCTGTTATTAGTGAACTTATCTTTTTTGGTGCTGCTTGTGTCTTAGATGTAGGTGTATATCAAATCTATGTTCTTTTTAACATTCAGTTATCTGTTCACTTGAAAACCATTACCGTTATTTTGGAAAATCTTAAACAGAATGAATTGACATACGCTACATTGGGGAATTGTGTATCACATCACCAGTTTACTCTCAGGTAATGATTTAAAATCATTATGTTTATTTCTGATAAATATTTTATTTAAATAATGTAACTTATTTCAGGCTTCATGAGGAATTTACTGACTTAATAAAACCCGCCTTGACACTCATATATTCAAGTATTATACTGGCTATTGGATTCTGCCGCTCTCTCATAGTTGGAGTCAGTAACAAGAATAATATTAATCCAAACTAAGATAAAACTTGAAGAAAGTTAAAAGTCAGGCACCTAGAATACCAACATTTTTATTTTAAAATACATATAGGAGCACATTTAAACAAGAATGCTAGTAGAGGCACGTGGATGTCACAGTTGTCTAACGTGTTCAAAAAAAAAAAAAAAAAAAAAAAAAGATTGAAACCTATTTCAAAATTGGTTGTATCTTTATTCATAACAAATTTTCTCTGAACTTTAGAAGTTTCTCTATCTTAATTTGAACTTATTTGTTAAATGTTACTATGCTTGTGGACTTTTTTTCAATTCAGAAGATCTTCTTTAGCAGAATAATTACCTGCTCTCGTTTATTCAATAGAACTAAAGAAAATAATAGAGAAAAATAGATAAAATAACTCTACTTTTTTAAAAGAAAGAATTTTACGAGTACCTTTGAGAGTTTTAATGGCTTCCTGAGCATCATATCTTAATGGAGATCAATAGAAATGCTGATCCTATTTGTTACTAACAAAGTTAATATTTGTTTACCTTTTGACTCTAGTAATAAATAAATTCAACATTGAAAATAAGTTTATAGTTCAACCATTGACAAGATGTGTGCCCGATCTATCGAGAAATTTTTGTTTATGTACCCAAATTGAATCAATATTCATGAATTATCTAAGATTTTATCTTGTATTGTTCTTTCAAAAATGTAACCCTGGAAATTATTCTACTTCCAGTAACTTCTTTTTTGGAGGGCAATTCAATCATTCATTTCAAAATTATTTATTCACAAGTTACTTTAATTAATTTAAAAATTAATAATAATTAATTTGTGTTCAAATAACTAATGAGTAATATCAATTGGAAGAGTATAGCTTAACTGAATTTTGATAAAGAATGGATAAATACTCTTGTTATTATTTCTATATATTTATATATGGTATGTGCGTGTTTTATTGATATATGAAGTATAATATTCATTTTTTCAGGAGAAAATAGATTTCATAAGTCTAAGTTTACTGTTATCACAAGAAATCCTTTTTTTGTATTTATTTTGCCAAGCAACTGAGATCTTCATTGAACATGTAAGTTGATTAATAGTATCATTAATTGTTTTTTTATTTACAGTTTATCTTATTTTCACAAAATGATAGTTTTGACAGAATTCTTATGGTTCATAAGTATTATACTAAAGGAAAAAAAACATTTACTGATTTAGATTTTTCTTCATATTTTGTAAATTCACTGTTTTCAGAATATATTCATTAAAACTAATAATATAATGTAATTAATATTATACCCAAAAGTGGAACTTATAGTATAGATTTCCCATATTGTTTTGTTATATATCGCATGATGAATAAGTTATATTTTTAGCCAAATGAGATTTTGAATTTTTGTTTATCCTAAGGTACTGTCCGTAGTATGTTGAAATTTTGAGTTTATTTTAAACAAGACGAAATAGTGGAAACAGTATCATCTGAATAAAAGTTCATATGTTTTCAATAAACAAAAAGGGTAGTTTTGGAATAAAATGTAAACATTTTACTTATGTAGGGTAAAAATTTATAAACATTATAATAAGTAAATTATCATAAACATTATAAGTAAATTATCATAAGTAAAATTCTAACGTAGTGCAATCACTTATTATGTGGTATTTACTCATTGTAGGGTAAAAAGTTAATAAAATGGTCTCCACGTATAAACATTTTTAATGGTATAAACAACGCTTTTCGAACTAAAAACGAAACGCGTTGTTTATACCATTAAAATGTTTATATGTGGAGACCATTTTATTAACTTTTTACCCTACAATGAGTAAATACCACATAATAAGTGATTGCACTACGTTAGAATTTTACTTATGATTGTTTCTGAAAGATTCTGACAAAATACAGGTCAAACTGTTTAACATATCATAATAAAATTATAATCAAAAATAGCACTGTTTGATAGAATAGGCTGAACACATCTTGTCAAAATTACATTGGGGAAATAAGCATTGTCGAATATTCTATGGTTTCAAAAAATGGTTTTCTTAAACGAGTAAATATAAATATGAAAAAAGTGAATTTTTGTAAAAAAAAAATGACATAAAATTAGAATGCTTGAAAAATCTCGAGACATTTTAATACCATAAAATAACTCTGAAAAACTCATGCCAGAAGAATTGATAACCTGCTGTACTTACTAGATTTGTTTGACTAATTATGAGAATCGTTGATTTTTTTTATCAGAACGATTCAAACTGAATTGTTATTTCTGGGTTTAATAAGAGAAACTTGAAAATTTGTAATTATTTGATATGATATTATATGTAACTTTAAAAGTGAACATCTATCAGCAATATTTTTAAGACGTTTTCTAGCATGATGAATAATACTGGTAATGTATATTGAAAAGTTTAATAAATCCACATTTCATACACTCTTACAACTTGAAACGTATGAAAATTCAATAACCCTCTTGTTTTTGAGTTATATTTAATTAAGCTTGGAATAGGTACTTTTTCGTTTTGTGTTACAAAGCAGCCACTTCTACTGTGATTAAATTCTTTAAAATTTCATATTAGGTATTGCTTTTTTTAAAAATATTTGTCAAATATTCGTGAAATATAAGAAAGGTATTATTACACTAAAAATATAGCATCTCCTTTAGATAATTTTATCAGGAAAGAATCAATATGCAGTTTATTAAGACTGGTGCAAAATGAAAGTGCCTCTATGTGAGATAAAATGACAATATGACTAAACAGTACTTTGGATTATATGTTGCTAATTTAACTACGCTGTTACACTTAATTGCAATAGGAATTATAATTACAGCATGCTACTTTAAAATTCTCTTTAGCAATTACTCATAGAGTAGTAGAGTACTTCTAACGTGTCGATGTTAATTTTAAGTTCTGATAATATGAGTACTGGAAAGGAATCCAATAGCATCTCCCTGTCAAAAGTATCCGAAAGAAGCAGAGGAGTGCCGTAAAATTAATTATCAGTTGTAGATATCGAGACTGAGACATTTATCCTGTGACAGAATCCTCAAGCAACTGCGCCTCCAATAGTTAATTCCCCTCGTTAGACCACTAAAATTTAAAAATAGTTTATATCAATAATAATAGTTTATATTAAAATATTTATAAATAGTTATGTTTAAAAATTAATGATCGGCAATTGAAGTCACAAATCTATCATAATAGGTTATACAAAAAGTTTTAATACTAATTATTGACTGCGATCAAGTTGTATTTTTAAACATAAATTCAAACATTTAATTGATTAAAAATTGTGTACTGCCATTAAGTGCATAAAAATAATTAAAGAATACTTTTAAGAAGACTGAAAGAGATCCTAATCTTAATAAGAGATATAAGCAGGAGCTAATTTACTGGTTAATTTTGATCTGTCGTCTGCCGTACGTGTCGGATATATGCCAGCAGTTTCACATTGTATCCTTTACGTTTGGTGACGGTCAGCATTAGTAGTTCTTGGGCCATTAGTTCAAGCCTACTCTGGATACCTGATATAGTTCAAAGCTATCACCACTCAACAGTCACTTCAATGTTTGCAAGGAATAGAAGACTTGTACCTTCACCAGCTGACCTATCAACATATCGAACAGCGACCTGTTGACATTATAATACGAAGATCCTGCCGAAGGTAATTCAATTGTTCTTAACTTTAATATGAAAAAGAGATATAGTTATTTTTAAACATATTCTTTACCAAAAATTAAGAAATAACTACCGCGTTACCATCTCATCGTAATGTAAGTGGCTTTCAAACTTCAAGGGTTTGCAAACCATCCACCTATATGCTGACCCTCATTTTTCCTTGGTGTGAACTGAGATAATCTATCTTAAACTTCTACCCTCATCTCCCATATTCTTAAAATCTGTTATAAAT
Organism: Hermatobates lingyangjiaoensis; assembly: GCA_026182355.1. NCBI lineage: Eukaryota > Metazoa > Arthropoda > Insecta > Hemiptera > Hermatobatidae > Hermatobates > Hermatobates lingyangjiaoensis. Next base: position 301,304 of record JAPFBL010000035.1, on the reverse strand, counting down.
TTGAGAATTTCTCATTCATCCAAGAACGAGTGATGTTGCGATATACCCGAAACAAGCAGTGAAGGACCACAAAATTAACTATCATTTCAGAACACCAAACACCCTCTTTCATACAAACCAGCTTAAAGAGGAAAAGCATTCAGAGTACTGAGAATAAATATCTACAGGGCTCCCTGTCAGAAGAAATATAGGAGCTCCCCATACAAATACAAAAAGAACGGAACAAAACCAATGCAGTAGACTATTAACTTCATTTAATGAATGGACGTTTATAATAAACAGCCAACAACTATTACTTTACAGAACTGTGAGTGTCCTTATCTGAACATACAGAATTGAGATATGAGGCGCAATAATTCTCAGAGGATACAAAGGCTTCATTGAAAAATCCTTCGAAAAAGATCTTCTTTGTCCTTACTATTTACTAAGGTAAACAATTTATTCTCAAGATGTAACTGTTCAGCAAGTAGCAACATCTCGTTACAAATCTTTTCACCAACATTTTCCTAACTGTAGTACTGCCCTAATTTTAAGAATCTGTCTACAAATATTCCGGGAAATTCGCGAGACGTCTAAGTGGATGTGGCCAAAAAACTTATTACTGCTGCCAGGTTTTATTTCTCACACTTCTATTTTAGGATTTATTAAATGTATTATTATGACTTAGTTCCCACGCCAGTGTAATCACTCGATACTTCTTCCCTCCTGCCTCCTATAATCAATACTCTGTGTCTGTGCTATCCATGACATTTGTGATGTCATCCTTATATTATTGTAACTTATGTAAAATAAATAATTTAAAAAAAAACGAAAGTATAAAGCAAATCCAAGTAAAAATAATTCAAACAAAATAGGGAAAATATATCACTTAACAGTACATGTTGAGTCTAGGAATTGTTCTGGTTGCACCGAGACAAATATGGGCTTCCCTGGGAAACTTAGTAGTGCAAAGTACTTTGAGTGGCAGAAACATCCAGCAGACATAAGACCATGAAAATCAGCATGGATGTCAGTGGGTAGGTTGTTGCGTTGAGCACAAAACTCTTTGTTTAAGATTATTTACAGGCAGTCAAAGGTAAACCAGAACAAAAAAACAGTGGCACCTTTAAAAAAAAGACTTTTCCTTTCTACTAATGGGACACAAACAAAATTCATAACTTTGTGGAAACAAAGAAGTTTTCTCATATTTTTTATAATATATGAATATTTGTTATTTATAATTTATCGTATCTTTGTTTACCTCCAATCACATAATTCCATAATTAAGTTGTATCATTTTTTAGGCTAATAAAATAAAATTTGCCGTTTACTGTACGGATTGGTTAAATTTTCCTATCAAAGAACGCTCCTCTATTTATATGATGATGTTGAGGGTAAAAAAGGAGCCCATTGTTAAATTTTTTACTGGAGGAAGTGATGTCTCCTTGGAAACTATTAAAGTGGTGCGTACTTGAAATGAACTATTATGAAATATACATTAAAAACTAATGTTACTGCAATATACATCTTGAAATTACTTTTTTCTATGTTAGAGCTTTTTATTCGTCTTTATTGAATATCCTCTAAATGTTAATCTAAATTTATTGTCACTTAAGCTCCATATGGTATTATTTAATATTTCAATCAGTATACTCACAATGCCTCTATTTGATTTCAAAATATAAACCCATATTATTCTTTAACGAATTTATTAGAGCTTATTATAATTAATTTCCCTTGACAGTATGTAGCTTTTAAAATATCCCTTTATTAATATCGTTTTCAAGAAGCCTAATAGTAACAAGACATTTAAATAATAAAGAATTCGAACCCTAACTCTGTGTCTAAAAAGGGACTTTGTGTATCCATCACAAAGTATTAAAATTTCTAAAAAAATTTCTAAAAAAATTAAAAAAAAACTTAAATTTTAATATATAGAAATATATTAATATATTAGAATGATTATCAGTAAATGAACTAAACTTACAAAATAAACTATATGGAAGTATGTAGTATAGAAATAGATTGTAAACACACTTATTATAGAAGTTAATACTGCAATGGAAATACTATATTGGCCATGCAACTAATATTACCATAATTATATTCATATTTATATAAGTAAAATGAATTGTTTAAAAAATGTTATAAAAAATATTGTTGATATTTTCAGGTGATTAATGCATCAATGACCTTTTTCATGGCATCTATATTATTTGAAGATTATGCTTTAGAATAAACGTTTTAAGTATCTGATGAGATATACACTGTTGAAATTAAAACTTTCAAATCAAACAAGTAGTTTTGTGTAGAACTAAAATCTGTGATGTAACTATATATATATATATATATACTCATACCACCAATAAAGCGTGTCATATAGCATCATTAAAATAAGTATGACATTAATTAAATCAAAATAACTAACTATTCAAGTGTTTTACAAAAAGTTGTTGCAATTATGTTTCTCTTCCTACAAACTTCATTTTTCTAGAAAGGGTAAAGGAGCTCTTCTCCATATTGTCTTTTTGCAAATATGTATTACTTTCCAATATACAATATATCTAATTGTGAGACAATGAAAGTATTATTCAGGGCTTAGTTAAAATAGCAATATAATATATATTGTATATATTAATATATAAAATATATATTGAATTGAATTTTATATATATACAAAATTAAAATTTATCAGGACTCGGTCAGTTCTTCAGGTTTAATTTAAACTCTCATTGCCAAGGTTTCGGTTTTATTTAAAACCTTTTTCATAGGACTACAAAACAGAGTAAATATAAGAAATAATTCAATAATCAAAAATGAAAACATTCATAAAAAGTGCAATTAGTTACAATTAACAAATTACAATAAAAATGTTGACAGTAGGTTAGTGAGAGAACTTATAGAAGTATACAATTTTGAAAGAGAAAAACTAAGCATTACAGTAAAAAATTTTTACAACAATAATATAGTCTGTTGATTTCAACAACTACCTACTTTGAATAAACACGTATACTGAACTGAAAAACAAGCAAGACAATCAAATTTCACCAGAAAACCAAAAAGTCACTAAATAATTTTGCATCGATCAACAATGTTTAACTTAACACACCTGAATAAATACTATTTAAATTTGAATTGTCAATTCTATAATTAACGGATGACTGGTCCTTTGTAATATATAACATTTCCAGAGCTTTCCTTAGCTGTTCATCCATTTCTTTGGCTATTATTTTTATTTAATCAAAATCAAAATTATGGCCTTCACTGATACTATGTGCTGCTAATGCACATAATTTTCTTTATGCTAATTTATTAATGCTAAGTGGCATTAATTTTCTTTTTTCTTATAAAATATCTGTGCTGGTAAATTCTTTCCTTAAAAAATCAACTGGTTTCTCCGTAATAAACTTTGTTAACAGTCTTTACACTTTATTGCGTATATAAGATTACTCTGTAATTACTTTGGAGTCTTCTCTTTTATATATGAAAATAAATATTTCACTTTTCATTTGCTATAAAACGCTATAACGTTTGAATTTGAATCTGAAGAACTGACCGAGCCCTCATAAATTTTAATCTTGTTTCTATTTCACGGTTTTCTATTATCGATACTTTTATCAATATATATATTATATATATATATATATATATATATATATATATATATATATTGTGTGTGTGTGTGTGTGTGTGTGTGTGTGTGTGTGTTGTGTGTGTGTGTATTATTGTGTAAATCTTAGAAGCAGCTCACCTTTTAAACATGCACTATTATATAAGGCACCATACTTCATGTGAATTAGCATGTAACACATTTTCTCTAATAGTCAGATGCCTTTCCTCTTGTCTTCTTTCATACATTGTAGAGTACTGCCTTTGATGTTGGTCAACATGTAGCGACTAAACTCAGTCATTATTGAGACATTTGAAACAACTGAAATTCTGACCACTAAAGACCAACTTCAGGAAGGTGTTGTATCGATTTTATTGCAGAGATAAGTTTAGAAAACGTACTGAATACTCGAAATAATAAAGGTTTAGTTATGCAAGTATATGCATATGACTTTGTCCTTAGAAGAAGAAGAATGCTTGTTCATGCTACCTTGAGCTTATACATCATACTCTACACATTCATGGAAGATGGAGAAGTAAAGGAAAAATGTCTGGTTATAAATCCAGCTGTCTTTATTGTTTTTATTGCTTTCACAGAAGGTAAAATGTAAGTGTTCAAGACCTATTCATTCTATTTCAATGTGAACCAATTGCGTTTAAAAGGTTAACGATGTTTGGTAAGTTATACTTAAAACCATACTTAAAAGTAAGAGATATTTCTCCAAAAGTAAATAGAAAGTTCATAAATGGACTTAACATTTAAAAATTGACTTTTTTCTTCCATCGTTTTTGTATCTAGACGTTAGTAGTAACATTGTTAGGAGGGATGCTTTTTTACTAGACGTTATACGACTTTAGAGTAGCTTTCATTAATTTTTGATAGTCCTTTTACTTGTTTCTAACCCACTATTCTGATTTCCGTTTTGAGAATAACATTTGTCTACTCTGAAAGGCATTATATACTTCTTTCTTGTATTTTTTTATAATATGAGAACTTAGATGAACGATATTTCGTGACTATCAATAACATCTTTGAAAACACAATGCTGCTCACTTGTGTCAACCATCGTGTTACGAGTATCTTTTCTGCAGTCAGTATATCAAACTCTTGAAGAACATCTTTCCTGAAATCCATTTGAGTTAGGGTATCGGGAGAGAGAAGCGGATATCTGGTTCACTGCAGCATGGGTTCAAAGCAATCCTAGAGCAATGCATATCATGTATCATGTATCTGTCACTCCAATTCTAAAATTAATTTACTTTCAACGTTTGTCATCACCCTATCTGTCATGTTGGATACTTAACAGTCCGAAACCCCAAAAAACCAGGAAACACAACCACAACAAACCGGGAAACACCGATACTCACCACCACTAGAGAACAAACAAAGGCCCAATAGTGACTCCTTCTGATACCACTATGAAGATAGATTCTACATTGGAAGTTTTACATTTTTGCTTAACTTAAGTGTATTTAGTGTAGTTATCTTTATCGAGTACCTGACAACGTACAGGCTCGAGACCAACGGCTTAACGTCCTCTCTGAGGGACGACGTTCTCAGATTTATTCATCTGCCGCGTGAATAAATCGGAGGCCAGAGTGTGTTCCGAACCCAGGGCCTACGGTCCAGGGGCGTCTACCACTAGGCTAACATAGCCCCCGAATGAGACTCTACTCTGAAGTTTTAGATCACAGTACTAAATATCATTCATTCATAGTTGTGTATTGGATTTAGCAGTCTCTGGTAGTACTACTAGAGGACTACATTCCAAAGTGTAGTGGGATTCAAAACGATTTGGGAGAGCCAATCTTTCCTGGCAACATATGAATAATGTTTAAGTATTCGTTAATAAACTGGAAATATTATTGTTTAAGTTGTGGATATTCAACTAATCATTGATCTAAATAATATCAAGTCTTCTAACAGAATTATGATAAGGATCACCAAGCAATCCACGTTCTCCTTAAACGGTATTCTAACACAAAACCTATCATCTTCTCTTCTAATAAGTTTTAACAAAAATATCTATGCAGAACTCTTCACCGAGTATTTTCATTAGAAATAAGTTCATAGGTAAATGGTAGATTCGTTTGGAATTAAATCCGTTTGCATACCTAATATATTTTTAAATCAGATAAGGAACTGAAAAAATAGCAATATCTTCGGACTTCTCTATAAATTTATATGCATACTAGCATATCTATTAATTTAATTTTTATGTATTTATAATAGCATTATAAGACCTTTTGAATATTGCAGAATATGATTTTGTTTTATCCAATGCCTATAGCTGATCGTACAAGTAATAAGTGTGTTATTATGTTGTACAAGATATCATACGATAATTTTAAAGTCATGGGTCCCCGTTAAGGTAACTTGTGACAAAAATTCTTTTTTTTTGTACCAAAAATGTATTAGCAAATTCAGCAAGTTTTGTTACTTACGAATAGGGAGAAACTCTTGGTGACTTAAACATGATCTAGGAATACAAGCTTTTAATTATGATTAAAAGTAACCCATTCATTGAATCCTCAGCATTCGTTTCAAGGAGAATGGGACTTCATTTTGTCGGCAAACTTATAAAACGGCTCCAACATTGCTTCAACTATCACGATTATTCAAGGACATTATTTAAAAGAAAAAAAAAACTAAAAAAATATTGCCACTCCTTTTTTGGTTATCCTAGAAGAAGTGAGCAAAAATAGAGAAAACAAGATAATGATGAAAAAAGAAGGTAGCAGGACTGATTGGAATAGAGAAGGCCAAGGTCTAGTCGTATTCAAAATCTGACTCGCGAGAAGCGGCCGAAAGTGCGAATTATGTGTGCTTACTGGTTACTTACCTGCTGTTTAGACCTCCTGAGATTAACAGAATTGCTACACAGCTTACAAATCTATATGCTTTTTAAGAAATGTAAACAAGTATTACACATACTTTGATCAAATAATCTCTAGACTACAAACACAAATAATATGGCCTCAATTGGATTTCATAAACTTATCTCAATATCACTGAATTTTATTTATCAGTTGAAGTAATTTTAAATAAAATGAAAAATTTTTGTCAACTGTGTTGTGATATTTACTAATAAGTAATATGACATTATTTATTAGTAGAGGTCACACAAGAGTAGGGCCAGTTAACGTGATCCAAGTGGTGCCAAAAACGTGTATGGTGTAAAGAAATTGTGCATGCAACGTCATTAAGCAACAACCACGTATCATAGGAGAAAGTGAATTTAGTACGTGTAAACTTCGCATACCCTGGTCCATGTAGTATCAGAATATTTATTCTTATGGGGGTACATGCCTAAAACCCTAGAAGTTTGTTACCAAACAACAGACACCGCACTTTATTTTATTAGGTATTTTTATTTTTATACTTTATGTTTTATTAGGTTTATAGTACACAAATATTAAATTAAAAAAAATGTGTTACATTTATATATAATACATTTGCACTACTGTCATCGTCGAGCATATAAGACACTTGCTACCCTGGCTCAAGTTTTGGGAATATAGTCATAATTGTCTTTTATTTGACATTATTCAGGTAATAAATAATACATATTTAATTTCAAGTCTCTATCTCCACGAGAAATGGTAGAACAAACAAACAAACAAACAAACTTACAAACTTTTTACAGAGAGATATGATATATATATATTATATATATATCATATATAATACATACATATAATATATATATCGATAAAAAGATTTCACATAAACACGTGAAACAACAATCAATGATCAAACCAGAATAAGAAATGGGAAAACAAGACTAAGATCTTTCAACCGTAACAAGCGGTCTTCTTCAGAGTCAAAAACCCAACTGAATTGGTTTTTTGACTCTCAACCTAAGATCTAAGGTTGAAAGATCTTAGTCTTGTTTTCCCATTTCTTATTGTGGTTTGATCATTGATAATATATATATCATATGATATATATTTAAAAAAATAAAAAAAATATACCTGTGTGAAGCATAAACATTTACCAGCAAGATCTGGAATTAAATTTTAATATTGCGATTATTTTTAATAAATTATCATGACATTGGTAGTAGGGTGGTAAATATTTATTTCTATATCAGAAACCATTAATTAAGTGTTAGTGAATAGATATAATGGAGATAAGAATATCAACAGGCTGTCAAATGATATTTTGTGCCAAGTTAATTGGCAATTGAAGAAAGAAAGGACCAAAGAAAAGAATGAAAGATACCGTTTAAAACATAATAACACAATGACGAATGAGCTTCAAGTTGTTTAAGAGACCTGTGTCTCTGCCTCAAAACCCATTACACTACTGACCTGAATAGAAACTGTTTTAAGTCAACATTGAAACAAAAGAGTTGAACAAAAGAGGCTGCCACCAAGTCATCTTGGAGAAAATAAACCATGATTGGATCGGCTGCTGGCAAAGCGACATGTGCGAAACTAGCGCTGCTTATCAGCGGGGAGGAGGAGAGTTAATTAGAATACCATCCTTGAGTCGGCACTCAGTTCTTCCTTCTGCCATCACCAGTATGTCCATGTAAGATCACCCATGTATTTTTCGTAATTATTTATTTAATCTCTTTTTTTTAACACAATTATATATCTTGAACATTAATCTCAAATACTCCTGCACAAGAAATTTCACATTTTATAACTACTACTGAAAAAAAGTAAACATATATATATATTACTAATTAATAACATGTAAAAATATACTTATATGCATAACTATATCCACCAAATCAACACTTCTTCTGATGGCAACGTAGGTCAAAATATAGAGCTGAGTTTTAACTCATCGTTCTATGTTTTCTCTATATGAAATAGACGTGTGCTCTCCTCGAATGTACAATTTTTCATTTATTTTGAATATATATATGCACTCTAAAAACAGGAGGAAAGCTATATGAAAACTAAACACTCGGACTCATTTTTGATTTTTTGACCCTTTTAAAGGTCTTTCTCAGGATTGGAAGTGGTATTCTTCATCTCTATCCCATGCTATTAACACATACAATACTAACTAGTATTCTATGCAATAATGTATTTTTATTAACTTTTTAAAAGTTATTAAAATATAACTTTATATTAAAAGTTAATATAAAAATTTAACATTTTTTTATAATAAATTACCCAACATGTTTGGCTCCTGACAGATCAACTTCAGGCAAATATGAACATCCTTTTTTTTCTCCTGGCAATGTAAACTTCAATCTTTTTTTTTTTATAATAAATTTTGACTTTTATCTTTCAAGAAAGTTTTAAATCAAATCCAAACATTGGCTTTGAGTGTCGAATTTCGAACCTCAAACTGACTGGACTAAGAAGTGTTTACGTTTTATATTATGATAGTAAATACATATATGCTTTCAAATACATATATTTATATTCAAACTTGGTCTACAAGGGAAACATGCCTTCCATGTAATTGCAGCTTGACCATCGAGCAGGCCACTTTTACTCCTTGTGACAGCGTGAGTCGAAATTATAGAAGTCAGCTGTGTCGGTTCTTTCTCTGCGTCTGTATATATATATATATATATATATATATATAATATATATATAACAATTAAAATAAGCAGTGACACATAAACAGAAACACAACAAAGACTCACTTTTCAGTATTTCGACCGTAATGGCGGTCGTCCTAAGGAGAAGAAGTGAATTGACGGAGGGACGACATATATATATATACTATATATATATATATATATATATATATTATATAGTTCAATGTACATAAGGAAATATAGAGAAATTAAAAGCACACACATACAGTCTCATTTTATTTCTCTATATTTCTTTATGTATATTGAACTATATTTGTTTCGGATCGTATTTTCATCGAAAAAGTATATATATGTATATAACATATATAATTATTTCAGGGTCCGAATTTTGAGGCCAATTTCTATTAATGATACCCAGACCACTTTAAGGGCTTTTGAGGAAGCCTTCGTTTGGTTATTTGGTGCCAGAAATTCCCCCGGTCTGTAATTAATCAGATGTTTTTCTCTTTTTTTTTATTTTTTAAGTTTTATTATTTTTTTATTTCATTTGTTAGTTTATTTTATAAGTTAACTATTTTTTGTTTTATTATGATTTCTTTTTTAAACTTATTTTTTTAACATTCTCTTAAAATTTGGGTTTTTCACACTTTAGCACCCAAGAGTTAAGTTTTACTTGATTTTTTTCTGCTATATTTTCACTGTTTTCCACTTCAACGTTATTTTTTAATTATTATTGTATTCTTTCCTTTCTGTTCGTTCTTTCCTCACCTCCTTCATTTACATACCACTTTTATTATTTCATTTACTCATAGTTTAAACTGGTACATGATGGCAAGGTGGTTACACTTCGTGCCACTTTATATCGGTCGGTGGACGCATTCCTTCTCCTTTTTCTTTTTCTCCTCTCCTGAAGACGTCCAGACAGCCGAAATATCAAGAACCGTATGTTACTCTTTTTTTGTGTGTGTTTTGTGCTTTCTAGTTGTAAGTTTAATTATATATATATATACATCTGATAAAGACCATTAGCCATAGTCGAACGTCTACTTTGCAATTTCAGATATTTGATAGAATATTATAATAATTAGATATATTAATTTATCAAAGTGACAGATTTCATGTGACTACCAAACTCAAGGAACATTTATGACTTAGAGTTGTACCAACATAAATAAATGATAAGAACTCAAGGCCCCATCACACATTTACGATGTATAATCCACCATCTTTACGAAATTTTAAGATCAATCTTTAATAGAACGTTCTATCTGAGTAAAGTTAAGTGTAGAAGTAGTCATTAGCCTGTAGGGCAGAGAGCTCCTTCCTCTGGTCACAAGCGTTCGATACCAAATTGAGTTTTGTTGGTGGATTTTTATGTTTTATAAAATAACGTATTTATTGCCTTCGTGTACACTAGCAAAACTTATGATTGAAATAAGGTTATATATACATATAACGATACATTAAAGTAGCTATGCGGTATATCATGCAAGTAATGAACCAATCTCACTAAACTTCACGAATTGTAAATAATATTCGTGGTTAATATTGTAACTTAAAAAAATGGTTACTTAATAAAATTTTTCATTCGTCTCGACGAACCCTCGAAGTCTGAATAAAAAAACTTCATGAATCTCAACTTATTCTCAACTCAAATTGGTTCCGCCTAATCTTAACCTAAACAAAGAACCTTTCGAATAGATAGCATTACCAGTGTTTTCCTTCTCTGTTCATCTAGTTCTTTTTTCACAATTATGAATTTCCTTTCAATACTCTGAAGTGTACTAATCACATTCACTGGTAATTCTCATCACAATTATTGGGTTTAAGTGCTTTCGTACATAAAATGGCTCCTATTTACTGTTTTTGTCCCAACCTTTACATTTAAAACCTTGATTCAGATTACTTGGAAAACGCTTTGATGTTATACTTTTTTAAATTATAAAACATTGATTTAAAGTTTCTTATAAGAAAATTTTAAAGCAAAATATACTACTATTGATTTGAAAATATTTCTTGATTGTGTATGACAAACCTTTAATATATGGAGAGTGTAAACAATTATTAGTTGAGGCTTTGCGATTGGTATTGGAATGTTCCAGTCTTTCATATTCATACGGAAAATATAAATTAAATTATATGAATTATAATTTTCTTCAGTAACTTCTTAATATCAAATAAAAAACAGGACTCGTGATCAACCCACATGATTTTGAATGTAGTTCAAGTTTTATTTTCAAAAAACTCTTTTATGTAATAGAGAAGTAAAAATTAAGGATTCTTTCAGTACTGGTAAGTTTTTTATACCAATGTGTTAACACATATTTCTTTTTATCACATATAATTTTTATGTTAAAATGGGATAAAAATGTTATGTCGCTTTCTATTTAATAATTTAAATATTTTTATGTGGCTATTTGTTGATTGTTATATCAATTATTATTATTTTCTGTTTTTTCGACCTTTAAAGATGTATTTAAATAAAACCAAAACGTTGGTATTGATGTCATCCTTAATTTTGATGTGACAATTTAAAAAATAAAAAACAAAAAAATTTTGCTCCTTTTTTTAAATAAACGAAGCTTGTTAAAACAATACTTAAATTAAATTGAAAATTTGTTAAAAAAATAGCTTGATCAGGAGTCCTTTTTCATATTTGATTAGAAGATAATAAAGAAGTTACTGAAGAAAACAGTTACTATGTAATTTAACTGATATTTTTGGTAGGAACATGTAAGACCAAAAAATTACTATTATGCACATACTAATATCAAAGTGTTGAACAAAAATCAAAAATTTTGATTTTTGTTGAGCAGAATTTACTTTTTAATGGATACAGCGCTAAAAACCAATTAAAGACTGCAACACAATGAAATGCTCTTTCATTGGTATTTCAAGGGCAAAAATTGTGGGTTTCTTATCACTTGGGAGCTATTTTAGTAATGTCAGGCCACATTACCCGGTTGACTCTTCATCCGGGAGTCCTTCATTTTACCCCACTCAAGTTTATGAGAGAAGGGATTTTCATTGAGTATCTCAGTATCTGACATAGTAAATGCTCAGGACCGACAGCTTTATGTTCTCTCTATAGTGTCTCAACTCCTGCAATCAGTTGTAAAGACGAACACACTATCTGTTGGATTATACTCGACTCCGTATACCTCAATTCTGACTCCAGGAGAGATAGGTCTGATACTATTTCGCTCAAGCTCATAGAATGGACATTGTTATTTAAGAGTTTTTCCAACATTTCCTTGTTTCTCTTCAACCTCTTCTATGAGAGAACACATCACACACACACACACACACACAAAGTACAAACACCAAACAATATATTCCCAGTAATAAATGAACGAATTCTTGAGTTCTATACGCCCAGTTTAATTTGAAAATAAATTTTGATATTCATAATAAAAATGTAATTTTTATGTGTCCAGATCAACTAGTAAAATAATAAAAAGTGCGTTACTTCTGAAAAGAATTATTCAATAATGAAAAAAACTAATTGCATTAGTATAATTTAAATTCTATTATGAAGTATACCTCATTTAAATATATTTTTAATCAAAGGAATGGATGGGTAAGTAATTTAGTCTGAAGCCTCATAAATTAGATGTGGCAAAGTTTTCGGTTATTATTTGAGAATTTAGATAAAGAATAATCAAACTGTCAGGCTGTTAACAAAAAAACTATACATTTTTTTACATTATTTTTATTCAATTAGCCTGTTTAAAGAAAGAGAAAATTATAAGTTTAGTTACAAGAAAACGTTTGCAATATTTTGAAAACCTTTGAAAAGACCTTTGCAATATTCAAGATGAATTAACTGTAAATATTGTAAGTGATTGTCACAATTTATTTTATACTTTTTAAGGTATATACTGTAAATGATAAATAACGTATATAAATTATTTGAACTTGTTATCGATTATTAACATAATTTTGAATAAACAAATCGAACAGACTGACAGTGGAAATAAAAAAAGGTATGCATCAAGTCCCCAAACTAATTTAATTTATAATTAAAATTAACCGTTTCGAAATTGTGTTCGTCCTTAGGCTTTACCTTCCCATTAAGGTAGAAATACTTCATGATGAACACAAAGTGTTTGAAAGGTTTAGTTTAATCATAAACTAAATTTGTATAAAAAATTGTTGCTTACAATCTTTTCCTTTATTATTTTCATGAGGAGCAAAATGAATAAATTATGAATGAACAATGCATTTATTCAAGAAAATTAAAAAAAAATTAAAGAAACAAATCAAACGACTACAGGTGGAAAATAATAATGATTTCCTCAGAGTACAATAATATAAAATACAAAATTTTAAGTTTGTTAAATGACGCAAAGCAAAGTAAATAACTACTACTTGATTTGACATAAACTGCAATAAAGTATCTTATCCACACTTTACTGTTATTCCAAAATAGCAGAGTTCTATTCAGTGAAGGATGGGTCTTTTAGCATGTTGACTCAATTTGGTCAACAACCTCCCAACGATGTGAAAACACTCACACACAAATAGAAAGAGATAGAAATCTTTAAAGTATATTCAAGAGACCTAAAAGCAAGTTAATCTGTTAAAATTTGAAACTCAGTTTTTTTTCATGATTATTATACTTTTACATAAAGTTACCTCAAAAAAGTCCCAAGGTAGTTACTACCAATAAAGACATTGTTAAACAGGATTACTTTATTTTTCAAGATTACTGTACTTTACTTAAAGTTAAGTCAAAAAAGTTACAAGGATCACTACCAACGAATACCTTTGGTATCAGTAGTAATATTAATAAAAGCCTTAGATATTAATATTATGATTAATTTTACGCATACACACAATGGTAACATATTTCTACCTGTCTAGTTGGGCAAGACTATGTTGCATTTTTTGATACATGGTAATCATTAACGAAGTCTCAACATAAAGTGGTATGAGCAAAACAACTTTTTCTTCTTCTAGTTTGTCTTCTGAGTTGGACTGATATCATTACTGCTTCTATCTATGCATAAAAATATGAGAAACCTGAAGAGAAAACACTATTTCTCTGTTTTGTTTATAAACAATTGGTTAATGTGGAGACTTCGTGCATGATTTCCAAGTATCGTAAGATATATTACGGATCTTTAAATAGGCATCGTCAATGTGCCATGAAACCCGTGTGGAGATTCTGATGATATATTTGATGATGATATAATTAATCGTTTGAGAATCGTTTGTCAAAGTATTTCATTGTTATGTACTTATAGAGTTAATAGTATTGTATGTTGTCTATAAAATTAAATACCATTAAACTCAATATATGTTAAATCTGCGATATACGATATCAATAGATTTAAATAATATAAAAAATGAAGAGAACAAATTAGAATGTTACAGGAATTTAAATTCCTGAAAATCGAATGGAGAAACTGAAGCTAAGAAAGTGGCGAGATCTAAACTCATCCTTGACCTAGCCCAGTGCGAACTCGCTTTCGTTTGACCCGGAATTCGCATCTGCAACGTCGCGCATTTCACACTCGCACACACAGACACAGAGAAATACACACACACACACTCTCTCACAACCACCATCAATAACTACTGTTATATATTAAGGAAGCATACCTTTAATAATACATACTCAATTAACTAACTCACGAGCAGTTATTGTTTGATATTTACACATACTCGTAATTAGAGAGGAAAAGAAACACTAAGTCTTCTACACAACTCGTTTCGAACACGTAGTGTTCATTGCCAGGTTACATCTACATATAATCACAAATATTTTGGCTCTTTTTCCTGTATTTGACTTCAAAATGTTTATACATATTTGAGTCTACATTTTTGATGTAACCTGACGATGAACATTAAACGTTCGAAAAGCGTTGTGTGATTAAATCCTGTATGGTGGAAGTCGTAGAGTTTCTTTTCCTTTCTAATCATACTAAATATTAGAAATACTTTAAAATATTAAATATTAGATATTAATATTAAATTAATATTATTTAGATTAAATATTATTTAGAAATACTAAATATTAAATTACATAGTAACTGTTTTCTTCAGTAACTTCTTTATTATCTTCTAATCAAATTAATTTTTTTTGAATTTTTCCCTTCTGAATTGAAAAATAAAATTAGATTACTGGAAAAGCTCTGGGATTCGCGCTCCGTCCTTCGACGTGGGGAGATCTCTCTCACTTCGTCCTGTCTTCTAGTCTACTCTAGAATAACACATTATTAAGGTCCATAGAGGTAGAAATCTGTTCTGAAACTACATTTGCTTTAAATTTAAAACCCTAGTAATCTTTTAATATTTTATTATTAATACTTCTTCTTTTATGTATTAATATTAATTAAAAATTAGTTTAATTATTTATATACGTACTTCTCTACTTTTTATACGTATCTTATACCATTTATTGTTTAGTTCCATCTATTAACTTCCAGTTTTTAGGGTCTGTTACACGACTGAGCATTCGGTTAGTTTTTAAAATTCTGTAAAAATGTTGTCTTAAAACTTATACTGGCCAAACTGGGAAATCATTAAAAACAAGTGTCAAACAAGCGCCTTATTATAGCATAGAAATAATGAGAATCATGATATAAATTGGACAGAAGCTAAAATGATTGCATATCAAAGAAAGTTGTTGTGAAGAAATATTAACGAAATATAATTTTGATAGATAAAATTTAATAGGTAAAATACGGAGTTAGACTCAGTTCTGGTGAGGGCAATAGCTTTATGTACAAGGGTTGACAGCTGGCAGATAATTTGTTACCTGTATTTCTTCATGAACTCCTTTGTTTACCCTCACTTGCCTTCCCAACCTTCTGTTCTCTTTCAGTGCACTCCACGTTCTTTAGAATACCCCTCTTGACTCCCTCCCTTCTTAACACCTCTGTTAAATAAATTAAAACACAAATGTTTTTCCATCACTTTTTTCAGTGACACTCTGACGAAGACCACTTACTTTTGGGTGAAATATCTTAGTTATTTTTTTTCTTTTCTTACTATGGTTTAGACATTGATTTTTATTTAATGTGTTTATTGTGAAATCTTGTTATATATATATATATGTAATTAAAGTATGCAGCAGCTTCTGCATTAACGACCTTTTTGCTGATGGCCTCGATTTTTCTAACTATCTTCCGGTGATGCTGAGGCAACTTCCATATATGCTGGGCCAGAGACATTGAGAAAACCAATATCAAACAACTTTAATGGATCACAAAAACACTGGGTTTAAACAAGCTTTCGACCACACATTGGTCATCTTCGGGTTACACTACTATTTAATTAATGAATGTTAATATAATTAACTGAAAAGTAATTTTTAAAATTAAACATAACAATTTTAACAAATATAAAACAAACGATACAGCGGGTGAGAGGAAAACAAAGAGCAGGTTCCAGCAGGGTTGCAACAACATACAGCTTTGCCCCTCAATTGCTATCAACCCTACTGGGCTCTAACTCTCTAACAAATTTAATTGCTGCCCATTTATACTAATATATATATGTATATACATATATGTATTACCCCTATATATATTTATTCTATTTAAAAAAAATACTTAAATAGTTCATCAGAAGCTAAAAATGCAGATGTTCATTTCCTTTAATTTGTATTCTATTATTAAAATTGTATGTATATTAGGTTAGCTAGCAGATTTTCTTGCAGTAAATTAGTGTAGAGCTGCATACATAAAACTGAATTATTTATGTATTTAGTTCATGAAATTATTTTATTTATTTGTTTATATATATGTATAATTGCGTTACTCTGATATCAAAAAATTTCAAACACATTTTCAAGTGTTTTGGTTATTTTTTTTATGTGGTACATAAAGAGTAAAACTTTTACAAAACTAAAATTTTAATTATAGACTCCAAAGAACATTCATAATTTTATTTATTTATTCAAAAATATTTATTCTAAATTTCATGGTATAAAATATTCTTTCATCATTCACCAATTATCATCATATTCACAAAATATTAAAGGATTAACACCGGGTGTTCTAGTTGAATCCCCTATTATTACTTGCCTTCTAAATGTCGTTTGCTAGCTTGCGTTGGCAATTATTACCTCCACAAAGAAAGATCGTGAGGAAAATAGAAGTGATAAGTAAAAAAGTTGGGAATGCGGAATCTGCTATTAATTGGAACACATTATGCTTATAAGAGGACTTGCTACAAAAATATACTTGTATATATCAGTGTTCAAACCACAATATGAAATGGGAAAAAAAGACTAAGATCTTTCAATCACAACAAGCTGACGGAGGTCAGAGTCAGAGTTGGGTTTGTGACTCTGACGAAGACCGCTTCTTGTGGTTGAAAGATCTTAGGTTAGGTAAGGTTGCAGTGGCAGTCCCACAAGGGAACACACGTAGGCCGAGCATTGGCCCTTTGTTGTACCACACAATGAAGATTGATTCTACAGTGGGAGTCCTAAATTTTGCCTAACTCAACTTTTCCTTTTCCTGATGATGACGAGGTCGAAATATTGAAGTGAGTTGTGTGTTGTTTCTACGTGTTCTTTTATGCTAATCGTTTGATATATATATATACTACACCCTGACCAAATTCCAAGAAGAGGAAAAAGTGTTTGTTTGTAATTTGTGGTCAAGAAAACAGTACCGTATTATATATATATATATATATATATATATAGTAAATCAGCAACAGACACTCTATAGAATTTATCAATTTAAATTAATGCATAAACTCCTGCTGACATAGATTTAAAGAGTTAGTTCAAAGGGATGTTGCAGCTTGGCAACCCAGGGTTATACTTTCACAAACATTAAATTTCACAAATATTTCTTATAAAATCAATCAGTATGATGTTACGTTTTTTTTCTTTTCTGTAATTATTCAGTTGATGGTTTTAGTTTTAATAAAACATTAAAACGTTATATTCCACAGAATATATAATATTGATGCACTCCATTGTTTACAAAATATCAAAATTATAATGAGACTACATGGGAATAAATAGAAGGAATAAAGAGCTGAAGAGAACGAGCGGACCATTGAAAAATGACTAGCCACAAGAATGATTGGAGAAGAATAGCGAGCGTATGAATGAAGAATAGAGACAAATAAGAGCTCTAGTGGGTTTATAGAAGGACTGAGGTGTGTGAAGAAGATTTAGACAAAGGCATGAGCGCGAGGGTGGCACAGCGACAGCGCCGTCACAATATCAGACCCTGGGTGTGCGGAAATGGCAGTGTGTCCCCTGCATTTCTTTATTCGTCCTCCAATTTTGAGCAATTATGATTGTTTTCGCTTTTTATTCTGAACTCGTCCTTCTTGTGTCTCTTGTTTTCTTCTTCATCTTTCCTTTCTTCTAGTCGAGCCTAATTTATGCCATCCTGACAAAGTTACTCATTACAGAATTTAGATGACAGTGTCTGTGTTTGCCTATTTAAATCAGTGAACATGGTTTGAGACACTTGATAGTCAGCAGCACTTGTCCCAGATTCCCGGGCTTTATTGACCAACTCACTCTTCTTCGTAGTGCTGTTTAGTTAGCATAGGCATCATCTGACATAGACTACAAGTCAATCATCTGTACCAGGGATCACTAAGATTCCTCATGATGTGTTTGGTAAAATCAAAGAAGTTTTGTATTCAACTAATTATTCAACAGATAAAATCAAAATAAGTGATCTAAAAAATATCTTCGTGCAAATTGTACATATAGTTATTATTTATACAATGTTTATTTATAAAAATATTAAAATAATTTAAGAGAATAAAATAACTAAACATCTGGAGAAGTCTGCCCTTAACTTTACAGTCAGCAAACTTAGGAGAAGTAATGAACATACAATTTAATTACCTAATTTATTAAGAAAGGGACTCGTAAAGTGGTTATAATATACACACAGAAACAAGGAAACACTTAAAAAACAAGATAAAAAAGTAAACAAAAAAACAAATAATTGAGAAAAACTCGAAAACCGAGACATGAGGAAAAACAAAGTTAATCTATATAGATGAGATAATCATCAAAAAACTATAATACGAGAATAATTGCATAAATAAGGACAATTGCATTAATGTAAAAGTGGCATATATAAGATTGTCTATATAAACGAGAATATAAACGGATAAAAAATCCTATATCTTTTTATTTTGTTTTTATTGTTAATTTATTGTACAAATTTTGGAAATATTTTATTGTTTTTATTGAGCTTTTAAGCGTCAAGCATATTTCCTGAAAATAGAAAATGGACCCAACATCCTTTTAATGAATGTAATTTTGAGAAAAATTCTCATCTCATTGCCCGCATAATACTCTATTTTTAAGTATAATTTCATTTTGAACCGTTAAACGGTATGCGTGTATTCTCCTCACAAGCTTTCAAATTCAGTTCATAAGTTAAAATGTTTACATTTTAATAAAAAAAAAATATTTCCAGTTGTTTAAAAAATTTTGAGTTTTTTGCAGTTATTGAATTTGTTGCTTCCATAATATTGCCAGAACTTTAAGGGTCTAAAGTTAGTAGTTTAGGTGAAAAAAAGTTGTCTGAAAAACACGTTTTATCAAAAAAAGTGTTTTCCCATCTTGCATAATTGCTCCCAATCAATAGGCTTTATCTACACTGTGAGGCCCAATTTCTTGAAAAATCTCATTTTGATCCATCAAAGAATGTGGACAGAAGAGTCCACACCCACAAAGATTTACACCTACCCATCCACACACAGACAGATGTCATCGAAAAGCGTCATAAAACGACTACGTACCTCAAAACATGTAATTCTGTCTAAATCTAGAGGTCAACTTTTGTCACGATCACTTTACTTTACTTATAAGAAAGTATAAAATCAAGGAAGTTTCATTATCCCAATGGCAAAATAACCTTAAAAATATGGAACTGAACTTGAAATTGTGCAACTTATAAGAAAAAGTTTATCATAAACTAGCCGAAAATGTCTAACCCTAGGATGGACTATGTTCAGCACAAATATTACAGTTTAGGAGCATTTTATCAGGAAAAAATATTTTTTCATCCAGTCTAAAAATTTGGCTACAGACTGTTGATTAACCTTTCTGCGATTCTCGCTTTTTAATTGATATTAAAATTGCCTTGAAAGTTTTACCTTTGTATAAAACCTTTAATAAATATAGTTGTTATTGTATCCTTCACCGTAATAAAGTCGTACTTCAACTTTCTGATGCTCTACAAATGTATGCACTCTTCGCAAATGCACTGCTGCCAATCCTGCACTGTCTGAGAGCTAAAACGGGAACAATGGATGATAGAATTATTATTATTATTTCAGTGTTCTATGTATCACAAATATTTACGATTTTTAATGAGGAAATACTCCATATTTTTCATAGAGGGTTCCATTAAATAAATGGCAAAATAAGAAAAAAAAATTAATTTTCATTATGGTTTATTAAAAAATCAAACTTTGTTTTTAAGTCTTCAGCAGAAAAGACTAAACACGAATTAATGTCAAGCTAATTAGATGTAGATTTCTTTGAAAGCATGCAGTGTTACCAATCGTTAACTTTCTTCAAAATTATAATTTAATAACTGTCTGTGGTTTGGTAATGACGCGCTTAAAACCATTGAATAAACTGATTGTAGAGGCAAAGGCTTTACTATTCATTCCAGTTAGATTTGAAAGCATTCCCAGCCATTGTTTACTAATATCAAGGCTGTATTTCTGATGCTCCCCGATTCCATTTCGACATCTCCATTTGAAGCTTCCTTTCTTTTCCGTCATGCGACTAGCATGCAATTCAATCATATGTCATTTACTTTTTTTTTCATAAATATAGTTTTCCGTTTCTTTCGTTTTTTTTCTACCAAGGGTATGTAACTGTGTATACCGAAATAAATCAAATGAAATCTTCAGTGAAAAGTACACTTGATGTCCTACTCTGATATGCGGTGCTCTGCCAGGCTGGACAAAATACCACCGACAGAGCTTCAGGGATTTCCCCTGTATGATACTAAGGAAAAAAAAGTCCGGACCAACCTCCCACACGTGAACCTAAGAACCTAAAGAAGACTGTCCTGAAGAAGGAGAAAGGAAGTCACTCTCTTCCAAACGTAATTACCAATCTGGATAGGTGTCCATCGATAATTTTGTAAACAATTTACTAATCCATTTGGCGGCCAAGTTAGCCCAGTGACAAAGTGCGCACCTCTGAACTGGTAGGTCCTGGGTTTGTTACTCCATTCTAGCTCTCAATTGATTTACGTGGAGGAATATTTACTGATATCGTTCTCAGTTTAATGTCAGAGAGGACCTTAAACCGTCGGTTCCGAGCCAGTACTATGTCAGGTACTCGTTAAGTTTCTCTCCTCTAAATAGACTCGAGTTAGGTAAATTTAAGACTCCCAATATAGGATTAATCTTCTTTGAGTAGTATCACAAAGAGCCAATATTCGGCCTATGTGTGTTCAATTATAGGACTGCCAATGCATCCTAACCTAACCTACAAGGTCCATTTGATGAATTTTGCCGTTTATTTCGGATAAAATTGAACGTTTGACCAATGCTAATAATATTTCACAAATAGTTTTTAACATGTAAACACATTGAAATATTAAAACATGGAAAAGGTTTTTTATCTTATTTTATGCTATAAAGGCACCAATTTAGACCCTCTCTTTTGCTTATTTTAGAAACTTTTAAAAGTATTAAGTATTACCTTAATGTGATGATGATTTTGAAAAATTTCACTTATTCCAAATTTATAAGTCAAATTTAAATTAAGTCACATAAGACAAATTTATCTGTCACCATTTGTAAAATTGTGCTAAAATAATGTTTACACCTCCAATTAGATTGTTACGTTAAAATAAAACAATAATTTTGTAATTCTTTTATTATTATTTTCAGTCCAAAGTCCTAAGAGTTCTTAGGGCTTGTGCGCATTGCAACCAAAATGTTATTTATAACCCTTATCGTTATAATAACAACATGAATTTTTAGTTTTTTAACGAACTTAACATCTGTTTTTGGAGTAGTATCTCTGACTTCTGTTGCCTTTAGGTATAATTTACCAAAAATCTCCAACTTTTTAGAGCCATTGCATATTACACAAAATGTCTTCAAAGGTTTCTTATTCTTCCTACAGACTGAGTCGGTACATTACGCTTAATGTTAATTTTAACTTATAGAACTGGCATTTGAGAGAACAATGTCCATTTAGACATTAAATACATTTTTAAGTCTTTCCTAATTAAAATTATTGGTTCCTTCGTATATTTGGTTCTGTCGGAATGAACTTTTTCGACTCAATTAGGCCTGGTTGTGCTTGTCATTTTTTATCTCCTTTTTTATTTATCTATTCTTGGGTGAAATAAAGTCAGTATTGCAAAAAAAGTTTTGGGTCACATAATCAGTTTGACTTGTCTTCCTCTAGCATTCGCTAATCGGTCCGCTTTTTAAATATTTTGATAATATATTTACTTACTCTAAATTCAGTATACATTGAGTATAAAATTGAGATATAGACATTTCCAAATTGTTTTGTAGTTTAAGGTCTGATAATGCTACATTTGTTTGAACTTTTTTCATTTGATAACCTTAGGAACTGTAGGATAAGGATATATACTTTTCTGCTTTTGTAATACTGGTGGTGATATCAAGGAGTATAGAGCTACGTTCTGTTTTTCAGTTCATTAATGAATTCACTTCAGTTTGAGATCCTTCCCTTGGTCTGTTATATAAGTCTAGTGTAAGGACACAGCTCTATTCAACCGGGAGAGTCATTAAAGTAATGAGCAGAAGACGGCTGTTATTGAAGGTCATGACCTTTGCGACATGAATTATGTGCTAACAAAGGGAATTCCGTTTGGTGAGCGGGAACAGGCTAATTGTTGAGGGAAGAGGCTCATAGCGAAGATCTGTTCTGGTTGCTCAGAGAGTGATCTGCCCCGCTAATGGCGTGCATGGCCTCGTCTTCACTCCGTCCTGCCACTGCAATGCTTATTCAGCTGTATTGTGAAACTCTGTTCCGCTCTTCAAGGTCCCATAAGCATCTACACTATTGTTTTCCGAACAACTTGACAACATGGAATTTTGCAATTCAATTGGTCTTTTATTTGCAATTACACAAAAACAATTTATTTCATCAAACGAAACCGCCAAGCAAAGGAATTGAGCTTTTCCTTCGCCCTACTACTAATAATTGTTCTCTTCACGCAACAACTAATTCATTGATTTAAAATTATTATTTAAAAATAAATTAGCATGAAGAGTGACGGAAAGTGTACTATCTCGACTGACCGAGGCTATATGATATAGCCTCGTATATCATATGAATATATGAAGGATCAACTTGATACTTGCTAAAGCTATATAGAATTCATCTCACCTAGCACGATTCGAACTGTATGTAAACACTGTCGCTAGAGGTGCATGAAGATCTAATATTATTACGGTAACCGGTAAGATTAAAAAAATTAAAAAATTAAGCCGAGTTAATGATGGGATAGATAAGACTACTAGAGGTAAGAAACTGAAGAGACGAACGTATTTTTGTTTTTTATTTATTAGATTGTGTTAAACGAACTGATTTTCATAAAATAAGAAATTCCCTATTCAATTAAAATACTATACATGTACCTAAGTTTATGTGAAACTATGTGTTTATGTGAAATCTTTTTATGTACCTAAGCATACATAGTTTCTATTAATCAGTTAAATCTTATAACTTAATCATTTTATGTATTTTACAGATGTCTGGTGGCTTTTTTCACCCTTGTACCGTCCATTTTGAGTCAAAAAGAGACCAAGAAATATGATGAATGTGCACTTATTCTTCCATCGACTGGAAAATCACATGTTCAGTAAGTTAGTTTAAGTTTTTTGATATTCCACCTTGTGTATTTGACTGTTCAGTGGAACTTGTCTGTTCTACCTAATGAAGCCTGTTGTCCATCTTACAAAGTCTCAAGTGCCTGAGTTATTCTTCCCATCCCAGTTCTATTACTCTTCCAAAGGATTTCTTTTAAATTTGCAAAAAGAAATATCAAACAGATTTCTTCCGACCTAGCATCTTTGAATAAACAAGCAAGTACTCAGAAAATAAGCGGAACAACGGCCGTAGTGCTGTAGTGATCATATTTGAAAAACGTACTTCTTTTAAAAATATAAATATATATATATATATATATGTATGTATATATATAGGTATGTTCTCTAATCGGGATTCGGTCAATGATCAAATCCCGATTAGAGAATACACCTATTCTATCAAACGGTCGATATATTATTGAATCTGCTATATATATATATATATATATATATATATATATATATAATATATATATATATATATGGTCAAACCACAATAAGAAATGGGAAAATTTGTATCATTGATTGTTATTTCACGTGTTTATGTGAAATCTATATATATATATATATATATATATAATATATTGAAAATGATCGCAGTTTCTGCGTTAACGACCTTTTTGTTAACTGATTCTAACCTCCTGGCTATTCTCCTTATTGTAGTAGGTAAACTATAAATCAGGTTCGCCAATGACATTTCCAAGTAAAAGGGTCAAATTAAGAAAGAAATTTAAAAACATGATCTACATCTATAATCACAAATGCGATGATTTTCAATAAAATATGCTTGAGAGAAGATCTGCTGCCAATATATACCAATATATATATATATATATATTTAACATAATTATTGATAAAAGTATTGACCGTGAAGTAAAAACAAAATAAAAGTTTATCAGCACTTGGCTAGTTCTTCAGGAAGTCAGAGCTGTGACTCTTCACCTCCTGATGACGACGATGGTCGAAATATAGAAGTGAGTTATTCCTTTGTCTATCTGAGTGCTAAGTTCGTTTTTATTTAAAAACGTTTAATTCCTTTTTATTTAAAAGTCCGCTAGACCGTTGCATTTAATTACTCTCTCTCTCTCTCTCTCTCTCTCTCTCTCTCTCTCTCTCTTCTCTCTTCTTTCTTCTCTCTCTCTCTCTCTCTCTCTCTCTCTCTCTCTCTCTCTCTCTCTCTCTCTCTCTCTCTCTCTCTCTCTTTTCCCTTATATATATATATAAATGCAAGATAAACAGAAAAATCTTTCAACTCAAACTAATTTTATGAACGTTAAAATAAAAGGTTCTAGATTACCCATTAAACTGTCAACTGTAGTTTATACAGTGATTTTTTTTTATTTCTTTTTTGTATATATATATATATTAGAAATAATAATTTAATAATAATTTTGTATAAGGTCTTGATGATAAAGACATTAAATTACGAGAAACATTCAATAATTAAAAAAAAACAAATTTATATAGAAAAAGAACTGTGTGCTTTTACAAAATGAGACATGTAGTACTTCTCAACATAACTCGCACCAATAATAATACACTCCTTTTTTATGTTTTGTGCAAAAAAGCCTTTATCTTTTTTTACAATCACTTTTCCAAAAAATTCCTTCAACTTCAAGTTGTTGAAGTGTTTCCTTCAAATACCTTCTTGGGTGGACCAAACAATAAACAAATAAGAATCCAAGAGAACCTAATCCTAAGCATGAACAAGATATGTACCATATCCCAAGCCATTTTAAAATGCTTTCTTGGGTCAGATGGGTGAATGGGAGGATATCATTGTTGCCTTGTGACTACACAACTTTTCTTTAAGATCTTCTAAGAATTTTTCTATTACTGATCTTACTTTGTTTATCAATATTTTGAGTTGTTTATTTTATACTGAATTTCCAAATAATCAAAATATAATAGTATGAACATCCAGAAAGTTCTGTAATATAACTTTTTCACTGATACTTGCTTTCTGAATTTCTTTCGGTCAAGTGTTCTCCTTCCATGCTTTGTCTTTTATATTCTAAGTTGAAATGGTGAATCAAAATTTTAGCGTTAAATTTTCGGAACCTACCTTGGACTTGCTTTATTGTACATGAGCTTGTTACTGAATACATTACTGATTGAGCAAACAGTTAGTGCAGCTGTTTTTGCTATTTTATTAACAGAAACACAGAGGTCTGTACGACTAATGTTGTCAATGCAGGTTGCGAGTTAAAGATTTGATACTTCAACGTAGCTTTCCTGTTTTTAAACTGCTCTGGCTTTTTATAAAAATATCTGTCGTCCTCAAACTTTCATCATACTCAAAATCATTCCATGGAATATTTTTGCTGGTTTTTACCTTTATAAAATGAAAAAAAAACTATCACAAAACGTTGTTCAACTAATGTGTAAACTTCAAGCAGGAAAACCATCATTAAACATTATGACTGAGCAAAACAATTTGTAACCACCAGTTATTTTAGTTCATTGAGTGAGGCCAGACTAATGTTAATAGTCTCCGTCTCTTCTATTCCTATATCTCCTACTGAATTTCTTTTGAATATTTATGTTTTACTTAACTTTTTTTTTTATTTTACAGAGGAAAAAGTTTGTGCTTGAGATACGAAGACGTGAACAGAGCCTTTCTTCATGCCCGACTTAATGAAGGACTTAGGAGTCCTCCGAGGGAATTCACAGAACAGTCTGTAGCTCTACTAGGAACTGTACTTCAAGAGACTACTAGAATTTTAAAAAACAGGTTGGTTATCACTGTTAACTATTTTGATTTAGAAACATGTAGTTAGTGAAATAAAGCAAGACCGACTGATATGTACATATTACATGGTGCTCTTTTGCCATGTATTGGCATATGGCCTTCTCCTTTAGTAAACTTTCCCAATTGTAAAGAATGTCATACAGTCTTCAAGGCAGTATCGCCAAGGATTACTCTTCATGTAATTTACAAGGTCATTTGCAAATTCTTCCTTATCGGAACGTTTGTTACTTAGAATATTCAGAAAGTATCAACACAAATCACAAAAATAGATTCAATTGTGTTGATTAGATTGCTATCCTTGAGGGCAGTTTCTAGTCGTTACAATTTTATTTGTGGTAGATCCCATTCTTTTAGTGAAAAGTTGTAATCTTTCCTTAGTTCATTGAATACAACATGTGTACATCAGTTTTGATACATTCGATTTGAAGGCGTGTTATCAAAAACTCCTTCAATATGCTTTGGAGTAGCACAGAATAATTATAAATACCATTATGATTTAGGGCGTTTTCTAATTTGTTGGGTAAGGTTTTTTGAAATGGCTTTGCGATTTTACATTCATATTTCCTTTTGAAGATTCTTATTTACCTAAAACTTCCCATATTACCACAGACAGGATTTAATGGTTGTCATTTTTAGTGTAATATTACTCTTCAACACTTGAAATCATTGCTACTAAGAGAAATATTGAAGTGAGTTTTGTGTTCTTTCTACGTGTTCTTTTCTTGTAATCTTTTGATATATTCTCCTAATAGACTTTTTCATATTTTATATCTATATATATATATATATATATTTAAAAATGTTGTGCCAATTTCATGGTTGGTTACCTTTTTTGAGAGTTTCTCTAATGCCTACAGGCTCTTCTCAGTACCTCTGGGAATAAAAAAATCAACTGGCCCAAACACTTCACTAATATTCGAACATATATATATATATATATATATAATTAAAGTTACAGCTAGAGAACACAAGAAAAAGGACGAACACTCACAAATCTCGATAATTTCGGCGTCTTGCCGTCTTCAGGAAGATAGAAAGAAAGAAAATAAAAGGAGAAAGAATGAAGGAACGGAGACGTAAATGCGTCCACTGGCCGATGCAAACTGGCGCGATACAATGACACGCGGTGCAGCCACCTTACCAACGTGAACCAGTGTAGGCTGTGAGTTAATAAAAGTGATATTTAAGTAAAAGGGAGGAGAAAAGTAAAAAAGAGAAAGGAAAGAAAATATATATTATATATATATTTCTCTCTAATTCTCTTTGATTCCTTTATATTTACCCAGCATGTATTGCTTATCTGAAGTTCTGTTTATATCTTCTCGTAATTCTATTACTTCAAGACCGGCCGCGAGGGGCAGCACGGTCGTTTACTTGCCACTTCATCAACAACATTCTTAGTCTCTCTTTCTCTGTTCACCTAAAGACGGATTGCCCAAAAATTTGAGTTTGTATGTTCCTTTGCCCTGTGTGTTACTCTTCTTCAATATTGAACTTGTATATATATATATATATATAGCTTTCACATAAACACGTGAAACAACAATCAATGATCAAACCACAATAAGAAATGGGAAAACAAGACTAAGATCTTTCAACCGTAACAAGCGGTCTTCGTCAGAGTCAAAAACCCAACTGAAAAAAACCCAGTTGGGTTTTTGACTCTGACGAAGACCGCTTGTTACGGTTGAAAGATCTTAGTCTTGTTTTCCCATTTCTTATTGTGGTTTGATCATTCATATAATATATATATATATATATAATATATATATATATAATATACGAGTTCGAGATTAACAAAGAGCAACACACAAAGTAGGGAAACACACTTACAGACTCAAATTTTCGGGTAATCCGTCTTCAGGAGAAAAGAGAATGGGAGACCAAGCACGTTGTAGGCGCAACGGCAAGTAACCAACCCGGCAACCGCCAGTGCTGTCAACCGTACCCGGTCTTAAGGTATAAAATTAGGAGAAGATATAAACAGAAGCTCAGATAAGCAGTACTGGTAGGGAAAAACTATAAGTAGGTGAAAAATTATAAACAATTTAAGATAAAAACAAACTATAAGAAACAAAAATAATGATAGAGAAAAGAAGAAAAAATAAATAAATAAATAAAAATAAATACAATACAAAAAACTTGCATTGGTTGTTTTAGTAAATAAAAGATAGAGACTGAATAAAAGGGTAAGTATGGGAAACTAGTTAAGAATAAGAATTTAGAAAAATAAAATAGGATAAAACAAACTAGTAGTAAGTGAAGAAGACAAAATAGATATACACAAAATATACGAAAGAGGAAAAAAGAAATAAGTACTAGAGAATAAAGAATACTGGAAAAAAAGTACAAAAAAAAAAATGTACAAAAAAATTATCTTTTAAGGTTAAGTCCAGGTGCACTGCGCGCCCCGAGCAACCAGATGTGAGCCTCCTCAGAGGCTCTAAGGGTCACGGTAATATCACCAGGGGGAATCTGACGCAGAATCTGCACACTGAAGCAGTCGTTAAAAGACAGACCGTGGGATTTGGCGTGTATGGCGACAGGTAAATTGGAGTTGTTGTTAACGGATGCTCTATGACCGTTCATACGGAGGCTGAGCTTGTTAGAGGACAGTCCTACGTAGAACGCATCACAACGAGTACAGTCCAATTTGTAAACACAATTTTTGGATGTACATGAGCAGTCCTTAGCAACAGGGAAGGACTGGTTATGGGAAGATGGAGTGAAGTGTGAAAGGGGGTTGAGAAGCGGACAGGTCAGGCACCCCCGCCTTTCGCAACTCTTAGCGCCCACAGACGGGTGGTTGACGCGCCTGGACGTCAAGTCTCTGTGGGAAAAGAGGTTGCTAAGGTTGGTGGAACGTCTATATGAGAGGCGGGGTTGGCTGGGGAAAATAGTCGACGTGGAAGGAGAAGAGGATATATATATATATATATATATATATATATAACAGATTCAATAATATATCGACCGTTTGATAGAATAGGTGTGTTCTCTAATCGGGGTTCGGTCAATTTTCCAGGATAAAAAATCAAACTCTCGTTGCCAACGTTTCGGTTTTATTTAAAACCTTTTTCATAGGCAGAAGTAAGAATTTTTTAACTAAGAAAATGAAATTTACATTATTTAAAGGAACAACAATGTTAGCCGGACAAAACCTTCGACTAGACTTAGTCTAGTCGAAGGTTTTGTCCGGCTAACATTGTTGTTCCTTTAAATAATGTAAATTTCATTTTCTTAGTTAAAAAATTCTTACTTCTGCCTATGAAAAAGGTTTTAAATAAAACCGAAACGTTGGCAACGAGAGTTTGATTTTTTATCCTGGAAAATTGACCGAACCCCGATTAGAGAACACACCTATATATATATAATATTGAAAATGACACCAAACTTAGCTGACACCTTTTTTTTAAGAAGTTTCTCAATTCTTCTAAATAACTCCCTCGTTATTTTTTGTTAAGAAACAATTATCAGCTATGTTTGGTGTCATTTTTAATAATGTATGTGTCAAGGAATTACTGTAACAAAAATTAACAAATAATAATATATATATATATATATATATATAAAAAGATTTCACATAAACACGTGAAATAACAATCAATGATCAAACCACAATAAGAAATGGGAAAACAAGACTAAGATCTTTCAACCGTAACAAGCGGTCTTCGTCAGAGTCAAAAACCCAACTGAACACTAGATGCAGAAAACCAAGATCTTAGTCTTGTTTTCCCATTTCTTATTGTGGTTTGATCATTGATATATATATATATATTATATATATATATATATATATTATATATATATATAAATATATATATTATATATATATATATATATAAAGATTTCACATAAACACGTGAAACAACAATCAATGATCAAACCACAATAAGAAATGGGAAAACAAGACTAAGATCTTTCAACCGTAACAAGCTGTCTTCGTCAGAGTCAAAAACCCAACTGACATAAACAGTTGGGTTTTTGACTCTGACGAAGACCGCTTGTTACGGTTGAAAGATCTTAGTCTTGTTTTCCCATTTCTTATTGTGGTTTGATCATTGATATATATATATAAATTCACATAAGGGGTTATTGAGGATTTGGTCATAAAACATACAACTCCTGATCATCAGCCGACGTTTCGCCAATAGTTTTTTGGCATTTTCAAGGCTAAAAAACAATTTATTAAACGACACAAGTAAAGCAAGATAAATACATCATCGGACACCATCCAACAGAACGTCGGCTGATGATCAGGAGTTGTATGTTTTATGACCAAAATCCTCAATAACCCCTTAAGTGAATTTGAAATATCAGTGGTCGAGAAACTATATCAATATATATATGTATATATTATATATATAAAAGTATCGACCGTGGAATAGAAACAAAATTAAAGTTTATTAGGACTTGTTCGGTTCTTCAGGTTCAAATTAAACTCTCATTGTCAACGTTTCTGTTTTTATTTAAAACAACCTTTTCCATAAGTAGAAGTATAAAATTTTGAAACAGAAAAACTAAGTGTTATATTAAAATTTTTTTACAAGAAAAATATAGTCTGTGGATAAATTTAAAGATAATATTCCATATACAGTAGAAGTCCGATAATCCGGCACGTTCGGGACCGGCTCGGTGCCGGACTACCGAAAATTCCGGTCTATCGGGCAGTAATTATAAGAACAATTAGGTTAATAATTGTTCATATAATTGTAGTTCATATAAACTACAAATACAATATGCACATACGTACAACAAACTTTATTTTACATTTCATATAATGTATGTACACGTACTTTAAAACGTATTTCAATTAGATTTAAAAAAGTCACGAGTGTCTTTTTGTTTTCTTGATTTTTGGCGTTCAGTATAAAATTTATTTCTAATAATATAGAAATATAATTTCTGAAGCACTGTAGCTAGTACTAGCCTCAGCAAAAGAGATAAACTTATTTAGTGATTCTGCAGCTTCTGCCCAGCTGATTTTTTGTTTTTCTTCCGTTTCGGCATCTGAGTCACTTTCTTCAAGATTTTGAGTAGGCTGAGGGTTTACTACAATGTTGATAATGTCCTCATCGGTTAGTTCTTGTTCAACAGGTTCATTCTCGTTGATTAGAAGCCACTCCTCTACCTCATCTTCAGGCGGGTTTTTCAAGGGATTATCAGTACTTCTAACGACATCCAAAACTTTGGTCAGAGTGTCTTGATGGTTTTCTTCCTCATCAGTCTGAAGAGTTAGGTCAGATGCAGGGTTTGCAGCTGGCCAAAGTTTTCTCCAGCATCTTTGGAGTGCTGGAGTTCGGTATTCTGAACAATGCCGAGCGCTTCCGAACGATCCCGAACTACCCCGAAAACTTCTGAATAGCTCTCGAGCGTTTTTATTTGCTTTAAAGACACACTTTTAAAGAAAACCGAAATTTTTACAATTTTCCGAAGCGATGCCGGATTATCGGGCATTCCGGACTGTTGGATGCCGGACTAATGGACTTCTACTGTATTACTATGAATTATTATTTCTAATCATACTTATAAAATTCCATCCTGCATGAAATATATATCAGACACTCTTCTATACAGGTGTAGAGAAACACGTAAACCAATATTTTAAAATTTTAAAAATAAGAAACTGCCACATTAATCATTATTATTTTTTTTAATCATGTAATTTACTTAAAAAAGATATGTGTTAATTGGAGGGTCAAAAAAAGATATGTACTAACATTTCTATCAATGCTTGTATCTAATGATTATTAATTAAGAAAGTTATAATTTATTAACTGGTTTTTTTGTAGTGCACTTAAAATGATAGAGGTGATCCATGTGTTTTATTTCGTAAGAATAAAATAAGTCGGGGTTGTCGGTGTTTAGATTTGTTTTGTTGGCTTTTTAGTTGGAGTTTAATACCACAGATGTTGATTCACCTATTAAAAGGAGACATAAACTACATACTCTAGTTTATATAGTCGATTTAAATCATAAATGTTTATTTTAATTGAGTCGTACGATGGTTGTTAAGAAAATAGCATAAAGCAGTTAGAAAGATCAAGAAGATTACAACCTACAAATGTCACTCTTTTCTGCACAGTTGTTTAGTAAGAATATTAGCTTTTTCATCGATAAGTATGTAATGAATGAGGGAGCAAAGGCTCACCAAGTTTACATTAAATAGCACTATGTACAAATTAGCCGTTTAATTTAAGTATTATTGCAATTGCTGAGTATTGTTTGAGATTTAGCCGAACAAGCGGGGTCCTAATAAGTGGAATCAACTTTATTAAGAAGGCAATGCAAATGTTAGTGGAGGCAGGGGAAGCCAACCGTATTTGATACGCTTTATTACTTTTTCCTCAGTAATTCAGAAAGGGATAGTTAACACCGTGGCGAGTCCCATCTTTGCTGATCTATGCAAGCATTCAGGTAATTTTTTTTCCTACTCATCGCTTTACCACAGTTTTAGCTCCGTTTGGTTTTCCACCAGACTGATCACTCGTTCTAATTAAACAAGTATTTTCCTCTTATAATTACATTTAACGTGATAAAGGTGATGATTTAAGCGAATACAGCGAGGTTTTTACCAGCTCCCTCCCTCGGGGTTACTTTCATGCTATAATCACACTTGACTAACCTTGCCCTCTTTATAATGACTGTTTAAACTACTTACTTTTATCAGAGCAAAATAAAAAAGAACAATGAAAATGAATATAAGATTACTTACACTAACTAATAATTCAACTAACAGATGTAACAATTCCATGATAATGAATTCATGAATGTATGTATGGCCAGATAATAAAGCTGTCAGATATCAGCATGACATCATCTCTCTTTGTTTGCATTCATTCATAATTCCATCTTACATGCCTTTATTAGGATGTGGTTAAATTAAGAGCATGTGAAACACTACTAATAATTTCAGGGAATACATAAAATACACGAGTCTATTTTGTTCATAAAATGAATGAAACGAAATCAGGTATGAGATGCTAAACTACTTTCATATATGTAATTACAGATGTTAGCGGATTTGTTAAAGTAGTCCTTGTTGCATCACAGTAGTGCTATTGATGCTTTTGGTATTTATTATTTTCCAATGATCTGTCCTTTCTCTGATTTCTCTCCCTCATTATCTCTTTCTTTCTCAATGTAATCAATTTGATTTCATATTAAATTTAATATAAATGTGTATATTTTACTGTCTTTTATTTAATATATGCATTAATGCAAAAAAAAACCTTAAAACTTCGTGTACCGCCATGGTAGGAAACAGTATTTTTGGATTTTTGACTCTGAAGAACAATTTCTAGGTGTCTGGCATCCTATATATATATATATATATTAAATAAAAACCAAAATCACAGCAATTTTAATCAAAATTGTGAGTGAAAATTTGCATCAAAACGAAAATAACAACTTTTTTCATATAAAGTACCCCTAAAAAAAGTTCAGTTTTGATGCCGACTTCACTGTTCCGTCACAGAGATAAATTTGTGTTTATAAACACAAATAAACACATAAATTTATGTTCCGGCTGAACATAAATTTGGTGTTTACAGCCCGTTTCTTTTTTGGGGTATTGTGATCATCACACACATATACTTACAGCCACACAGAGACTTCCATAACTTATTTCATTTGACAAAGAGGTCTCAAAACATGTATGAAAATTCAATTAAAATGTTAACACGATGTAATATTTTTAATATTTATATTTTATATACAGATTAAATAAAAGTTTTTTTTGTATAAATCTTGAAAAAATAAGTGATTTTAATAATAAAAATTGATAAATTCGTAGTAATTTCAATCATCAGTTTGACGGTAAACCTTAAGTCTGATATCAAAATATTTAAAATCTTATATTTTTATACTTATTATACTTAATTAAAATATTAAAGTTATTACAAAAAGACTTACAAAAATTAATGGTCAGTAAAATAATGTCAATTTTTTGACGACATCTCTATAATACCCAGTCCGCCAAGACTTCTAGAGTTTTTTCTTTTTTTAATTTCGCGTTTTTTTTCTTCGTCTGTGCTGTCCACACTTACTAGTTTTTTACTTAATGACTAATTAATAACAAAATAAAACTTAATGCTTACTATAAAAAGTCGAAGTTTCTACCTAAAAATTAAACTGACATATTCAGGATTTAGAGTTTAACGAAATGCCACTAACACTTCGGGCTTTAAGTCGGAATCAGCAAAGTAGCTCAGATACTCGTTTGGGATGAGGGACACACTGCCCTCAGAGAGAACATTTTTCTAAATCCTGAGAGTGAATCCAATCGTCCACTCCTTAAAGATAGGTATTATAATATTGTGGAATTAAACTTAATTAAAATTCGCTATGTATAAACATGAGGTAATATATAATACGAGTCATGCTATATTTCCTCAAAAATCAATACTTTAGACTCTAATGATTATTTAATTGGAAATATAAAAATAAGTAGTTTTTTTTATATTTCTAATTTACGCTATCTTCATAAATAAAAGAAAGGTGTTGCCTGTACATTGCTTAGAACTGACTTATCGGCTGGTCCGCAAAATTTTGTCACAAGTAAACTAAGCTACCATAAGATATAGTAAGCTGAAACTTTGACAGTAGATATATGTTTGTCTAACTTAAAATATAGGCTCTTAATGGATCGGAGATTCAACGGAGAAGCGAAGTTATGGACGTTTAAAGCACAAAATTTGGTCACAAGTAAACTCAGCAACCATGAGACACAGCAAGCTGAAACTTTGGCAATAGATTTGAGTATGTCTGACTTAAAATATACTCACTAAAATGAATAAAAATTCAAAGCAGAAGCGAAGTTATGAACTTTTAAGCTATTTTTCGCTAACTTCACAGACATGTTTCGTTTTGAAAATATACAGGTGTAGCTAGTAGCTACTGTTAGTTGATTTTAATTTCATTTGCGTATATGAATATGTTGGGTATTTGAGCTTCTTGACAAGGTGTTTGCAGAGTTTAAGATGTATTATCTACTGAGAATTAAGGCTTTGTGAACAAGCAATTCTCAACCCTTACTAATGAACATAGAGGAAAAATCAACAAACAAGTTCTTACGTTATATCAAGCCAAGGAAAGAACTTACAAATCAGTAAAGGAGTGATTAGTAATGAAGAAGCAGTTCATTATCCAACTGAATTTCTTGACTCCGTGACAGCTCCTGGACTGCTTGCTCATGAGTAAAAACTTAAAGTAGGAGCACCAATCATACTGCGATTTACTAGCAGAAACAAATTTCATGTTGCGAAACGTTAGTGCCCCAAAAATGTGCAGCGGGGTACAACTCTGAGTTTGTGCTCTACACAGATACGCCATATACTGGAGTGTGGTACTGGGGAGTCTGTGTGTATACCACACATACCATTGATTCTGAGCCACTATCCGTTTCCATTCAAACGATTGCAATGTTCCATCAGCGCCTGTTTTGCAATGACGGTAACTAAGTTGGCAAGGGGAAACTCTATCTACTGCAGGAATTGAAGTGTGTGAGACCAAGTTTTTCTCACATGGTCAACTGTATTTTGCTTGCCCAAGAGTCCAAGAGTTCCAACTCTTAGTTCTTCCATGAACCTGAAGGACAGACAGCTAATGTGGTGTATACAGAGGCATTTACTGAACACTGTACTAATAATAATATTTTTTACTATTCTATAATTTCAATGATATTTTGGAATACGATGTATCATCGAATTTTTGAAAGAGTACCCGTCAAAGACGGGCACGTTTGATAGTTTTTTATAAAAGAGAAATAATTGACTAATTTTATCCGATTAAAGAAACTATTTCTTCACTATTAAGGGTATTTAAGCTGTTATAAAATATGATAAGGCATGGATGGTTATTGTGACCGCCTAAGTCATGTACAAAGAAAAACTCTGCGCGACTGCGAAAGCTTAAATTGGAAAAACAATAAATATTAATTAATCAAGCTCTCTGTTAATATGCATTTGAATAATAATTATAGATAATTGTTTAGATAAGAAGGGAAGAAAATGAAAGTTAACTAGCTGAAAGGGCACTGATGTGAATAGTAAAACAATGTGCCTCTATTGATATAGCGTAGGAAATGAACAGATTAGTAATTAATGTAGCGTATAGTTAATCAGGGCGAGGGGTGGTCGTGTCGGTCGGACCCTCGTCTGCCGGGGGTGGCTTGGCTAGTTTTGAGAGATAAGTGTAGACAATGGTCTGAAACAGAGGCCCGCTGATGCTCCCTAATGCTTGGATTGCGTCCAGTGACCAGTCAGCACCCTTCGTCTTCCCAAATGCTCTTTTTACACCCTTACACCTGATAACCCTCCCTTATTTATAGCCCCTATATATATATGGTAACTTCTTTTTTTTCAGTATGCGTTCTTTCTTAAAGGAATAATATTACACTTTCTATTATCGTTAAAAGAAAAGGTATATTATAAAACTCTATAGTCTACCTTACAATTCATTCGTCTCATAATAAAAATTTACTTTTTTTCCATAACTAATTATTAACTATTTATATGTAAAACTATGACTCTCTCCATTTTTATAAGTGTGCGTATATTTTCCATTTACATGTTAATACCTATTAAACGATCTTGATAGATTTTACATATATTTCTTTCTAAAAAGAAATATTAATACTGTAAAATATAAAAAATTGTTATTAAGTATTCAATTCTTCAAACATTTTATAAATTCCACTCATTCAATACTCTGCCGTAGGCCAGAAATCAATTAATTAATTACACCGAATTCTAAAGTTACCAGGGGCTAAAAATAAATTCGTTACTATAGCTGTAATCAGAGTCTAGAAACAGTTATACAGTTATATTTATCCACTGAATTTCAC
The DNA here is from genome assembly GCA_026182355.1 of Hermatobates lingyangjiaoensis. Classification (NCBI taxonomy): domain Eukaryota; kingdom Metazoa; phylum Arthropoda; class Insecta; order Hemiptera; family Hermatobatidae; genus Hermatobates; species Hermatobates lingyangjiaoensis. The sequence goes on along the minus strand of JAPFBL010000035.1, from coordinate 263,782 downwards.
TATAAAAATATTTTGTTGTTCACTTCACCAATTTTAGATTGTTTTTTATTCAAAATTACTGAATTTTTGCATTTAACTTTCATATACTGAACAGAAATGTGTGGTGAGGCTGCCGCCTGATGTGCCTCTTGATGGATTGCGGTATGACCGTTACCTCTGCTGGCATGCCAAGAGTCACGAAGTGAGGCACGCAGTTCTCCTGCCTTTTGACAGGTGGAGCATGTGACTACAGGGATTCTTTTTGTGATTCGACAATAGAGTCGGCAATTGGCAGAAGTTCTGCCTATGAAAAAGGTTTTAAATAAAAACCGAAACGTTGGCAATGAGAGTTTAATTTGAACCTGAAGAACCGCCCCAGTCCTAATAACCTTTAGGTTATTTAGATAAGATATACTAGCATCAAAGCATCAATGATCATCACTGATGCTTTGATCATTGATATATATATATATATATATATATATATAAATGATCAAAGCACAATATGAAATGGGAAAACAAGACTAAGATCTTTCAACCGAAGACAAGTGGTCTTCGTCAGAGTTAAAACCCCGCTTGTTACTGTTGAAAGATCTTAGTCTTGTTTTCCATTTCATATTGTGCTTTGATCATTGATTATTATTTGACGTTTTTATGTGAAATCTTTATATATATATATATATATATATATATATTACGCTGAAATTACATTAGAAAATTCAGAAATGAGCAAGGATCTTTCAACGAAAACAAGTAGGATTCGTTAGAATATCATTCTTTTGATGAAACCACTTGTTCTATTTGAATGACCCTAGTCACATTTATGAATTTCTTACTGTAGTTTAGATATTGATTTTCGTTTCATGCTTCATTACTCAACTACAAAGGAAACTTCTGAAACCAGCACAACAATTCTTATAAATATTGAGACACACAAATAAACAAACAAACAACTTACAAACTCAAATCTTCGCTTGGAATAGTCATTAGGAGGGAAAAGGGAGGGTGTCCTAGCACTCCTATTCAGCGAAACAGCTGTGCTTTGTCTGCGTCTATCTTCTCTTTTAATGTCTCTTTCAGCTGAATTTTAGAGACTGACAGTGTGCCTAATATATATATACTATAATATAACCGGACAACTAAAGTTGAATTATAGACAAAGAAACGCAGCTAAATTAAAGCACACACTTATAGTCTCGGTTTGAACTTATAGTTTCTTATAATTTACAGTTTGAACAATCATGACTTAGTTTTCCCCTCTTTTGAAACTAAAAATTAAAGACTATAAGTGTCTGCTTGTACTTTACCTATGTTTTTTCATATACCTGTATATAATTAATTATTTATTTTTACATAATTATTTTATGAACATTTTTCAATTTTTTTTGTTTAATAAATTCTTTCTCCAACTAGGCGCCAACATTTCATCTTTATTTTAAGATATCTTTAGGTTTTGGTATTTAGTTAGAAGAGTAAAAATATTACTTGACCAAATAACCTGAGAATTCTTTCGAAAATAATCTAAAGCATATTGTGACTAGATTTATAACTACAGTATACATAAATTAGAATGAAGTTAAAATAATGGCAATTATTAACTAAGACTTGAAACAGTAAATCACAGCTGTGCAAAGAAATAAATGTTTTTGTCTAAAATAATGAAAAATTCATCAGAAACTAATTTACTTTTCAGACTTTTTACTAAAATTTGTCAAGATTAAGTTGTATGTAATTTTAAGGAATTGTTCTTTAATTAGAAAGATGAGTTGTTATTTACGTATATTTTAGGTTTTCTTTCATTTTCCCATTGTATTTTGTAAGTTAGAGGAATTTTCACTGCAGTTATTATTTTATACAAGGACTTCTAAGAAATATAGTTCAAAAATTTTAAAATAAAGCTTAAAATAACTCCAATGCTAACTATCTACGAGACGTAAGGTTTAATATCCTTCTGTTTCTGAAGTCTTATCACTAATTCTAACAGATATCTTTAGTTGCTATTCATGCAAACACAAGAAAAGATTACTCTGGTACTCCTACTTTGAAGACTACCTTAACAACATGTAATACCTTGTGTGGAGCATGTTTCAATAAAAAATTTAAAAAAAAAATAAAATAAAAGACTACCTTAGCTCGGTAGAAACGAAGCACATTTCCGATGATAAATAAATAAAACCTTATTTAACCTGTTTTGTAACCTTATTCTATCCTTCTATTGTTTTTCCTTTTATTGTCTTATATATTTATGTAACCTTCTGTTATAATACTAGTTCGCTCTTTTCTGTACCCTGGAAATAATCTCTTTTTAGATTTTTTTTTCACTTTTATTTCTTTTCTTGACTTCTTTGCCTTGTATAACTTACACACTTGCATTATAAACATCTTTTATCCGTATGAATCACTCGGCCGGCTCCTATTTCCGTTATCTCCTGAAAGCAAAAGACAAGGTAAGGTTAAATAAGGTTTTATGGCAATAGAAATTGTTAAATTTGATTCAAATTAAAAACTAAAAGTAATTTGATTCCTAAAATTGAATTCTTTAGTCAGAAGGTTGGAAATGCCGAGACTGAGGTTCACTTTAATGAAACATTTGTATATATTTTTATATTAAAATGCAGACTTTTATTTATGCAAGTTTTGTTCAAATTAATGCCAGTTTTGAGTTGAACACATTTGCTACTTAATTTTTCAATCTTTCTCACATAGGTTATCCATATATCTGGAACACGGATAAAATTCACTAAAAGTTTTATAAGTATAGAGTATACCAACATGTTTTGGTTTGTATCAACCATCTTAAAAAATCATTTTACTAGTTAAAATTGCAGTCTACAAAACATGACAGTATCAAAAATAATTTAACACTGTGTGTAAGCATACACTTCATATTTTGCTGGGATGTTTCAAGAAGGTAGTTGGGCGTGGTGAGTTTACATGCTATCCATGGTTACCTTTCATCTCCCATGTTGATTTCAGAAGTCACTCTATTGACTCTTTGAGATTCTCTGCCTTGTTTCCTTTATATTACTTTCATATAATTTCAGAATTCAATTAGACTATCCACCTGGACTATTTATAATTGTTTTGTTTTTTTGAGAATATATATTGCTTCCAATATTAGTACTCTAATATGGTCACTTTCTGTATAACTGTATTATTGGTAGCATATCCCTTGTTAATTTCAAAGTTTGTTCTTTGGATCCACTTGAAGTGAGATGCATCGTACGTGTGAGTGAAAGTAGTTTTTCTGAAACCAATGTACGTGGACGTAAGGACTCATAGTTCCCTATGCTATAACTCTGAGGTAAAATGGACAAACCAACAAAAGTCTCCACACAAATGAAGTTTTATTCAATTCGTTTCGAACACTTCGTGTTCATCATCAGGAAGACACCAAGGATGTGGTACTGACGGGTTGGTCCAGTGAAAACAACTGTTGTTTTCACACCTGTTGTACCACATCCTCATGATGAACACAAAGTGTTCGAAACGCGTTGAATAAAACTTCATTTGTGTGGAGACTTTTGTTTGTTTATCCATTTTACCTCAGAATGAGTAAATACCACACAATTACGGATTGCACAACTAATGATTTATGTTATAATTATCCTCATATATGACATTGGTTCATAGGGTTTATTTCTTCTGAGGTTGTTTCTTACTATCACGCTTGCTGCTGTTGTTGAGCTTGTATAATAAGTACTGAGTTTAAGTTTGTTCTTCTGGATTCAGGAAAGTCACGTTAGCCTTTATTATACTCTTCACTATGTCTTCATATGTTTAATGTCTCTCTGAGAACTTGTTTTTATTGTAAACTATATATATCGTACCTTTAATTTCAAGATCATTTTCAAGGTTATTGATATGAAACCTGTTTTTTTTTGCGGTGGAGTCAAACTGTTTGTTGATATACCCGTTATTAATGATATCTTGTTCAGCTTTTCTTCTCATTCAGTCTTCTTCTGCAAGAATAAAACAAGAAATAATCACCAAGTATGAAAAAATAATGAGGTTGCGTAAACTCGCGAAAGAATATGGCTGAAACCCTTCTACTATTGGCACACTACAGAAGCAGAAGGATGCAATAATATCTGCCAATCCGGTCAAAGGCTGTCGCCATGTTTTCATGTAAGAGGACATCAGTCAGTGATGAGATAGAGAGGCTGTTACTCGTATTGATCAAGGAAAAAGAGATATCTGGTGACACAGTGACAGAAGCAATAATCTGTTTATAGACAAATGTCATTTTAAGAAGGATGCAGGTGAAGTCCCAGTTCAAAGCAAGATCACAGGAGTTTAAGACATCGCATGGGTGATTCGATAAATTTAAGAAGAGAACTGAAATTCAGTCTGTTGTTAGACATTGCAAAGCATCAAGCGCTGATAAGAAAGTGGCAGACAAATTTCTGCGAAAATTCGAACAATCAGTGATATTGGACGGCACCGTTGCACAGCAAGTGTTCAATTTTCACGAGACTGGCTTTTTTTTTGTAAAAAAAAATAATGCCTCGTCATACACATACTACAGTGCAAAATAAGCATAACCTTATATACTTTAGGCAAGTTATTAAAAGTTGACAATGACAAACGTCCTTGAATTAGTTTTTCATAAAACGTCAGGCAACAACCAGTGAGCGAGAAAATGCTATAGAATCTGAAGAGGATGACAGTTAAAACAAGTGAAAAATAAGATGCAAAAAAAAATTTAAAAAAGAAAAGTAAAAAGAAGTTATGAAAGTGCTGAAGTTAAAAAAAAAATTTTCTTTACAATTCATAATTTTAATTAATTTTTGAAGTATGTTGTGCGCATGTATTCGTTTATTTCATAAGTGTACATTTATAGTTACGAACCTTTGTCCCCTCCTCCTATCCTCTGTACCCGCGTCACCATACCCTCCCGTTCACCCACCCAGTCACTCAAATCCAAAGATAAATTGCCTTTATATATTATTATTATTTAATATTATAATTTGTCTCTATGCCATGCTTATTACAATTATGTGTATAGTAATTATTATATTGGTTAATACGTATATTGGTTTTATTTATCAAGTGAATTTTGGGATGCTTAGAATGCATTAGGCTATTTACATGTAATAAGCGATTCATCTTATGAAAAAGTCATCTTACAAACTACTTCCGGAACGAATAAATTTCTTATTATTCATTATTCTTATTATGACGAAGTCATAAGTAGGACTACCTACTAACGATATGATGGGATGTAGAGGATATGCTGTTTAGTGAAAGTTTACTAAACTATAATGTTTAGTAAACTTTAAAGTTTACGTAAAAGAATTACGAAATATATTCGTGGCGTTATGCCATTGTAGAACTTAATTACTACAGCCTAATGAAGATGTGTACATTCTGTCATTTTGATTTTTTTAACAATTTCGTTTACTTTTTATCATTATGTCATTGGACATTTTATTTGTGTCGAATAAACTTTACTACACTTTAACGAAAGTTTATTTTATCTATTCCAATTTCCTTCTTTTATGATAAATGTTTTCCCAGTTTTTTTTCCTTTCGAATTACTGTACGTTTATACTTTGTTAAGTACAATATTTACGATTTCTATTAAAATGGTGTTCTATATGAGCTTTTTATATGTTTATTAGATTAGTAGAATTATATAATCTATTACCATGATTTATTATAATATTTATACATTGGCTTCTAATATCATGTTTTCCAATAGAAATGAAATATTTGTTCTAAATGTTGTATACGGAATGCATTAATTTTTTATTTTCGACCAACTTGTATGGCATACTTTTCATCCAATGAAAGAAATTTATACTATCCCCATGAAAATTCATTTAATTAGATTACGTATAGATTACTCTGCATAATAAAGAAAAAAATAGTTATTTGATTTAGATCTTGGTTGCAGAACTTATTTTTCAAACTACGACTGAGCGTTTTAATAGAAAAACTTTTACGAGTTGCACGGATTGCTTATAGGGTCTTATATAAATTCCAGTAATTTTTTTTTTTTTGGTATTATCAATGTATTGTAATATGGCAGTAATAAAATTAGGTCTATGTTTATTATTAATAAGGTCAAGACAGTGGTAAAGACAAGGTAGTTAAGAATTTACCCTTCTCGTGTGGGAAACCACGAGACCAACACGAACTGTGGGAAATGCGGAGCATCTAAAGCAGGGTTTCCCAAACCTTTTCTGGCTGGCGCCCCCTTGTCTTCTAGATAGAATGCCAGTGCCCCTTGTCTTTATAATAGCATGCAGCGCCCTACATAAAAATGGAAAGATATGCCAAAAAGTCTATCAGAACTAACCTATTCTATTCAGGTTTAACTTTTTTGGAGAAAGAAAAATAAATCTCAAGTTAGTTACCTTCCGAGGTTTCAAATGTTTCTCTAGCTGCTAGACAGCTAGAGTCTAGCTGTCATGCAATCTACGAACAATCTATCTTTACAGAATTGTGATGCGGTCTATGTTTATATAGGTAACGATCATTTCATTCTTTTATCTCGACCGAAAACTCATTTATTCCGATCAAAGCTGACCTCTTAATCCATAGGACATACGTGAATAGGCATTATCTTTTTTTTCCTTTATTTGAACCGAAAATCTCTTTTACTTTCGACCGGGGCTGACCCCTTAATCCTCAGGTAAGAGCGGCATATCTTTTGAAATTCTTATTTCTAATTTTTATTAATTGTATGGTTTTTGATTGTTACCGCCAAAGTTTGGGACGACGGTGTAAGTATTGTAGCAGCCAGTGCTACATTAGCTACACTGTCGCCACCAACCATCTATTTTTTAGTTACCGCCCCCCAAACCGCATATTTTGCGTTACCGCCCCCCAACCCCCTATTTTTGCGTTACCGCCCCCCCCATATCAAACCACCGCCCCCAGGGGGGCGGTACCGCCCACTTTGGGAAACGCTGATCTAAAGGGACCCCGCATGGGAGTTCCCATTCTCGGGTGGAACACCGGATCAAAGTCTTACTAAGCCTACCTTGACTGCAGATGATCAGTGCTACAAAACCTTTCACCTGTTATCGAGTCTATGTATTGGACCTCTATGTTAGCCAGCCAACCTGTTGTGGCACATGAGAATCAGGGGATTTACAACAGTGACAAGAAGTGGAAACCTTCTAAAAGGGAGAGGCACCTGAACCCTTGAGAGAGCCTGTAAAACCGATCATACCAGTTCTCTACTGCACATTGCAAATTAGTTCAGTACCAGCTGAATGTAACAAAGCAGTATAAAAGATCAATACTTTCAAAGATCAGTGCCATTTTGTAAGGTCATAGACTCTTTGATGCAGATGAAAAAATAATATTGTCAAATTACACAAGGTTATTAAATTATTTACAACTCTTTTACGGAATAAAATATTCTCCTGAATCTGCAGCTATAGTTTAAAGATGGAATAGATAGGATGCAGCTGTCCAGTGAGCATATGTTTTAAAATTACCTATTATCCTGTTTGTCCGTGTAAGCCCATAATTCAAATTTGGACCTCTTATTATTTCAACGTGAGCCGTTGGCCAGCAAAAGAATTGATATTATTAGAGATGCTCTAATCGTTGGCGGTAAACAGCCTCAGTGCCATATTGTTATGCTTGAACAACATTACATTATAGTTTTTGATACTCTGTAAATAAGTAAATTAGATTTCAATATTTAAATTACTTGTTTTAAATTCAGTAAATATATTTCCTGTGTTTTTATTAGATAGTTATTAATTTACAGTTGATTTTGCATTTTGTCTTCACAGCCATTATTGGCACTTTACAGATGTTCCATTATTATAAAACTAATTTATACACAATGTGATAAATGTGTAAAATATTCGTATAAGAAAGGACATAACAATTAAATGGCATCTACACAGGATTATAGTGTTGGGAAAAATGAAAGAATAAAAATAATTAAAGAAATGTTTATATTTACTTTAATGTGTCAATTTAACAAAAAAGTATTATATTTTTTTTATAACCTCCAACATTGTTTTAAATAAGTGGTTTCCACCTATAATTCCAATCAATATTGTGATCTCTGTAGAAAACATCACAAGTTCAGTGTGTATAAACATGTCTCTGCTTTGTTTTTGTCCATACTGAATCCTCTAATTCAGCAATTTTGTACGATTATAATAATTTTTTTTTTTGATCATTATTTATATTCCATAAAATTTATAATAAAACCATTTACTTTACAACATTAAACAATATACTTTGATGGCAGGTTTTCTCTAAGTGATTTGGAAGTTTGGGAAGAATTACCAAAGATAGATACTTGGAAAACGGACATCAGGAGTTACTGCCCGCGCCAATTGACTTGGAGATCTTGCCGCCAGGAGCGCTACCGTAGCCACGATGCTAGTTGCAATAATGTCCGACACCCAATGTGGGGCGCTTCAAGCCTTCCCTTCTCCAGACTCCTGCAGCCGCGCTATGCTGATGGTAAGTATCTCCTTATTATAGTTACTTTTTGGTACCATTGTAATGTCGAGTCTCCCACGATGTTTATCATAAATTAGACCTTTTAGCTGGTTTGTCCCATCTTTCTACTCAGTGTATGGTACACTAGAAAGTCTATTGTACCGTACGATCTATTTACTCCCTTTTCTTATTCTAGTAGACAGTATATTTCATATTACAGTAGATGTTTCCATCAAGATGTTTGTTTTATTACAACACAAATATATTATTTCTTACATACATCGTTTTTCTACAGATTTTCTCTTGAGTAAAACATCTTAATTTCTATATCGTATAAATATCACTACTTTTAAATTCATACATCCACCATTATAATAATGATTTGATTATTTTGTATATTGTAATATGGAATATACCACTGACACATTTCTTTACTTCAAATATTGTTTTTGTCTTTATAAAGACATGGTTCTAGTGCGTGTTTTGGACTTCTTGTTTTCCTATTCAGGTATATTTTATATCAAATGTTTTCTTATATTATTTTCCACAAAATACTGTTGTAAAATAGTTTCTTCAGTGTTTGTATATGATCAATATTACCCAGGATTTTTTTTAATTCGTGTAACTGCTTCCATGTAGTTTATGATTCACTACGTACCTTCTTTATGATATATTATGTGATTGTTCACTATATATATATATAACGCTGTAAGAGTCTCTCAACTACTTTACTTCTTTACCCTTCTATATCCTTCATTCCTCCTGAAGATGGTAAGATAGCCAGTATTTTATTCTTTGTTGTATGCCTAATTTTTAAGTTTCACATAAGCATATTTATAATATATATTTATAAATATATAAATAGATATATTACATTTTTTTATTATATTTAGTGGTTATTATGATATTTATATATATATATGCAAAGTGCCAAAAAACAAATATAGCCGTATAATGAAAGTGCACACCCAAAAAAAAATCAATAGCAAAGTGGACAAGTATAATGAAAAAGTTTTGATGTTTTTTTCACTTTTCTATTAATTTTATTATGAATTCTTTGGTCTATAAATACTTTTAAACTCATTAAGCTCAAATATGACTCTGATGAGGACCTGATATTTTGGTCGGATGATCTTAGTCCAATTTTTTAATTTCTTGCTGTTAATTTTATTTCACACATTTATTGTGAAAGCAGGTATATATATATTAGTTGATAAAGTTATTGACCATGAAACAAAACAGAATGAAAAATATTTTCAGAACTTGGTTACTTTTTGAAACTGGTGTACATTCATGGATGACTGAGCGATTCCTGAATACTTGGAATACGGACATCTGGGAACACTAGTAGATAATATTTTTTTATATATATATATATATATTATATATGTATATTGGTCACAATGGTGACTAATAGGAGAGTAGAGTTTGTAGGTCCATGCGTGCGGTCCCAGTTACCTACCCTCTGCCCAGCAATGACTCCGTTATCCGGCAATGGGTATAGAGGTTGCACAGTCCCTCTGTGATATAAGATTATTGGCAGAAAACATGAGCCTCACTTTGCAGTGAACACCTGTTCCCTTTCTATTTCTGATTTTTGTGTTGGTTGGGTGTTGGTTTTTTCTATGGTCTGCTACGGATATTGATTTTATTTTAATTGATACTCTCGTTTGTCTTCTAGGAAAAGTAGCCTTTGTCTTCATGTCAATGGGGGTCGAGGTTGCACAGTCCCTCTTGATTAAAAGATATTGATTAATCGACTCCAACTTCTTCATATAGAGACCTCTTCGAGTTATTGGTTTCGTTATGTTTACTCTTTAGTCGATTGTTCTTACTTCTATGGATGGATGGCTGGTTGAAGGTGGAAAATTCTGCACTGTTGACCTGGTGGTGATATCTGCGACATGTTTCAACCATTCTCTGGTTATCTTCAGGCAAAGTTATGGCCCGTATATACTGTTTTCTAGAAAACAATATATATTAGTGTAGATAGGTAGCAGATCTTTCTTAATATTTTTAATTTTTTATTAACATTTTAATAAATTAGACCTTTTAGCTGGTTTGTCCCATCTTTCTACTCAGTGTATGGTACACTAGAAAGTCTATTTTAACATTTAACATAGACTTAACATTTTAATGTTTCATTAAAATTTGTCGTACTCTCGGCATTCATGGACCTCTGATCGAGACATTCAATGTTACGAACCGATTTTCTTCTGTCTAGAATTAATCAAAATGGGAGTTATAAGACAACAGAAGATGTTAAAAAGATTTATAGGAAATATAGTAATGTGAAATAAGGTTTTAAGGTATAGAAGTGGTTAAATTAGATTCAAATTGAAAGAATAAGAAATGGATATATATATATATAATATATAAAGATTTCACATAAACACGTGAAATAACAATCAATGATCAAACCACAATAAGAAATGGGAAAACAAGACTAAGATCTTTCAACCGTAACAAGCGGTCTTCGTCAGAGTCAAAAACCCAAACAAGATCTTAGTCTTGTTTTCCCATTTCTTATTGTGGTTTGATCATTGATTGTTATTTCACGTGTTTATGTGAAATCTTTTTATACATATGATAAATATATGGCCAAAATAATTCCGTATCGGTCTGCCTTGAAAGATATATCAAGCTATCAATGATGATGCTTTTATTTTATTGAAAATAAAATTTATTCAACTTAATTTAAACATGGAAGATAGACAGTACCTAGTGTTATTTCATAAAGAATAAAATATAATTTTTTACTGTATGCATATATAGTAAAAATATGTATTATGGGGTTTAGTACAATTATGAGCTGTAAATATATACTCTACAGAATAATGAGGACTGCTACAAGTGAGGCCCTAAGATTGGTTCCTCAAGAGACAATGAAGAGCGGAGTGGCAACACACGGCTCTTTCTTCACATCAAAATTACTTCACTTATGGTTTCACTGAATGTAATATCTTTGCTATTGTTTTTATTAAGTATTGTTAATTTCATGTTGAAACTCTCCAATAATTCTTTTCTAGCTTTGTTTTTACAAGAAAAATCCTGTTTTCCACGGCATGGTATATAACAGCTGAAAATACATTAAGTTATTTTGTCCAGCTAAAATCATTAGCAATGGATGCAAGTTATTTCCAATGTAGGGCAAGAACTACAAAGTATCATTTTTATTTAGTTTCATTATTTTCGAACTGAGTTTAAACTGTATTAAACTCAGTAAACTATACTGTGTAGTCTTAGAATCCGTGATTAGTCAGTTTTCGAAGTTTAAAACAAACATTCAACATCTTGTCAAATGGACAAATCGAAATCGCATCGAAATGGACAAATACAGTTGAATGTACATAAAGAAACATAGAGAAATTAAAAACACACTCTTACATTCTCTAATTTTTGGTTGAACTGTCTTCAGAAGAGATAAGACTGAACTGAAGAACTGAACGAGTCCCGATAAACTTTAGTTTTGTTTCTATTACACGGTCGATACTTTTATATATATATATATATATGAGTGTGTGTATGTGTGTGTGTGTGTGTGTGTGTGTGTGTATGTGTGTGTGTGTGTGTGTGTGTGTGTAGTGTGTGTGTGTGTGTGTGTGTGTGTGTGTGTGTGTGTGTGTGTGTGTGCACAAAAGTAAAACATAGAGAATGAACTGACATAACTCACAGCAATATCTACACAACTAATTTTCTAAAAAAAAAAAAATCATGAGCAATAAAAAACAAAATAAATTTAAATTTTCATTTTATTTTTAATATTAAAAAAATTGTATATAATTACCTTTTATTTTTTAAGATACTTTATTTTTAACAAATTTCCATTACCTTTTTTTTTCATTTATTTCTCTCTAATTCTTTTTGACTCATTTAAATTTACGTAACTTGAACTGCTTATCTGAATTTTCTTATCTTCTCAACTGTATTGCTTCAAGACCGGCACGATAATATCAAATTTACAAATAGGAAACACAAAAAAAGAGGCTAGTACTCACGGTTCTTCACCATTTTGGCAAAATGTCGTCTTCAGGAGAGGATTAGAAGAAACACAATTGTGAGGCCGTGAAAAAGCACACCGACGGATGCTAAGTGTTGGTTCATTTTATATATATGCGTAATAACAATAAAGTTATTTGTATAGAAATAATTTTTGGAATAAGCTTTAGTGATAGTAGAGCAACTCAATGCAAATGTCAGGTCAATTCATCGGCCGTCGGGACTTACAGTAGGCGCCAAACATATCTTTCTAACAAGGACATATTCTCATGAATATAAAAAAAAACCTATATGAATAAATTGATTTATTATTAATACTCAATTGATTTTATTGTTTATGTTTTTAGTCAAGAATATATTAACTCTTTTTGTGCATAAGTTTTAATGGAATATTATTACAAATACAAAAAAAAATATAAAAATGAGAGACTTCTAGTGTAATAATAATAATATTATTATTGTTTAATCTAATCATAATTTCTTATGTTTCTTATTATTACTGTTATTTTTAAACATAACAAAATGCCGATAATTTCTTTAAAAAGACAGTGTTTATTAAATATTGATAATTTTTTTAATTAGTAACTTCATTATAATTATGAATTATTTTAATGTTTTTATATACTATATAATTATGACATATTAATTATTAATATATAATATAATATTTTCAAACTAAACTATAACAAATGATATCTTAAATAGATGTGTAAATGGTGTGCCAAATAATACAATGAAGGTTATTATGTTTGATATGAATTAAGCATTTCATTTATTTTGCAACTCTAATATTTGTCCTGTGTTTAATTTGAAGAATAATCGCTAACACATCGGATAACTGAAATAACCAAAAGCAAGTTACTTTGCTTTATTGCTAATCCCAATATTTCATTATTACCAAATATAATTCAAATGTATACCAAACATCTGACAGAATAGAACTAAAATAAATCGAATCAAGTTCAGTTTTCTAGATTCAAATCAAACTCTGAAATACCGACGTTTCGGTATTTATTTAAAACTTTTTTAATAGGCAGAAGTAAGCATTTATTAAATAAAAACAACAATGAACTTGTACAATACTTTAAGACTAACTATGTTACCAGTACTAAATCGTCTAAAACTCTTTAATTGTTCAGTTCTATTAACATATCATTAGTTCTAATGAAACGTAAAAGTTCATAACCTTTTGTCTATAAAAAAGGTTTTAAATACCAACTAAAACATTGGTACTTGAAAGTTTGATTTAAATATGGAAAACCAAATCCTGATATATATATATATATATATATATATATATAGTTCAATGTACATAAAGAAACATTGAGAAATTAAAAACACACACTTACAGTCTCTAATTTTTGGTTGAACCGTCTTCAGTAGAGATAAGAGAGGGAAACCAAGCGCACTGGTACCTTTCCTAATCCTCCACGCCTATCCTACAGACGCTCTCCCAACCTTGACAATTTTCTCTCCCACAAGAATCTAACCTCCACGAGGGCTAACTATTTGCCATCGGGAGCGAAACTGTGCGGACGTCGAGGTTGCCTAACCTGTCCGATTATCAACCCCCAACCACACTTCACAGCTCCCTCCCATAACACACACTATCCTGTTTCGATTGACTGCTCGTGTACCTCCAAGAACTGTGTGTACCGTTTTGAGTGTACCAAGTGTGATTCGTTTTACGTAGGCCAAGCATCCACCAAGCTTAGTCTCCGTATGAACAATCACAGAGCTTCAGTCAACAACCATTCCCATCTTCCCATCGCCATACATGCTAATAGCCACGGACTTCCGAGCCTCTCACCAAACTCTCCGAGCCTCCGAAGAAGCCCATATTTGGTTGCTCAATGCAACCAATGAAGAGATAATGCTTCATTGTATTAGTTTTTTCTCTCTGCATCTAGTTTTTATCTTTTATCTTATATATTTTTCATTTATTTTGAGTTTTATTCTGTATTTTTTATTAAACCTTAGTCCATAATTTTTATTTATGTATAATTTCTTCTGTTCATCCCTCAGTTTTTATTATTTTATTTGTTTTTGTGTTGACTATTATTTTTCATATTCCTATTTTTATTTTAATCTTAAATTGATTATTGTCTACCTTATTCTCTGTGACCGAGCACATATGTGGCAACATTATTAGTCTCCAACCGTCTCTGTACCAGTGCGCTTGGTTTCCCTCTCTTATCTCTCCTGAAGACGGTTCAACCGAAAATTAGAGACTTTAAGTGTGTGTTTTTAATTTCTCTATGTTTCTTTATGTACATTGAACTGTATTTGTCCATTTCGGATATTATTTTCATCGAAAAAGTATATATATATATATATATATATATAACTTTAAATTACACAACTTGTATTTGCAATACTAAAGAAGATTTGCTGTCGATTTTAGGCCATCGCAAATATATTTATATATGTTGATCATATAATTATCAAGGAATATATATATTTACATATTATATATATATAGGTAAATTATGAGTATTATATATAAATTCTATATGATATATATTTGTGCATAAATCGACTATGCAAATCGTTCTTTGTATGCAAATACTGTTAAAAGTAGCAGCAGCTTCTGCTCTCACGATTTTTGAGCTGGTGGCCTCGATCTTGCGGGCGATTCTTCTATCTTGTGGTTGGAGCTTCCACATCAATTGTCCAAGGGACATCAATTCATGCGAGCTTTCGACCATAATTACTTTGATCATAGTCAGGTAAAATCTTCATCTGGAAGGATGCTTATATAAACTTCCTTAGTGGATGTGATTTCTGATTGGTCCAATAAACTTGACTTATTGGTCAATCAGAGTACAGGTTTCAGTTTTCGTTCTTATTCCATTTCATTTTGGGCTCTATGTTCTTGTTTGTTGGAATGACGAACATTTCTTTCACCTGAAGATTAATTGAGGGGTTTCTTTCTTTAATGTATAAAGCCTCTAAAATATGCAGTTTATAAACATTTTCCTCTCGTTGGATAATACTAGTACCTTGCACAAGCATTTCTCTTGTTAATTGTACATTGTGCTTTTCCTGGACATGTGTCTTTGAAGCGCCAGCAGCCAAATGAAGGGTTAATCTCCTGGAGATTACAAGTAATATTACTTGTAATATATTACAAGAACAGAAAAACACATAACTTTCTTCTAAGAAACAGTCTAAAGAAGAATACCCAGGAGCTTCGAAGTAGTCACTTGGTGTACGAGTATACTTGTACTACAGGTGAATGTAAGAACCTGCCCTCAAAGTACATCGGGTTGACTATAACAAAGCTCTCCAGAACATTAAACCCTTCATTTGGCTGCTGGCGCTCCAAAAACACATGCCCAGGAAAAGCACAATATACAATTAACCAGAGAAATGCTTGTGCAAGGTACTAGTATTATCCAACGAGAGGAATTTTGATTTCTTAAGAAATCAAAAAAATGACTTAAGATCTTCCAAGCAAAACAAGTGGTTTTTGTTAGAGTACAACTGATACTCTGACTCTGACACCACAGAATCAGTATACCACCTACACTACCCATCTTCAACCCAACTAAATATCACACCACTTTCACCTCTAAAGTTCAACTATATTATGATTTATTTATGTATCTTAGCACCAGGACTGTCACGATAAAGCGAACTAACTTGACACATTGTGGCTTGGAAACTAATCGACATGTAACGAGAAACCACCCAAATTATGTTAAAGCTGGTCAAGACCAAGGTCAAGGCCATGAAAAGATGGATAAACCATTTACTCTGCTGTACCACACCACCCAAATACACCATCATACCCACCACTCCTCACAAACCACTACACATGCCACCTTTCAAGGCACATCACGCATGCTAACTGCACTTGTTTTGTTTTTAAATGAGGACCCTTTGTCTCTCAGTCATACAGTTACAAAGAGACAGAAGCAAATACTTTTTGACTGATGCCATTTCTCCAAACACGAGTAGGTGCATATCTCCAGCATAACTCCTCCACCACATTCTACCTTCACCATCAATCTTCACTCTCACACCCACCCAAACCTTATCGAACTACATAACCCACCTCTCCATCAATATATATCACACCCTTACACACCAGTCACTATACCATCCCTAGGCCTATAATATACTTGTACAATCACCTCCAAATCAACACCAAATCATGTACAAATTTTACTCGACATCACTACTGTACCTACCCATCATATCAAAAACCAAGACGCAATACATACCCACCACTTCACCCCCAGACCATACATCCATGCACTCAGTCCACACTACCACATTAGAAACCCAGCAACCACTACTGCACCACCCACCCACTGCACCTTGACCTCGCACTATATACATCCACACCCATTCATACTCCGCCTTCACCATACAACAAAGAAACACACACACACACACACACACACACACACACACACATATATATATATATATATATATATATATACTGGACCTCCACACATCACTGCACCACCCACCCACTGCACCTTGACCTCGCACTATATACATCCACACCCATTCACACTCCGCCTTCACCATACAACACAAACATTCACCTACCACACCTATATATATTTATACTATAAACTGGACCTCCACACATCACAGCACCACCCACCCACTGCACCTTGCCTCGCACCTATATACATCCACACACATTCACACTCGCCTTCACCAACAACAAAGAACACACAACACACACAACACACCTTACACCACATATATATATATACACTGACCTTCCACACATCACATGCACCACACTCAACACACCTTACACCCAATATCACATCACACACCCTTCACACTCCCCTATCCACCATCAACAAACACACATTACACACCCATACCACATTCAACACACCTTACACCCATACCACATTCAACACACCTTACACCCATACCACATTCAACACACCTTACACCCATACCACATTCAACACACCTTACACCACATACTCATACATACAACAAAAAACCATATAATCATACATATTCAATACACTTATATCCCATACTGCATAACCCAACCTTTATGCCACACACATATATCACATTCACACCAGTTACTCCAATTTCCACACCACACATATTGAGACACACAATACACTCAAATGCCTTTGTATAGCTATACATGCGCTTTAAAATATACAAAAATTAATATATTCCAATACACATCTGGTTTACTTACATGCTTAAATTTGACAGAAAAATGATATTCTCATTCCTTTTCTAAAATTTTCTGAAATATTGCATCGTGGAAAATGTAATATAATTTCAAAACAAGTACTATTTCTTCTACACTCTCTTATTATTGTAGAATTTTAAAATTTCCTGCTTAATATTGCCTTTGTAAATAGTCTAACATAAAAATGCCGTTGTTTTAAAGTAACAAAAATATCATTATTTTTTAATTACTTCATTTTGGGTTTAATATAATCTTAAAAGAACCTATTAATTACAGATATCAACATGGATTTATTTTACTCATTCCTTTTTAATTTTGAGATATCAGTATCATTAGTTTATTCAATTTCTTTTTAAAATAGATTAATAATAAATTGTTTATTGGAAAATTTTTCCTTTAATATATTATTCCAAAAAAACTTACATAACCACTTATATCATATAAAATGAATGTATTGGGCAAAGTAGCACTTTTTTTTGCTTCTGTTTATTATGTTTTTATAATGTTTCTCAAATGTTAAGTGAAGCAAATCTGCAATTTATTTAACTATCTAACTAATGCCTAACATTGTGTTAGTAATTTAATTAATATTATCTCATTAACATGTTAGTCATGTTTTCTTCTCTGATGAAATTTATACAAAATGCAATTGGTAAATTAAAAGATTTATACAAGTGTTAATGTTACTCATTTTATAATTCTCATCTTATAGAACTCCTCCTAATCGATTGTAAAATGTAATATGTTAAATTTTAGCGTGGAGTAAGGTGGCTTTTGATTGTCTATTATATTTTAAATTTACTTAAATTTTTAAAATTCTCAGGTTGTTAACCTGACCATTTCAAATGAAAACAGAGGATATTACCTAAGAATAAGGAATTCTAACCCATCACAAGTTTGATCTGATGTTTAAAATTTGAATATCACAACATGAATTTCTATTTCGCATTAAAATAATCCTAATTAATTTTAAATTTGAATACACAATAAGAGGATTATCAATGGAGATATTATTATATGCCATAGGTTGAATTGATAAGTAAACACAAATAGCTCGGAGATATGAACGTTGGATGAGGTGGAAGTTGGAGGCGTGTTCAAATATGCCCCAATACATGAACTGCTTTTCCATCACTTCATGATACCCTCCAAAATATACAATTAACTTTGTATTTTCAAATAAATTTCATAATCAGACATCTTTAAATCTTTCTATGATTATATAAGCCATTAATTAATACATCATCTAAATTATATTTACATTAACAACAAATTGAACCAAATTACCTAATCCGAAGAGATGAAAATAAGCCTTCTTTTATAAGAAACCATCTTACAAATTTAGGGATTATAATGTCCACCTAATTTATCACCTCTAGAGATAGTTTATCCAAAAAATAATGAACTTATTAATAGTTTAATTAATAATTATAATTAATTAATAATTAACGAACTTTTTATTTCTGAAAAATGAGAATACCAAAAAAAGAGATGTCCTAATATAATATATATATATATATATATATATATATATATATTATATATATATTTATAACAAGTTTATTTCACAATAAAGAAGTGAAATAAAAGTCAACGTTTAAACAAAGTAAGAAATTCAGAAATGAGACTAAGATCTTTGGATAGATCTTAGTCCCATTAACGCACTATGAAGTAGAGAAATAAACAGGATCAGTTACTGACAAATCAGAAAAGAAAATCACTTCTTGAATGAACTAAGTTATGTACAGCTTTGTATAGTTAATATAATATTTGAACTGAATGAAATAGAATTTTCAAAAAACACACAGAAAAGAAATCACCGAACTCACTACTATATTTCGATGTCCACGTCGTCATGAATAGATGTGAATCGCTCTAAAGATTAATAACGATTGGCTTGGCGTTCAAACAGAATCATTCAAACAGTGTAGCCAACTTTTAGAGGAAGGGGAGACAAGGAAGATAAAAGAAATAAAAGCCAAATAAAAATTAAATAAATGAAAACAGTTAACTGAAATAAAATTTAAAAAACTAATAATAACTTGTAGAAAAATAAATAACTAAAATAAATTTAAAAAAAGGAACAATCAACGATTGAGGTTAAGCCCAGGAGCATATCTACCACCCAGAAGACTAATAAGTCTCAGCTTATTAAAAAATATTAAAATCTCAACCTCCATCGTTAATTGTTCCTTTTTTTCCTTTTTTTTTTTAATTTTGAGATGTTTTATTTTCTTCATCTTCGCCAAAATGTTAAAGATCATTGTCGTGTATTGTTAAAAATCATTAATATTATGATAATCATATCTTCTAATTTACGGTATATTGAAATATGATGCAGTAGAACGAAAACTGACGTAATTTTCAATTTTTTGTTATTATTTTGAAAAAATGTCCGATATGTAATGGTGTCACTAATTTTTCAAATCATCATATTCAGGAAGAATAATGATGAATATAAGAAGCCACATGAGTTGGCTTTCTATAAACGCTGAACTCCAAATCATCCCCTTTCTTCTTCAAAAGAACATTAAAAAAGGACAAAGTTCCATCCCCTTCAGCTCAATCGTGAATTTATGTCAGCCATTTAAGTTACTAACAAATAACTTAACATTTTCTCTCCTGGGTTAAATACAAAGAACATCATCAACATTTTGAAGCCATTTAACTCTTCTGTGCATAATATTACTAATTATTTTAGATTAAAAAACTCAATATAAATATTATTTAACACATTCTCTACCATGCCACTCATATGTGAGTGACAGCCACATTTCTGAAAGAGTCGTATCACTTGATATATGAATCACACTTGGTTTCATTTATTCAGCCAATATTCATCTTCTATATGAACAATTTTTCTAGCCAATATTATTGGCACATTCATTACGTTTTTGAGCAAAGATATGGATTAAATTTAAGCCGACTTTTTTTGGTCAAATTTTATCTCATGAGGTATTTTCCGCCAGCAATAATGTTCTGACTATATGACGTCAGAAAATACATAGTTTAATTTCATTTCTTTAGTTTTTAGGTAATTATTATTCTCAAAAGGCTACTAATTTTGAAGAATTTAATCTTGCGAGTCTACTGGTAGGTTCAATTATTTAATTGTTTGCAAAATGAATATGACGAAGAATTGTCTGAAGTCTTTTTCGGTATATGGTATTAGAAGCAACATAATTTTTGTAAAGAGTATTTGTTGACCAATAATTCGCTAGCTTTCCTACCTTAACCAATCCTATCCACATGATAAGACCAAGATATTTCAGAATGTCTTCTTTTTCGGTTGGTTTCCATGGATTTGCTAAAGATCTTCTATTTGACTGTGTAGAGGTGCACTGTAGAGTATATGTGTTTGTTTCTCTTACTATCTTATTGATGATTTCTTCATCCACCAAAAGGTCAAATACTTAAGCAGATATATTAACAGCTGGTATTGTTCTTAGATTGTTCAGTATATGCAAAATTGCAGTTCGATTTTGAAATTATGTCCAGAGAGCTCTGTTTACATTTTCATTTGTAGAATCCTGAGATGTTTTATTTTCCCCATCTTCCTCAATACCCATGTCACTTATACCGAGATAATCTCCTATTTCTTCTTGATTTAACGCTGCCATCTTGAAAGATGAGGGCAAAATGAGTCAAAATTATGAAACAATGCTTTATATGCAAATCGATTACGTAACATTGCGTACTAATGCATCACTTTTGTATAAAAAATTACATTCGTTATAACAAGAAATGACTCAGTTTTTGCCAAAAGTGATGCAATAATTTGCAATAGATTGAAATATGATGCAATAGAACGAAAAATGACATAATTTTTAATTTGTTGTTATTATTTTGAAAAAATAGCCAAAGTGCATTGGTAAAATGGTGTCACTCATTTGTCAAAATGCCTCTGGTACATTGGTAGAATTTTTAAAATTTGGTCTCGCAGGGAATGTGTTAATACAGTATAATATAAATATAATATACAGTAAGAAGAAAGACAACTTCTCATGTCAAGTCCGAACTTTTCTTTGTAATTACGAGTACTATTAAAAGAAGAACAACAATTTAAAACAAATTTTACCTTATCGACTAAGTTTGATAAGGCCGACAAGAGTAGGAATGAGATGGGTAAATTGAACCTCCTACTTCTTGGTTCCTTAATCTAAAAAACTTCAGTAAATTATAGTCAGGAATATTAGTGAAAAGAGATATCATCAAAGATAATAAAACTACAATATTTCATTTATTAATGAGGTCAATATTCTTCTTGAACTATGAATTGAAAATTTGGAAGCAAATAAGGGTGTTAATATGCAAACCAACTATTTGGAAAGTTAGTAGTTGACTGACCCTATGGAAGTAACAATGGGTCTAATAGGTTTTCCTCTTTTTTTAGGGGGGGATAACCCCACACATATAAGTAAAGCAGAGGATTTTAAATCAAAACCTGGTTTTAATTCTTTATTATTTTTTAAAGTTAACTTGTTTTTGCTTAAACTATTGTGTATATTTTATAAGGGGTTCTTTGTCGACTGTTCATAACATCATAGTCATGAAGTAGTTTCTCCACTTTTATTCAATAGTTCAATTGTCACAAATTTGTCTTCTTTAGTAATTTTAATATTTGGGTCATATTTTACATCGCTAACTCATACTTCCTGCTCCCTTAGTTCTTCTGAAAACGGTGTAACACTCGAAAGCACTTAAGAACTGGTTTCATTTCTTTAATTTACTGGTGGTAATATCCTTGACATGTATATATATATATATATATATATATATATATATATATATATATATATATATGATTCGATGCGATGTTGACCAATGGGAGTAGAGTTACAGGTCCAAGCGTAAGGTCCCAGTTGCCCGCTGCTCAGCAAAAAGCCTTTGCGTTCTGCCAATAGGTATAGAGGTTGCACAGTCCCTCTGTGTTAAATGATGTTTGGCAGAAAACATTAGCCTCACTTTACAGTGAACTCCTGTTCCCTTTCTATTTTTGATTTTTGTGGTGGTTGGGTGTTGTTGTTGTTTACTATTTTCTGTTACGGATATTGCTGGATATTTAAATGATACTCTCGGTTGTTTACTGCGAAAAGCCGCCTTCATCTTCATGCCAACAGGGGTAGAGGTTGCACAGTCCCTCTTGATTATTAAGAGATGTTGACACTGGAATCCAACTTCTTCTCGTAGAAACATCTTCAAGTTGTAGGTTTTGTATATTGTTCTCTTCGGTTTCTTATGTTCATGTTTTTTCTTCAGTTGAATGTTATTGCTGCTATTGATGGGTGGCTGGTAGGTGATGAAGTTGGCCTGTTGGCATGAAGATGAAGGCGGCTTTTCGCAGTAAACAACCGAGAGTATCATTTAAATATCCAGCAATATCCGTAACAGAAAATAGTAAACAACAACAACACCCAACCACCACAAAAATCAAAAATAGAAAGGGAACAGGAGTTCACTGTAAAGTGAGGCTAATGTTTTCTGCCAAACATCATTTAACACAGAGGGACTGTGCAACCTCTATACCTATTGGCAGAACGCAAAGGCTTTTTGCTGAGCAGCGGGCAACTGGGACCTTACGCTTGGACCTGTAACTCTACTCCCATTGGTCAACATCGCATCGAATCATATTCCTTTCCCCGGACAACCCATAGAAAACTGTATATAAGGACCAACGTCTGGGCCATTTCCTTGCCTGAAGATAACCAGAGAATGGTTGAAACATGTCGCAAATACCACCACCAGGTCAACAGTGCAGAACTTTTCATCACCTACCAGCCACCCATCAATAGCAGCAATAACATTCAACTAAAGAAAAAACATGAACATAAGAAACCGAAGAGAACAATATTTCTACGAGAAGAAGTTGGATTCCAGTGTCAACATCTCTTAATAATCAAGAGGGACTGTGCAACCTCTACCCCTGTTGGCATGAAGATGAAGGCGGCTTTTCGCAGTAAACAACCGAGAGTATCATTTAAATATCCAGCAATATCCGTAACAGAAAATAGTAAACAACAACAACACCCAACCACCACAAAAATCAAAAATAGAAAGGGAACAGGAGTTCACTGTAAAGTGAGGCTAATGTTTTCTGCCAAACATCATTTAACACAGAGGGACTGTGCAACCTCTATACCTATTGGCAGAACGCAAAGGCTTTTTGCTGAGCAGCGGGCAACTGGGACCTTACGCTTGGACCTGTAACTCTACTCCCATTGGTCAACATCGCATCGAATCATATTCCTTTCCCGGACAACCCATAGAAAACTGTATATAAGGACCAACGTCTGGGCCATTTCCTTGCCTGAAGATAACCAGAGAATGGTTGAAACATGTCGCAAATACCACCACCAGGTCAACAGTGCAGAACTTTTCATCACCTACCAGCCACCCATCAATAGCAGCAATAACATTCAACTGAAGAAAAAACATGAACATAAGAAACCGAAGAGAACAATATTTCTACGAGAAGAAGTTGGATTCCAGTGTCAACATCTCTTAATAATCAAGAGGGACTGTGCAACCTCTACCCCTGTTGGCATGAAGATGAAGGCGGCTTTTTGCAGTAAACAACCGAGAGTATCATTTAAATATCCAGCAATATCCGTAACAGAAAATAGTAAACAACAACAACACCCAACCACCACAAAAATCAAAAATAGAAAGGGAACAGGAGTTCACTGTAAAGTGAGGCTAATGTTTTCTGCCAAACATCATTTAACACAGAGGGACTGTGCAACCTCTATACCTATTGGCAGAACGCAAAGGCTTTTTGCTGAGCAGCGGGCAACTGGGACCTTACGCTTGGACCTGTAACTCTACTCCCATTGGTCAACATCGCATCGAATCATATTCCTTTCCCCGGACAACCCATAGAAAACTGTATATAAGGACCAACGTCTGGGCCATTTCCTTGCCTGAAGATAACCAGAGAATGGTTGAAACATGTCGCAAATACCACCACCAGGTCAACAGTGCAGAACTTTTCATCACCTACCAGCCACCCATCAATAGCAGCAATAACATTCAACTGAAGAAAAAACATGAACATAAGAAACCGAAGAGAACAATATACAAAACCTACAACTTGAAGATGTTTCTACGAGAAGAAGTTGGATTCCAGTGTCAACATCTCTTAATAATCAAGAGGGACTGTGCAACCTCTACCCCTGTTGGCATGAAGATGAAGGCGGCTTTTCGCAGTAAACAACCGAGAGTATGATTTAAATATCCAGCAATATCCGTAACAGAAAATAGTAAACAACAACAACACCCAACCACCACAAAAATCAAAAATAGAAAGGGAACAGGAGTTCACTGTAAAGTGAGGCTAATGTTTTCTGCCAAACATCATTTAACACAGAGGGACTGTGCAACCTCTATACCTATTGGCAGAACGCAAAGGCTTTTTGCTGAGCAGCGGGCAACTGGGACCTTACGCTTGGACCTGTAACTCTACTCCCATTGGTCAACATCGCATCGAATCATATTCCTTTCCCCGGACAACCCATAGAAAACTGTATATAAGGACCAACGTCTGGGCCATTTCCTTGCCTGAAGATAACCAGAGAATGGTTGAAACATGTCGCAAATACCACCACCAGGTCAACAGTGCAGAACTTTTCATCACCTACCAGCCACCCATCAATAGCAGCAATAACATTCAACTGAAGAAAAAACATGAACATAAGAAACCGAAGAGAACAATATACAAAACCTACAACTTGAAGATGTTTCTACGAGAAGAAGTTGGATTCCAGTGTCAACATCTCTTAATAATCAAGAGGGACTGTGCAACCTCTACCCCTGTTGGCATGAAGATGAAGGCGGCTTTTCGCAGTAAACAACCGAGAGTATCATTTAAATATCCAGCAATATCCGTAACAGAAAATAGTAAACAACAACAACACCCAACCACCACAAAAATCAAAAATAGAAAGGGAACAGGAGTTCACTGTAAAGTGAGGCTAATGTTTTCTGCCAAACATCATTTAACACAGAGGGACTGTGCAACCTCTATACCTATTGGCAGAACGCAAAGGCTTTTTGCTGAGCAGCGGGCAACTGGGACCTTACGCTTGGACCTGTAACTCTACTCCCATTGGTCAACATCGCATCGAATCATATTCCTTTCCCCGGACAACCCATAGAAAAATATATATATATAAATAATCGAATGTTTTTCGATTCTTTAAAATTTGGAACCAAATAAGTGTGTTATTTAGTTCCTGGATAAAAAAGAAAAATAGTATTTATATAAATATGAATTAAATTACCACAATGAAAAAAATATGTATTGGATACAATGCTTTAAGGCCTTTTGTTATAACATCATCAGAGAACTAAATGAAAAAGTTCATTTAGCTCTCTGATGATGTTATAACGAAAGGCCTTAAAGCATTGTATCCAATACATTTTTTTTCATTGAGGTTATTTAATTAATATTCTATATCAAGTGTTATTGTTGGTAATTAATTTTTCATGCATATATATATATATATATATAAACTCCAAAAATTGTTCTTGACCTCTTCTATTCTATTCTATGTTTTGTTATTGAGGGCTAGGTCAAATAAAAGAAAATAAACTCCTTCCTAGGCCGACGTTTCGATGTATTTGTACATCATCTTCAGGGCTAAAATTAGAGTAAGAACTATAATACATTTACCAAAACAATCTTTGTGTTAGTTCTCTATGTGAGTTGTAGATTGTTTTGGTAAATGTATTATAGTTCTTACTCTAATTTTAGCCCTGAAGATGATGTAAAAATACATCGAAACGTCGGCCTAGGAAGGAGATAATTTTCTTTTATTTGACCTAGCCTTCAATAACAAAACATAGAATATATATATATATATATATATATATATATATATATATATATATATTGGTATACTTTGGGAGCAGACCTTCTTTTAAACATACCTCATTAAAGATCTTGCCAACATTAAGTTTAGTATGTTTCCTACATACCTTTTCAAGGTTTCGAATGCTACCTTTCCATCTCTGTGGTACCATATAAATTAACTCACCGATTTTTTTATCTTTCATTGTATTTTTCATATTACATTTCCGACGTTTCGGTCTACGTTGACCATTTTCAAGGATTCTATATACAAGGTTTTTTTAAACAATTCTAATAAATACTTATTTACAATGACAATTACCTCACTTCTATCAAACATAACTAATAATAAAATATTCTTTTAAAAAACACTACCTTAATAAACATGAGTAACAGGTTTGCTACAAAATTCCCTACATGAACATTTACACAACATTATTTAAATCACTATATAGTTATTTTTCACGAATGTAACTTTAAAATTCTGGAAAAACAACAGGACTGATCATTAATGTTCGGCTTCTTTTCCTTTATGCATAATGATTCAATTATATGCAGCCTCGTGTGATTATTTTCTGCATATAATACTTCAATGTTGTCTTCCAGCATTTTTCTACTTAGCCTGCTTTTATGTATGTTCATTGTGTGTTCTTTCGGTCCTCCGGCTGCGAGATGCATCGTAAGTCTGCGTGAAAGTGTTGTCGTCGTAGAACCAATGTAGCTCGATTTTAGGAGCTCACAGTCTCCTATAGTGCAATTATATCTGTACACTACATTGGTTTTTTGTAGTTGTGTTTTTTGTTGTAGGTTGTTCCTAATTATCATATTTGCTGTGCAGGAACTCTTGTAGTAAATACTAATATTTAGCTTGTCTGCCGAGTTAACACATGTTGTATTTCTTTTAATTATGGCCTTCAAAATTGAAATTATTTGTGATTTAGCATATGAACATCCGACTCTAACCCCTCCTCCCTTTTCAAGAGTAATTCTGGAAAGTTCACTTCGTAGTTGCACAACTAAAAATCCTTTTACACATATTGATGGGAGCTTATATTATCAAATAGATGGCGTTGCCATGGGTTCTCCCCTTGGAGTAACATTTGCAAACTTTTACATGTGCCATGTAGAGAATAGTGTGTTAACACAAGAATCTATAGTCAAGCCCCATGTGTACTGCCGTTACGTTGATGATTGCTTCTTAGTGGTGAATAACGAACAAGAAATTCAGTGTTTAAAAAAAGCACTTGAAGAGGCATCAGTTTTAAAATTCACAAAGGAATTCAGTGTCAACAATAATATCAACTTTCTGGATGTAAGAATAAACCAGAATTACAGGAAATATGAAACATCAGTATATGTTAAACCAACGCATGCAGGAGTTTATTTAAATGCACAAAGTGAGTGCCCAGAAAGATATAAAGATGGAACAATTAAGGCACTTATACATAGAGCATTCAAGACATCGTCTGACTGGCTTCTCTTCGACCAAGCAGTAGAAAGGATTAAACAAGTATTGGTCAACAATGGTTATAGTAACCAACACTTCGACAATATTTTAAGGAAATATATGAAGAATATAAATTCAAACAATAATCAAGAGCATCAGCTGGGTGAAGAAGGAAGAATACAAACGGTGTATTATAAGAATCAATTTTCTAATGAATATAAAAAGGATGAAAGAATTTTGAAGGCCATAATTAAAAGAAATACAACATGTGTTAACTCGGCAGACAAGCTAAATATTAGTATTTACTACAAGAGTTCCTGCACAGCAAATATGATAATTAGGAACAACCTACAACAAAAAACACAACTACAAAAAACCAATGTAGTGTACAGATATAATTGCACTATAGGAGACTGTGAGCTCCTAAAATCGAGCTACATTGGTTCTACGACGACAACACTTTCACGCAGACTTACGATGCATCTCGCAGCCGGAGGACCGAAAGAACACACAATGAACATACATAAAAGCAGGCTAAGTAGAAAAATGCTGGAAGACAACATTGAAGTATTATATGCAGAAAATAATCACACGAGGCTGCATATAATTGAATCATTATGCATAAAGGAAAAGAAGCCGAACATTAATGATCAGTCCTGTTGTTTTTCCAGAATTTTAAAGTTACATTCGTGAAAAATAACTATATAGTGATTTAAATAATGTTGTGTAAATGTTCATGTAGGGAATTTTGTAGCAAACCTGTTACTCATGTTTATTAAGGTAGTGTTTTTTAAAAGAATATTTTATTATTAGTTATGTTTGATAGAAGTGAGGTAATTGTCATTGTAAATAAGTATTTATTAGAATTGTTTAAAAAAACCTTGTATATAGAATCCTTGAAAATGGTCAACGTAGACCGAAACGTCGGAAATGTAATATGAAAAATACAATGAAAGATAAAAAAATCGGTGAGTTAATTTATATGGTACCACAGAGATGGAAAGGTAGCATTCGAAACCTTGAAAAGGTATGTAGGAAACATACTAAACTTAATGTTGGCAAGATCTTTAATGAGGTATATATATATATATATATATATATATATATATATAGAGAGAGAGAGAGAGAGAGAGAGAGATAGAATGTAAAAGTCCATTTAGCTCTCTGATGATGTTATAACGAAAGGCCTTAAAGCATTGTATCCAATATATTTTTTTTCATTGTGGTTATTTAATTAATATTCTATATTAAGTGTTATTGTTGATAATTAATTTTTCATGTAATATATATATATATATATATATATGAGAGAGAGAGAGAGAGAGAGAGAGAGAGAGAGAGAGAGAGAGTGAGTGAGAGAGAAGCCTTCTATACGGGCCTTGACTTCTATATATGTGGATTCTGTTGTCCGACTCCATTCATAGTGTGACTCTGATAAGCCCAGTTAAAAGATCGAAATATCGTAATCCCAGCTTTGAATATTTTACTATGGTTTAGAGGTTGATTTTTAGTGCATTTCTTTTTTTTGAAATTTTATGACACACACTCACTCACTCAAAATTTGAAAAAATGATCCAAACTGGACGCAAATCAACTCAAAAACGAAGAAAAGCAACACACAGAGAAAAAGACACGCTTACAAACTCAAATTTTCGGATGATCCGTCTTCAGGAGAAAAGAGAATGGGTGACCAAGCACGCCGGAAACACAGCGGCAGGCAACTGTCCCGACAACAGACTGTGCCGCCACGCACCCGCGGTTCAGGAAGTAATGAAGTAGAGACGAACAGAAGAAATAAAATTAAAATTAAGACAAACAGTTCTGGTTGATTGAAGGTAAAATAAAACAACAGGAAGATAAATGAAGTATGAAAAGGAATACCGTGAAAAATACCTAAAAGCATGAAAAAGGAAGATAATAGAGTTGGTAAGCGATGAGAAACAATTGAAAATACACGGATAAGATCAATTAAAAAATCAATATAATAATAAATAAATAATTAAAATAAATAAATTAATAAAAATAAAAATAAAAAAATTAAACAAATAATAATAATAAAATAATAATAAAACAAATTTAAAATAACAAAATAAAATAAAAATGAAAAATAATAAAAAATAAAAATTAATATAAAATATTTTTATCCCTTAGGGTTTAATCCGGGTTTGGTACGTGTCTTGAGCAACCAGATGTGGGCCTTCTCGGATGCTCTAAGAGTTGCGCGATAGTCATCAGGAGGGATCTGTTGCAGGATCTGTACTCTCAAGCATTCATTAAAGGTGAGACCGTGGGTTTTCAGAGTACAGATCCTGCGACAGATCCCTCCGATGACTATACCGTAACTCTTAGGGCATCCGAGGAGGCCCACATCTGGTAGCTCAAGGCACGTACCAAACCCGGATTAAACCCTAAGCGATAAAAATATTTTATATTAATTTTTATTTTTTATTATTTTTCATTTTTATTATTTTTATTTTATTTTTATTATTATTTTATTTTTTATTTTTTTAAATTTATTTACTTATTTATTTATTTAATTATTTATTTATTTTATTATATTTATTTTTTAATTGATCTTATCCGTGCATTTTCAATTGTTTCTCATCGCATTACCAACTCTGTTATCTTCCTTTTTCATGCTTTTAGGTATTTTTCACGGTATTCCTTTTCATACTTCATTTGTCTTCCTGTTGTTTTATTTTACCTTCAATCAACCAGTACTGCTAGTCTTAACTTTAATTTTATTTCTTCTGTTCGTCTCTACTTCATTACATCCTGAACCGCGGGCGCGTGGCGGCACAGTCTGTTGTCGGGACGGTTGCCTGCCGTTGTGTTTCCAGCGTACTTGGTCACCAATTCTCTTTTCTCCTGAAGACAGATTATCCGAAAATTTGAGTTTTATATATATATATATAGTTTACGTTGGAAGCAGGGTCGAAAGGTGGAAAAATTTTAAATGTCAAAGGTGTCTCTGGGACAGATGCTATAGCAACTGCAGCCAGAAGAAAGGAGAATTGCCCGAAAGATAGAGGCCACCAGCACAAAACTAGTGAGTGCAGAAGCTGCTGCAACATATATGTGTGTGTTTAAACCACAATAAGAAATAGGAAAAAAAGACTAAGATCTTTAACCATAACAAGCGGTCTTCGTCAAAGTCAAAAACTCAACTAAAACACAAGATGCAGAGACATCATGGTAAGGGGTTGAGAGGAGTGGGAGTGAAGAGAGGTATTTTAAAATGGTGTAAAGTGCAGGAAAGGACAATAGTCCATGGAGGGTTGTTTGGGGATACAAAGCAATACAGTAAGAAAAAGTAAAAAACCATCTACTAGCCGTCAACTCTCTTAGATGAGGCAAGTACCCTCGTTAGGACTGAGTCAAGTTTGAACAAACCCTTACTAATGGATAATAAATTTAATCAGAGATGATTCGATATTTTTTAACAACACTGATTTTTCATAGGTAATAAATTTAGCTCCGTTCCAATCAATATGATGATATTCATTATTTATATGCAAGAATAAGGCGCTACTTTAACATATGCATACGTTATTATGATTAGAAATTATTAAAATCAATTTTACTTTGGACTTTTTTTGTTGAGTTCAGTTCCAGGGTAAATGCCCAGCGAGAAGTTGTTGTTTTAAGAATACTAACTCTATCTTTGGCAAAGCAAGAGATAAGGTTTCCTTATTTCAAGACTGTCCCTCAGATTTCTGCTTTTTCAATCACGAAATCACTAAGTTTCAGTTACTGTTATCAGACTACCAGTTGTGACATGCGATCTGACGCATAGAACAAAGGCTACGTGGCAATGACTTTTTTGTTTAATGTTGATATTCACATCACTTCAATATGAAGAAACGCAAAGATTTAAGCATCAAAGAATAAGCTGAAATTTTATAGAACTACAATAAGCTGTAGAAGATGGGGCAACGTGAGTTTGCAAAACTGCAAATGAGCAAGCCACTTCTGTGCAAAATTTTAAAATCCGCACAAGCCACGAGATGGATATCAGCGGAAACCAAAATTTGTTGTACAAAAGAAGATGGATTGGAAAACATACTGGAGTGGAACTCGCTTTGAAAATGTGATTTGCAAATGTCCGAGAAGATGACTCCGAAGCATGTTTGGGAAGAAACAATTCAAAACTGTTTCAAGAAAAGTTTTGTACCACTATAATGACAACGTATTTACCACGTAATGCTCTATATTAAGCTATAATTCTTTTTTATCCCTCAAACAGTAGGATTTTTATCCTCTTCAAATTTTTCCTGATTCAATCATAAGTCAAAATGTCTACATTATTAAAAAAAAAATATTTCCAGTGTTTTCAAAAATGTGATAAGCTTTTTCAATTATTACTCTTGACACTTCTATGATAAATCTAAAATTTCAAGACTCTATATTTAGTAGTTTAGGACAAAAAAAATTCTAAAAAAACATTTTGTCAAAAAAAAATGACTTTCTCATCATGTATAATTGCTCCCAATCAATAGGGTTTATCTACACCATAAGGCACATTTTTGTGTAAAATATGAATGTTGTTCATCTAAGATTGTGGACTGTACACAAAACACACACACACACACACACACACACACACACACACACACACACATTCATAGACATCACTTTGGGGGCTTAATAACATGTTAATCTGACAAAATCTCGAAATAGAATTTTTTCACATCGAATTTTTACTTATAGTAAAATAAAAATATGAAAAGTGGATTCAGGAATACTCAAATCTGTATATCTATCAAAATGTATTAATGAAGTTTTTTTCAGGATCACTGATCTTAGATTTCAGTTACCAGATGCTAGAATGTATTGAGCATTAATTTATGAACCATTCATTGAAAAGTCAATAGACACTTCTTTCAACAAAGAACAATGTTGTACAAATATTTTGACATGACAACGACGGAAAAATAAAGCTTTATGCATATTGCTAGATATTTACAATATCTGACTGCAAAGATATTATTTCGGTCGAACTTATTTTTGTATATGGATTTATTAATTTAAAAAGGTTTCAGAAAAAAAAGAACGTTGATATCAGCAATAGAATTAATTTATTTTATTTGGGTTATATGAAATATGAGAGATTGAAAAAAATTTAGCTAATTAATAGTTTTATTAAAAGACATATGAAGATTACTTTAAACAAAAGATGTTTATTGGCCCTTTGTCAGGCGAAAGGGTTTTTACGGTGGGTCGTGGACGAGAGGGTATGGGGAATAAAGCCGAGGTAGTTCTCCAATTAACAAAGTTGATCTGTTATTGCAGCTCGACCTGTCTGGTGCCGGCTTGTTTACCCTTGCTTGTTTACCCCTTTGTTTACTTCCCTCTGCTTGTTTACCGAACTCTCGACCCTCAGTAACCACCCTCTCTAGTCGCTACCTTATAGAAACTCCAACCACCGCCTAGAACTTTCATTATTAACATTATCATTCAACTACTTCCTTCTGTTTCTTTGTTAGTACCTTTCATTTTTTTCATTCATATGGATATAATTCTAGTTCACCCCCCTCCCCCCAAAGAAAAATGAAAATGAAATATAATAGTAGCAATTCTTTCGGTATTGGACATAACAAGCAAAGCAGAAACTTGTGAAAGTTATTTTTTATACGTTTATGTATCAGGACTAAACATCTAACTCTGCTTTTTATATTTAAGAAAAATTTTTAAAAATAATATCAAAACAAATAATTTGTAGGTTTCACTTTTAAAGTTAAAAAGGGGTCAAATATAATTAATATTATTAATTATAATATAATTAATAATTAATATTCCATATTTTTTTTAGTTTTTACATTTGTGATGTGTGACACGCTACGAAAATTATGTCTAATTTTTTAAAATGTTGATACGAGTTAGGGACACCAAGCTCACTTGTGAAGCGACAAGTAAGAAAAATAAACTAGGCATAAGTGAAGAGCTGAGAAATAATAAGTGAAACTGAAGTAAATAACAAAAACTTAAAAATATAATAATAGTGAAGAATATTAACAAGAAAATAACTAAAACTAAAGAAAATCCTGGAATATAAATATCAAATATTTAATACTAATGAAGATGATTAGAATAAGTTATAAGTTAAAACTTAAGTTCTATAAATAATAATTTAACATAAAAGAAAATAAACGTCAAAATAAATCAGATGTGAAAATTTTTTGTGCGTTATTTATAAACACAAAACTTGTTTGATAGGTTAAAGAAAACCTAATCAATGAAGATTAGGGTGATACTTATATCTATATACTGTGATCTTAAGCTTCCATTCATGAATAGAGTGGACAACAATAAAGTCTAAAGGTAATTGCTTCTGCAATAAGTGGAAAGGAAGGAGTTAATCCTATTGAGATGAATAAAGAGGGTAGAATGCGTCAATCTATTGGCTCCTGAAAGGGCACAGCCGTCCACAGGGTCCATTCCACTTCCTTCCCTCCTTATTAAAGACCTATTGTTTCCTCACCATCGAAAAAAAAAACCTTTCCTCTAGTTTTCTTCACACTTTTTTTTTTGTATGAAAGAAAAACTTTAAATTTATCGCTTTAAAAGACTTGCCAAGATTTCACTAAAACTCTAGCCCTAATAATTTCCCTTCTTACCTTCAAAGAAAATAAACGATCGTTAAAAAAAAAATGCCGTTATAAGTTAAAAGGACTTGATTCACGATGGGTTTTGAAATTCCAATAAGAGGGACACAAAGTTAAGATTCATTGCCTTATTATGATTAGCCGGTGGGGCGTAAAGCTGGAGTGGAAGCGAGAGCAAGTCCTATCCGGAGCCCCTTATGGTAATCTACCTCCGACTCTGAATAGTTTCTTTTCTCTCCCTCACTCTATTCAAGTGATCCTACATCAACATGAATAATGCCTTACTTATTTGACATGCTGATTACAAATGAATTATACTTGCCTTCAATCCAAACTTCCTTCTTTTTAAGAAAACAGTTCAAATAAACTTTTTCAACTAAATTGAAAAACAGCTTTTATTATCTTAGACTTCTGTCTTTGAATAGTGAATTGTAATAATCTTTGTTCAAGAAGTTTAAATATTTGTTTACATGAAATATGTTATCCAGTTTCTAAATTACATCCTTATTAGATAATTTCACCATTCCAAATATAGAAAGGATTAAATTATTAGTATTCATACTCTCTTTCATTGTCTGAAATAAATCTGTAATAATAAAATTAATTGTATAATCCAAGAACAAAATAGCCATTCATCGCAGTTACGAACTCTATGCTCCTTAATAATATAATTTGTAGTTAAGTGGAACTGAAGTGGTATTGAACCTGTAATCAGCGATTGTTTTTCAGTTTTTGTCTGTCATTATTAGTGGTGTGTTTGAACACTTTAACACTTCAGGTGTCGTCAGCTGTAAGCTATTAAGCTTTATTTAGCTGGGACGGATTTAATATATGTTTCTTGTAATAAAGGTTTAATAATAAAATATTATCTGACAATACAAGATTGTGATAACGTAATAAGTATTAAGCTATGTAAAATAAGATATATACAAACGTGTATCTGACTTAAGTATAAACTCAGTACAGGCACTTTTGGTACACTCAAAGAAGAGATATTGTAGTCAGGCTAACCTACACTGCCTTACAGTTTTATGACTATCATAGGATTTCTTTGAATTCGTTCGTCCTCCTCCGAAGAGGACAGACGTTACCCCGGGACCAGGGCTTGCTACTAGTAATTAATCGGACCCCATCAGGGTGTCACTGTGAGGAGTGTTGTTAGTATCCTAGTTATGTTAACTGAACATATAAGGGCTCGAAGGGTTGGTATCTAATCGTCCCCACTCTCATCTCCCGTTCAGAGCCGAACCTCTACTAGGCAAGTACCAGTTGTCCAGTCCAATAAGCTGAGTTCGAGGTGTCTTCCCACTGGTAAGGGTTTGGGGTCTCCAGCTCTGAGAAGTTACTGCTTCTCACACAGTGACAACAAGAGCCTACCCAGCTTGGGTGAGAACCAACAGCCACCTCCAACCTCCAACCTCAGTTGGCGGGATGGAGAGAGAACCTCTCCATGAGCCCCCGCCGTCCGTAGTATCGACTTGTTTTAAGAGTTTCGCATCAAACTCCGGACCAATGATCCTACTGCACCTGCTCAGCTGGCATTTGTAGCCCCTGGTTCAATGAACCTGTGGAAATGAATCCAATGCAGATAGTGGGATAGCTACATGGCCCAGTAGGGGGGGGGACGTAAAGAAGAGATAGCAGCAAAACGTAACTCTGCGAATTCTTCAAGGAAATGAAATTAATGAGGCTCGTCTATGGTTGTGGGTGCAGAATCAAAAGTGAGTCATGCCTATGCCCGTTGGATATAACATAGCACGTAGAATGTTTGATAAAACTAATATATTCATATGAATACTTCACGTGACCAGGAGAGGAGTACAGCTCTTCAGTCTCGTAAAGTTCTATTAAAATAACTAAATACATTGTTTCTAAATATTACCGTAGCAGTTGAAATAATATTATACATATTAGAAATGATCAATTAATGGAGTTTCTTAATTGAGCTATTTACCTAGTTTAAAAATTCGGAAGATAAAAGAAATCTTTTCTCCCAAGTATTTGAGAGGGAGGTTTTTTTGTTCGTATTAGGGGTTCCAGTTCCCTCTTCCCTCAGGTCACCTGTCTGGAAGTTTGCCAATCGAAAGAGGTGGCTAGAATCAAGGGCTAAATCTGAACCCAATAAAGACGTTCCCTACCTTTTATAAAAGAACGAGATAAATGATTGGCTTCACATACTAGTTAGTATTGCTTAGAACTATCAAGTTACTTTATAATCACTTAAGTTTCAAAGTAAAATTAATATTATAAGTTTTATGGATTAAAAGTAAATAGAAATATTTTTTACTAATAGATCACATTATATTGGATTAAATTATTTTAAATATTCCTCCTGACAAGACTGGGACGAACAAAAAAATCGTATTATTATGACTCGCAACTTAGCGGAGTCGTCCAATATAAACCCCAACGAGGTATGTCGGAAGTTTATAATATTATCTTTACTAATCTCTGTGGACTAACAATATGTATGTATTTAATTAAAAAATTAACATCTTCAAAGTTTACGATAACCAGGAAAAATACCCATCATTAACTGTATTCAAAAAGAGTTTTTGTAAAAATTATTGCTCCATTATTATTGAAACTTATTGGAGGGAACAACTAAAAGAAGGTATTACCAGGCTGCGTCAAAAAAATAATTTAGTACACTATTATCAGTCACGTATCATTCATTCGATTGAATGCCTTCGAAAATAATTTAGTAGCTTATAGATGAGTCTTAAATTTAATTAAAGATTTGGAGATTTTAACCCCCCCCCCCCCCCCAAACATGTTCTCTTAGGAGAGCATTCAAAGATTGAGAACCACCATCTTCGAATAATTTTGTTTACACGTTCAGGGATTCATATCCTTGGTTTAAAATTATACAAAGGCGCATATACATTAAGTTTAAAAGGGAACTTCTGTCCATTTCCTTTAGATCCTCTGAGTGGGCATTTAGAATTTAAGATCATTTTTAGTATTTCATAGAAAACTGATTTTACATAATTTATTGTCTTATACATAAGTGTAACTTTTAAGAGTAATTCTTTCCACCTTCCTCAACACACTATTCTTCCAGCTCTCTAAAGATATTTTAAGATATCTAGGGCCACATCTATTATTTGCTCAGTAAATGTTAGACAATTGAATTTGTCTACGATATTCAATATCGTAGACAAATGTATGAAATTTAATCAAAATTGGTTGTATATAAGATTTTAAAAGTGGTTTTGAAAACCCCCTTCAGACCCGCTTATGAAGGAATTTGAATATTCAGAATGATTTCCAATGCCTATCTTCAAAAATATTTTTACATAACTCGTTTTTTTTTCAATTAAACTTCATTTAAATTTGATAATTAATGTATTTTTAAAGAGTCTTTTGCAACCCCAACAACGTTCTATAAGGGACATTTCGAGAATCACGACCTCTTCATTTACTTCTTCATAGAATCTTTTTTACTAACATATATAATTTAGTGTTTTATACAAACAGCCTAAATTCAATCCAGGTGGGATATGAATAAGCTTTTAAGGAAGATTCTATCCTTTTAGAGGGAGACATTTAAAGAATGCTATTGGACCATGTCATCGTCACCCTTGTAAAATATTACAGAAATTAGCGCCAAATATGAGTATATATTTAAAAGTTATCGAAGCCTGATGAAGTTTTCAAAAGGAAATTCTAGCAGCCAATGCTCTGATGAGGGGGATTAAGTAATGTCCAGCTTATAAACAGTGATGTCTTTCTTTTTTTATGATTATAATAATAAGGTCATCTGCATACCTCTGCATATAATAAGTTTGATTACTTAGAGTATTGAATAGTCCATCCACAACCAATGACCTCAGTAAAGACGATATACAACTCCTTGTGGTTACACTTTGAGTTGTGGTTTATCCTATATTTACATTAATTATTCTTTATATTAGCACTGTTTAAATCCATTCTGCAGGTCTAATTTTAGGTTTAAAAAACTATCTTAACTTCCCTCCTTGGACTTGGAACATGGTTGAGAATATTGCTTCCTCGATATAGATTAATACGTTCAGGCGCTAAAGTTGAGAAATCCATTTAAAATATAATTGAAATTATTCCATCCCCTCCTGGGTATTTGAAAGGTTTAAACTAGCAATAGTTTATTTTAATTTACTTCCTGTGAAAGTGTTTCTATCTAACCTACGTAACTTACGTTTAACGACATATATGAAGGCCATGAAGGTATTATTCTCCATTGAGAATTGAGGAGCCAGGAATGTGTGTCTCTATTAACAACTTGTCTCCTCCTTATTATCGGTGAACGTTGAACCACTTTCAGCAAACCTTATTAAGACTGTCTATATCTTCACAAAAAACTTTCCAAGATTTTCTCCTTGCCCTCTGTGAGGGAGTATTTATAAATGACCCATCTTTCCGACCCTTTTTCAGTATTAACATTTTTGAAAAAATTTTGAATTCCACCATGGAGCATTCCTATTATTAATAACTTCCTTATCGAATAGATTAGCTTAGGAGAATTTAATCATAGCGTCATTTATGTTGCTAGTTGTCTCTTCCAGCTCTTTAGATGTTGTTTAACTATTCAAGCCAGCTACACCGTGCATCAAGTATGAATAGAGTGTGAACAGAGTGGACGTGTGAATAGAGTATGCAGACCATCAGATTCCCCTCCGTATGCAGCCGCTTCTTAGCTTTGCTATTTAGCTTCGTAAACCTGTCCAAACTTAAGGTCAATGCGCTGTTCTGCTTTGTTTATCAGTCAGGACCACACTTGGTTGGTTAATCAGAGTTACTCTGATAAAGAATACGTCGCACAGGGATTTCTGCTATCCAATACCTACGGACCTGACTGGAAGCCACTTAAGCCCCAGGTGATCGTTATGTAACATAAATCCAAAACTTTTTTCGGAGAAAAAATACCTGCAGTAAATATCAAATGTAAGCAGTTTAATGTTTAAACCCAGTAAAACAGAATATTAAGGGTTTGAATTTTAAATGTAATATATGGTAACTTTCCCATAATCTGTTCTGGACTGATAGAATGGTAATTAAAAAAACTACTATACTATAAAGTATTAGTATAAAGTATACTATAAAGTAATAGATGTAATAGAGTTGATTTATATACTGCAGATATAAAACGACTATTTCTCCGTATGTCTGTCTCTCATTTAAAAATCACGGAAAACCAATCTAGAAAAATGTACTTATCTTTCTATTGATTAAGAGCAGCTCACTGGAAAATTTCAATATGATTGGAAAAGTTGTTCCCCTTAATTCTCAATTTTCCAATTCAAATCAAGTTGGGTAAAGCTCTGACATTTCGACACTAACCTGCCAGTCACAGGGGGTATTTTATAAGCTAATTGAAGAGTATAATGATTCATTATTCAAATTAAAATACACCTGCAACCAGTCCCAACAGTAATAAAAATAATAACTAATTTTACGGGGTTTGGTGTAAAATGTGTAAAAATTGTACATATATGTCTTTTTTTTATTTCATGTGAATCAAAATTTGATAGAATAAACTATCAAGTACAAACAAATATATTTTATGCAGTAAAATGATTAAAGGTTATTATTCTTAGAAAGCTATACGATTGTGAATAGGACGACTTTAAAAAAGATTCATTTTTAAAATTTTCACAAATGGAACAAAATGTAAATCGATGAATCATTAGCAAATCTAAAGTAAGGAAGGATAATATAGAACTGCTCCTTATAATATCTGATCACTGACGTTAAATGTAAACGAATATGTTTTGATTATTTTTAATGAATATTCACCACAATTTTAAAATTGGTTAAAATTGGTTAAAAACAAATATTTCTAAAATATATGTTTTTAACTGTTTATAATATAGTTATTCATGCAGGTCTAACTCATGGTCTCAAAAATAACATTTTTGAGAGGAAACTTAAATTATACACTTTTACAGTTCTTCTTGATTTTGAGGGTTTATATGATATCTAAACAAAAATGTTTCAAACAGTAGTTGTAAGAAAGCAAATTTTTGGAACTCTTAATGTTTTCAATAGAAATCATTAGTTGTGGAATCCGTAATTGTGTGGTATTTACTCCTCTAAGGTAAAATGGATAAACAAACAAAAGTCTCCACACAAATGAAGTTTTATTCAACAATAACAACGCGTTTCGAACACTTTGTGTTTATCAACAGGAAGACAGCAAGGATGTGGTGCTAAAGGGTTAGTCCAGTGAAAACAACTTTCACTGTGAGTTGTATTCACTGGACCAAGCCTTCAGCACCACATCCTTGGTGTCTTCCTGATGATGAACACAAAGTGTTCGAAACGCGTTGTTTTTGTTGAATAAAACTTCATTTGTGTGGAGACTTTTGTTTGTTTATGCAGTTTTAAATATAAATAAGAATAGCCGTTTTTAAGATCTTTTGATCTGAATATTTTTATTATTAATTTTTCAGACTATTATCCAATTTTTTTTTACATTTCGGAGCTGATTTTTTCCTGTTGTTTCTGAAGGGGCTGCAAATTCTTTCTTATTGCTGTCCATGGTATAAAAACTCCATTGTCCAAATTGATATCTCTGGCTACAGTAGTTTGGGTTCTCTTTCGATAAGTCAGCCAATAACATTATTTATATATATATATCAGTCTCGATGCATTACTGGTAATTTAGTACATCTTTTTATCCATGTCAACAATTAAAAAGTAGGCGACAAAAGGAAAACATTATTGCAGCAGTGTCCCAAATATAAAATATTTTTTATTATATTTGTTATATTTGATTTATTTATTTATATATTTGAATGCTATTATGAATACTAACTTTGAAGAAGAGGCATTATACTTTTAAAAATATTAAATATTACTTTAGTAATATACATATCCACAGAAGTTTATTTCAACAATAAACAAGATATCTACCCTTCTGCTAAGATATAACTAGCCAGAAATAGTTTGTATAAATATTTAACATTTTTAAAAAAGGTCATTGTAGAAACTGAGTACGTCTGAGATATTTAGCAGTGATTTTTCAGTAAGATAAAAGAAATTTTAGATTTTTATTTTGCTATTCAATATATTATTACACAAGTAAACGTGCTTGTCTTTGATAGGTACATTACACATCAAAAATTCAGAGATGATGCATAGTATTACAAAATATTTTTATAAATTATAGAATAATAGAAAATACCATTGTTAGTACAGTCCATAACTGTCATTAGATCTGGGTGTCTTTGACGTTTGCAGCTTTAGATACTGAGCTCAAATTTGATTTTATTAGAGACAAACTTCTTATTTAGTACACCGGTAGGTAGGACTTACTTGTTTAAAGCGAGCAAACGTTATGATAAACGTTAATGAAATTAAAATCAATTAGCAATACCTACTTGCTACAGTAAAAATATCTGTTTATTTTTAGCTATATGCCGGTATACCTGTGTAGCTAGTAAAATACATCTTAAAAGTCAGTAACTTTGCTTCTATTTGAATTTTCAATCCATTCAAATCTTAGCTTTTAGGTTGGATATACACAAATCTACTGTCAAAGTATCAGCTCGCTATCACTGACTAATGGTGGCTGAGTTTGCTTGTGACAAACTTTTTGGACAAACAAACAGACAAAAATGTTTCTAAGGGGTGAATTCGGTTTTCCTAATGTATAAAACATAAAGATAACTTGAAGAAAGTCAGTTATTAGCAATATACAGACAAAAACCTTTCTTTTATTTATATAGATTTTAATGCCTGGCTAAAACATGACAAATAAACAAATAATTGCGCTGTTATTAATAATATTGTGGCACATAATACTGTAAATCTTTATCCTATCAACAAAGAAGATGAAATAATTATTTCCTTAATTCTTTCAGAGAGATAAGGTACAGTCAAAAAAAGAAATTACACCAAGAGGAATAGAGATAAAAAAAAAAGAAATGGTATTCCCAGTTCATGGTCGAATGAGCTGATAATGGATGAGAATTGGCAAAAATAAGGTAAAGTATTAGGCAGAAGAACTGATAGGGGTATTGGTTGAAGGTGGTGCCATAAATCGGCAATGTAATTTGCAAAAGCTGATTAGAACAAGAGCCGGCTGGCAGTTGACTCCCCGCTGGCCTCTCTTACACACCACTTAGCTTCCGCCCACAACCATTAATATTCCTTAAAAATACCTCATTATTTTACACTTTTCCTTAAAAAAAATCGCAAAAACTTTGTAAGGGTCAATACTTAACTTTTTATTAAAACAGAAATGGTTGTTTTAATTGGTATTTAACAC
Organism: Hermatobates lingyangjiaoensis; assembly: GCA_026182355.1. NCBI lineage: Eukaryota > Metazoa > Arthropoda > Insecta > Hemiptera > Hermatobatidae > Hermatobates > Hermatobates lingyangjiaoensis. Next base: position 221,035 of record JAPFBL010000035.1, on the reverse strand, counting down.
ATCGGTTTACATAATCATAGGAATATATCAATTTATATTTCGTCACTTAGACTGAAAAATGCCTTGAAATTAAGAAATACAGCACCAACTAAGTTTGATATTTATATATATATATATATATATATCAGTTCACAAACGAAGAAAAGCAACACACAGAGAAAGAGACACACTTACAAACTCAAATTTTCGGATGATCCGTCTTCAGGAGAAAAGAGAAGAAATGTCTCTCTTTTTTCCTGAAGACGGATCATCCGAAAATTTGAGTTTGTAAGTGTGTCTCTTTCTCTGTGTGTTGCTTTTCTTCGTTTGTGAACTGATTTGCGTCCAGTTTGGATCGTTTTTTCGAATTTTAAGTGGATATATATATATATATATATATATATATATATATATATATATATAATTCCAATGCATGGAAAACCCAACAGAACAAAACACTTACTAAGTTGGATATTTGAACTATAGTTCGCCGTCAGGAAAAAGGAAAGTTCTTAAACAATTTAAACAAACGTCAAAAAAGGATAAATCTCTAATGAATAAAAAAATCTTTTGATCAATAACTCAACACGACAAATAAATAAATAAAAATAAATAAAATAAATAAATAACTCCTCTCGTTTTAAGATTGCTGTGTTGGCTACAATGAATATTCCTTTGTTACATTGCTACATTGAATATTTTTGCTCATTCATGCTTTCGTATTCTTCATTACTCCTGAAGGCGGCATATTATCGAAATTGTTGAGAAAAAAATGGTAGATGTTATCTCATTTTAGTATTTTTGGTATTAGTATTGGTAATTTATTGTGTATATATATATATATATATATATATATATTCGTTGAAATGCTGACCAATAGGAGAGTTAGTAGGTCCATGCGTGCGGTCCCAGTTGCCCGCTGCTCAGCGAAGCCTTTGTTATTCCGCCAATGGTTATAGAGGTTGCACAGTCCCTCTGTGAAATAAGGTTATTGACAGAAAACATGAGCCTCACTTTGCAGTAAACTCCTTTTACCTTTCTATTATTGTTTTTTGTGGTGGTTGGGTGTTGATTTCGTCTATTATCTGATACGGAAATTGAATTTATTTTAATTGATACTCCCATTTGTCTTCTACGAAAAGTAATATATATATATATATATATATATATATATATATATATTACTCAACGAAATCCTTATTTAGGAAGATATAGTGTGTGTGTGTGTGTGTGTGTGTGTGTGTGTGTGTGTGTTTATCATGTAGAAAAGTAATAATTGATAGTACTGTCTTTGAACTTCTGTTTCATACTCTCTAAACTGTAGATATAAGAGAAAGTATAAATAAGTTTAGAACAGTGATTATTCTTTTCTCAAGAAGAAAGAAAGCAAATTTCAAAGACCAATTTTTGTAAATTCTGAACTTGAACTCTGTGATGTACTCAAATAACTTGGAATCCATTTAAGTCCATTAAAATGAAATCTAACAAGTACAGAAAGTTGTCCATTATTCCAAGTTCAGTTTTTAGTGCTTAGACCTGAAAGAGAGCTATATTACAATTCTGTTAAATATTATCAATATCAAATTCTGTTAAATATTATTAAACACATAGATAATTAATTTAATGATTTCATTTTTTTTTTATCGTGGTTGTATCCTTTAAACATTGATCTAAAAAAATCTGATATGTTGCTCTTATTATTACCATGAGAGCTGTAGCCAATGCAACTCATACATGGCTATGAAAATAATTTATAGAATTCCTGATTAAAACATAAGGTAATATAGCTCTCTTTTAGGTCTAAGCACTAAAAACTGAACTTGGAATAATGGACAACTTGCTGTACTTGTTAGATTTCATTTTAATGGACTTAAATGGATTCCAAGTTATTTGAGTACATCACAGAGTTCAAGTTCAGAATTTTCAAAAATTGGTCTTTGAAATTTGCTTTTTTCTTCTTGAGAAAAGAATAATGACTGTTCTAAACTTATTTATACTTTCTCTTATATCTACAGTTTAGAGAGTATGAAACAGAAGTTCAAAGACAGTACTATCAATTATTACTTTTTTCATAATAAGCAAGGTCATCTCCATATCCTTCCATCTAAAATTCTGTATCAATTAGAGCATCCAGAAGGTCGTCCGCAACTAACCTTCCTGAGAGCAGTGACATTTTCAGTTGAGAAAGATTTTATACTAACTTATCATTATTCTTGCGTTAGATTATTGTAATACTTACCATAGTTCTTAGATTAAAACATTTATATTTTGTCCTGATTCACTGGATTCGAAGGTATGTTAATTGCTCCTTAAATGAACCAGAACAAAATGATTTCTTTAAAAATAAGGCCCTTCCTATTTTGTTAACTAACCTTTTTGGAACTGACTCTGTTGAATTGTCCTTCAGATAGGACAGGTGTGGTGCCCCTTAAAGAGATACTTATTTACAAAAACTTTTCATGGTTATTTTTAGAGTAACATTACTCTTTCAATACTTATAATCATAAAATATTCGTAAAAAATTGCTTAGAAAAGCAATATCTAATCCAAGATTTTAAGCATATTGAATCACCAGAGAAATTACTTAAAATTAGTAGTCGCTTTGTCATAATAAACGAAAAAGGTCCTAACCCATGCTTTAATCTTACCCAAAAATAACGGAGTTCTTAAACAGAATAAAAACTATATGTCTACACTTAAAAATTAATAAAATATTGAATATTTAGGCTAATTGCAACCATTTGTAAGACAGCCATCCATCATAAACTGAAAAACATAAAAAAAAGTAGTTGATTTTATAGCTTTAAGAAATAAAAGTTCATATATAAAACACCATATGAATTCATTAAGATATGTTCAAATTTCATTTTTAAACAATTAATTAGCAATTCTGGTAAAAATAGATATAAGTCACAATAAACAAATCTAACAAGTTCAGCAAGTTGCTCGTTATTTCAAATTCAGTTTTCCGTTTTAAGAGTTATATTACCTTTTGTTGCAATCAGAATTTCTTTAAATTATTTTCATAGCAATACTTTTAGGCACATTTTTTTCACAAAATGTAATTTCCCTTAGTTAACAATTTAGCAAAAAATACATCTCTATATTTTTAACAAAATGTACTCAGCTCATTCTCGTAAATGGTGATAATTTTTTTCATATAATTCCATTACGAGTGTGGCATGTAACATACTCTGACATAGTGACCACAAGCTTTCAAAATAGATCATAAGTAAAAATTTGTACATTTTATTGCAATAAATACCTTCCTAGCTGTTTTATAAATTGAGTTTTATTTCAGTTATTGATTGTATCAGCTTGATAACAGTCTCAAATTTTTAACATTGTAGAGTTCATAGTTTAGGAAAAATAATGTTTTATACAATCATATTTTGAACTAAAAAGTAACTTTCCCATTACCAAAAAACAACAGGGCACATCTCCACTGCAGAAGCCATTTTTGGATAAAATATGAAATGATGCATTAAACGGTGAGGCCTGAAACATGGCAACAATCTTTATATACACACCCACTCACACAAAAACACACATAATTGTAAAAACGTCAAAAAAGGTATTTGGGGGACATCAAAAATATAAATCAGTCAAATTCCTGAGTTATAATTTTCATGCCTGCTATACTTTTATTAAAGTTATGTAAAAATCTTACAACAATCAGCAATTAAACACAAATGATATGTCTAAAAACCAACAAATGGATTTATATATTACGAATTTCAACTTTTTTTCCTTAATTATTCATTTTTTTGTAACTTCGTTCATTTTCAAGTATTTTAGACATTTGAAAAAATTTTTAAATGAAATTAAATCATCAATGATTATGATTTTCTTTTCATTTCTTTTTCAATATTTTTCATCATGTTACAATATTCACAAAAGCACCTATTTGATTTTTTATAATTCGAAATTTAAAACTATGAAATTCAAGTTGAATAATTTATTAAGGAGATGATTGCGTGAAATAAGAGAAGCATTGTATTGAATGAAGAATGGGGGCAAGTCAGCTTGGCCGCGAATAAAAGGTTGCCATTTATTAATTCAAAAACTTTGTTGGTAATTACAGACATTGTTTGGTTAGGGTTTGTAATAAAGGAGAGACATAAAAAATGGAAGATGATTGACTGTTGAGGAATAATTCCATTATGGTTGGATGCTAGAATGGAATATAGGCTATTAATAATTGATGTTTGAAGGGGATGGGAGGGGGGGGGGGTGGAGAGAAAAGCAGCCTTATTGGATAACTTTCTACATCCATTATGAGAGACTGCTACGACAATTATGTTCAGTTCAAAGACAATTACAGGGAACAGTTAAGGGGTTAGACGTAAATATGCGCGCTAACTCCTCGCCGTGGATTCCCGTCCCCTGCGATCCTTACGCCTGGTCGCTTCCGCTGATCCCCTTGGGGAGGGAGGGACTTTTCTAGCTCCGACTCCCTCTGGAGCGGCGGCAACTTACCTGTTTGTAGAATTGTTTGCATCCAACCACATTACTTAACACTTTCGAAGGCAATTAAACTGTGGTCGAAGATTTCCGAGCAACACCTAGGGACCAAAGTTAACACACTTAAATCAAATCGACACTAACATAGTGTTCTGAACGTTTAACTACACAAATTTTAAGTTTGCTTAATACAAATTTTACTTCTATAGAAGGCTGACTGGAACATATGAGGGAAGTACTCATTATAAGAGTTATTCCTCATATAATAAATGTAAAACATTTACACAATTTTGAACAATCAATGTTCAAATTTGATTCTGTCAAATTTGAACACAATCTGACAGTTGTGTTCAAGTTTGTTTCTAAAATTATTCATTGTTAATTTGTTATTAACCCAATATATTCACTGGGATCCAGTGAAAGAGAATCAAAGCAGATGACAGAGTTATTTTAGTCGAAACATCTTATTCACATTTCTGAATTTCTTTCCTCTTAATTTTATCACATCTATAATTATATTACAATAATATATCACCATTAAAATTGTATTAAAAAAAACATAACGAAATTCTTGATAAAATAAATAATAGTTATTTCCTTAATGGAAAACAAATAATCTTGTTAGAATTCAACTTGAATACAGGAGTAAGATATTTAATTTTTAAACTCCTCCTTATAACTGATCGTTAAAATAATTGCTTCTTCTTGAAATCACTTGATTTTGATAATAATTGCCTATTTTTTTTATATCTCAAACAATCAAGATAAACTTCAACATTAATTAAATTGCTAATTAATCTAAATTTAATTAAAATTGTTAAACAACAATGAATCTAATTAATAATTTACAATAATTTTATTATGAAACGATTATTCTTTACAAGTTCCTTGTTAACGGCTAATTATTCTTCTTTCAATAATGTTTTTAAAAGTTTGTAATTAAGAAAATTAAATTGCCTACTCCATTTCGATAGAGCTAATGTTCCATTAAATTCCACTCTGAAGCGTGTATTGCACATTGTGATGTGTTTTGTAGCATCAAGTAGTATAGCTAGAATGCCTGTTCTGATATTTAAACATTTGAGGCCATTTGAGAGAGTTTTTACATCAGACTATTATGAATATCCATAATATTATTATTCAACTTAAAGGAGAACACCACATGTTTGAAATTGTTTCCAATGTTAATAAAACAATTTCAAGTGGAGACATTTCTCACGCCAGGAAGTATAATTACTGAATTATTTCTTCCCTCCTGCCTCCATGTGTAATGTACATATTTCCTTCATCATTGTCACTGGTAATGTACATTTGCATTGTTGTGACTATGTAAAATAAATAAAAAAAAAAAAAAAAAAAAAGTGGAGACTGTCCATTTCTATATTTATAACATACTAGACTACCCGTGACCCTTTGTGTCACTCAGAAATTATAGCAATATTTATTGAAATTAATTCACTGAAGACGGCTAACAGGGATAATTTTAATTGTTGTTTCTTGTTATTAAGACATGGGAACAGGTTCTTATATGGCCCAAGCTTTTGATATAGTATTCTTAACATGATTCAAGATATATACACAGTAAGTATATTTAGCAAAATAAAAATCATTTAAAAGTAAACACAAATAATTTATTCTATAATATAAATAAACAAAACATCAATTCAAGTCATATACACAATGAAATATACTTAAAACAAACAAAACTTGTAGAATGAAATATTCAATTTATTTACCTAACATAAAATAACATTAATGAAAGGAATGTGTGTTTATAAGATTACCTTATAATTTCGTATTATATTATATTATAACATTCGTATTTTTTCTGACAGTTGTGTTCAAGTTTGTTTCTAAAATTATTCATTGTTAACCTCTAATGTAGTAGTTTATTACATATTTGTTACATTTATTTATAATACATTTGCAGTACTGTCATCAGCGAGCACGCAAACTTATGGGCTACTCTAGCTCCATGCCTTTATTTTATTACCAGTGTTTATATTTCGCGAATTTTAATTTTTTTTTTTGTTACATTTATATATAATAGATTTTCACTTCTATCATCGGCGAGCACGCAAGTGACTGGCTACTCTGGATCCATGTCTTTACTTTATTACCATTGTTTATATTACTCAAATTTTAAATTCAAAATTTTTTTGGTTACACATATTTTTAATATATTTGTGGCACTGTCATCGGCGAGCAGGCAAGCCTGTGGGCTACTCTGCATCGATGCCTTTACTTTATTACCATTGTTTATATTATTCAAATTTTAAATTCAAAATTTTTTTTGTTACATTTATTTTTAATATATTTGTGCTACTGTCATCGGTGAGCAGGCAAGTCAGTGAGCTATCCTGGTTCCATGACTTTAGTTTATTACCAGTGTTTATATTACGAAAATATAAATTAAAAAAAAATTGTTTGTTACACTTATATATAATACATTTGCACTACTGTCTCGGTGAGCACGCAAGACACTTGCTGCCTTGGCTCCAATTTGGGAATGTAGTGATGATTTTCTTTTATTTAACATTATTCAGGTAGTAAATACTATATATTTATTTTCAAGTCTCTATCTTCACGGAAAATGGGTGAACAAACAAACAAACAAACAAACAAAAAAGCAAACTCACGAACTTTATATAATATAGAGATTTATACAATAATATATATGACTCTGAATTCTAAATATGGGTTTTAGTTTTAAAATTATAGTTCAATTTCCAGTTTATCCGAGATGTTCTTTTGTTATCTCTTCATTCGTTCCTGGCAGTGGAACAACCAATGGGGAATGGGGCAGATGTAAAGGTCATGGAATACTTTATACCCAGATAATATGAATGGACTTCTTTACAATCTAACAATTCTTTATTAATTTTTCAGGAATTTCTGAACCGAGGAAAAGCAAGGATGGCTTTAAGCTGCCCAATCCAAGACAAATCTCCGCCACCATTCATTCAGACAGTCCGCGCTTGGATCATTCGACGTCACTTATGTTTCCTGTTTGGGGGCAACTGGTTGACCATGATTTGACAATGACTGCAGAAACTAAAGGTAAACTTTTAGTTAAGCTTTATAAATATATATCTTTATTTTTTATATGTATTATATTTTTGCATGTATTTGTAAAATTACCTCTGAAGTATTAAATACCAATTACCAATATATTCAAAGTTGATTAGGAAGGAAAACTAAGAAAATTAAATTGATAAAACTAGGCTTAACCTATTGGATTCATAGGGTTTATTTAAAACTAAATTAAGAAATATCAAAGAAATTTTCAAAATATCCATAAAAAAATGAAACATTTCTGAAGGCTTTCCAATTCTTCTTTTAAGTACTGTCCAATGCTTTCCAAAGAACAACTAACTAAAAAATGAAGAAAAATCAAAAATAAACTCTTAAACTAGGAACTCCTATAGCATCATGGAGTACTCACGTGCTGATCTCGGAGTGCAGGGGTTTATCTAACTCCTCTGTATTGTCTCTTGTGATACTGTTGCTTTGATTCTTTTCTTGAAGACATGAATTTAATCTTAAATAGAAACTACTTATTGGGACAGTTTGCACCATTAACAAGAGTATCCTTCTTTCTTCCATCGCCCACACTTATAAGTTTTGACCTTTAGTGTTGTTTTAAAAGAGTAAGATTTACATACTAACACCGACCATAATAGTTATGGGTGATCCATGTAACCGAGATTATTTTATACAAGTAGTCCTAAATGTTGTATTAAGTAAATTTCTTAAATTACGGATCTTTACCAATAATCTGACACCTTATAAACTCGAGATCGATGGTATATGTCGTGGGTAAGGTTCCACATTTTCCACATATAGACTCTAGTGGCATGACTGATGTTCCAAGTTTTGTTTTTTCGAACTAAAATTTTCACTAGACCACACTCAGATCTCAGGACTCAGAACAGTATAGGAAGCTAGTGCTTTATTCTATAGTTCATTACATTTATTACATTACATTACATTTATCTAAACCCTAATTTAAAAATCGTATGTTCAAAAAAGATTTAAAATAAAAAAAATATGGATATATTGTCCGGAGTTACAACGCATAAGTATGTTTGTGATGGTATTGTATAGATATTTGGCTACTTGTCAAGTGTACATAAATACTGGAGTGTGTTTAGCTTACCTTTTTTACTGCAGAAGTCCTGAATCACTTTCTGATTTTCCTGGGCCTTACTATTATAGTGGTTTATTCTGTTATTATCTTGACAGGGACATGACCGACTATTGCCTCAAAACTTGTGTTGTAGAAATAATGTTCAACCAATTACTGAATGAATAAATTCCAATTATTGGAATGATATTCATTATAAATCACTCCAAAACTAAATTTTTTTTTTTTAGTCATTTACAAATATCATATAATTAGAAATATTTTCTAGTTTCAAATTGTCATTGATTTTAACCAGTAGAAGCAAATCGGAGAGTAGTTTATTAATCGGAGACGTGGTCCGTTTCAGTTGGGACAGCTGTGAGAGCCCACAAAGTAGACTCGATGGGAATTACTCTCAGTTAGACCTATACACTCCTACTCTTGTCCTCAAAAAAGATCAACGACCAATGGCCAACGATTATATCCATGCACAGCAAGGCACGTTATAATTAGCAGTTTCATACCAGAGAACCACTGCTGCTAAATTCTTATCCTGCTGTTTTTGTTTAGGTTATTAAACGTTATCAAGAATGGGGACGTCAGTCTGTCAGGGAAAAGAGTCGTATTCGTGGTCGTATAGTGATGAGGCTTTGCATTGCCCGAGGTACTGTGTAATTCAGAGGTCATCAGGTCATCATATTTATCTCAGATAGGAAGCTAATGGGACTCAGGGGATTGGGAAAGGTTTGGAGTTACATTTAGTTTCCGATCAATTAGATTTGGATGGGTAGTCAAGTTTTTATCTTCATTACAGGCAAGTCGAGAAATGTAGCAATCAATAGATATCATTGATAGTATCATAGTAGTATCAATTTATTCCTCAATATTTTTAAAATATTAATTTCTTCTGAGGTTGGGAAAGCCCAAAAATAAGAGGTTTGAAAATTTTCAAATTAATTAACTAGATCAGTACGTACGAGGAAGTAAACTGTCACGACCCCTGGGGGAAGCACATTCATTTTATTTGTTCATTCATCATTACTTTCACCAGATTTTATATAAAGCATCCACATAAAATTAGTACACTAGAATAAAACTTCTAGAATTTCGGACATCTCCAAGATAGCTTTACCAAACATTTAAACTCTTTTAAACTTACCTGATTAATTAGCTATTCAAGTAGAAATATTTAAAAAAGATTCGCCTAGGAAATTAATTACGATAGAAAATAGCATAATATTTACTATTCTTTTTATTTTTCAATTTCTTTATACAATAGATGTTTGAATAATATATTAGTGCTAAAGGTAGTTAGTGATATAAATGGGAGTTGAGTTAGAGTGTGTTAGAATGAGGTGGAGGAATATGATAGTGAGTTATGCTGGGTTTATTGAAAGAAATAGAGCTGTGGAGTGGAGGGAAGCGTTGGAAAGGTCGAGTCAACACATTGGGGCCTGTGTGGAACAGGCGGCCAGTGGGCTATTTGCGATATGTTTTATAAGAGAAATGGGCTGGCAAGCTGCATATTGGACACATATAGAATCAGCTTCTCTTTCTTGCCCTTCTTTTCTTAATATTCAATTCCTCCCGCCCCTCCCTCTATCACACCTCCTTATGCCTCAGTGTGATTTACACCACCAGTAGGACCCACCTCTTCCAGATTGAAGACCACCACCCCCCCCCTCCTTCATGCTTAACCCTCAGTTTTACTAGAAAAGGGGATTTATTTTCAGATTAGAGTTTTGCCGTGCCCTTCTCCTCTCCTATCACCCGTAATCCGCCCAATTCCTTCACCTGTCTTTAAACTCCCTATCCGATATAACTCACTCAAGCCAATTGCGACTATAGTAAACTTTAAACAAACTCTTTGTCTTTTGCTTAAACTTAAAACATTCTTTAAATCATTTAACATCATCTTAAAAACCACAATACCAGAAACACCTGATAAAAAAATCAATACATATGAATCCGTTTAAATTAACAAAAATTAAATAAGATTGACACTATATATTTACGCTTTAAGTGAAATAATTTTAGTCAAGTTTATCACACAAACCTTATATAAGTCTTAGTATAATTTTATACTTAAGTAATCAATTTGAACGACTAATAATTTGTAATCAGCACTAATACATAGATGCATTAATTCAACGACTTCAGAATGTATTACTACGTGGGATTTATATCGTATATCTACTATTTTACCCTAAACTGGTTCTGTTGCACCAGTAATTTAACAATTACATTATATTCATTGTATCCACGAGTTAATGAAAAAGTTGACTGAACAAGTTCAAATAAACTACAAAGATAAATCAGTCTCAGAATAACTGAATTGATGACCAACTGTCCTAGATACTGTATAGAAAAGTTATTAATCCGGAATCCATTTAGACATGTTTATCTAGAAAGAGGCCATCTACAGTCAACTGAAACTGTTTGGAAATGAAATACCTCTGTCGGAAATTAAATGTTCAAAAATATAATAGAACTAAACATATCAGATTTGATTATATATTACCAGATACAGTATTCCTCAAAGAAAATTTAATAGTGGGCTTCCAAGTGATCATAAAAGAAAGCCTTGGTTGAAACCATCATGATTTCGAGTAGGGTACTCTCGCCTTGTACACTTGCTGGTCAAAAATTACCAACAGAAAGCATTAGGTGTTATAGGATAAGTGGTTCAATATTTCTCAGACAGCAGATTTATTTTTAATGTGTGTAATAACATGTCAATAGATATAAGAAAAGAAATTATTAGCATCGTTATATGAGGACATAATCTGTAGAGGTATGTAGAAGATAAATTCAACGAACTAAATTATAAATTCAATATGGCTGAAGTCATAAGTACAGAACGATAATATAATATGCGCATTATGCCTAGAAAACCTGGTGCACTTATAAAGACAATGATGTATATATTCTGAATCTTTCATATTAACTGTATTATTGACTGGACAGTTTGACCATTTTTTTTATTTTCTGTTTAATAGTTATCCTGTTATAAATATGTACTTGCTACATTACAACGTGCATTCACTCCTTAAAAGAATTTATTACTTACTTTCTAATTTTTTATAATGAAGAAATTAAGCTAATTTACTTAAAAAGCACTTAATTTATAAAATGAATTATTTGTAAATTGTTTCAGAACCAATCACGCATACAGACTTGGACTGTTGTGGTGGGGGAAGTGGTCTTCACCCGAATTGTATGCCAATCATCATTCCTGTAGAGGATAGTTTCTTCAGATCAAGAAGACAGACCTGTATGAATATGGCCAGGTCTTTAGCAGGAGTTCGACCTAACTGTAGATTAGGTAAGTACAGTATGTATTTACATTTCTAATGAAATAAGTTCTTCATTTGTTATGTGTGCGCTCTCATGTGGGCTCAGGGACCCTTTCCCTGGGAGAGTTCTCTTTCTGTCAGGAGACAGATCTGATTCCCATGTGCCTTTATGACGTTGTCCTCGCTGCGAGAGAGGGCAACAGTTTACGATGATTTTGATGATTTTGTAGACTGGCTAACAGTCGGAATGCTTTATGGCCACTGACCTCGTTTGGCAGGTAGACTTAAAAACTGGTATTCACTCTGGAAGTGATACCAGGTCCCAGGGAAATGGGTAGTCCCTTCAGGGGACTGAATCTTCATGGATACCAGACTAGCCTAAAAACTGATAACTTGGTAGGAGTCGGCCAGTCTATTTGGTGTGCGTACATATGCGTATGTATGTGTGTGGGTGGGCAGGTGGGAGTGTTTCCTTAGATATGCAGTCAACATTTTTAATGTATTTTTTTTTCCAAATTAGAACTACATTAGTACACAACGCTTAAGGGATTCTAATTAATGACCTTTCCATCTTAACCAATGGTCTAAAACTGTGGTCCACAAAGAAGTTGTGCAACTGGCCAACTAATTTCTAACGGGTATTGGTCAAAATATATTATCATTTATGCATTTATTATCATCAATTAATGCATTCTTAGACTTTAAAGTCTAAGATGTTCCCCTTTACTAGAAAATGGAAGTTTTTAGAGATATCTTCACAACATTGGATAGCAGAAATTTGGTGTCAACACGTGATCATCACTTTCTAAGTAAAATTTTATGAAACTGATGGTTTTCTTACGTGCTCCATTATGAATCTCAAACCTCATTTATTTTCTCTATCCCACAACACTAATTATGCTGTTCTAAACAACTGTCCTTGAATCAACTGAAGCTACCGCTTTGAGTGTACAAAATGTGACTCGCTTTATAGTGGTAGGGCATCCACCAAGCTGAGCCTCCGTATATCTGCAATAGAGCTTCAACAACCACAGCAGCCAAAAGACCCTCTCTTTCAATAAATACTTAAAGTTACAGATTCTACAAAGGCTCCTTGTGAAAGTAAGAATGTCAGTCAGAAAGTTTCGTAGGAACCCAAGTTTGATTACTCAGGGTGTTCTATACACGTGGTTTAATAAGGCAGAGGAATTTGGCATGTGTGTCTATTTCTTTGATAGTAAAATTAAATATATTTATTAATAATTGTATCTTCGTATGCACATTACAATTATTATTTAATAATTTATATTCAAATAAGTGTATACAAAATACAAAAATTCAGCGGAAAAATGACACAAAAGATTTCAGACTCATTTAAAAGAACGAAGAATGTAGCTCAAAACATTGGACCGCTTTACTATACGGTGTGCTTTTAAGGTATATAAGATTAAACTAGAGATACCACAATCATACATGTATATCTCATATAATAAAGTTAAAATGAATTTTTTACTATAATTTTTATGAAATTATTTTAAGAAATACATCGATAATAAACACCTTGAGATTTATGACAGTTGCATAAGAACTCGCTATTGCTTTAATACATTGAACTTTAAATGCATACAATCAATAAATACAGATTTATTGTAGTACATCATTCCTGTAGAGGATAATGATAATGATATGTAGAGCCTGTTGTTAAATAATTGATTATTTCAACAGACTGGCAAGAAGAAATAATTTATAGAACTGAAGAACCTGATTTTTTTCTAATTGAGACCCTTAATGAAATATAATAGAGTTTGAGACATTTTAATAACCTACATTTTACAGTGTCATAATCATAGATATTACATATTGCACTCAACGACTTCCTTCTGTGAATGAATATACAGCATTTAACCCCGAAAGAAAAACATTAAAACCACTGGATTCCAATTTTTAAAAAAAAAAAAATCGATTGAATTATTAGCATTCTCCTATAGTGAAATTTAATTAGATTTCGACTTTGCAAAATGAATAATTATTCTGTTCAACTGTGACCCTTGGATTCGCATTTTTATACCTAATCTAATTTAGATTGGCATTCTGTTAGAGTCTTGGGTTTTATTAAAAAAGAAAAGAACTTCCTCTCTCTTTTTGTGTTCTGAGCTAAAGAATACGGAATAAATTTCACGGTTCTTGAACTTGGTGAGTTGATTGATTGATTTCTTCTTCAATTCTATCGTACGGATAGGACACAAGTGTAGGTTAGGGCGAATAAATCGATTTCAAGGGACAAGCTGTGCAGAATTAGAAGGGACGATTCTTTATTGGAACTGAGTTTGTTCGAGCTAAAAGAAAAGATGATTTTTTTCCAGCGGAAATACTAAGGGACGGATTTATTTGAGCATGATAATAAGAACATGTAGGTGTTGATTAGTTTGGGAAGAGGAGTTTATGGTGCGGAAGACCGGAGATTGTGTGGTTTGTGTATGTCTGTGTGTGTGTGTGTGTGTGTGTGTGTGTGTGTGCTTGGGTTATGAGAAGTTGTTTCAAACAGTAATTAACACTTTAAATAAAAATATATTTCAAGTCACTCGAACCCCTCTCTCAGGCTACTAGTTCTACATTCTAGTAAGCTATATCATCTTGACCCCCCGCCCCCTTCTATCTCTTTCCGAAGTGACTATTGGTTGGGGGAATCACTAATACCTTAGTTATTCAAATCTGTAAGAAGGAAATTGGTTGGGGTAGTGTTCAGGGCTCGCGGCTCCGTGATCCGATTGCAACTGGCCTGCTTAATTCAATTCAAGCAAGCAAATCCACCTCTCGTTAAGAACGCCCTTGCAAATTTCACCGTCACACCTCATGAATACTTCTCACCTACCTAATCGAGTTTTCTTGTCTTTTAAAAGGACTTTTTCAGCCCTTCCCAATTGCTCTTGCCGTCCTTTACTCTTAACATCTTGAACAATTTTCCAACACTGAATTGGTAGTTGGTATTTTTTTTTCTTTTTCGTTTGACTTAAAGGTCTTTCCTATGCTCTTGTAATAACTTCATTTTAATACTGAGATAATATTTAAATTATTTGCTAATTAATGCAGGGAATAATTTCAAGGAAGAGCCATGAGATATTAACAAAATTAAGAAATCCTGATTTTTCTCAAATGAAGACTTTACATTTAAAATATAATTTCTAAATATTGGTGGTCATTTATTCATAACAAGTAAAGTAAAAACTTACCAAAAAATTGCTATTACATCATAATATGTGATCAAATCACAATTTGAAACGGGTAAAAAAGACTCAACCGTAACTTGCAGTCTTCTTCAGAACTTGTAACCCAACTAATCTTAGTCTTTTTTCCCCATTTCATATTGTGGTTTGATCATTGATTGTTATTTCACGTGTTTATGTAAAATCTTGTTATCATTATATATATATATATATATATATATATATATATATATATATTATATATATATATATTGTAAAAGTATCGACCGTGGAATAGAAACAAAACTACAGTTTATCAGGACTTGGTCAGTTCTTCAGGTTCAAATTAAACTCTCATTGTCAATGTTTCGGTTTTTATTTAAAACCTTTTTCATAGGCAGAAGTATAAAATTTTTAAAACAGAAAAACTAAGTATTACATTACAAATTATTTTACAAAGAAAAATATTGTGTGGATTTCAACAACAACAGTGTAATTTGAATGAACACGTGACACTGTTCATATGTTCATATCGTGACAGTTCATACCACTTTTCTGATGACTTTTTCTTGCACGTATAATTTAAAAATGTATGCAAGTAATGTGTGTAACTCTCTGCTTTCTATGTTAGTTTTAAAATTTAAGTTATATAAAATTATATAAACCGTCTACTTTTACTTTCTTCTTGTGAATTAAGAAGGTATTAAGAACTATTATAATGGATTATTTCCTGATTGTCTTTATGAGCTCCTAATTAGAACACCAGTCACATTGTTAAACATGCTTTATGTATTCTTTAAAGGTAGAATGAATTTTAAAAGAGGAATTGTTGAAATGAATTGGTCTGATTGAAAGTTGCTAAATATGGAATAAGGAAGTGGACGGTTGGGCTCAAAGATGCCCTCTTCCTCTGCTGGGTGGACCCTTTCATTTCGCAAAGCAAACAGTTGTCCCCCTCCTCTTACCATCGTCAAATTAATTTCCACCGCTATTTACATTCTTCAATCGGCATTGTTTTCGTTAGGGGAGGGGGCTCAGCTCTTCCCTTGCCACCTACTCCTCCTCATTACAAGTCCCAAACAGGCCAGTTATTCAAAGACAAACACTGTTTTAATGGTTCTTTCGCAAGTTGATGCTTTTACAACAACTCCCCACACCCGCACCGACTGCTTGCATCAATATACCACATCCACTGCTCACGCAGCACGCTTTCTACAATATCAAATAATAATAAGCATAATTTCTTCGAATATTTGACAAAATTTGTCAACAATTTAACAATCTCAGTTTCAAAAAAAACAATTTTTCTTACTAAATGTTAGTATTACTAAGTATTCAATGAAGCATTGAACTTATTACACCAGTTCTAGTACTGGCAGTTTCTTTTACTACGCAGGCAATGCAACCATGGTCTGATGAATATCTATCAAACAAGTTTTGTCCAGAGGTTAGTGTACTTGTCAGTACATATCGATTTGTTAGTGTTAGAAATCTAAGAATGGCACTTTCAGTTCTTTTAAAACAAAGTACCACTCAAAAGTGCTTTGAACGTTGTTAATACTTTTAATTGTGGTGATTCTCTTGATTACAGAGTAACGAATGTTAAGTGTGACATATGTATATATAAATATATCATTGATTTTGTTTAACATGTCACTTGGCCAACTCCTTTTCCAATTGAATCCTGTTAACAGAAGGTTAGTTCGTAGGATCGAATCTCTCAGTCTTAAGATCGTGAATGCCGATTTGTAATGCATTCCAAAAAGTATAAATTACTACTCCTCCTGTATCTGTGGATACAGTAACAAGATCGTTATTCCAGAAAATCGAGAAACTTTTGAAAAAGCAAGTTTCAGCTAAATTTGGTCTAATTTTTAACAATGAATGTATACAGGAAGGACTGCTACCAAAATTTACAAAATAATATATATATATATATATATATATATATATATATATATATATATATATATATGATCAAACCACAATATGAAAAGACTAAGATCGTTCAACCGTAACAAGCGGTCTTTGTCAGAGTCAAAAACTCAACTAGGTCAGAGTCAGTTGGGTTTTGACTATGACGAAGACCGCTTGTTACGGTTGAAATATCTTAGTCTTTTTTCCCCATTTTATATTGTGGTTTGATCATTGATTGCTATTTCACTTGTGATATATAATATATATATATATATATATATATATATATATATACAAAACTAAAGTTTAGTCAGTTTCTTCAACTTTCAATCGAACTATCATTGCGACGATTCAATTTTATTTAAAATCTTTTTCACAGGCCTACAAAATAGATGAAAATAAGAAATTAGATTCCAACATTTAAAGAAAAACAAAAGAAAAGAAGTACATTATGAAAAATTATTATTATTACATTACTTCATTATTCGTAATGTACTTCTTTTCTTTTATTTATGTTTAAGTGTTTCCATCTAATTTCTTATTTTCATCTATTTATTATACTCTTGAAAAAGGTTTTAAACAAAATCGAAACGTCCGTAATGAGAGTTTGCTTGATGTTGAAGAAAGTAACTGCATCTCAATTCATCTTTTTTTAGTCAATTATCTATCATAAGGTCAAAAATTTATTACTTTATATATATATATATATATTATATATATAAGACATATATATTATGGTTTTTATTTAAAAGTCCGTTGGACCGTTTCATATAATTATATATATATATATATATATATATTATATACATAAACCAGTTTTCTGACGTTGTGTTTCCTGCGTGCTTGGTTGCCCTTTCTATTTTCTTCTGAAGACGGATCATCCGAAAATTTGAGTTTGTAAGTGTGTCTCTTTCTCTGTGTGTTGCTTTTCTTCGGTTTTTGAGCTGATTTGCGTCCAGTTTGGATAGTTTTTTCGAATTTTGGGTGATATATATATATTTATATATAAGACAGTATAACCAGATTTTAGAAGACCAAAATGCAGTATATGTAACAAAAAACAGAGTAAGGCAGTTACTTAGATTGAGGTTTGGAACAACAGTTCATCGTCAGGTGAAGATAAAAAAAGAAGAAGTTTGTCAGATTTGGTCAGACTAAATGATGATCAATAACCTCCCAGTTTGACCATATCTCACCTAGTTCTTCTTCTGAACTTCTCCTGGCTACAATTTTTCCTAGAAATATTGATCTTACAAAGTGATTTGTTTCATTCTGTATCCTAGAAAAAAGAATGACATACCGAAATGATGGAGTAGAAGACCGACCAGAGTCGATCGTTCAACTGAGGAATTTAGGTCATATGAGATAGAGTGGGAAGGGATAGTTAAAAGATTAGGTGGCAAAGAGGTTGGTTATACTCGTACATACAAAACAGTGTATTCAACTGTTTTATATATGTCCAAGTAGTTAACGTGCTATAAAGCGAGCACATCTTTTCACCTTATCTTTTAAGTACCCCTTCTCACTCTATCTCACATGACCTAAATTCCTCAGTTGAACGCTCGAATAAATTTGGGATTAGAGGATATTTAGTCACTTGACCCAAGAATACTTGATGTACATATATAAAAATTTAAGAAAGTTCGAACGAGTATAGATTAGTTTAAAACTCCTTCAAGGTTTCATCTTAGTCAGAAATATTTTCAATTTTACCTCTAAAAATTAACAACTCCCTTTGAGATAGTGCAACTTATTGAGAGCGTGGCTTATCAGAAAATAAGAACCATTTGAATTGAATGTTTAAAATATATGCATAAAGAAACTTAATTAAAGTATGATTAATGATTTTTTGTTCAAAACGTTGTGAAGAAAGTGATGAAATGAAGTGTAAAAGAAGATTTCTGGATTTCTGCTTCATTTTCCACATCGTTTAAAGCCGCTTGAAAAACTCCCAATCTAAGTGTCAGCCAAGAGAGGTCGATTAGGTGAGAGTCCTCCACCCCTTATACCCGGAGGGTGGGCGTTATTCTTCCAATATTAGAAAGTAAAAAAGTTTTTGAAAGAACGCAAGAGTGGGGGTTTTTTGAACTAAAGGTAATCAAATTGGAAGGGTAGAAATGTTCGAGGGTGTGTCTCATTAGATCTACCCTCTCACTCGCTCATTAGTTTTGATAATTAAAAATGAAATCAATGTGGCTTGGGTTTTGTTGCAATTAAGGTGGACCCCACCTGGGCCTTGATTTGTCAACTGTTTGCCTTGATCGCTGCCCCCAGACCCTTACCGCGGATTAAAACTCTCCCTCCATCAGACATTTGTCACCTTCGTCCTTTATAAGTAACCTTTAATAATGACCACCTGACAAATCACAACGATAAATCTTCTTCTTAAAAGAAATTCTTCTCCTCAACTTGACCCTTCCCAATTTGCAATTTTTTAACTTCAACTAATTGCTTTTTATACAATTTACAACTGTTAAGTAAATATCAAACTAAATTAAATTCTGCAATTATTATTCACTTTGGTAAATAATTTGAAAATAGTAATATGCGTTTTGACTATGATTTACTTAGTTATCAAGTAGACGTATTATCAAACTATGCCCGAGTAGTAAGTATGCTCAAATTCATACAAAATTAATTTAATTAATTGATTTGTTTTAATGTGGCGATATTCATTTTATCAGTTATAACAAAATTATAATGATTGTTTGAGAACAACATGACATATTTCTGAGGATTGAATTAATAGGTGGTTTTCGTCAGTCTCTTTCATGCAGAAATAAGACTAGTGAGAAGGAAGGCCTGAGCTATACCTTAAAGGCCATAAAGTATAAGGAAAGGGAACAGAGAGCTGGGAAAAGCAAGTGAGGGTAAATCAAAGCAATTTGCTAATTAACTCTCTCAGAGAACTGGAATTAGCAGTATTTATAAAATTCCGTGTAAATGTTACAAAATACTCTTAGATTAGACTGTTAAATCATTAAAAATACGTATCAACAACAACAATATAACGCAATCAGAGCTGAACAAAGTACCACCTTATTCTTACATCTAAATAATGGAATGATGATAAAACTTGGACAGAAACAAAAATGATAACTTGTCAAATATTGATATTGTTAAGGAATATTATTCAGTCATTTATAATAAAATGTAACAGATATTTTATATGTCAGTAATGGTTTATTAAGTTGTACCCAGTGTTAACGAGACCAATAGCTTTGTCTATAAGGGTTGAGAGCTAGCTGATAACTTATTTCTTCCTGAACGCCTTTCTTTACCTGACCTGCCATGTTCAGCCCTTTGCTACCTTTCCTTACACTCTACGCTCTTTAAGGTACCTCCCTTGCCTCTCTTTCTTCTCAATATCATACTATATGTTCTTTATCACTTATTTCGGTCTGAGTGGAGACTCTGAAGAAAAGCACTTGTTTGGTTAAAAGATTTTAGTCACACTACTGAATTCTTTGGAGTAGTTTAGAGGAATTTTTATTTCACCTGTATACTGTGAAATTGTATTATATATATATATATATTACAAGATTTCTCAAAAACTCGTGAAGGAAAAGGAACGGTTAAAACAAAAGTCATATATGTTCAAAATGATGTTAAACTTTTGATCTAATATCAATTTGACCTACTTATAACATTGCCAAGATTAACCTGAATTAATATGTAATTAAGGTAATTATATATTTACATATATGTAATGTTTCCCTAAGATTAAAAAGTCATGTTGGAATCATATCATACTGACCATTGTATAATATAGATCTATATAATTTGGAAAAGAAAACAGGGTTAAATGCCTTAACTATCAGTGAAGCTCACTGATTTTGTAAAAAGCCCAAAATTCAAGAACTAGGTTTCGAGCCTGTGGAAAACCAGAGGAAAGTTGTTTTTATCAAATCACTTGTTATTTACAAATAATGCCCAAAAATATCAATTGCAATATCTTATTGCAGTGCAGAAACTCCAACTCCATTGAGGCCTTTCTGCTTCAGTGCCTTAACTGAAAAACAGAAAAACAGTCAAAATATTGACCTTAGTTACATATATAATAATACTGCAATACATTTTGAAACATTTGCTACTATAATTGCAGTATTGCCATACTTTTAATGACTAAGCCGTGCGGCCTGAAACAGATTAACTATACCTTAACAAAACCTTTCGTACACGACTTCAAATTATTAACTTATAACATATCAACTTGCAATATGTAAACATAAGCAGCAAAGGGTCTTTGGCTTGTACATATTTCATTGGTCATATTCCTCATTCATTTTCGTAAAACATAAACGGCTTGTAAAAAATCAAACAATCCCATAGAGAACAATGTGACAATGTAGAAAACAGATAGCTGCAATCAATTCTATTTGCAATTGTAGTTCAGAGTTCAAATATGGCATACCTTGAAAAAGTCAGAGTGAATATAAAAATAAGGGAATAAGACGACTGGGATAGGACTATTTAGAATGGAAATAACATTAGTCAAGGTGAAGAAGAGCCGATTCTAAGTTGGCTCACGTAAAATACCTCCTTCATACTTTTTATTATCATCGCTCCAAGGAGAGGAGCGGCCGAAAGAAGGGCGACTGCCACCCTGCGGCTTCCATGCATAATAATAGCAAACGCTTTCGATAATTCGACCATGCGTCACTTTTATTAACCTCACAAGGCAAGCAAGGACCACCCTTGGCAACCATATAATAATACAAGTACGATGTATGGCCACCCCCTTCTAGTCCTTGTTTCCTATTCATCATAGCTGTAATTTAAACGAGTTCCTCTTTTGAATCCTCTGGTTAAAGTTGAATCTCCCGCTAACTGCACTTGAATTGAGTTGGAAAACAAAAAGGAAAAAAGTTATCCAACTCACTCTAGTGAGTAAGCATTATTCAATGACTCGAAAACCTTAAATTTTATATAAATGGTAAATAGCTTTCTTCTTTAGCAGGAATAATGTATTACTTCTAACAAAAATAAACTATTGAACTTTACACATATTTCAATTTTAAAAGAGTTACTCGTTATTTTGAGGAGTTTTGCTGATTAATAAAGATCTGACCAAATTTATTCCCTAGATTGTTGAAGATCGATATTTCAATATAGCCGTAAACTTAATTATTTATTTAATAAATATTAATTAATTTGTATAATTATTTAATTTTCTATTTTTCATTTTCAATTTTTTAGAAAAATGTTATGGTGATAACTAGTACTGGTTGAAGGTCTTTCTTATTTCTGAACAGGTTTTGGTATTTAAATATAAAAACTAGATTCACAGAAAGAACACACATAAAAGAGATAACAGAAACTCACTACTTAATTTTAACCACGTCATCAGGTAGAGATATGAAGAAGTGAGTCGCTCGTTAGGATAATATTTGATTAAACTCATTCTGGATCTTTGTTCTTGTCACTTTTCTAAAAAAGTTTTCTTCTTATGAGTTGTTTGAATTTTTCAGGTATACCAAATAACAATTCACCAAATGTATTTTCCAAAATGCCTGTCATTATTAACAACAATTTATAAAAAAAAGAAAAGTTATTTTAGTGAATAAAGCATTTGGAGAATTGTTATTTGGTATACCTGAAAAATTCAAACAACTGATAAGACAGAAAGTTATCTAAGAAAGTGAAAAGCATAAGGATCCAAAAAGAGTTTAATCAATTATATATATATATATGAATGAAATATGAAATTAATCATATATTTCATGAAATTGTTTGCCTGTCTTTATCTTCTCATATTTCCTAGATACTTTTTCCAGTCTTCTTATTAAGATAAAGGTAGGCAAACAATTTAATAAAATATGTTTAAAAGAAGGCCTGCTCCCTAAGTACATATATATATATATATATATAATATATATATATATATATATATATATATATATATACCACAATTAAAAAAAACGGTCCAGCGGACTTTTTTAAATAAAATAAATTCAAAACGAAGGAAACACAGAGAAAGACACAGACATAACTCACATCGATATTTCGATGTGAGTTATGTCTGTGTCTTTCTCTCTGTTTCCTTCGTTTTGAATTTATTTTATATATATATATATATATATATATATATATATATATATATATATAAACTAGAATTTAAAAAAGAACACATAGAAAGGAAACCACTGAACTCACTACTATATTTCGATGTCCTCGTCTTCAGAATCGTTTCTCTAATTGTTATATATATATATACAGGTTTGATTAAATAATACGCCATATTTACGGTTGACTAGTTTCCTTGTGTATTTCTCAAGGAAACTAGTCAACCGTAAATATGGCGTATTATTTAATCAAACCTGTATAAATGAAGGACTGCTTCCTAAATATACTAATATATATATATATATATATATTCTGTATTTTGCCCCGGTCACAATCAAGAGTGGAAGTTGACAGACCAGCAGTCAGGCAAAGACAATCCTCAAGAAATCTTGGGCAGTGAGCATATACGCGCTTTGAAAAAACACTTCTTCAATTGATAAATCTACATGGTAGAGCTGATAAATAGAATCAGGGGTGTATCATTTGCTCCTTCTCTATTTCTAAGAAGCAGCCCAGAGTGATTTCTTTAAGTCTTATGGATGTTTCCACTGTGTCAACCAAAATTTTTGGAGCTCATGTAGTTGATTTACTCTTCTGATAGATAATTTATCCAATTGAAGATGCTAATTTACCAAAAACTTTTCATGTTTCTACAAATATCCCTAAATAGTTGTCATTTTTAGTGGAGTAGTCTTCAAAATTATAACCTCATGAATAATTCGTATTAAGCTTTTATAGTTTTAAGATGTTTATTCTTCTTGCATATCATTACATTAGATTTTTAAAAGATTTTCAAATTTTTATATTCAACCACTAAATAACAATCATTATTAATTGGATTTTACTAAAAAAAAATGTATGTCACTATATGTAAATGGAACAAGTACGACATACAATTCATTATTCTAAGTTGAGTTTTCAGTTTCTACAGCTATATTGCCTTCTCTGGTAATCAAAATTTTTTGATAATTTTTTTTTTGCATACAGACAAAAATCATCGAAAAAAATATAAAAAAAAGTCCTCAAAATTTGCAAAACTGTCAAAATTTTGGTCCTAAATTTTATTAACAACACAATTATGAGACAACGATTACAAACTAAACGAAGCTAAAAAAAAAAGTAAATATATAATTACGAATACAATAAATGTAAAATGCCTAATAATATGAAATTTAAATAGTAAAACTAATTAGTGAGCTAGGCTTATTGAGCTTGTAGAAATTATCCAGACAGGAAGTGGAATAACTTATTTTCGTAAAATAATAATTGAAGGGAAGATATTCATCGATATCCTTTTGCCTGATTTGTTTCTCCTGCTGGTTACTACAATCAAAAAGAAGTTATTAGTATTATCGTTAATCGTTTATTTAAAGATTATAACATCCTATATAGCTTTAAAATTACTCACTTCTCTTCATGGAGATATGGTATATACATATATCTTTTTCAAAATTTTCAAAAAGAAATTTCGAAATTTTTTTTTTAAAATTTCTAAACAATCTTGTTGATGGTTCTCCTTTTTAAAAGTGTTCATCATTTAAAATGTTTCTTGTGTGTTAACTTATTCTATCGCTCATTAATCACTATAATTTAATTTGAATTTAATTTTAAAAAAAATCAAAACTATTAATTATTAATGTGTAAAGTAAAAATTATTAATATAAGTATAAATGAACCATTATTGTTCTTGACAGCAGAAAATAAAAATGTTTTAAAATTTCTTTTTAGTTTTTTTTTAATTAATGTTTTTCTACTTGAAAATTTGGCAAATATTTGTTTAAAAAAAAAAACAGTTTTTTAAGGAATTTTTATATTTCAATTTCCATCAATATGCTTGTATAAATTTTAATTTCTTGATTGATGGTTTTAAATTTCTATTAATAGTTGTTTCATTTGTGAATTATACTGATGGTATTTTTTTTTGTGTTTAGTGTATTTAATTCCATGTTTAAGTACATATATGTTGTACGTTTTTAGTTTTTCATAAATGAAAAACTAATGGTAGGTAGTTTATATGACAATATACTAATTTTGTGCTTTTTTTTTGTACAACCTTAGCAGTTGTATTTCAAAACAAAGAAGTAAACAATTACTAGTGCCCAGAGTGTATATTGTACCACTAGCTAAGAGGTTTATTTAAATGCCATTAATTAATTTATTAAAATTAAGAATATAACAACTGATTATTATGTAGAACAACACTAAAGTTTGTTTTAAAAGTTTTTGAAGTAGCTTTTGTTCTCTTCAGTCGCCTTCAACAAACGCATGCTACTTTAATTTCTTTACAATTAATCATATAATTATTATTAACAATAATTACATTTGGTTACAATTTGAGCAATGTTCTATATATTGTGGGTTTATATTTGTGAGTAGTCGTGTTTATTAATGAAAAATTTTTAGGTTTATAAACAGAATAAAGGAAAAGTGAGAATTTGTTGAGGAGGTCAACAGATGGTGCGGTAGTCGCCTCCAGGGGAGTTTGAATTTTCTATTTTATTCCTTTGGGGGGGGCAGTTTTTGTTTCATTTATTTGCACAGGAGTCCCTTTTTGTTGCTTTTTCTTTGTTTCAAGTTAGGTTTGAAGATGTCCTTCAGTTCTTGTTTAAAGTGTTAATGAGGATGAGATAATTGCAAACAGTTTCGCCCTTATTGATTCAATTTACTTTGAAATGAGAAATTCGTTTTTTTTTTCATTCTATGTTACCCCTCTCATAGTAGGTGGTTATTTTTTTTTAATTTTTTTTTGCTTCCTAAGAGCAGTTTGTCAAAGTGCTTGTTTTTAAGTTGTATATAGTTTTGGCGGGCGTGCGCGCGCGTTTGTATCGATTTGCCGAACACCCCCCCGGCTGTTGTGGAGTGGGAGGGCAGACTCCAACGAATTGCTGTTTGCCTGATACTGAGTAAACAAAGCTGGGCATGGTGGCCCAGGCCGAAGGTAGAGTAAACAGGCAGCGGGGGTTGCGGCTTGTCCACGAGGGGGGGCTTGTGTTTACTGAGTCAACAAGCCTGCTTGCTGGCCCTTCATGAGGGCCTGTTCACTGGTAAACAGTCAAGGCACAACAAGCCCCACTCTAATTTGACTTCCACCACGTCATGCAGGCCTGATCTCTGTAAACAACCCCCCTCCTACCCCACAACATCATCCGTCTCGCGTCAACTCCCTCCTACTTGCTTTGTTCCTTGCCTACCTCTCTCTGCTTGTTGTGTATTTTCTGTTTGTCCTGCCAAGTAAACCTCCGCTCCCTGTTTACATTATGTCAGGCCTTCAGAACACCACAGGAGCTCCTGCTGTTTATTTAGTTCTATCCCTCCCTTCAAATGTTTACCTTCCTCCCCCTTAAAACCTTTTAACCCACTTCATTTCCGCCAAATAATTTTCCTTGATTAAATTCCCTCTTAACCTTACCTTTTATTAACATTTTAATCAATTAAACTAAAAAATAATTTATTAAGTGTTTTTGTTAATCTATAAACTATCAATTTTTAACCTTAATTTTACAAAACAAAAAATTATTTTTAATATGTATCTTACAAATAAATTATCATTGCTCTCAAATCAATGATAAGGCTATGAAGAACATAATAGTTGCAGTCGTTTTGATTTTACATGCATAAATAGCGCAACCTTTCTGAGAAGTGTTCCCGACAAGATGCCCTCCCCCCACCTTGCCATTATATTTACCATTTAATTGAATTTATCGTAATGAATATTAATATACACGTCAATAATATATTCATTTATTTACTATATAATATATATATATCAATGATCAAACCACAATATGAAATATGAAAAAAAGACTAAGATCTTTCAACCGTAACAAGCGGTCTTCATTAGAGTCAAAAACCCAACTGCTGAAGAAGACCGCTTGTTACGGTTGAAAAATTTTAGCCTTTTTTTCTCATTTCATATTGTGGTTTGATCATTAATTGTTATTTCACGTATTTATGTGGAATCTTTTATATATATATATATGTGTGTGTGTGTGTGTGAGTTTAAAATTGAAGAAGAACGACACATAGAACACAGAAACAGAAGTTCTTACAACTTGTTACGATTTTGTAACATTTTAAACAAGAAACACAGTTACAAACCCAAACTTTCATGCAATCCGTTTTCAGGAGAAAATAGAGAGGGAGACGAAGCACGTTGAAGACACAATGGCAAGAAACCATAAGCCCAGAAAATTTCTTGGTCTCAATCTCTCTTTTCCCCTGAAGACGGATTATTAGAAAGTTTGAGTTTGTATGTGTGTTTCTTTGCTCTGTGTGTTACCTTCTTAGATTTTGAACGCGTCCAGTTTAGATCGTATTTCATATTTTAAAGTATATTCTTCAACGTCTAAACCACAGTAAAAAAATTAGAAAAATGAATAAGATCTCTCAACCAAAACAAGTGGTCTTCGTTAGAGTTTCACTGATCTGTGATAATGATGTTAACCATTTGTCTTCTTTTCTTAATGGCGTTAAACGTTCTTTTTATTTCACGTGTTTACGCGTAGGTCTCTATGAACAATAAATGAAGTGTAATCAAGATCAGTAAGCTGGAAGGAAGCTTTTAAATCTATTCTGGTAGTACAGAAGAGAGAAGCCTGCCCACCAATAAACCTGCAATACAACTGAAACCAGCATAGCACCATTACCGATCCAAGCCAATCCAAGCCCTATCAGTCCTAATAACAATTTCAAGAAAAATTATAACAAGATTTTTTTCCTAAATTTTGTATAGTAATCAGACAAAATCAAACATAGAATTTAAGCGTTATGATTTCTACTTTTCTACAAACGGGGTTGATGATTCCGTTTAGTCCGACAGGTAGCCTGATTGCCTGAAGTATTGAAGAGTAGAGGCTGTAATCTTACACATGTCCATAATCCTGGATGTTTTATATGCGATGTTTAAAAGGATGTACATGCTGTCCCCCGGATATGGATAGGGGTTATAACAGCACATCCCAATCTTTTGAGTGATATCACATAAACGTTAAACATCACTATTCTAATAAACCTGAGTGAGTTAAAATGTAGTATTTCAATGTAGAATAATACTGTAATGTGGTTTGTCAACTAAAATTGGTGCCAAATAACAAATGAGCCACTAGAAGACCGCATAGGTGAAAGCTTACATTCATAGGCGTTGAAAGCAGACATGCAATCTTTATTGTTTTGATGCACAGGTTTGATACAGCAAATTCTCAGGATCACGTTCAGTACTGGTTTCCCTTGTTCCTTATATTTTTTTCGCCCTGACATACAGCATTTCCAGAGACAACATTTATTTGAGTTTACTTTTCTCATGTGCATGCTTTTCTGTGTCATGTATATCCAGCCATAAAGGATTATATGTAACCCAGTTGTAATTGTGTCAACAATTTCAATCATAAGCACAGTGTTCTTTTGCGTACCCTGCTAAACTATACTCTCTCAATTTATTAACATATAGTTATATATATGTTATGTGTATTTCTATTTGGAGTATCTAAACAAGGACCCTTTTTTAAACAATTATTAATAAATTATTTTTAAAACATATTTAAACAAAGTTATAAATACTATACTAAAATTTTGTTGTAATTTTCATTAAATACCAAGAAAAAAATTTTATTTGAAACTTTAACACATTTTTAATTAGAACTGTTGATTGTTTTGTATATTTCTAGTAAAATTCACTCATCTACGAATCTAGATTTACGAATACTAATCAGTGTACTCTCCCGAATTGTTTATTAACAATCTTAATTTTATTACTTATTACCACAACAGTCACGATGTTCCTTGCCAATGGGGTAGTATATTTTATAACTCAATAATTAACTCCACATTTCTCTCTGTTATGACTTATGACTGACTACCTTGTGCTTCTTACTGATTACATAATAAATTTACAAATAAATTAAAATAGTTCAGAGAGAAATATAAATATAAATTAGTCCATTTTAACTTGTTTTTATTATAGCTGTCCAATTTTTAGTGTTACCATTTTTCAAAGGTTTGAACCACTAACTGTTTAGAATGAATTATAAAGCTTTTTAACTCTAACAAAACTATTTTAGACAAATGCTTAAAAATGTGTACATTTATTTACAGTATAAGTAACTTATTCTCTACTAATTAAATAAACTAGTAAGTTCTAAATATTCGAAAGTGCGCCATTTTTTCAACCTATACATATACTGCGCCACCCCAACATACGTTTTGGATAATTTTTTATCTTTTCAATTGATCTGATAAATGGCATTACCTAATTATTTGCAATAATTGGTACTTGCAGAAGAGTGTATTCTGCAATAGTTGGTATTGAGAATGTATTATTTTTTTATCATCCATTCCTTCCCATTCATTATATATATATATATATATATATATATATATATATATATATATATTAGTGCATCTCAGCATCAAGTTCCTTTTTAAGCATATTTAGTAGCAGATTCTGCGTTTACAACCTTTTTAATAATATCCATTCTTCTCGAGATCTTCCATTGCAGTGGTGATAATTATCGAAGCAAGTTAGCAAAAGACATTCACACAAGGCACAAAACCATGGCAGTTACGGTTGAAAATACTAAAACACTTCCAGTAATTATCAGTTTATCATTAACTATTACACTAATTATAAAAGCTTTCGGCACCGTGGGTAATCATTAAGATCTTAAAATTATACTTAACTTAATATATACATTAAGAGACTACGTCTGAGTTTAAATACATTTAAACTCACTAGATGATCTAGTGATTACATTTAAAGTAATCACTAGACTAGGTCTAGTGACGTTAGTGGTGGGGCTAGGTTGGGGGTGCATCAACAAAAAAACACACATGACCTACTTACAAAACACCCTCTGTCACCAGCAACTTTTACTAATTTAAAACTACCGTCATTATTCTTAAAACTAAGAATAACATTAAAATAATTGTTTAGACATCTAAAGTTGGTAATTTATCTTTCATATATCATGTGATATATAGCTTTCAAGCTAATGAAATGGTCTCCACATATAAAAATTTTACGACGTTTCGAATTCGTAGTGTTCTTCCTCAGGCATTAACTAAAAAATACAATGACACCAGAGATTTATCGATAATATACAGTAAATATAGTACAAAATAAAAAATAAAGAAGAGAATACGAACCTAAGGGTGTGTCTATGGTACAACTGACTGGGAATAGGATGAACGTGGGTGAGGGTATGAGGTACATCTTGTTCATATTAGAAGGCAGGTACATTTCATTGTTTTTTTTTCCTAAAGGATAGGCTGAGCCTATGGTATAAAGGCGTTGTTTATACCATTAAAATTTTTATATGTGGAGACCATTTCATTAGCTTTTTACCCTATGAGTAAATACCACATAATAAGTGATTGCACTACGTTCGAATGTTTAGTCTATTAA
The DNA here is from genome assembly GCA_026182355.1 of Hermatobates lingyangjiaoensis. Lineage (NCBI taxonomy): Eukaryota > Metazoa > Arthropoda > Insecta > Hemiptera > Hermatobatidae > Hermatobates > Hermatobates lingyangjiaoensis. The sequence continues at coordinate 190,606 of JAPFBL010000035.1, read as the reverse complement.
GATCTCTATTAGAATGTAAGATGGTAGTACGCTCAACAATATGATGTCTAATCAGAGGAATGCCATGTGCCTCGCACCCAACACCTCCCTATAACCTGACCATAAAACTTAGCTGCCTCCTAACATCATTCATAACCAAGGAATTCTATGTCGCTTCAACTATAGATTTTCTGGAGTTAAGTAAGTCGTCTATGGATATTGAAGCTTTTTTCACAAATGTACCTGTTGACAAAACGATGCTGTTTATCCTAGATCTACCCTATTGCAGGCCAACCAAAGGTAAACATTTCAAAACCACCCTTGAACTGTGTACAAGGGAGGCTGCTTTTGCGTCGCCTCTGGGATAAATGTGTCATCGGGTAGACTGTATAGCTATGGGCTCCCAACTGGGTGTGCTGTTTGTAGAAAGTTTGCAAATTTTTAATGAGGCGAGTAAAAAAATCCTTATTTAATAGAACTCAAGGAAATGAAAATTACCTTTCCTAGATATCCTGATACATCAAGAAGTATTAAACAATCTCAGCATATTAATTATTTTATGCAATCATTAAATTATCTAAACTCCTTGATCAACTAAACACTTATAATATAATACCTACCATTAAAACAAAAAAAATTGTTTTTGACGCTAACATTTTTTTATTTTTTTTTTTCAAATATCATCAATTGAAGAACACGATGAATAACATGTCTACAATAAAGGTTTGAAGTAAAAGTCTGTAAAGGAGCTTAAAACTATAAAAGGAACTTCAAATTAACTTATTCGTGTTTCATATAATAGGACTTAATAATATTGTTTCTAATAATAGGAACATCATTTTTTTTAAACATATTTAACTAGCAATATTGTTTCCAAATTTTTATCTAGAAATTATTATATTTGTATTGTAAAGTAATCACTTGTAATTTTTTTGTAATATTGTGATATTTCACCTTAGTTTAATAATTAATTAACGCTATACCTGTTACAGTATACCTGTATTTTAGAAATGTACTTCTAGTACGACATTACAACTTGAGTAATTGGGCACACTATCAATGAAACACAATTTTGAGTAACTGTCTCGATAGTTCAGTTGAAGAATATTATTTCGTAAGTTTTTATAAGAGATCTATTGTCACCACTAATATAAAGATTTGATACTGTAGGGGTCTGAAAGAAGGAAGGTAAATTGTTTTGTTGCAGTTATGCTGAGGGTATAATGTAGTAATGAGGAAATGGGAGGGAGGAAAGGAGTTAAGTTGTAAGAAAGCGATTTGCACGACTTCTGGCGATGCCCTCCCTCCCTCGAATATCAGAGGGTGGCTTAGATTTTTAAACTCGATGGCTGCCAGTAATTGGTGCTTGTTGGATCAAACCAAAGGTAATGAGACTTCTTAACGACTCCCACTCTTCTGCCTAGTTTTCATTTTAATCTAAAAGATTTTGTAACACGTGTAATAAATGTCTCCCGGTGCTCGTTTATCCTAACCCCCTCCTCAGACCTATATAACCATTGCCTGGGGGCAAACTTTAATTGTAAAATCAATTCCTCGAAACGTGAACTTTGTCTCTTTTACATCTGTTCTCAATGCTTTTATAGTCCCCTCTAATGTCCTAAACTTTCTCTCAAACTCTTTATCTTAAGTGTTCACTTCAATTGTTCTTCGCTTTTAAACTAACTGATTAATATTAAACCCTCTACTCGCGCATAGGATTCTATGCGACTAATTTTAATATATGCATTCAGCTATGAAAGCTACATTCCTAATCAGATTTCCTTAAAGTAACATTTTGTCTTCTAAGTTGTGATTTGTTTTTAGTGGAGGCAAAGAATACATGCATGAGATGATAATTTAACTCGATTGTCTAGTCACAACTCACCGACCCTCACACCCACATCTAATAACTCAAATTTATCTGAGAAACAATTATCCTAAGTGCTTGAATTATTGCAACTGTATTAAAATAAATTAAAATTCCCAAGAAAAACAACTATTATTTTAAGTTAGTTCAAGCTTTACTCCTATTTTCCTATTTCCATTGCCACATCACACAGTTTAGAATATCGATTTCTTTTTACTATTGGAGTCTTTGAAGTAGAGGAGATCATCTAGACCTGAGGCATCTCAATATGAAATATATTTATTATAGTTAATCAATATCATTTTATTGGTTATAAAATCTACTTTCTTTTTAGTTTTTACTACTGAAGGCTTTGCAAAATCAGGATTAACCTAAATGTAAACAGGTCCCATTTTTAAATCATTAGTTGTGCAATCCGTAATTGTGTGGTATTTACTCGTTCTGAGGTAAAATGGATAAACAAACAAAAGTCTCCACACAAATGAAGTCTTTGTATGGAAACTTGAACCTTACCATCCTACATGCGAATAGAAAATTTGAAGAAATTTGTAATTTGGAAGCTTTCGAAATAAACAAAGCCTTCATTAATAATCCTTTTGCCTCTCTATATCTTAATGATCAAATTCCAGGGTGTCCAAAATTTCTTAAACTGTTCCTAGAATCACAAAGAATAAATTTAAAAAAAAAAGTTTCTTTCCTCTAAATTAGTGTTCCTGGCCTTCTGTATTTCAGTTAACGGTTTTCAAGCATACCCGACACCTTTGTCACCTTATCTCCTAAATGTCTATCCTCACTCTTTCGCAGCGGATCTATTTCCTACTTGTTTTCACTGGACCACATCCTTGGGTATGTCTTGAATTTTCTTAATTGAATTTTATTATTTCACTCTAATTTTGTAACTGATTAGTAATTTGTATTATAGTGTTTTCCTGATGATGAACACAAAGTGTTCGAAACGCGTTGTTGCTGTTGAATAAAACTTCATTTGTGTGGAGACTTTTGTTTGTTTATCCATTTTACCTCAGAATGAGGTCCCATTTGTTCTTCATCCTAGATCTTTCAGAGAGGATTTCCTAATAAATATAAAACAATGTCCAATTTCCCAATTTCTTTAGAATCATGAATCCCAATTAACCAATAATAGACGAAGGCTCACAGAGCACTCAGAACAGTATCGGATATACACACAGTGACTTGAGTAAACTTCAATTCGGGGTCAGGTTAGCTCAGTGAATAACGTACTCACCTCTGGGCTGGTAGTCCGGGGTTCCATCCCCACCTGGCTCTCGATTTATTCACGCGGTAGGTGAATAAATCTGAGTATGTCGTCCCTCGGAGAGGACGTTAAGCCTTTGGTCCCGAGTCTGTACAGGTTAAAGATCCCTACTCGAAATATACTTGAGTTAGGCAAAATTTAGGACTCCCAATGTAGAATAATGTAGAATCACCGATCAAACAATAAGCCGGTAAACGGCTGACGTTATCACCCGCTAGAGGATCGGTTTGAAAAAATAAAATGAAACAAAACTTCAATTTATATTGGTTGAGTAATATAATGGTGGGTCATTAATCACACTAATGTCTAAACTACTTGACTCTCAGCAACTTAGACCGTTAACAACCATAGTTATTTCAAATTAATTAAGAGAATGAATGACCCATTTAAATTACCTTTGATAGGAAAAAATACAAGACTTCTACAAATATTCCATTTGAATCACGTAAAAGAAATATATTCTTATAATAATGTAAAAAAGAATTTTTATTTTAGAATTTCAACAAAAATAATTGAGTTTGGTGAAAAATTGAGATTCTTGACACGACTTGAGGCAAATCTTTTTTGAGACAGATTTGAGGGGAGAGGAAATTAAGTCTGATTACCTTGCATCTGCAATCACGAAGTGGTCTTATCAGTCTCTCCAGTTTTAATTGAATCTGGCAAGGGGAGTAAATGATTAATACATCAACGCTGGGAACAAGAAGCGTCATTGCGTTATTGGCAGCCAAAGAGTCATTGTCTTTTAATGATAGGGAATACGAAACTAAAGTATTCACACAATATACGTATCAGAAATCAGAAAATGTTTTTTTCATGATTTTTAATTTTCATTATTTATTGTCAGTAGTTATGGAAAAACATAATGAATCCTTTTTACATGCAAGTCCTAGAACTTGAATTTTTTTTTTACATTTTTGTTTCATCTCAAGTAATCAGTGATAGTGCACATCTTTAATGAAGTAACAACCTGAAATTTATGACATAATATATTGTGACCAATTTCAGTGAGTACAATGATACTTCTAGTTATAACTTATTACTTAAACTTATTTCTTAAGTATAAGTATAAGTTGTACAACTTTTTATTTGTAATCTGCATAAGAGATTACAAAAGTGAACTAAGTATACTAAAGCATATTTTGCATATTGAATACATTACTAGAAACTGAAAGCCAAGAGAATTTTTGAGCCGTGAACACAGAATCTGCTTCCTGTAGTGTGGTTGCTCGTGTGTCCAGGATCTCCAGTATTCTTTGAGGCTATCGTATAACCTATGTTAATGTTGATGGTGAATATATTTTCAGTGGGCCATTATTAGACGATTGAGGGATTTATTAGGTCCACGAACTCCGTGACTAAATCTCTTCACTTGCTCTCTTAGCTGCTGTCGCCCCTTTTCTGATAACATTGTCAATTTGATTACGCATACAAGAAATATATTCACTGAACTACGTAGTCTTATTGATTTCTTGAAAAATTTATATGAAAAACTTGTATTCGCTTTTATAATTATAAACTTAAATAGTTTAAATATTTTAAATGTATAATCTGTACAGAATATCTTGATTTTTTTTCATTGATAATATAGTTATTTTTAATATATTATATATACTCGTACATATGGCTACATATTATAAAGCATAAAACAGTTTGGAACATATATAAATAAATATATATAAAGAAAATCTGGTGTAGTCTGCACTCTACTGTACTATAAATAAACATATCAAACTCGCTGTCAATCAATTGAGTTCTGATTTTACTGTAATGTGGATAACGTGTAGACCAGTGCTTTTCAACCTTTTTGCAGGCGCGGATCCGCCGAGGAGCTTATTTATTCTTGCGGATCCCCTTGTACATATATATATATATATATATAAGTTTTTTTAATGAAATAAAAACGGCTTATAAACACAAAAACACAATACAGTACTATCTGAATTTGTTTATTCAAGAGAATTACAAATTAATGTGAAATTTGTCCTTGGTAATTTTTGAACAGAACTGGAAAGTTTGGCCTGGTTTTAGAAAGACATACACGCATCTCTTCTTCAAGTGCTAGTAGTTTATTTCTTTTCTCTCTTTTAATGTTTGTCATGGTGGAAAATCCTATTTCTCACAGGTATGATGTAGAAAACTGTAGGAGAATGCGCAGAGCCTTATTCGAGATTGATGGATATTCTTTTGCAGTTAAAATCCAAAATGAGTCCAGATCAAGAAGTAAACAATCAGAGAGTCACGTATTGGCTAAATTAAATGTTTTAATTAAATGACGTAGGTCGTCATCATAACTGAACTGCCCAACTCAAATTTTGGCTCACAGTTCTTCCCTAACGTTACCGAAAGTTGCTGGTTTTAGATGTGAACGACGAGTTATCTTGATAAGATGCACTAATTACATTGATAGTGTGCTACTGTACTTACATTGACGTGTACACATTGATAATACATTAATTTTACATTGTGAATCTGTAGGTCTTGCGGATCCCCTGGGTAAACGTCACGTGATCCGCGGATCACAGGTTGAAAACCCCTGGTGTAGACGTAATATCAAATTCTCTGGTAAATTATTAGCAGGTTTATAGATAATCAATTTAATGTTTTAATTTGTTTTATTATGGTTTTATCCATTCTTGCATTTATAACAAACTTGAAATATTGATTTAGAAGAAACTAATTGACTGAAACCGTAGCTAAGGTGTGTATTACATTAATTGTCCAGTTTGGTCTACCATCTTAACAAACTCCAAGGTTTTTGAGTACCTCAGGGAGTTCTAATTTAGTTTTTTTAATTTATCCCTTCTTAATTTAGGTGTTATACACTTGTTATTCCTTGAGAAATGGATAAGAAGTGTATAACTGGGTTTATACACTCGGTGTTATCATACTCTCCTTTACCCATCTTTCACCAATTTGCAGGCCATGTCTCATTAGCTCAAAGCACTTCTCTTCTTATAATAACAGATCGTATCGATACCTTGATTATTTAGAGCGTTCAGAAGATCATCCACATCTATTCGGCACTAAAGGGGATATTCCATATCTCTCTGAGGGCAGTTTCTAGTGGTGCAAGAACAATAATTATTCTTGCAATCCATGCTAAAGTACTTGGATAAAGTAACATCTATATCTTAGATCAGACTTAATCAATAGCATGTTATCAAAAACACCTTCAATAATCAAAAAGCAAAAGGGAATGTATTTTGAGATTTCTACGGATTCTATGTTTGAGATTAATTGAACCCTTTTTTGATGATGTTTTAAGATTTCAAAAGTGAAATGTGTAAAAATACATAGTTAAAAACCTTCATTTCATTACTGAAATAAAAAACCAGTAAGACAATTAATCTTTACTATTTTCCTGACTCATATTTTCTTGCTTTCAAATTTGGTTTCGTTTTAGAGAGAGCAAATTTAACTCACTTGTTTTCAGGCGTCCATCTCAGTTATGAGTGAACCACATTACCATATTAATAGTTCTTAAGCATTATTAGTTTTTAATTAACTAGTATTTCTTATAAATAGTATAAATTTCTTTTGATTTATAGTTTATTTTATTGTAATGCCACTTCGATTATCTCCAACTCAGAAATATCAAAAACGAATATCAGTATTTTACACATAAAAATATTGATAATTTAATTATTATTGTTTTTCACTCAAAGCTGCTTTTATTTTACGTTGGTCTGTAGAGATATTTATGTTGAAAAATGTAGTTAGGTGCTTTAATTTAGTTCGACGGAACAAGGTTGCTGTAATGTATTGGAAGGAGATGTCGGCCCACCTGCCTCCGCACCTTATGTTAATGTTCCTTTATGGAAAACCATTTCTCAAATCACCATCTGAAATTGAGTTCGTACCTACCTTACCATACTTACATTATATCGACACTGCTTGATAAATATTGTCCGCAATAAAGAGTTGGAAATTTCTTGGAGAATTGTTTTCAGAATTATTTTAACAGCTTGCTTACTCCAATTTATATATATATATATATATACTTTAAAATCGGAATATCCATTCAAACGGGACACAAACGAGTTCAAAAACGAAGAATATAAAACACCGAGAAAGAGACACACTTACTAACTGAAATTTTTGGATAATCCGTCTTAAGAAGAAAAGACAGAGTGAGAGATTAAGCACGCCGGAAACACAACGGCAGGAAACCGTCCTGGTAACCGACTGTGCTGCCACACGCACCCGGCACTGAATTAATGAAGTAGAGAAAAATAGAAGAATTAAAAATAAAATTAAGATAAGCAGTTTCGGTTAGGTAAAGGTAAAAGAAACGACAGGAATTGTAGAAAAATGAATAAAAAGAAATCCTATGAAACCGGGAAAAAAAACCATAAAAGCATCGATAAGGTAATAATTTCAAGAAAAATAAAAATGAACAAGGTTTTTTTTCACTGATGTTGGAGTGAAGTTAATTAATGATGTTGAGTGAAGTTACAGAAAAAGAAAGATGAGACCACAAAGTGAAAAATGTTTAAAAAAAATGAGATAAAAATTAAAAAAAAGTTAAAAATATAACTTTCTTGGTTTACCCCAGGTGTACTATGCCCCCATATCAACTAGATGTGTGCCTCCTCGGATACTCTAAGTGTCACGGGATGTGAGGAGAATCGTATCGGTCGCAGAATCTGCACTCTGAAGCATTCATTAAAGATTAGATCGTGGGAGTTGGCATGGATGGCAACAGGTAAATTTTTGTGGTTGCTAACCACGGATTCTCTATGACCATTCATACGGAGTCTGAGCATGTTAGAGGACAGGCCTACGTAGAACGCATCACAGTGGGTACACTCCAGATTGTATACACAGTTTTTGGATGTACAGGAGCAGTCTTTAGAAACAGGATAGGGATGGTTGCAGGATGGTGAAGAGAAATGAGGAAGGGGGTTGAGAAAAGTGGGCAGGTCAGGCAACCTCGTCGATTGCAACTCTTTGCGCCCACAGGCGAGCAGTTAGCCCTCCTGAGCATCAGGTTTCTTTTACCAGAAATCTCTTATATTTCCTCTGTTTTGTAGGCCTATAAAAAAGGTTTTAAATAAAAACTGAAATGTTAACAATGAAAGTTTAATTTGAACCTGGAAAACTGACCGAATCTTGATAAACTTTTATTTGTTTCTACTTCACGGTCGATACTTTATCAATATATATATATATATATATATATATATATCAACGTTCAAACCACAATATGAAATCAGAAAAAAAAAAGATTTTTTAACCGTAACAAGAGGTATTCGTCAGAGTCAAAACTGATACTGACGAAAATCAATTCATCATCAAAAAAACTTCATAAATGGCCTTTCAGGGACTTACAAAAACTTGTAAATTCGTCAAAATCTTAAAATCGATTTTTTTCATGATCGCTATATTTTATGGCAACATAAAAATATTGATTTCTATATTATCTTAAATATTCCAAAACAAATTGGAATCATATGATTATCTTATTTTGTTTTCAGGAACACGAGTTCAACTGAATTCCGCTACTTCCTACATCGATGGTAACTTTATATATGGCTCAGACTATAAGAAGGCAGACGCGCTGAGGACTTTGAGACGAGGTCAATTAAAGACCTCTTCTGTCTTAGACCGCTACCATCTGAAGCCTTTGTTACCGCCCAAGATCAATCAACCAGACGAGTCTTGTATTCGCCCAAACCCCTCTACTTACTGTTTCCTAGCAGGTAACATATGCTTTGTTCATTCATACTGTATAAGATAGATAATACTAATAGCAGTTACTAGTCACTGACATTCAAATTAATTCCTCAAACTCATTCACGTAACAAGCACCATGAAAGAGAAGTTATACAACTATAAAACTACATAAATATTATTATGAAATTAAATAGTAAATAATATTTAATTACTGGTTCATTAATAATAAATAATAATTAATAATTAATTAATTAATTAATTAAATCTTTTAATATCAAAATTGGAAAAAAGAAAATTATGTCTGACGTTTAACTCTTCTTTATAAAAAAAAGGTACTTGTACTGATAATTTTAACTAATTATCATTAATTTATATACTTGTAATATATATCATATCTCTATTATAGTTAAGAAAAGTTACCCAACATTTTTCTGCCTTTCATTATGGACCAGTGTAACAAGGTTGAAGATGCCAGAAACCCACCAATAATGAGACCCTTTACCAAAGGTGGTAATGGGCCCCGATACTCTTAATAATAATAAGAACAATTACCTTTATTACCATTGTTTGTGTGACATAAATGTTAAAAGGGTTTTATTTCAATATTCATTTCTTATCATTTTTGTACCATTAATTTATAACATATTTACTTATGTGACATAACGCCTTTCAAAAGGAAACAAAGAAACAAAACAACAAAAGCAAAAAGTACACTCCTACTTTTTCAAATTTCAATAGGGAATTGGCACTCTATTCGTAAGGAGTCTATGCAACATTCTTGCGCAGAATTAATCTACTTCATCTCATCATAGTATACGTTTACTTCTTCTTCTAATGTTATTCACCACGGCATCTAGTTCGTAACTGTCTGCGACTGATCAACCTGGGAACATACCAAATTCTACTTTAGCTGGCTTGACTATGTCTTTTAAAAAATGTAACAGTACTCAACGTTAAATTGATAGGATAATAGAACTCTATAAAATGCAACAAAAAAAAACAAGTATAAATAATACTAAATACATGCATATTGTTAATATATCATTTCTAATATAAATATTTCTAATATAAATCATAAATAATACTGCTTATTTCTGTTTTTTTTTTTTGAGCGACATTATCTAGGAATTTAAATGTTTTTGTTTTTAATAATTATTATTGATCTAGATTTATTATGCTAAATTTAAGGTCATTCAATATGGTTTGACTGATTTCACTTCTTAATATGGAAGGTTCTCCACATGCAGCCATCTGTGAAAGGAGCACTCGTTCTAAGGTCAACCCCAATATATTTATATATTTTACCCTAAGGGTTTTTTAAAAACCTACGATTACAAAAAAAAACAGGAAATTGGAATCCATTAATCTGAAAAGGTAAGGAACTTTGTAACATAGAAATGCGAGGATGTGCGAAAAGTAACCCGCAATCAACTAGTTGATCATGGCCTCAAGAAGGTTATTTGTTAATGCTTTAATTTGTAACTGTTGAACAGATTAGGAGAAGGAAAGTCACATCCATCAATTTTATGTATAATTATTATGAAATGAAATTAGTTTATGCAACCAGATTCACTTAAAATTACCTATGGAATGAATTTCAAACAAATGGAAATATATCATATTATAAAGGAAACAAAAATTAATATAATAATATTAGGTAAAATTACCTTCATTAATAGTAGTGAATGACAAAATATAAAAAAATTTCTAACTTTCAAATGTTTTTCATTTTTCTTTTCAAAATATTTACCACTATTTAAAACTTGTCAAAATATATGTTTAGTGAAATATGCTTTTAACTGCTTTCGTATTTTTAAACCAATATCTTTTGAACTGTTTGGTTAGAACAGATTACTGGTGTAAGATCCACTTACCTAGAGAGGAAATAATGAATTGTAGAGGTTTTTACACTTTCTTGACATTTCAAGAACTGAAATGACATAAAAAAGAATAAAGTTCCCAGTAAAAGTTACAGAGAACTAGGTCTCTAATCACTTATACGTTTTCAGATTTTCTCTAAAGTCATTCGTGTTTAAAATATTTTGGTTATAATTTTTCTTTAGACTCAGTAGGTTGACGCTAATTTTAGGGACTAAATTTTCAAAAGCCTCTGTATTGCTGTCGTAGATCTTGAAAGAAATCCACTATACAAATATCATGTCTCTGTATCAACAGTGTTGCTTTTGTTTTGGCAGTCCGTTAACGGTCTTTTTTATACGATATTGTACATATAGACAAACCTATGGCTATTCTCACTCTTCTGTTATCACTTTTAATTTTTCTGAGCTAACTCTTTCTATTTATCTCTATCCTATTTAATATTGACTGGCTTCTATCCCAGTTAATCCTACCTCGTTTTCCCTCACATTCAAAAGCATTCACAACACACACACACACACAAACACACTTTGTGTTCATATTAATGTTTGCATGTTATACTTACTTAATCGTAGTCCTACAAGTGTATTATTTTATCATTATTTGTAATAACTTTGTTGTTTGTTGTTGTATACACGTTGTACCCTGTGTGATACGTGTGAACTTAAATATACACTTCATAACAGGGTTAACGTTGTGAAGAAAGAAAAACAGTTTTGTATTGATTTACGATTCTGGTTTCAAACAGCATAAACTGTTTTTCATTTATCCGTTTCATAAAAACTGTTTTTTATTCATCTATCTAGCGATTTGAGTCTCTTTATTTTATTCTTTATGCAAGAAGGCAAATATGTTTACAGTTTACACCATTAATGCCTTATTGATTATAGTGTGTTTAGACAGATATATTTTCTCCATGATTTTTTTCCTTACACGACTTCTTTTGCATCATTTTAATTAAGGGGACAACAGAGTGAACGAGCAGCTTGGCTTGGGCGTATTACACACGTTGGCTGTTCGAGAACACAACCGAATTGCCGATAAACTAGGCTGGATCAATCGTCACTGGAATGATGAAATGATTTATCAGGTCTGCTTGCTGATTTACGTTATATTTGAGATCTTGAAACCAATTTAATATTGTACTTAAATAATGCACAACTGTATTCCTGTAGGACATATTGATTTTAATGCTTACTCCTTTCATCTTTTTAATCTGTAATTGTATTTTTTTTAAAAAAGTTTATAACTTTCAAATTCACTATTAACTTTTGATAAATGAATGAAGTTTGAGACGAGGTCAGTTAAAATCTCCCATGTTTTTTCACATTTTTTTTTTACAAAACAGGGGAGGTTTTAAATCATTAGTTGTGCAATCCGTAATTGTGTGGTATTTACTCATTCTGAGGTAAAATGGATAAACCAACAAAAGTCTCCACACAAATGAAGTTTTATTCAACGCGTTTCGAACACTTTGTGTTCATCATCAGGAAGACACACAGTACCACATCCTTGGTGTCTTCCTGATGATGAACACATAGTGTTCGAAACGCGTTGAATAAAACTTCATTTGTGTGGAGACTTTTGTTGGTTTATCCATTTTACCTCAGAATGAGGGGAGGTTTTCTTAAACAAAATTTCTCTGATTGAACAGAAATCTTGTTTATTAAATATACAAGATATGAACTGTATTAAACTTATCTTTAATACAGTTCATATATATTTGTTTTTGTTGTATATAACACATTTCTGTCTGAAATGTATTTAAACTGACAAAATTGGAATCATTTGCCTACATATAATAAAATGTATTCGAATATATTGAATGAGGCCTAAATTTGTCAAAACCAATAATTCACTTTGTAGATTATTTAAACTCCTAAACTGTGTTTTGCCAATACACACATTTATAGCTTTTGCCTTCAGCACTTCACTGAAATCATTCTCATGTGTTAATGGGTAAACATTTTATATATGGACGAGTCACTTTGACAGGTCCATTTTCCAATTTTGTCGGAAGTATGGTAGTTTGTCGGAACTAGCGAATTTTAACGACTTCTTAACGTCTCTGACTTGTCGTCATTTCCGAGGGATGGTTGGAATATTGTCAAATAATATGGTCAAGTGGAATAATGACTCCAAAATCCAGAGTCACAACCAAATTCCAATCACAAATAGTTAGCACTAACGACACCACTAGACCACTGCTAAACAGGCTGCAGAACAAAACACATGTAATGAAATCCCAGTTCTCCTTAAAAATGTTATAACCTGAATGATCCCTATAATGGACAAGAAAGAATCATTTAAATTTATTAATTAAATTAATTAAAACTTTCAATGGTCGTAGGAAATGTTATCAATATCATAATATAGGTGTAAAGAGCCTTTCCTTAAGGGAAGTTCCTTCTGTTTGTGACATTGTCTCTGTCAATAAATCTTCTTCTGAAATATATGATTTAATTTTCAGGAAACAAGACACATTATGGCCGCTTTGATTCAACACATAACGTACAATGAGTTCTTGCCAATTCTATTGGGAAAGCAGTACCTAAAGGAGTACAAACTTCTTCTTAAAAAGAAAGTATGTATACATTAACTAATGTATAAGATAATTAACTAATTAACAAAGGTAATAAGAAGATTGGTCTTCACTATATGTTAATTAAACATATTAACGAACTCGTAGAAATTAAATCTAATTAATTCCATTCCCTAAATTAGTCCCATAATGATCAAGAAAAGATCTCTTTATTGATATAGAATGTACGATGAAATATATTTAAAATATATTATTTAATAAATATAAATACATTATTTATTCATTTCAAATTTATTATTATTTATTCAAATGAATAAAATCATTTTGCTAATTATGATTACAATGTTATGACTAGCGTAAAATAATGTCAAAATTTGTGTATTTCTCCTTACATCAGGACAGTATCCAAAGTAATTAAAATGATGGAAATCTCGATTGTAGGAACAGCAATTTGATTGTCAAATTTTATCAAAATAGGAAAATCCGACTTAGTCGGAGGAAATGTTATCAATATCGTAATATACGTGTGTGTAGAGATCCTTTCCTTGGGGCAGTTCCTTCTGTTTGTGACAGAAGTAATCTCAGTCGATAAATCTTCTTCTGAAAGATATGAAACCCTGCCTTTTATATGAAACTAAAATTACATTGCTCGGTATCTAATTCCTGTGACAATTATTTACTATAATAATTCAAGATAAGGATAATTCAGACAAAAATGTATTTATAGCGTAATTTAGTGAAGACCGTTCGTTTAATTTGCATGTCCTTCATTATTACAATATTTCAAAAATTAAATATTACAGTTTTATCATGATATGTTAAATCAATTTCTTCGCAATTTATTTAACAATTTATTATTTTGAAATTTTACAAATTAAACCATATTTAATCAAACAGCTTCTTTTTTTTTTAGTTGCTCTTTCAAAATATACCAAAACTCATCTTGCAAATAGTAAGTTACTTCTGCAATCGTTAATTTTTCATTTTATTAAAAAAGTTATACTTTGCATGGTATTAGTCGTGCCTATTAGAAAATATTTTTGCAGAAATCATGCTTTACATCGCAGGCATATATCAAGTAATAAATGCTTTTGTTACTGAATCTGCTTTTTAACATTTTTGAAGAAATTTAGAGCAACAAAAAATTAGTTTTTATTTCGAAAGTCAACAAATGCTGATTCAACACAAATGAGGAGTAAAGTTCAGAGAAACAACTATGCCAAATGACCCGAACTCAAGAGTAGCCTGTTTTCTTGTTATTTCCAAACCCTTAACACTTAAATGACATCGACTTTCGACTTTACATCCTAACTAGCCACTTCTACCAGTTTCAACGTGCCCTATATCTCCTCTATTGTATGGAATGTTTTTAATCTACCGTTATTTAAGTCCGTAAAGCTTACAGTTATCTTCGATTATTGAAACAGTTTTTCCATTCTCTAAACGGTCACCAGTTTTAAAGCATATTTTCGATAATCGAGGTCCACAGAACAGATAGTTCATTAGGTGATACAACATGCTACGAGTATAAGACCGGTGATTTAACAACAAAAGTAACGTACCAGATAAACGTAATGTAAAGCTCAGATAACTTTCAAATAATACTTTGTCTATCTGTATTCAAATGAACATTAAAGAGAGCAGATAGTTTCTTTAGGGTTTTGCATTAGTTAAGGTTAACAATCACAATTATTTTATAAATAAATAAATAAATAAAGATTTTAAATTAAATTATCATAGAATACGTGATTATATATTAGCATAATCTGTTTATTTTTAAGTTCAAATTGTGAACTTTCGTTTTTTAAAAAAAAAAAGTTTTCGTTTCTTGCCATCTGAAAGAGGTTTTTATGAAAACAAAGAAAATGAAAAGCTTGAACCAGGGAAATCTCACTAGAGTTTCATATTAAAAAAGAAATGGCCACTTCAAAACGTAATTTCCATTCGTTTTCAAAGTTGACTTTTTGTTTATTTATTAGAAGGTATTCTAGTAGGATAATATTCGTGGAAACTGTTCATTGAAGAGAACACAAATACTTTTATTGACCAGCACCTACCATGCTGACAGTTTAAGGACTATCAAACGACTCTTAGGAGTTGGGTCGTCCGCTTCCAAAGAGGGCAATGCCCGTTACCCCGGAACCAGGGCTTGCAATAATAGTTAATTTGACCCATCAGGGCCTCATTACGGGGAGTCTTTAGTACTATAGTGAACGACTCATAGAGAGATTGCAAATCTCTCGTTGGCTAAACGCCACCTGGTCTGTGTCAGTAAGTGCTGCTAGAGAGCCTTTTAAGGTCTCTCTATTCGTAATATAAAGGTTCGAGAGAGGGGTGGTATCTAATCGTTACCACTCTGAGATCCCATCAAAAGCCAAAGCGTCTAAAAAGCAGGTAATAGTTGTCCAATCTGTTCAGCTGAGTTCATGGCCCGATCCCACTGGTAGGAGTTTAAGGTCTCTAGCTCCCCCATGTGCTAAGCAGGCATCTGCCCCAGAAGTTACTGCTTCTCACACAGCGACCACAAGGGTCTACCCTTGCAGTTGGGTGAGAACCAACAGTCACTACTAGTCAGACCTCTGAGACGGACTAGAGAGAAAACCCTCCAGGAGCCCCCGCCATCCATAGTACAGACTTGTTTTAAGAGTTTCGGATCAAACTCCGGACCAATGGCCCTACTGAACCTGCTCAGCTGCGGCCTTTGTAGTTCCTAGATTAAAAAGCCTGTGAAAATAAAGCCGATGCAACCTTTGGTAGGGCTGCATGGTCCTACCATGCAGTAGGTTTTTTTAGGATAAACCTACTGCATGGTAGTTAATCCTAAAAAAATAATTACTAATTACTATCCACGAGCCATAATTACTCGTGGCTAGTCCACTAGCGGCGGACACAATTACTTTTTAGGTATTGTTTTAAAATTTCTTAGTGTTATAGTTAGAATGTGTGTGGTTAGGGGTTCTCTCAGGAATACGACGACAAGATTGACGCCACAGTGCCGGCCGCCTTTGCTGCGGCTGCTTTCCGTTTTGGACACTCCATGCTACCAAGAGCAATGCAACGTCGAAGTCGTTCGCACAATCTTATAAGTATGTTTTGGCTACAATCAATGCTCTTGAGGTATAAGTTGAGGTGTATAATCAGTGTTTTTTATGTTTTTTAGGTGAAACAAGACTAAGTGAAATGCTTCAACGGCCTTTTGATCTCTACAAACCAGGTTTGGTTGATGAATATACATTAGGGCTTGTTAATCAACCTTCTCAGGCTGTCGATTCATCGGTCACACAAGAAGTGAGTCATCACTGACAAAAAAACAACATGCTTCAGTATTGTTTGAAAACGGTTTAAATATCTCTCATTGTGTTGACTGCGCTAGATATCTTATATTTTAGGTGACAAATCATTTGTTTCAACCACCTGCACACGATTTCGGCAGGGATCTGGCCTCAATCAACATTGCAAGAGCCCGGGAACACGGCTTGCCTGGATTTATGGAGTACAGAAGAGCATGTGGTCTTGAAGACATGCACACATGGGCGGATATGTTCGACAACTTTTCAAACCACACTGTAGGCAGCTACCTTCGACTCTACAGGTCTAGACTTCAACTTTCGCTTTCATGATTTTATTTGGTAAAACCTCCTTTGTATTAAATAAGAAGCCATTGATAACACGAACTCTAAAATACAGACGTTTTATCAGGTGTCTAAACCACATTCAAGATGATAATTCAGAAGAAACATAGGCGATCCTTGATGCCTATGTGAATTCAAAATACATATCAATTTAAACTTTCCTTAAATCACAATTGACTGACTATGTATTTACATGATAGCAAACTGCAATAACAAGCGGACAAATCTAGACACATTCGATCAAAAAGAAGTTTACTATTAAGTTTTGGAATTAACAAATTTGTCCAATTTTTAGCTTGAACAGCCTGTATAAGACAATTTCTATAAAAATATTGTTTACGGGGAAAAAAATGGAAAAGTTTGCAGTATAAGCGAGCACCATAAAGATTAACATTTTCCATATATTGATATTGTATTGTATCCGGATATTAAAATGGACATAACAATAGTGCATGTGATGAAATATTTTGGTTCAACTAACAAGGTAAAATCCAAGAAATAAAAATCTTCAACCATCTTTTAAGTACTCTATTGGAATTCTTATCCCCAATAATAACTGAAATTGCAAACGCAAAATTTTATCAAATTAATTTTGTAATAATTTTGATGGTATTTTATGCACTTATCAAAGAAATATGGATACAAGTACTAACCTAATCTGTTCCAAGTATATTGTAACTTGACACATACTGGTCAGATCTCATACAGGAATATGCTAAATTATACGCGAATATACTAAATTGTACACATTTTATTATTTCTTATATCTTTTATTTGACTACTCCTCAAAATGCTGCTCTCTGAATTTGTCAATATAGTTGAAAGAGTTTTGTTTTAGTGCAGCGGAAGATGTGGACTTGTGGTCAGCTGGAATATCAGAAGGAAGACCCAAGGAAAGTCTAATAGGCTCTGTTTTTTCTTGTATTATAGCATTAACGTTTAGAAATGTTAAACTGGGAGACAGGTTCTGGTATGAAAATGGTGGCTATCCAAGCTCTTTCACTCCAGGTAATCAATGCTAGTCACAGTAATTCAATGTTGGAATCATTAAAATATTGTGTATTTATATTCAATGATTAAAACGTGAATTCTGTAGAATAAGTAACAATCAAAAGATAGTATTAAAATGCTTCAAATACATTACCAGATTAATATAACTACAATGTTTGTGCTCTCAGATGCGGTCCCTTAAGGCAGGATCTGTATTAGAGTCGACCATCTCTAAAGATAAAATTGATTGAAAAAATATAAACAGGTTATGTCTGTCTAATATTGATGATTTATATTTTAATATTGTTAATTCAAATTAATATAAGAAATCACAACTATCAGAAATGATTATGAACGGACAGATCAATGAACAAACTGATAACATAAAAAAAATGTATATACACAGTCTACGTAATACCTCAAAATTCTGATGATCGAGAAAAGAAGAATTAAAACAAAGACAGAAGAGAGTATCAGAACAGTCAAAGCTAGCAGCAAAAAAAAACAAATTACAGAGTAAAAAAGCCAAACATATTCATTTCGATATTCCGGCAGTCATCCTCTTCAGAAGAATAATTGCCTGCTTGATGGTGAGACACCAATTCAGGCCGTTTATTCCTCTTTATGTTTTTACTTTATTGTTATAATGTAGGTATAAACTTTATTGTTTATATTGTTACATATTCCTTATGGCAATTTACTCAACCTTCTTAGTTTATTTAAATACACTATAATTTACTCAACTACCTGCCATTTTATCTTATATTATTTCATTTGTTTTAGATCAACTTCAGGAAATCAGAAAATATTCATTAGCTAGAATGATTTGTAATAATGGAGACCGTATTGAAACTATCCAACCCAAAGTAATGGAACTCCCTCATTACAGAACGTATGAACTGTAGTCAATGTCCTTTTAATTTAATATAAAAAATATTCTCACCATCCGTTGTGTATTTTAAGACAACAATACAAGAAACTTTATAAATACCACTATACTAGTCATTAAAATTGCGTGAAAACGGCACCACTCAAATACTCTAGTAGTATAAATAAATATTAAGAATTATGTATACTGGTTAGGAAGAAATTACAATGACAATTTATGAAAAATCTATATTGTTTCTAAATATTATCGATTCTTCATTAATTTAATAGATGATATCAAATATTATAAACTAATATTCAAATTAGAGAATGGGGAATAACGATACCTAGTGGTTTACATAATCGTCAATAATAATGATGTTCTCCTCATTCTCAACCTCTCATGTTTTTTTATATTACAATTACTTCTGGAGTGTAATTTGTTTCTTACACTATATCTAGTATAAAATAAAAAGGCCATCTTAGTAAATAACATATAGTCCTAAAAACATATTCAAATATTTATAAAAGAGTTAAAACTAATGAAACACTTTACATAATGCAACAAAAACTGAAATTTTATAATTACAGGTATTTCTTAATGTTGCTTTGTTACAGCTGTTATTTTTTATATTACGAATGTATAAATTAAATATTTATTAAGATTTAGAGGAAACATTATTTTTGTTTTATGATAATGATAACAAAAATTATTAATTAGTTAATAAGTATTTTTTCTTTTAAAGTCGTTTATATTGATTTAATAGGTGAGTAAAAAATGTTTAAGATGCTCAGACTGATCAATTATATATAATAGTCAATTATAATATGAATCAATTATTGAAAATGATTCAATTTTCAATTGAATTCAATATATAATTAAATTTCAATTATAATATCAATTATAACAAAATAAAGTAATACTGTCTTTCGTAAATTTCATTTTTCATTCAACTGGTTTTGGTTGAACTTTTAGTTTCACACTGGAAGATGAACAGGGTTTGAAACTGGTTAAGTGAGGAAGGAAGTTGTTCAATTGTTAAAAACAAGATTTATGCTTTTAAATTATCATTGCATATGCAATTTAAACCTGAAAACTGGGTATTTTTGATGGCTATCTTAAAAGTCTGAAGATAAAACGTTTATTTTTAATTGATTAAAGCGTTTTGTTGTGTGAGTGATATAGCCATTCTTCTAGGTGAACTATGGAAAGTCACATGGACATTTATTTTAATCATTTTTTAATATTAATTAAATAATGGAAAGTAATTAGAAAATTTAATGTTTTCAGAAACCCAAGGGTTTCTTGTAACAGTAAGGAAATCCAAGACATTGATCTGACTTACTGGGCAGAAACCAAAGCAACCATTCCTAAGCCATTTATTTACACGGTATGTATGTTAATTAACAAAAGTTTTAAACCTATAAATATGACGACTTGATTTAATAAGTTTTACGTTACATTGTAATTAATACTCATTGCAATGTTTGTTATATTTTTTGAAAAGGAAACTTAGAATTAGAACTTGGTATCACATATCAACTAAAGGAAATCTAATAACAAACAATTATTGAACCATGAATTAATTCATGGACTAGCATAAAGTTTAATGGATCTAGTCTTCACTTTAAGTTTTTTTTCACATCCAACAAAGGTGCCTTTTCAAACTACGATTTGCATAGTAACAACTACAATATAGCTCTTTAATTTTTTTACTTGCACTTATGTTTTTATAAATAGTTTCTCAAACAAATGTGAAAAAAAAAACACTTTTCCGCTTCTAAATCCAAAAAAACTGAGTAATTTATTTAATAAAACTTCCATGTTTATTGTGCAGGATACATTTTGTAATTTAGAGTTCCTTTGTTTTTGAACGTCGTTTTGGTAATTGTTTCATTTATAATTATTACATATGGCCTATATTTCCTTAGAAAATCATTAGACACTACTTATGTTTTCATCACAAATTAGTGTTTATCTTATGTGATTGCCTTAATTTTTATGTTTCTTTCTAAGTGATGATTATAACTCTTTACCCTTTAAAAAATAGAGTACAGTAAAAAGAAAAAATGTTTTATAAGGTCGATTCAACAAAGTTTTATAATTATTTTCATGTGAAATAATTTTTTACAATACTTTATGATGAAATTTTACTCCTAAAAATCATTATCCTATGAAAAAAAAAGGCTTTTCCAAAAAATTGGCTATAAATATCTTAGAGTAAAAAAGTGTGTGCGTTTATAATTTACTCTAATCTATGTATTTCTCTTCATCCCTGGAATTTCAAACATAACCGTAGTTAATGCAAATTCAT
Source organism: Hermatobates lingyangjiaoensis (assembly GCA_026182355.1). NCBI lineage: Eukaryota > Metazoa > Arthropoda > Insecta > Hemiptera > Hermatobatidae > Hermatobates > Hermatobates lingyangjiaoensis. The sequence continues at coordinate 169,581 of JAPFBL010000035.1, read as the reverse complement.
AATCTTATAGCAAAAGTTAAGAGCTGAAAGAATAATTTTTTTTCGTGTTCCATCACGTTAATAGCAATTGCATTTATTAAAATGGTTTCCATTTATTTAAAAAACTGAAGGAAATAATATTTAATGAATATGTTATTTTTTTAAAATTATTAATCCGTTTAAATAAAACGCATTTAATTATCAAGTCCGTTAATTCTGTAAAGTTTCCAAATTATTCTGAGTTTCTGCAATCTATAGTACATTATAGTACTATAGTACATTATCGGTCATTCTCAAAGGAATGACCTGTTTTCTGTTTGAAAACTAAACCAAAGTTATTAATGTAAATTGTTCAATCCTTAATATGATTTATTAAAATGTTTGCTTTCAATTTCAAAATACATAAATTATATATAATGTATATTAATCGTTCATGATTCCACAGTATCCAGACAACTATCTCAACAACAGTTTAACGCAAAGTGCTGTTAATTCAGAAGATAAGAACAAAGATCAAATTTTAAGTTTTAGTAAACTTATTTCTCAGTTGGTATCTGATAAACAAAACAAATCCACTCCATCTTCACTTCATCTGGTAGATTATCATGACATCTACTCCAGGAACCGAGGTGCAACTCTCCAATGACATCTGTGATATTAGATAATTGTTAAATGTTATTTATACAGTCAATAAACATGAGCTTTAAGTAAATATCTTTCTCTCTAGTGCCTCGATAAATAAGTCTTACGACCGAAAAATTATTTGGAATTGTTTAAGTTTAATAAACTATCAAATATGAAACATTCCTATAATCTGATAATTGCTAGATTTCGTTCAAAACTAGCTTTACGTTTGCTGGCTCCCTGGATAAATAATTTTTTTGGCGCCCCTTGGTAGCAAATTTATGAAAATGAGGGAGTGTGTTTAATAAAACATTGTCTGTTCATTGTTAACAATAATCAATAATATTGTTTTACTTATTCCGAATTCTGGACTGTATGAACAATGAGATTACTTAAAATATGTTTTCCTAACATTATACATAGAGTAATTAATAATCAAGATTTTTACTATGAAAATATAATTTTCTTCCGTGAAAATAAATATGCTAAACGATAGAATACAAATTCACTGCGAAATAAAAAAAAATGAAGTTATATAATAAATTATTGACATACCTTCTCGATCACTATTTCAAATTCACACAAGGGGTTCTTGAGGATTTTGGTCATAAAAGGATTTGTATGACCAATATCCTCAGGAACCCCTTGTGTGAATTTGTTATATAATAAAGTTCATTATAATTAACGAGAAACATGTTACTACTTTCTTCTTAATGGGTTCAAACATTATTGAAGATAGTTTGGTCAATTTTATTCCCTACCTTTTGATTACTACAGTGCTTTCTTTTTTTATTACAGTGCAGTGCTTTCTTTTGATTGAAAACTCTTGTACAATAGAAAACTATGTTTAATCAACATCAGTGACATAAAATTAATAATCTGTGGTGCCTACAGAGCAAACTAGTAGTAATAGTAAGAGCAGAGTGTGCACATCTTACTCAGTAGTGTAGTCGATAGAATGCCACTGTTTTTGGTGAACTGGACAACTATGGGCAGCACGTACCTCCTGATTATACAACCACCACTTTGAGTTACTTAACACTTCTATATAATAATCTGGAAAAATTTTGGATGTGACCGCAGCAGTTTATTTCATTCAATTTATTTTCATTAAAATCCTTTTATTTCTAAAAACAGATAATATCCTCCCTCTCCCCCGTAATTGTTTTTAACTAATTCAGAAAATGTAAATTAACTAACTATTCAATTGTCCAATCTGTTATAGTGTGGTATTTACTCATATTGCGGAAAGTATTGTCTCCACACAAAAAAGTTTATTATAAAAAAAAACTAACAACGCCTTTCGAACACTTGATATTCTTCAGGTTACATCTCAAAAATATATGCATACCAGACGACCCCGTTTGTCATTCAGTGTTAAGAAATTATATCAACAGTTAATAACATAAATTCACTGAACATGATTAACAGGAATAACTGTTATTGATGTTTCTTGTTATTACGTCATGAACAAAGATTCTTATGTAACCAAAGCTTTTGGCACATTATTTAATATATATACACAGAAAGTATATTTAATAAAACAAAAAATCTTTTAAAAGTGCAAAATTTCATTTATTTTATGACATAAATAAATAAAACATCAATTCACGTTATATACGCACTCAAGCATATTTAAAACAAATAAAATCTTTATATTGAAATATTCAATTTATTTCACCCAACATATAACATTAATGAAAGCAATGTCTTTTTATAATATTACCTTAGAACATTCGAATTTGTGCTGCCATTAGTGTTCCTCAAATTATTCATTCTAAACCTCCAAGTTCTTATATATACACCTTTCAAAGTGTGATTTTAACCTGGAAAACTGACAAACTCCTGATAAATAAAATTTGTTTTATATATATGTATAACAAGAATTAACAGTAAATGCGTGGAATAAAAAAAACCATCGTCTAAACAATAAGATTTCCAAAAATGGGACTAAGACCTTTCATAGAAAATAACTGCATAGGAATAAGTATATGTATAACAAGAATACTATTCCATAACGGAAAATCTGGAACAATCCACATCAGTAATAGATGTTACATTTGGAGTCATTAATTTACCTGAATTATTTTGAGAAAATCTCTTTTTAATGATGTTTGTAAAGTAATATAATACTGACTGTTTTCTTTAATATTATTTAAATAATTCGGCATAAACTGAAATTAACAGGTATTCCAAGTTTCGCCTGTATGGAAACAACCAATCAAGATCAACAGTTTTATAAGTATAAAAGACGTTATTTATAGCAGGTTTTGGAAGTATATTGTAAGGAAGTCCCTATGGCACAGAACGTAGTGCGGTGGACTTCTGAAGAAAAGGTTCGATTCCCACAAAATCTCCTACATTTTATTTATTCAGTTCAGACAATGCACCGAGGCAAGAGAACAAATAAATAAACAAGATCCGTCATTAGAGTTTCATAATTACGACTATATAGATATGAGCTTTAGGAATTGATATATCGGGGTGAATTAATTAAAATTGAATACAACATCTGAAACTATTGAGAATCAGATACACTCAGTAGTGTCGGATATAGTATTCAATTTTAATCAATTCACCCCGATGTTCCTAAAGCTCATATGTGGCATATATGTTTTTTAGCTATAACCTGAAGAACATCAAGTGTTCCAAATGCATTGTTAGTTTTTTTTATAATAAACTTTATTGTGTGGAGACATAATACTTTCCACAATATAAATAACTAAACGTTGTTTATCTACATATGTTAAGCACGAAGACTTAAAGAACTGGGAAAGTTACTAGTCTCCATCCTTAATATTAAACATCAATTTGCGGAACTTTACAGTTGAAACAAACTCACACGATATACGAAGAATGGGATACGAAATAAAACTACTGTGGATTCTCAATGATCTTTACTACACAAAAAATGAATTAAACTCAAATATAACAAAATTATATTTTCAAATGACTTGTTATATAAAAATTACAAAATTATATACAAAACACTTGTAGTAAGCAATGATGCAAATGAAGATATGCGGGGGCAGAAATGGCGGAATGCCGCGATTTACGAAATTTACGGAAATAAATTGAAGTCTACATCGACGGAGGAGTTAGGGTCTAGGAACAGATTAGACATCTTCATCCACAACTTCTTGTTCTTCATCAAATTCAGCGTCTTCATCAGCAGTTGCTTCCTGATACTGTTGATATTCGGAAACAAGATCATTCATATTGGATTCAGCTTCTGTGAATTCCATTTCATCCATACCTTCACCAGTATACCAATGAAGGAAAGCTTTTCGACGGAACATAGCAGTAAATTGCTCTGAAATTCTCTTAAACAGTTCTTGAATGGCAGTAGAATTTCCAATGAAAGTGGCAGACATTTTCAAACCTCGAGGAGGTATATCACAGACAGCAGTCTTAACATTATTAGGAATCCATTCAACGAAGTATGAAGAGTTTTTGTTTTGAATGTTAAGCATTTGTTCATCGACTTCCTTCATCGACATTCGGCCACGGAAGATAGCTGCAACGGTGAGGTAACGACCATGACGAGGATCACAAGCTGCCATCATGTTCTTGGCATCAAACATCTGTTGTGTCAATTCAGGTACAGTTAAAGCCCTATATTGTTGTGAACCCCTAGAAGTAAGAGGAGCGAATCCAGGCATGAAGAAGTGCAACCTTGGGAAAGGAACCATGTTCACAGCGAGTTTACGTAAATCAGCATTCAATTGACCAGGAAATCTACAAAGAAGAAACATCAACTTAATATACATCACACATATATACAACACAATTCTTCTTAAATGGCAATAATTAGATTAAAATATAACTACAATGTTGCTAAAAATATATGTAAATAAAATCAACTCTGAACGGACAATTTGCATCAACGTAGAAGTAATGCATATTGAAATGAGCAGTAACTTCAAGGGATATGTCATGAAAGAGTAACTACTATATTAAAAAAAAAAAGATCAATATTTAAGACATTAAAGAATAAAAGAAACATTGCCCAAGATAAAATAGGGTAAGCTTTTAGAGGTCATTATGATGCTTTCTGTGTCCAGTTTATAAGACATTTTACAAGTCCCAAACCAATTTCGTTAAGCGTTAGTCTGATATGACACATTAATTTTCATTCGACTCCACATTATATTGTTGCCGTCAACACATAGTGGTATGATTTCATGATACATATCAGAGATGTTTTTTTTAAAAGTATGTTAGCTTGAACTAAAAACTACAAACACCTATTACACTTCTCACAAAATAGGATAGTTTGCTCATAAATATTAAAAAAAAATTAATATTTATAAACGGTATAAAGTTTTAACAGTACAACAATGAAATAAAATATAATATGTATATTTCCGTAGATATGTTTGTTTGTAGGGGTCTGTAATGATTTAGTTGTATGTACTCTTGCATAATGATGACTGTCCGCACAAATCAACAATGGATTTTTAAGTCTGTTTTACATTTAACAGTTTTATTTAGTTCAGTGGGAAGTATCACGAAGTTAACATGGAATTCAAAGAACACTGGAGAAGAACAATCTACATATTCCATCGAAGCAAGGGACTTTATGAAACAATTTGCTAGAACTTATATTGCTAAACAAATATTCTACCAAAAACTTATGTGTACTTATAACTTAAAACTAAATACCTGAGGCAGGTAGTGACTCCAGACATAGTAAGGGATACGAGGTGGTTCAAATCGCCATAAGTAGGTGTCGAAAGTTTAAGAGTCCTGAAGCAGATATCGTACAGAGCTTCATTATCAATGCAGTAGGTTTCGTCCGTGTTCTCAACAAGCTAAAAATAATAACGATGAAATAATACAATAATTGGAAGCGAACAAAACATGCATAATGGTATAAGTCACATTTCATCGTCCGAGTATCGAAGCCATGCAATTTAGTTTAAGAAGTCGTTATTTTCAGGGAAGTGAATATGACACTTGTTAAAAAATAATAAAACAAGGATACAAAAATGTTTATATTAGTCAGCATTACACACGCCATTAAGGTAAACTAACTGAATTTTCGATAAGAAACGGTGCTACTCAGAGTAACCAATAAACGTTGATCGACTAAATAAATGCTTGTAATTATGACGAGGACAGCTGTTCGGAAGATCTTCGCCACATTTCACATAGCGGTTAGAGGTCATTATTATTCCACGTGTTTACGTGGATTGAAACAATTTTATAAATACATTTAAAGGGTAATAAATCAAATTAATGTTTTTTTCTCTATAATTCCACGTAGAGCTGATAATCCAACAATCACAAACTATTTAATAGTTGTTTGTCTTCAACTATTATTTCTTCTTCTAAAGATGGAAATTCGAGAATTAAAAAAAATTTTATTTTTATAAACCTCTAATTTTGTCTGAACTTCCATTAAGTTTAGATCGTTTTTTCATCGTTAAAGTATAGGACTTTTCAAAAAGTAACTGAACTTTTCATGGCAGATGGAATATCGCTGCGGTAACTGGTGGTAGAGGTTTAGGCATCAGACTTCCATTTAACGCGAACAGTTTTGATTTTTAGTTGGAGAACAGTGGCAACTTAAATGAGCACCTGCACAAGCTAGCCATCAGATTAGTACTAAAGAGGTAATGAAAAATCTGGAAGAACCATGTGCGTTCATAGTGTTTGTGGTAGAAACTTTGTAGAAAAATTTAATTATATATCAGTTGGGGTTTTCACTCTGACGAAGACCGCTTGTTTCGGTTGAAAGATTTTAGATTCCCCCCCCCCCTCCCCCAATTTCACATTGTTGTTCGATCATTTATATATACATCGTAAGAAATTCATTCTATTCAACTTTATATATTTAAACACATATTTACCTGATGAACTGAAAGTGTAGCATTGTAGGGTTCAACAACAGTATCAGACACTTTAGGTGAAGGAACAACAGAATAAGTGTTCATGATACGGTCAGGGTATTCCTCTCTTATTTTAGAGATTAACAATGTTCCCATACCAGAGCCAGTACCTCCTCCCAAAGAATGAGTCAATTGGAATCCCTGAAATGACAAATTGGTCATAATTCTTTTAGTTAGAACTGTAATTAATCTTTACAATGAATTTGTTAATACAGAAAAGTTTTCTAGAGTACTAATCAAAACCTAAAAAATCATTGATACAAGACTTTTCTCGTTCAAAACAGTTTGTTCAGAAGATATAATTTAATACCTCTTAAGACTGAATTTAAGATATATATTATATATCCATCCCTAGGCACAAGGAATCAGCATTTCTATCGAAAATTGGATTAAAATATATTGTAAAATAAGTAATTCAATAAACATTTTATGTTAACCTGCTTAGTTTCATATTTAAAACATTTGGTTAGTCAAAGTTTAATTGATAGTAAAGCCACAAAAACTTACTCTCTCTCATGCTTTAGTTGTAATTAATTAGGTACATGAATTAAATTCCTATTAATGCTTATGAATTTTGTTTGTAAGTTCATAAGTGCAGCTCTTATTCGATTAGTCAGAACCGTGGACATTCAGAATCTCTGTTCTGAATGGGTAGTACACTACAATCCTCTCCTTCATGACTAACATTCTTACATTAACACCCAAGCAACTCAGTGCCTTTCAAAAAAAAAAAAAAAAAAAAAAATTCATCCGTAACAATAAATGAGTCGGTAATTTACTGATATTGAAGTAGGCGGCGCGCACGTGGAAGGACCGAGTTGAAGGTCTCATACCGCAGGAATCTATTCACACTGTCTTCTTCCCCTCATCGTATCGGAGGACAGAATTAACAAAGCGTCTCAGAATTCGATTGGCAAAAGTGTACTTCTCAAGTATCTTCTAATGCCCTACCCAAGCCGAATATAAAATACCTTTGTGCTTATTAACTTTATGTACGTATAAAACTTCCAAATAGTCTCTCAAATCTAACACGATCGCATTTATGTACCCCTTTTGCTAATTTTGACAGAGAGAGAGAACAATAATTTAACAACATACCTTGTAAGTCATCGGTTTATCATTAACGCAATATAAACTAAACCATTTTCGTAATAAAACATTTTTAGATACTTTTTATACCGACATTTTTGTACTTCATAATTTTATACCGACATTTTATACTTTTAAGACCTTAACAAGGTGCATACAATCATGATACCAATGAATTATTTATACTCGGTTTTATATATCCTCCAACCTTCCTACTAAAATCTTAAATAACCTCGAAAAAAAGGTGATTGTGCTATCTTAAAAGAAAACTTCACATGAACATCAAAACTAGGAACTAGCCGAAGACAGAATGGGATCAATTTTTATGAACACGAATGTTATCAATAGCTACTGCGAAATTTAGGAAGTCCCAAAGACAGTGTTTAGAACTAATTAAATATAAGCCCTTTATTAGAATTCAATTGCTTCTAACATTGCCAAATATACGTATATTTACTACCTTCGAACTCGATAAGGTTTTAAGCCTCCACTATTAAAAGGTTTAAGGAAAACACTTCTTATTTTTATGTTAAAAAAAGAATTACTACTTAAATACTTAATAATAAGTAACGTATATTTAAGTATACGTTAATTAAATAAGTAGATTGGTATCCTCACAATACTGGTTATCTTAAAAAGGCAAACACAGGGGTAAGTCGTATTGAACTATCTATTCAGTAATAATCTCAAATTTCATTCTTAATGTGAAGACATTCGCTCTAAAATATTCACTGCAAATATTTGTAAACTATTTGCAATTTGGCTGTATATTCTTAATTTAACCAACTGCAATCATTAATACTAGCGAATATCTATAAATAGAAACATCAATGCTAGGAATGAATGACAAGATTTCATAAAAACTAGTCTGACCTCAGACTTAAAAATAATTTACTGTTTAATGACTTCAAAATTAAAAATAACCTGAAGACAGTCGCATGATTCTGCTTCTTTTCGGACGACATCTAAAACTGAATCGACAAGTTCTGCTCCTTCGGTGTAGTGTCCTTTGGCCCAATTGTTACCGGCTCCTGATTGTCCAAACACGAAGTTATCTGGTCTGAAAATCTGACCGAATGGACCAGACCTCACGGAATCCATAGTTCCTGGTTCCAAATCAACCAGAATTGCCCTGGGTACATATTTTCCTCCCCCTGAAATGTGATTATATTAAAAAAAAAAAAAAATAAGTCTATAGTCTATGTTTAATATTATCAAAAATCTGTAGTCATAAAGCGATCATAACAAGCGGTTCCACTGCACTTCATGATATACATGTCACTGTTTATGTTTCTTTAGTGAGTGATTCATTCAACAACAATATCTTTGCAGACGATCTTATACATCAATAATAAACATTGAGCGGAAGGGAGGAGGCTCCATTCTAGAGTCAAGTCTGTAATTGGAGACTCGACCTTCAATACAATACAACCAGACTTTTAAGTGAAGATATTCTTCTTTTAACTATGCTTACTGTCAAAACTTTAATTCCTTCCAATGTAACTAAGAGTTAGAAGGGTCATTCATATAATAAGATAATATGCTATTTATATAATAATGACTTATTCATATAAGTCATTCATATAACATAAGGACTGACTCATACAGATATGACGGAGGTACTTAAGATAACTAAATACAACAATTTAAACATCTGAATGTCACCAAGTAAAGATATAATCATTATATACAATTCAGGGATACCACTGCTGGCCAAAAATCTACATGACGAATAATAAACAAAAATTAAAAAACAACCTATTTTAAGTAGTTATACCAATAGAACCAACTTACCTTAATGACATTATTAACATGTTATAGATATTTATTTTAAACATTTTTAGGATAATGCAGACAAATATTCCGCATTCTTCAATTCCAGGTAGCTATGCGAAAACAGATTATTTAGTGAAATAAAAATGCACATTAGATCACGACAAACTATTTCATATATGGAAGAAACTACAAATATCACTAACTAATAGAATCTTAAGCTTCATGAAATGATAAAAATATTTCAAATTTTAACTCTGAACTGCACTTTTTATTTTTCGTATTTACTATGTCGTAATTGAAATAGTTCTTTCAAACTGCAGCTCTTATCTGGCCTTCCTTATCAATAATAGAATTCTCTGTAAGTTATTAAATATCTTACCTTTTTTTTGAAACACTAGTAATTTAGTAACTCAAGTAATCAACATTTTGTAAATTCTAACTTCTTTTTATATCGTTTAACCTGATCCATCCCATTTAATTATACAAACATTTTATCTGGATGTCTAAAAAGAGAAGTTACCCTCCGTAAGGTATTCATTAATATACATTACGGACATGAAAGGCACCTACCTAGCAATCTACCGGTTACCTATAAACTCATAAGATGGTATACTTGAAATATTGTTAAGTGTTTAATTAATTAGTATCTCCAACAACGAATTATCTTACGTTACATATACAAAATTCAATAATGCAATTTTTTTGATGGATTTATTTCGAAATGTTTTATTGTCAAGGTCCAAAGATAATTACTTTATATAGTAATTAAATTACAAACTTTTGAAGTTTCACTTTTCCCAAGTCTTAGATCAATATGAAACATACTACCACAATGAAGTAACATTATGCAAAACACTAAATAGTACCTGAGGCTTCATTGTAATAAACATTTATTCTTTCTAGCTGAAGGTCAGAGTCCCCATGATAAGTTCCAGTGGGGTCGATTCCGTGCTCATCAGAAATTATTTCCCAAAACTGAAAGAACATTCAATCAATTCTTATAAATAAGTAAAACTCTTTAAACAATAATACTTAGGAAAAACGTGTTCAATCAAGTTATCACATGGTTTATGAAAATTATTCATTGAATGTGTACTTATTACAAACATAATTATCCTACGTGCACATTATTATTTATTATAAACTTCAATAGTACAAAAGTATATTATGTTTATTCTGAACTAATTGGCATACTGAAATATAACAATGAAATAACAAAAAATAGACTGAAAGAGCATTGTTGAAATTTTTAAGGCATAAAAGAGCTCAATTTATTTCTGATCACCGTTAATAAAGTATAACAAGCATAACTAAAAGTCGTTAAGTTGAATTTAGTTCATTGACCTTCCAAAACTACTTAGGCACGAATCAATACCGGAGTCCCTTGAAGTAAATGAATTCCGAATGTACTTTAATTATTAGATGGCATGAGAATTTATGAGTCCAGACTGGATGAATCATTTCATGCCATTACTTCTAGAAAAAATCAATTAAAAAACACGTATAGGTTATGACAAATAAGACATCAACCAAACGCAATGGATAAATGGTTGTAAAATGTTTAATGCTTTAGTTGACTTTATTCATTTTAATAATTCCCAATTCATTTCTTAAAAAAAAAAAATTAATGCACGTTTTAGATACTGAATACGTTATGCAAATGAATCCAACATTCCCGCTCATCCCAACAAAACTAACGCTATGTTTAAGATGCTATTAAAAAACGTTTTGCTGGACATTAGTTGAATTAGTTATCTCTCTCTTCGTATAAAAATAATCAAACTACCTTAATATATGGACATTTGAACTTTAATTAGAATTATGAGTTTTCACTAAAAACACAATTAGTCGTTAACTAACAGCTATTCATTAACTAACAGCTATTTAGTCATACATATGTGAACTAAGAAATAAATTAATTCATAGCTAAATTTGATTGAACGACAAAATTAAATTATTTAAGTAAAAACACCGTTAATGGCTGTAAACAATAATTGTTTTCCATACCTTTGCTCCAATCTGATTTCCACACTGACCAGCCTGAATATGAACAATTTCTCTCATATTTGTAGTTGACTTAGAATGTTAACAGTTAAGACTTAAGAAAAAACTACAATGAGAATAGGGCGTGTTCTTCCAATCGAATGCCTGTACAGCAGTAGGAGATGGCGTGACGTACAAGACGAGTATTAACGATCGAAGAGACCGAATGCAGCTTATGCGGCAGGATATGACGTCGCCGCAGGTCACCCAAGTATCGATACTTGAGAAAAGCCGTTATTGCACAATTCAAATATGAAAGCAAGTACTGTTAATAACATTTTCTTTTATAAATTTGCAAATTTGGAAACATTATTCAAATATATAGATAAGTATATCCTTAAAAAATGTTTTAATCAATGGTTATTTTTGAGCGTTAAAAATTAATCAATACAAATAATATTTTTAAGCGTCAAGTTAAACTGTTTACTTATTTCACCATTATTATGTCTCAAGAGTTAAAAGATATTTGCAAGTTAAATTTATACTCGTTACTGTTATAATTTTGATAACTTCTGTCTTTATCACGGTGAATTTTACTATTATTTATATTTCAAATTAGTTCATCACAATCAAATTAGTTACTAGTGTACTGTATGTATAACCATATACGAATATTTACAGATATTTTGCAATAATTTGAGTTTTATTTTACCAATATTATCCTGACTATATATTCGTATTTTGTTTCTTTTATGTTTAAATGATTTACTGTATCCAAAAATACATGTAGCCTGCAAGTCGGTATGAGGTAAATTAACTCCTTTATAGTAAGGGTATTAATCGGAGGAGGAAAAATAATACCGTGACAGCAACTATAACAGTAGTCTGAGGTACTGCAGTGCAATCGAATCATGTAAATTAATGTGGTATTATAGTCGTAGTAGAAATTATTTATATTCTCAATATGAAGAAAAACCAAAAAAATTCTTTAAAAACACATTGCCAGCTAATGCAGCTTAACTGGACAAAATTAGATATTAAACTTTATTACAGAGAACAAACCAATGAATGATTTTTCACTATTATTTCCATCTTTTTTTATATTAAAAAATTGCTGTTCTTTTATATCAACATTCATTGTTCAAGTTAGTAGTTTGGGATTGACATTTAAAGTCCTTAGAAGTATTATATTACTAAAAGTACAGTGGAGTGATGTTTACAGATCATGGTTTCAGGTTCCAAGAACTAATCAGTAACCTTTTTCTTTTGACTGTGTATTCAAATGTTTGTGAAAACGTCAGGTCATTGTTTGATATATCTTAATGATATTCGATATATATCATTTTTAGAAGATCAAGACGAATATTGAAACTGGAAAATACGAAGACATGTCAAAAGAAAAGTAATATTCGGATGTCCAGTTATCGACCTTGGGGGGTTGAAAGTTTGCATTTATATCCTAAACTAAATATAAACATTTTATAAATTTTGTTTCATAAGTAAAGGTAGTATAGTACTAAAGAGTACAGATATTTACTTAGATAAATCTCCATCTATGCTTACTTTAATGCAAAATAATAGTTTTCTGAGCAAGTATCAAACCTGTCTGCTCTTACAGAATTTAACAAAACTTTGGAAGTTCATTGAGTGGGTGTTATTTGATTTGTGCAAAATAATGAACTAAACTTTTTATGAAATTGATAATACACGAATAAATATCAGCTAATACAGTCTTGAACAATATTTTGTCCACGATCAGAATGCTATTGTTTTCTGTACCTTTATATTCTCATTATAATCATGAGGGAGATTTAAATGAGGAATTACAAGTCTTTAATTATAGGAATAATCCTAGTGATTATTATTATAATCCTAGCTTAAGGATTATTATTGACTATCAATATAGAAAAATTATAGTTCTCAAATTTTTTTTCTGACATGAGATGAGGGCATTTTCTCTTTTCTCTATTAATGTTAATTTAATTAGAAGTAGATATAATCATTTCATTTAGCTACTTCAATTTGTTTCATTAAAACCTATATTTTTAATTATAAAATTGGATTCATATTTTTAAATTTAATACAATGATATTTTTTTATGTTTGCACTAGTAAACAAGTTTTTCCATCATTTATCAAGTTAAATAAAAACTGTGAATTACAGAAAACAAAGGTACTTCTACACATGAAAATTTCTATAAAAAGAACTTCTTTCGAACAGTCGTCTCTATTTACTGAAAGTTTTACTTTCTTTCCGGAGGTGAGAAAATACAGTGGTAGGAGGCCAGGGACGCCCAGGTGGTATGTGCTCGCCTCTGAGCTGGTAGATCCGGGAATCAATATCAACTACGCCCTAGAGTTACTCACGCGGGAAGTGAAAAAAATCTAATCATGTCGTACATCGAAGAGGCCGTTAAGCCATCGGTCCAGAGCCTGGTATGATATAGTGTACTCGTTAAAGATCCCTACTCTAAACACATTTTAATTGAGTAAAATTTAGGATCCGAATGTAGAATGGTAATAGAGTGATATCATTCGTCGTAGTACTAGTGAATTTACATAGGTGTTTTTGGAAATATGAGCTAAAATTTTGCTCCAAATTTAAATTACGAGCACATCGTGCACTCATAGCGCCACTGCTGGAAATTGTGAAAATGAGCAGAAGTATCATTTCACAGTCATCATTCGAAGTTTTATGTCAATTCATTAATCCTGCCAGAAATGAAAAAAAGATAATAAAAGGAAGTTACCGTACTGTCATGAAAAATCACTAAAATTAATTTTATTTGTTAATCTAGAATGTTTAACGCTTGTTAAACTACTAACAAGCAACGATATGTCCTTTATATTGGATGTCGAGGTACCGCTAGTGACTATATTAATTAAACAACTAGTTAGTATGAAATCTGGTGTGTGATAACCTCATGACTTCCATTTGGCTAATCATAAACTAATAGTCCTTGGCTTTGCAAGTGTCAACAAATAATAACTTGATCATGAATACATAATTTGATAGGATTTTTTGTTTAAGAAAGGTTTTACGTCTTTTGTCATTTCTGTACAGTTGAGTGTCTGCGATAATACTTAAAAAAATGAATCCAACATTTTTTTAGTGTGCTATTCAACTCTTTGTGTAAAAGGGCTACTAATTTTTTGTTCTGGTCATACTAGAAACCTGATATTTCAGGTATGATATTTCTCATCATCTGCTACTATTCTACCATCTTATTATCGTTTATGGTGCATCAAAAAGCAACGTTCCATATCCTAAGGTCAAAGACAACTAATGAAAAATCACTGTCCATTGAAAGTCTTAATTCCTGGATCCACACAAATAGTATTGTGATCCACCTTCCATTACAACCACCTGAAACACTATATCATTGTCGTTTTTTATTATATTTATACATTTCATTCGTTATATATCTTGTTTTTATACAAACTGGAAGTACTTTAATTTTTTATTACTGACTTATTTTTCTTTGATATATGTACTTTGTTTATTAATTCTATGTAAAATTTATATTATTTAATAAAATAAGACTTCTTCTTGCATAATGACTGATAACGATAGTATACAGTTTTTAGGCTTCTTTGAGTATACGTAGTGCTCTCATCTGTCTGTTGGTTACCGTTAGCCAGTGATCACACAGATGTGTAACATATATTAATAAAGTATATCAGTAAACAAGAAATTTCCTTATCTATTGGTAGAGGTCAAGGACTCTAATTAACTCCCAAGCCGTAATTCAGGGACCGCCAATGATAAGAACAAGCATGTACTGCATGGAGCCATTCTCGATTCCGTAATGTTTTAAGAGCATTGAAGTTATGATCTGAATCAAAAGGGCTTTCTTTAATCCACCTGTATAGTAGAGCATCATTGCATCATTTGGCCCCATACATACACAATCCTATTACGAAAGATAAGCTTTTTTCACTTATTTACAACTTTTACTTGTTCTGACAGAGGTAATATTATTCAAGGCAGCTGGAATTTCGTTCACTTTACAGTAAATTCCAATGAAATCATCCATGCAACAGTTTGAGTGGTTAAGTTTTCATTAACATTATAAATTGTGTAATAATTTTTAACTATATTATATAATAATTAATGACATCTAACTCATTGGCACAAAGTACAGAGGGACATAAGGTTTCAAAATTCCTATGATCCCGAAGACACAAATTACTGTACTTGTTATACCCGTTGATTTACATCGTATATTGATTGTTTCCAAAAACTGAAATTACGATACGAAGACCTCTGTGTAATGCATAAATATTTAAATGAAAGCCTTTTACAATTAAAACAATACTTTTCTGAATGTAAAGCCTAAGTCATTTTTAAAAAAGGAAGAACTGATTTTTTTTCAATTCTTCTGGAGCATAAAGACACCTTTGATCTGATGATAACTACAAGATATAAACAATAAGAAAAGAAACAAAAGTGATTCAACCATGATTATAATCTGGTTTTGTAGTCTGAAGGTCATGAAGTTCGAAGATCATAAGTTTCATTATGTTTGATGCCATTATTTAAAATTTAGTAAAAGGACTTACTCAACATTCTGTACCTAATTTGACATTTCTCTGTTTTATGATAAACACTTTTTGTAATTCACAGCATAATAATCTTTTTTTTTTAATTTTCCATATCGTTGTAGGGATAACATCAAAGTAACCATCTATTTATTAATTTAACAAAATATAATAATACCATATATCCTGATTATTGTAATAAGAGGGAAAATATTAGTGGTTTACCTATAAGGCAAAAATTGCATCTTTATGACCAAATAATCATTTAGTCGTCCCATACATATACAACGCAATTAACTAGCTAGTTGCAGCAAATCAATTTTATATGTATATACTAGGTTAGGTTAGGTTGCAGTGGCAGTCCCACAAGGGAACACACGTGTGCCGAGCATTAGCCCATTGTGATACCATACAATGAAGATTGATTCTACAGTGGGAGTCCTAAATTTTTCCTAACTCAAGTATATTTAGAGTAGGGATCTTTAACGAGTACTTGAAATCGTACAGTAGCGGGACCGACGGTTTAACGCCCTTCTCCGAGGGACGACGTGTTAAGATTTATTCACCTCCCGGGTGAATAAATCGAGG
Source organism: Hermatobates lingyangjiaoensis (assembly GCA_026182355.1). Taxonomy (NCBI): domain Eukaryota; kingdom Metazoa; phylum Arthropoda; class Insecta; order Hemiptera; family Hermatobatidae; genus Hermatobates; species Hermatobates lingyangjiaoensis. Next base: position 153,107 of record JAPFBL010000035.1, on the reverse strand, counting down.
ACCAGGTGGGGATCAAACCCCCGTCCTATCAGTTTAGAGGTAGGATCACGTGTCTTAAGAAAGGACTGCTACCTTTAATAATATATTTTTTTTTGTTAAATCCATTTATTTAGCATGCTCCATATAATATTACAAATATATATGAGTTCAATATCGGACACAAATGCTGTGTTACTCCTATTCAATTTTGAACTCGTATTGTGTCCAGTTTGGATCGCCTTTCCGATTGTTAAGTGAATTACAAATATATATGTATTATAACAAAAAATTTATAAATATTTTATTGAAAAATATAATGTAATACACATAATTAAGACCTACTGTACCGCCCTGTCTTCCTGCGGGACTCTTCGCTCTTCACACCTCCTGATGACGACGATGGTCGAAATATCGATGTGAGTTATGTCTGTGTCTTTCTGTGTGTTTCCTTCGTTTTGAATTTATTTTATTTTAAAAAAGTCCGCTGGACCGTTTCTTTTAATTGTGTTGTATATATATATATATATATATATATATATATATATTCGATGCGATGTGGACCAATGAGAGTGGAGTTTGCAGGTCCATGCGTAAGGTCCCAGTTGCCCGCTGCTCAGCAAAAAGCCTCTGTCTTTCTGCCAATAGGTATAGAGGTTGCACAGTCCCTCTGTGTTAAATGATGTTTGGCAGATCTCATTGGTCCACATCACATCGAATCATATTCCTTTCCCCAGACAACTCATAGGAAAACTATATATATATATATATAAACTATTCTTTTCTTTTATTATTGAAATGTTTAACTCATTCCTAAATTATAATTGAACCTTTATAACAATGTTTTGAATGAAAATCACAGGTTTGTCATGACGTAAGCTTCTGTAGATAACATTATTACACCAGTACCATTTTACAAATATATAAGTATGTGTTGGATAAAAGAACCAAACATGAGAAAAATCGCATGTAATTTTTTAAAATATAATTAGTCATTTCTTTAGCTGATTAAACCAGTCAAATACTTTCTTAATACAGTCCATAGGACTTTACAAAAAATTATAACGAAAGTAACACAAAGGTGGACACAGACCTAACACACTTCTATATTTCGACAAGTGTCGTCATCAGAAGGAGATAGTACCGCATGGAGAGATGGCGGTGATTGAAGTCCAGCCTCATGACCATAACACACTCATAGTTACCACCACCACCACCACTCAGTCAGTTTATTATTTTTACCAGGATTAATTTCTATATTTCACGTTTTCATTTTTTCATTCGTTTATCCCGAGGCTTGGGTGGCTACCGGGCGGGTCCACAGCTGGTGTATAGTGGAAGACCCTGTACGATCTGTTCGCTATCAGGGCAGCCCCGAATATTCAATAAAGGGCCCCGAACCAACCCAGTTGGGAGACAGTTGAGGTGTGCAACTGAAGGGAGTAGTGCCCTACATTCCTCTAGCTCATTACCACACCCACCCACACACATTACACTACACAGGTCAATGAACTGTATCCCTTCGCTTCTCCTCGTGCAAGGGCTGACACCGGCGGGGCCGATCTGAGAGGACACAGAGTCAAAACTGGGGTCGCACTCCCAGGCCGCCAGATAGGGAGGGGTCCATCCTTACCTAGCCAGTGTAGGAGGCAGCGCTGGTCAGCTGGTGTATAATCTCGTTATGTGCTGTAGTGCCAATTGGCGACTGGATGGGACCTTGCAGCATGTATCGGGGGGCAGGCTCCGAGGCCACCAGACTTCGTCGTCGGAACTCTGTCACCCTGTGCGGAGTTTGCGGGGGGTAGAAGGACAAACCTATACGTGCATTCACTCAAAACTTTACAGACGACTTAGATCCACTCACCTTGACCTTTCCCTATCCAGTTCCTATCTATCGCCTCACTCCCCTTACCCAGCGATAGAATTATATCAAATCTTTATTATGATGGAAAAACACTTAGAAACTGACGAAAAAGTGCAACCTTTAGAGGGGTTTCTCACCCCACCTGTTGTAGTGGAAAAAGTGGTTATCAGGGAGAAAGTTGACTGCCCCCGAAGACTCCACAGTTAAGAAGGATGATGCCCACCAGACATCCACTTCTAAAATGCCCCCGAAGACTCCACAGTTAAGAAGGATGATGCCCACCAGACATCCACTTCTAAAAAAGAAAAAGTAGGTCACCCTGATCACCCAGGCTTGACCTATGAAGAGATCAAGATGGAGGGGATCAGAAGAAGAAGAAGAAATAATAAAATAAGACAAGCTATGGCGGCTCTAAAAGCCAGTCAAGCCAAGTCTGAGGACGGTCACTCTTCCAGAGGTCCCTTGAGGACTGAAGGACAAGGGTCGCCCGAACGAGCAGTTGACTCTCAAACTCATCTCCAACCGGAATATAAATCTGTGAGGTTTGATACAGGAGGTAGGAGCATGAGAAAGAGTCATGGTAATAGGGCTGAGGAAACTAGGACATGGATGGTCTCGATGGGACCGGACCATTCAGGCCTAGTAAACCTCGAGCAGGTAAAGTTGAAAAAAGAAAAGAGAGCCTTCCGCCCCGACCATTTAAGGAGCGGAGAAGTAGCCAGGAAAGCACTGGGATTGACCTGGCTAGACGAGGCCCCATCTTCAGAGCAGGCTACCTGTGATAAAGAAGTAACCATACAAAAGAAGTCAGAGGTAAGAGAGGTAGAAGTGCTATGGAAACTCCACCAGAAACTACCCCTGCTAACAAGAAAATACGACAAGACAGCGGTCAGCCTTGCAGAAGTTATAGTGCAGCCGTAAAAAAGGAATCCCTTAGCCTAGTGGACCAGGGCTAAGGGTTACCTAGTTACCATCATCACTTGTTCTGATGAGGTAACGAAGACCTGGATGTTACAATGGACTCCACCTAAAGAACTTGAACTAGAGGTTGTCCCGGCATCGGAGGCACTATGGAGAGTGCGGATATGTTTTCTCCGGACGTAGTCGGGTTTCTGGGGAGTCTAAAATTTCAGGTTGACAGATGGAAACCGAGCACCTTAGACAAAATTCAAGGAGGTTTCAGAGTAACTTTCTTAATAGATCCTACGGCGGCCAAGCTCCTGGACGAGGCGGACTGGGAGCTCTACTACAGGATCTCGACTATAAAAGTAACGAGACTGGGTAGAACATACAAAGGCCGTTCGTCGGGACCGGCTCGCCTGGGATCAGCGGAAAGTTCAAGTTAATCAGGTTCTCCCCCTGCATCGTTTCTTCCTTTGAGTGCCTCATCACATGAAGGTAAGTCAAATTAATCTACATCATAGTAAGGCAGCTACTGTGGAGCTAGTAAACTGGCTTTGTAGTAGTAAGAGCTATGTTGTGTTAATTCAAGAGTCATATGTTTACAGGGGTAAAATTAGGAGGCTGAAGAAGTCAGGAGCCGTAGTTCTGGTTCAGATGCAAGGAGACAGAACACCCAGAACCTGCTTAGTAGTCTCGAGGGATCTTGGATTGACCCACTTGGTTCAGATAGGATCCCGTGACCTAACGGTGGCATTGCACCAATATGAGGTAGATAAAATTAACTATAAAATGGTGGTGGCATCTTTTTATCTACCTATTGATGTACAGCTTTCCCCTACAGAGGAGCTGGTAAGATTGTATGAATTCTGTAAAAATGCAGTTCACCCCCTAATTGTGGGTTGCGACGCTAACGCTCACCACGATGTGGGGTACCGAACCTATGCGAAGGAGCGATTTACCTACGAAATGTCAACTGGGAGGTTTGTTGCCGAGACCTACAGAAGAGCGCTCACCCAGGATAGAAAGGAATTCTTCAAGTATGTTTACATAGTAAGGAGACGACGTAATACGCCGGGAGCTACACCGCCCAATGTGAGATAGGGTCCCCCCCCCCCCCCCCCCCGTTGTCCGAGTGTTTGCGCAGTCTCACACAGAGGGTTTTTCTTTTAAGTTTTTTCTACTTACAGGAGTTATGTGTTATTTTTGGCTTTAGTTTTTATGGAATAATGTGGTTATGGCTTTTATTGGTGGTTTGTTTCATTATGTTATCTTTTCTGGTTTTTGGACTAAAGTTCTTTCTCTTGCTTTGGTTATGGTATTATGTCTTTATAGTTTTGACGCGAGTGATGTAGGGTCGTGGAAGCTCGCCTCCGTGCGGTCCACCTCGGGCGTATCTCGGGAGCTGATAGTGGTCCTATCGTTGATAGGCCTTGGTGCCCCCGAGATGCGGCGAAAGAGCTTTCACGCTAAAAAGCATCGATCTGTTCTGCTATTATCCGTGATATGGCCGAAAGGCTGGGTACACGCTTTAATATCAAAACAGGGGTACCGAACCTACCTTTGTTAATATCAGAGGGGGGACGGTAGTTGATATTACGCTGGCGTCCCGAAGCCTAGTAGATTTAATTAAAGCATGGAGGGTGACCCGGGTCATATCGATGTCTGACCATCGTATGTTTCGATTCGATATCTCCATCGATATTGGTAAGGAGAATTTAAGAAGAAACCCCAGATTAACCGACTGGCAACGTTTCGTTGATAACATTCGGTCAAATCAGGTGTTTTTTCGTTCGAATAGCATTGAACATATACGAACTCTAGATGCTTACGCGGAGGACGTAACGTCGGCCCTGCGAAAGGCATATTATGAGTCGTGTCCCATACGTCCTGCTCCTACCAGGAAAGTGATCTGGCACCAAAGGCGATGTTACATAAGCAAACCAGGAAAACCTGGAATAAAGCATGGGCAACCAAACAAGAAATAGACATAGCTAACCATATGGTAGAATTCAAGAAAAAGTTAAGACAACTAAAAAGAGCAAAGTGGAGAAATTATGTTCAGGAAATAGAAAATTCCCATGATACCTCCAGACTGGTAAAGATTTTAAGCACTGATAATAGTAACGAGATTCGTGCATTGAAAAGAGAAGACGGATCCTGGGCGAACTCCGCAGAGGAGGTCATGGAGGTGCTCCTTAAGACACACTTTCCGTTTGATGAACACGCGGACGTGTATGAATAGCAGGGATAGGAAAACTATTTTCAAAGGAAAAGACGTGGAAGAACAAATAGTCACTGCTGAGGAATTGCTGTGGGCGGTCTTCTCCTTCTCTCCGTTTAAGGCGGCGGGGGAGGATGGGGTCTTCCCGGGGCTGCTGCAGCAGGCTTTTGATGGAATATCTAGCACGCTTATAAAGATATATAAGTGTAGTTTAAGATGTGCCTTAAGATGTTTAAGGGACATGTGCCTGACTGTTCGAGGACTGCTAAGGTGGTTTTTATTTCCAAAATTGGGAAGACTACACTAGCCCAAAGTCCTTCAGACCAGTCAGTCTTACCTCCTTTCTGTTAAAACTTTTAGAAAATTAGTTGACAAATTCCTGTCGCACAATGTGATATCTAGGGAACCTTTACAAAATTGTCAACATGCATATATTAAAGGGCGGTCCACGGAGTCCGTCCTACATGTCCTAGTTAGTATAGTTGAAAAGGCACTCCAGAGCAAAAACTATGCGCTTTGCTTGGAGTTGGACTGACGGTTAATCCCAAAAAAACTGACCTCATACTATTTAAAAGGAAGAGGAAGTTACAGGGGTTTAAAGCTCCAAAGATGTTAGGAGAAGAAATAAATCTCTCCGAACATGTCAAATACCTTGGAATCTTTTTAGGTAAGAAAACAGCGCGGTTTGCCAAAATGTGGAGAAGAGGATGAAACCTCTGTCCACTATGTGTCTGTATATAGTCTCCTTAGATTAAATACTTTAACTACAAGTTCTATAATGATAGGTAAGCTAAGGGAAATTGAGTGAAAAAACCTCCTGATCTATATAGAAAGAAAAGGAAGATTTTTCTAGGAGTAGGAATCCGGGTTACCTGGGGAAGGCACTTGGCCGATCTGTTTGCCAGATCTTTGATCTGCCCACCCTACTACTACTACTACTTCATTCGTTTATTACTTTTCATTTGGTTCCTTCCCTCGCTCTTTTCTCTGGGTAGTGGTGGTATCGATGAGTGTCTAACGGTTATGAGGTTGGACTTCAATCACCGCCCTGCTTACATGAGGAACTCTTCGCAATTGTCGAAATATAGAAGTGAATTATGTCTCTACCTATCTTTGTTACTTCTTTTATAATGTTTATATACATATATCTGCTATTAAAAGAGGTAATTAAATAAACTACGGTACGTAATGTACATATTACACTTTTTTTCCCGATAACAGTAGATCCATGTAAGCTGTTTTCAAGAGGTCCTCCTGTCTGATTCCTAGAGAATCCATCAATTTCTCAGCAGTTCGCATTCCATCATCTACACTCTCATTAGGAGAAAGACACACCTGGAAACAGACATTGTATAGATATATCTCGATTGGAGAAAGATTTCACTAAACAATAAATTACTTAAATATTAAAAGAAAAAAAAAAGATAAGTGGGTTACTTTGGGGTTTCGACTAGATCATAGGTACCAATAAGACAAGATCTAAGTAAAAATAAATATTTGAGAAAATTAAGTGAATTTATGTCTGTCCACTCTGTTCTGTTTTCCAACTATATTGCTGCGTGCTTATAGATCGTAATATATATATTTAAAAAAAAATTGAAAGATCAGATATAAGTAAGTTAGTAAAAAAAATATATTGAACCACTTATTCTATATTCATAATTAATATTGATACTAGTAATTTACTAATTAAATCCACACTATTTTAATATGGTTACCTGAAATTAATGACCTGAAAACATTAACTAAAAATGTATATAGAGAATATGATACCTAACCAACAATTATTTTTTATTATTACTATAAGTTTGATCAACCCAGGGTAGTGAAAGGTATGATTATTATGTCAAAGGATTGGACCTTAGAACTAATAGTTTTATCATTTAGTCTACTTTCAATACCTTGAGAATAGTTTTCCTATTTAGAATTGAATTACTGATTTATCAGATTTAGTGATGTTAATGTTAACATATTTTACTACTACTATTAGAACTGAAGATTCTACTTGAAGATGGACCACGTCCAAAACCGGACCAACATGCCGCTTTAAACAAAACATTACTTAGCCTTTGTTAATTAAATTCAACTTTAAATAGTAGTAATGGTTTGTTCACATTTTCTATGTACCAATAGAAGACACAAACTTGTCAAGGGGTTGTGTAGCAAATAATAATTTTTTCATTTGTTCCTAACATCCTTTTCTTACCCTGAGGTTGTTAAAAAAAACAACAGTATCTGGAATAAGTTACACAGAAGCCTGTTAAATCCTTTTCATACAACCCTGATGATGATAAACAAATATAACGAAACTTATGTTAATCTTGAAAAACCCTTTTTGTATTCTTCTAAATTTTTGTGGTCACCAGAAGTTCAATTTAATATATAATTATATAAAGTTAATCAAAGTAAATGGTGTACCAGGTGTTAAATATAGAGCAGAGGAAAATATATTTCATTTTCGTTCAACATTTTGAATAGCATAATAATTGAGTGTAACTTACAAGCAAACTACTTCATATCCTGATGAAGAATTCCAAATATAGAAGTGAGCTTTATTTATAACCACCTATACCTTTAATAAGTTTTATATATTATTTCTGAATTTGAAATTATGTTTTCTTTTTATGAAGGTATAAGAATAAGTGAAGAAGATGTGAGGCTATGAAAAATAATACATCTTGGTACAAGACGGTACAAGGTCCTTATCCTTGCAACCTTGATCAACCATTCAAATTGTTTAAAGTACTAAATAGCTATCATATGCATTACAATTACAATAATTCCAAGTATTATTTTACTCTTCATATAAAACAGATTCTTAACCCATCGAAATCAAAAGAGCCAAAGCACATATGAAATCAAACTTTTAAAACATTACAATAGCTATTAAACAAATGACACGAGGCACTTAAAAGAGAATTAAATTCATTGTATAACTACTCGCGTTAGGATTACATGCAAGTTAAGAGTATAATTATGAGATATCGTTAGGATTACCATTTATTAATGATAAGGATTATTCAATGGTCTTTTAAAAATGTTGTATCTCGGGAGATGAATATTGACTATGCTATTGACGCTTTTTTGATAAGTAGGAAAATTTAAATAAATATGGTTTACTATGAGTAAAGAAGAGGGATGTATACCAATTAATAATAACCAGAAAAGACATAAATTACATACAACTAACTCAAATAACCAATGCATAATATCATGGGCAGTTTATGTAATATATATTGGAATAGGAGTTTTAGGAGTCTACTTTTAGAATATTTACAAGGCATAATAAAACATATAAGAAAGTATATTCAGAGTACCTCGAGTTCAACGAAATTCCCAAGTCCTTCAACTTCATCGATATGAACTCTGGTGTTGTTCACCATATATAAGGTACGAGTTTTTTTGACTTTTCCTATCAAACCAAGAGCATTAGTCAAGACTTTCAACAGGTCTGTACCATCTTCAATATTACATTTTGTGTATTCGGATAATTTTGGGCCTTGTGAATCATCCCGTTGATATTGTATAAGCTCAGCATTTTGCCCCTAAAAACAACAGGGACATATATATAACTATATAAAATTAAAAACATGTTTAGAACACAATTCCTAACTTTGATTGTTAAAAACTTAATCATTAATATGTAGACATTTGGGTTAACCAACAAGTGTTCACGTCATTGAATGACCCAAACAGCCAAGGGTGGGCGTTAGGTAATAAATAATATTATACATTTGTTCAGTAAATAATTTAATAAGTACAATAAAACATAACTGAATAGTTAAAAAAGATATAACTCATTCCATTAATATGAACTGGGTACCTTTATGAATCGAAGTTTTAACCTTCCTTTATTACACTTAAAAAAATAATCTTCTTGATTAATAATTAGTCTTTCTCCGGTTTTTATTTTTTCGACACATTCTACCAGTTTTTCAATATTATGAATTCTTGACTTTATTTCAACATTCCTATCAGTAACTGACATCGTCTAAAACCATAGAAAATAAAAATGTTGAAAATTAAATACTTGAGCGCAATTTCAGAATCAGTGTAACCAAAATATTAAATATTTCATTCTTTGTTGAAACATGTGCATATATATTTAAAAAAAAAAAGAAGGTTTAAAAGGCGAAAAAAATTCATCCAAAGAACTATAACCGTTATTTATTCAGATTTCTATATATTAATATATTTGGGTACGATGGCGGCAAATCTTCCCTGGACAGATTTCATTGAACCACACAGCTGCCTCGGCTTTAATGACAAAGAAATGATTGAATGAAATTGGAAAATTAAGTTATGCAATAGGATATTTATTTAATTTTTTTAATAAATAAATTGTTCAAAAGCTACAATGCTTATAAACAGACTACACTGATAATGAACCATTTTTTTTTAAAATAATTTTATATTTTAAAGTTTGGTTTGACTAGAGTAAACCATCAAATTACACAAATATTCTATAATCAGTATGTTTATAAAAATACTTCTTTTAAAAATGTATAGAACTATCATTGCTTCATCAATTAACTTCATAAACCATTAGGTTCATAGGGTAAAACCTTCAGCTTTAATTACTAAAGTACATATAGTATAGTACTAGAATTTTACATTCAATATTAAATTACCACATTCGTACACATCAATGTATAAACCACAATAAGAAGTTCAGAAATGAGAATAAGATCTTTGAACTAAAACGAATTGAATTCTTACTGTCATTTTGGTAGTTGATTTTATTATACGCATATATATATTTGATAAAATACGACCCGAAATGGACAAATACAGTTCAATGTATAAAGAAACATAGAGAAATTAAAAGCCCACACTTGCAGTCTCTAATTTTCGGTTGAACCGTCTTCAGGAGGGATAAGAGAGGGAAACCAAGCGCTCTGGTACAAAGACGGTTGGAGACCAACAATGTTGCCACATACGCGCCCGATCACAGAGAATAAGGTAGACAAGAATCAATTTAAGATTTGGCCTCCTTCGTCCTTAAGCACAATGCTTTCAAGTTCGATAAAGACTTCTACCTACAATTCAAAGGAACGGCGATGGGTACCAGAATGACTCCCTCCTTTGTCAATTTGTTCACGGCCAACCTTGAAAATAGCTTCTTCCAAACCTATCATCTTCCCCCTCACTCTATACCCGATTCATTGATGACATCTTTTTCATCTGGACCCATGGCATTTCTGAGTTGGAAGTCTTCATCGACAACTTCAAATCCTTCTGCTCCTCTGTCTCCTTTACTCATACCATGTCCAACAGTTCCCTTATTACTTCCGTCCATTCTAAACCCTCTAATCCCCATTTGTATTTACATTTCAACAGCTGCCACTCTCCTCATATTAAGAAATCCATTCCGAAATCCCTTTCCATCCGTATTCACCGCATCTGCAATAGATTGCAAGACAAACAGTTCCATCTCAATAGCTTGAAAAAAAATTTTTAGAGTGAGGTTACTCTTTCCCCTTCCTGACAAGAAGACTGGTACCAGCCACGATACCACACAATCTTGCATCGGCCTCCTCTTCCTCTCCCTCTGGGTCTACCTACCTCATCACAACCTACTTCCTAGGTATCCATAAATTGGGTACGATTATTAAAGAACTTTTTCTGATTTTATCCTCTTCCCCCGCCACCTCCAGCACCTTTCATCCAGCACAGACTCCCCCACGCATATCCTACAGACGCCCTCCCAACCTTGGTAATTTTCTCTCCCACAGGAATCTAACCTCCACGAGGGCTAACTATTTGCCATAGGGAAACTGTGCGGACGTCGAGGTTGCCTCACCTGTCCGATTCTCAATCCGCATTCCACTTACCACTAATTACTTACCATAGTCTAATTGGTTTATTGAACATTTCCTAAGAATGTTCATGGCTAAGAATATATTCTTAAGAAATGTTCAATAAACCAATTAGACTATGGTAAGTGGAATGGAAATTAGGCGGGTGTTCTAAGGCAATCATTTGTCTGATGGTAGAGATAAGTCGAATGCAAATTAGGCATATGTTCTAGGGTAATAAATTGGCTGATGCAAGAGATAAGTCGAACGTAAATTAGGCAGGTGTTCTAAGGTAATAAATCGGCTGACGCACGATATAATTGGAATGTAAATTAGCCAGGTGTTCTAAAGCAATAAATTGGGTGATGAAGAGATAAGTGGAGTGCAAATTTAGGCAGGTGTTCTATGGTAATAAATTGGGTGATGTAATCATATTTAGTTGGGTAGGAATCGTGTAGGAAAGGTTTAGGTTATTTGATATAAGTATAATTGCGAATTTTGAATTTCCAGTTAAGGAGTAAAAAATATAAATTTTAGGCCATTGAGGTAATGTTTCAAGACAATCTGACCTTTGCTGAGGGGTTGTTTCCGGTCAACCGGTTCTCGAGCTTCGTTCGCTATAACACTTCAATCTTTCACTTGTCTTAACTCTATCTTTATTAAAACTCTTCACATTAAAATACAACAGATGAACAAACAAATGCCTATAATTCTAAAATAATCATATTATTAATTAATCATCATCGATGTGTCATGTTTAAGCAAACTTATTAAACAAATTACACCAAACGTGCAATTATTATTATTATTATAATATCAGAACTTTTATTACATTACATTACCAACTAATTATTATTTACATTAAACTAACTAACACAACACTCACATGGTGACCATCTCCATTATTACATTTATTATTAAATTGTTACAACTCGAATTTACATTAAAATAATACGAGCCTGAATCGCCGTGATTATCCATGTCATTAACACTAATATTATTCTAATAATATTTAAAATAATATAAAATAATGACGACCCTGACCGGTGCTGCCATGGGACTCGCCTCAACATCCAATCATAACACAACCTTGTGGGCAGTGGGTGACCTTGAAAGTAGATCAGTGTGGCACCAAAACAATGGTGGACAAACAAGGAAGAGTCTGTCCTAATATTTGCACTCGGGGCGTGGTGAGCCAGGCAAGTGGCGCCGGGTGAGGGGAAGGGGGGGTGGCCGATTATGGGCTGTCCCAGGTATTGTGAGTTTTATACTACTTATATATATATCAAATGATTACAAGAAAAGAACACAGAGACACAACAAACTCAGTTCAATATTTCAACCTCGTCGTCATCAGAAGAGTTTTGTTCGGTTGACATACAGCACCTGTAGTTGTTTCAAATTCTGAAAGTTCTAAATTGTATAAAATACCTTTTAGAACATTTATAGCTGGAGTAACTGTTTTCCAACCGAATAAAACTCTTTTTCTTTCTCTTCTGATAACTCTGGGGTCGAAATATTGAAGCGAGTTTTGTTGTTTCTCTATGCTCCTTTCTTTTAAACATTTGATAAGTTGTCGTAACAAAGTTTTTCATATTTTACATATAAAAAAAATCTGAGTGGCCTACACTCTACTTTACTATAATTAACTCAATGTCAAATTTCTTGAGTATATAAAACAGAACGTATCATTTAAGCATAACATAAATATCTAAATGGGATATAATTATTAGCATTGCATTCGTGAGGTAGTACAGATAGTGATTGAAGGACATATCAATTTATAAGCTTATTTTTGTACATCACAAATAATTTATTATTTGCAAATAATTTCATTAGTATAACTACAGCAGTAATAACATTTTTGAAAAACCAAAGTGAACATTTCTTGAAACGATTTATTCTCCTACAAGAGAATGACTTTCGTTCAAACAGCCAGTGGATTTCTTACATCGTTTACTTGACATCCTTCTACATTGAATATTAAAGTAAAATTTTCAAATTTGAAACAGTAAAATACCCTTTTTTTTCTCTAAAAAACATCTTAAACAGCGAAGAAAATGTTGTTTTAAGGTGATTTGTTAATTAAAGATGTACGATAATTACAGTTATTAATCTCTAAACGAAAGATTTATATTTTGAATTATCTTTTACATTTTTGGTTTTTAACAGAATTATTATACTGGGAATTTTATGGCTTCTTAGTATTTAATAAGATCATTTTCCTTCCCCTTTGTCAAATACCATATATACGAATTTTTTTTTAATGAGTGTTATCATTTACCTGCACAATATTATTCCTCTTACATCTCTTATAAGTCAATAATATATTTTCATTTTTCCATTAGAAACATCAATTTTATCTCAGTGGATTCGCTCAAAAAATTTCTAAGTCAATGTAAACAATGTAAAAAAATACAAAAATTCGACAAGTATAGCAGGTGATCTCTTAGTCTAGGATAAACAAAGAGTTTTTATATCGTTATTGCTCTTTCCCGTAATTGAAACTTCATGATTTTTTTTTTATGAATTGCTAATTTTTTGTTCCATTTTTGGTCAAATTTTCATAATTTTTTAACGAGCCGTTTAGCGTCAAAAAAACATTTTCTGAAAACACAAATCGTACTCTAACGCCCCTTTAGCGAATGTAATTTTAGAAAAAAATATCTCAACTCATTGTCCATATAATGTTCTATTTGTAGGCATAGTTTCATTCTTGTCCGTCAAACAGTATGGCTTGTACCGCTCTCACAAGGTTTGAGATTGATTTATAAGTCAAAATTTGTACATTTTATTGAAAAAAAAATATTTCCTATTGTTTTAAAATTCTGAATATATTTTTCGTTTGTTCCATTTGAAACCTCAAAGATAATGTCAAAATTTCAAAACTCTAGGGTTATCAGTTTAGGAGAAATAAATGTTTTAAAAAAAACGGTTTTTGGCAAAAAAAGTGACTTTCCCATCATGCATAATTCTTCCCAAACAATAGGAATCTTCGTCTAAATGAGGCCCATTTTTGTGTAAAATATCAACTTAATCCATCAAAGATTCTGGACCGTAGCGTGGTAACAAGCAATGCTAACACACGCACCCACCCACCCACAGACATCATCGTAAAAACGTCATAAAACGACTTCTGGGACCTCAAAACATGAAATTCCGTCAAAATCTCGAGATCAAATTTTTTCACGATCACTATACTTTACTTATAGTAAAGTAAAAATATCATAACTAAAAGTAGTAAATGAAATGTCACCATTACACCAAACATTGCACAGTTTTGCTATAAAAACAGTCATGTAACATGTTTCACTTAAATTTATATGAAGCAACGTACAAATAAATTTTCAGTTTTGTGAATTAACGAAACTCATAAGTCAGTAACTGCATTGTACGTACATCTCCAAACTTTTGCAGAGGCACTCAAAGAAAAACTTTTTCTATTCTATAAATAAAAAAGTACTTCACTATGTCTTATGTATTTAGTTATTTGAAAATTATTTACATTACTTCAAATTTCAGTTTTATAAATTCAAATTAATTTTCTTTAACGATTGCATACTGTTTAACTTTTACAACACTCTGAACAGTACAACCTGTAAATATATGAAATATTTACTTCAATTAATCTTTTAGATCTTATCTAAATCGTACTTTTAATTTGAGTGACCTTTTTTTAAACTCATTAAAGAGTATAATTCATATTCATTCAGGTAAATGGTAAAATAAGAAACTAATCGTATTATACTTATTTTTATTAGGTTTTCTGTTTCATTCTTTTACATTATATAATACTTAAAAGTCCACGTAATTTCTTACAAAAGTGAAAGAATTCTCTAAAGTTAAATCAAACAAATAAAATAAAGAACAAATAGAAAATGTACAAAAATCATCGTGATGTTTTCAATATTCCTGAGAAGCGGTTCCGCCTCGAATCTCATTTGGTTTTTTTGGGTCTGAGCTGCTCTTCTTAGGTAGAAGAACCGACTGAATGTGAGGAATCACGCCGCCTTGAGCAACAGTAACATTAGATAACAATTTGTTAAGTTCTTCATCATTCCTGATGGCTAGCAGTAAGTGTCTAGGAACAATCCTAAAAAGAAGAAAAAGAATACGCTCATTAGGTGTATGCATATTTTACTGACTTTACCTACAAAATTGATTAATTAATAACCACTGGAACTGTACTAAAAGATCCCAAAAGCTTTCAAACTTGAAAATCCCTAATCTTGTTTGAGCCAAACTTAGATTAGTGATTTTCTTCGTCTCAGGCTGAATATAAATCAATTAAAGAATAATACCATAATACCAGAGCAAATTTCCTTCTTCATCTTGCGAATGGAGAGGTCCGAAACTGATCAAGTTAAAAAGGAAATTTACGATGTAAGATGGTTAATATTATGAATCTGTAATACCATTTAGCAAATAGAAACTACTTCTAAGTCAATCAATCTGTTACCCTGAATCAATTCATATAAAATAGTGCAATTTAGTTACATTGAAAATTAAATGTAAATAAAACTGAAAATTATTAGAGTGGTTACACAAAACCGAAGATAAATTACATCCAACCCACCAACTAAAACTAGAGTTTTAAAAAGTGCCGTTTTTTTTCATATTTCCTTCTTTGCAGAAGCCTGATAATTGGTACTGTAGCTGTTATCATAAAATAGCTGAACAATGTTTCAAAATAAAAATACGGATTACTTTTATTGCTTATACATTAATTGATTGCCATAAAGCGAGTAAGGTATAGGGGCTTCTTTGGTTACAGTACCCTCTAGAATCTAAAAGGACCAACATGTTGAATATGAAAATGAACTTCATCAGCTGCAGCTATTTCTGTATAAGTAAGATGCTACTCAGATGTAATAATTTTTTCATAAAAACAACAAAACTGTCCGCAGGTAGTCTTAAGTTAGATTTTTTAAAAAAACTAATCAACTATTAATCTCTCAGTTTCAAATTTTACTGAATTTACTTAATTTCCAAGTGAACAGTCTTCAGAAGCGTCTTGTAGTATAGTAAAGGTAAATGTCTACATATGACCTGCGATAATGGCTCTAAAACTATTTTTTAAACTTTCAAGTTTCATCTCAGAGTTAAACAGACACTAGGGTTTAGTTTTCCAAATAAGGTCATATTCTTTACTGTTATTATTTATTTCTCTACAACTATGATTAATCAATAAGGCAACTTCAAAATACAGGAAAAGGTTTAATATTTACTTTAAAATTACTAACCAAAACATTCTTTCTGTGCGAAAATTAAAAGGACGAAGTAGCAAGTAAACAACCAAAATAAATGAATTCTATCCCAATAACTGAATGATGACGAGACTATCACTCGCACTCTTAGAGGTTGTCAACAACGTTTATAAAGTTGTTAGCGATAATAAATAATCGTTGTTGTTTATTCCATTTCATATTGTTGTTCATTTCATGAACAATCTGGAGTTGCTGCATTCAAGTGGAAAAAGCATTAAATCGTATTCGCTGTGCCACGTTACCATATTTATCAAATTCTTCTGCCCTGTTCTAATCTCTTAAATATAAGACATTATTGATAAAACTAGTAGCTCATTCCAGTGAAATATAAATACAAATAATTATTGACATTTTTATTTTGTTTAAAATACTGCTGCGTTTTGCTACTTATGTAGTATAGTGTATCCCGCCAAATTAGAAATAATCGGAATTTCTTACAATTAATTACTTTTAACTATTACAATTAATGTGGGAATGAGATTCGTCCATAACTAAATAGTCTGATAAATAAATCAGACTGTCCGCCGCTAATACAGCACTAAAGGTAAAAGTTATGAAGTGAATGGTCGCTTGAGATAATTACTTTGAATAAATAAATCAATTAATAAAGTTCATCAATAGAATAAAGTGGAAACAAATTAAATATTATCCAATATTAAAATAAAAGAACATAAAAAACTTGCTCAGTGACAACACCTTATCATCACGTACCGTTAAAGGAAATAGTGCAGCTTGTTATGAAATGCTGTGCATACGATTTCAATACGGAACGAAAACTTAAATGAAACATGCATTTCCAAGTAGAGGTTCATGTAGTCAGAATATTATGGTTATATGAGGCTTCCCTAAAATCCTAGAAGTTTGGGATAAAAAGAGAGACAATACAATTTTATTAAATTAAATGTTTATCCTTGAATGATTTTTTTTTTAAATCATATTAAGATTAAAATCCAAAGTTAAAACAACCTCTCTCATTGGACTTATAAACAATAAAAATTGTACTTTTATCAATAATCTGTTTTCATGATAAATAATAAACACCTTGTTTTCTTATTATCTCTAGCAGCATTTCCTGCCAATTCCAACATTTCAGCTGCTAGATACTCCAATACTGCAGCAAGGTATACAGACGAACCAGCACCAACTCTTTCGGCATAGTTTCCTTTTTTCAATAGTCGATTAATTCGTCCAACTGGGAACTGGAGTCCAGCACGACTTGAACGAGTCTTTGATTTGCCTTTGGCTTTTCCTACAATTTTTGATATAAAGATAAGTTACATGTATTTAAATGAATAAAAAAAAAAAAACAAAAACTGAAATTGTCAACACCAATGTTATCTATTAATGCATTATTCGCCCCATGATTAATCAAACATCATATTACAATACATGGAGGTGACTAGAAAAATAGGAAGATATAAAAATAAATAACTACCTATTCTTCATCAAAGATAACTAACAAAAAATGATAAGTCAATCACCCAATGAACATATCAAATTAAATTATAATGAACGAAACTGTGAACCTTTTGTCAATAGTACTACAGCTGTTATTCAGTGAACACAAAGTTACACAAGTTGACCACAGTTACAGCTTTCTGAAAAATTCATCAGAAATACAATGAAGTTTCGAACCCAACTTTACAGACGAAAAAAAAGGTTTCAATTTTAAAATACAATAAATAACACAGAATATCTTAAAAACATGTTTGACACCAATCTGAACATTATTATTATTATTATCATCAACATGAATTGTGTAAATCTCAAGCTTAGTGTAGGATGAAGGCTAAATGTTGATTCAATTAAAGATGGGTACAAAAAACAGAACTGAATAACGCGTTCAGATGATTTGTGGTTGGTATTTGATTAGTTAATAATTACCAGAACCAGTATAGATATTTTGAAAAGTAATTAAATAGAAAAATAGTCTTATTAAATATCAGTGGTCTACCATACTGCAAACTAAAAACCAGTCGAAGAATGCACAACAAATTAATAGAGACTATACCTTGTTTAAACTGATTCTTTGACAGAGGTTAAAGACTAGGTTTCAATTAAGAAAATATAAACAGACATGATATCTAATTGAATATCCAGCCTTAACCTGTATTTAAAAAAATGTTGGCCAACTAATTAATACAATTATTTGATTAAGTGTCTAAAATAATTTTACAATTGTAATACTTCGCTACTAGTACTCAAAAGTTGCAAAGGTTACCCACCGAGCATAACTGATTGTAAGCTTGATCAATTCACAATGTCTCTCACGGTTCAGAAACTTTTAATTGTAAACAACTCACTTTGGAAATCTCAATTTAAATATTTAACAAGATACCAAAAATGAGAGCCATAAGCATATTTAACTTCTTTCCTTAACTGAAACCAAGGACAATTTTTCTAAACTATTCCCATATATTATTAATTGAAAATTGCAAAATTATTGCAAAACAAAATATTAATACATTAAGGACTTTAGACTCACATTAATCAAACAAACTAACCTAGCAAACACATAAAAACAAATAACTCCTGTGCTGAATCATTTTTGTGTTCAAAGTGAACGAGCCCATGATTTCTACATAAAGAGTATAGTTGATTTAAATTAACCAATAAAATAATAATATCAGTGCAAACTGTTAGTAAAAAGAAGCTTTCACTTACCACCTTTGCCTCTCCCAGACATTTCTCCAAGCGTGGTGGCTCGAAAGTTTCCTGTTAAAAGGGCACCTTAACTGATGTCTTCAGTCTGAACTTCTCACCTGATTTCAGTGAGCGGGAAACATAGGTCAGTCTGGGCAACCCTTTTTTCAGCTCATTGTTCATTATCACTAATTCATTAGTGTGTTCAATAATTTCAAACCTAAAATAAATCTGGATTACATGCACTAGTAATATGAATAAATGAAATTATAGTTATTACTAAAAATTTGGTTTTATTCCTTAACCATTTGTGCATAAAGTATGAACCTAATAAAGGTTATACATTGTTTGAATGTCAATATGATATTAGGACGATTTCTTTAATCATTTGGATACTTTTGTTCTTTACCATAGAAGTGATAGAAACTGCTGCATAATCTACGTGAAACATCATTTCTGTTTCCCATTAATAATGATTATGATTCTTTATAAAGGTGCAGATTTATCTTTTGCTTATTATATATTGAATGTTTATATCAGCTTTATTGATGTGATAATTGTTGTTAAGATATTGTTTTGAATTCTGTAAATGGAAAGTCCTGTAAATTATTGTTAAACTATCCTTTCGACAGAGATACCGGCTACCGAGCTATCTGTCATACCAAAATCATTAGACTCGTACAGTTTAAGAACAAACCTAACACTATTTTGAATAAAAATATTAAACAAAATGATGTTGATTGAATTATTTGATTTGTTAAATCAAATAATTTGTTTAGTATGTTAATTTATTTAAAATAGATGTTTTAGTAGTTTATTAACCTCTTGTATGTTCAAATATCAGTTCATAAAATTTGCATTTCTTTCAGTTGAATAGTTTGATCCTTCTGAATTGAATGTAGATAGTTTTTAATTTGATTACATATATTGATGTTTCATATTACTGATCTTGTACTGAAACTGTCTTACCAAACCGGTATTAAGGAATCATTCGTGATAAGGTATACATTTGTCTGTACTTCCCGGATTTTCCTCTCTTGTCAGCTGCCATCTTCTACACCTTCCTGCGTAATGTCGGAGATAAAATCTATAGTGTAATTGATTTGTTTCCCGCATTGTATTAACAGCTTCTGTTAATATAATGTAACTGCTTTTATAAACATATAAATTTTTAACAGCCTGATGTGTTAACTCTTGATTATGATTGTGGATATAATGCCCTAGACCACATTCATTGTATTCAGTCATTGTATGTTAAATTGTATAACTGAGTCTTATTATAAATTGATTATAATATAAAATAGTTTAATTAACAATTTTAAAGGCCCATAAAAATGATATTTTCGTATGGGAAATGTTCTGTCGTCAAACTTAAAACTTGTGGAAATTGATTAAAGTATTGTAACTCGTGTATTTTTTTTTAAATAGTGTTCTTGTTTTTTATACAAATCTCTCACAAAATTTACAAACAACCAAATAAATTTGAATGCATTATTTGTTGGCTCGATTCAAGGAGACAGACAGTTCTGATTTGAAGTTACTTCTGGTATCCAGGTTCATGTTTGGACTTTAAACTTTTTTCGGAAATAAAATTGTTTTGATAATGCGCGAAAAGACATTTTAAGATGTTCGTATTTTTTGAGAATTGTTTTATGTTATATGGATAATATTTTGGTTTCATATTTTTATAGCTCAAAGTACAGGGTGGAATACAATTTTCAAGCGAGAGGAACTATGAATTGTATATTTTTTGTTTGTTGTGACTTTATTCGTTATTCTTTCTAGATATATCTTTCTGACCGGCTAACACTTACGGCATTCAAAATTGACACACACAATATTAATTGTACACACAATTTTGTTGTGTACAGGATCCAGACAAATGTCGTAAGGCCAGGGAAATTAAATTGTATATTGTTAATTGAATTATTTCTGTATCTTTATTTTACAGAAATGGGTGTGAAAAAAATTTGCCCAAGTGAACTTTGGGTTTAATAACCGGAAGAAGAGACATGACAATGTTTATAGGATTTTTTTTGTTAGATATTACAGAAAAACTTTCCTAGGAAAGCAAGGATATCATTTCAGAATCTTGTGGGAAGCAACAAAGAAATAATTTAAACGTTGAGAGGCAGATCAGTAAATGCCAAGGAAAGTTTGTATGTCATAAGGATGGGCTGTCAGGAAGCTATGTGTAGAAAAAATAAAAGTTGCAATACGCTGGAAGGGCAATTAATTTTTTTTTTAAAGCAATGTAAATTCAGTTTCAAAAAGTAAAAGTATTTATATAGTGTTCATTAGTTGCTGTTTTATCCATTTGGAAATTGATTCTGGTGAGAAATCTGTGTTCCGAAATAGCAGGTACAATTTTGTTGAATGTTACACAGCTCAGAATATATCTATTCCCGATAAATGAAATATATTGTTAAAAACTGTGTTTTGCTTTTTTAAAATCAGGAAACTTAGCCAAGCATTGTAAAGCTAGATGCTTTCTAGTTTGTAAAACAAAAGGAACAAGCTTTCTAATTATGAGATGTAAAAATTCGACTTCCAATCCATTAACCATAGTTTTACTGTTGCTTACGCTGACCAGACATTTTTAGTAATCGTAAAAAACTGAAATAAGAGAAGAAATCAAGAGTTTTAATTTTTGTAGCTCCTAAAAGTCATATGTTCATAAAAAGCAAACTTAGTACTATTTCCTAATTCTAATGTAGTGCAATCAGTTATTATGTGGTATTTACTTATTGTAGGGTAAAAGTCTAATGAAATGGTCTCCACATATAAAAATTTAATGACATTTAATGCATATATTTGGTTTATATTTCGTTATAGCTCTGTGTGTTATATTTTCAATATGTTTCCTACACTTAGTCTAAAAGAAAATGTAAAGGCTCAGCCTAACTTTTAAGAGAAAAAAAAATTACAATGAAATGTACCTGCCTTCGAATAAGAAACAGATGTACCCTATACCCCCACCCATGTCCATTCCATTACCAGTCAGTCTTATTCAGAGGCACTCATCCTTAGGTTCGTACTTTCCGCCTTATTTTATTTTATATTAATTTTTGTACTTATTTACTTTGTACTATAGATAACTCTCTGGTGTCATTGTATTTTTTAGTTAATGCCTGAGGAAGAACACTACGTGTTCGAAACGCGTTGTTTATATCATTAAATTTTTATATGTGGAGACCATTTCATTAGATTTTTACCCTACAATATTTAACTAATATTAGCTTGAAGCTTAAACGATTTACTTGTTTACTGTTTAGTTATCTTTGTTACCATTCTAGAGAATCGCATGTTTATAAACTAATAAAATATTTTGTGATATAATGAGGGATGATGGTTTTAATCTCAGCGAATGAGAAATCACAAATGATTAAGTTTTAAATCCACTATAGTTGGGATCAATGGTCCTATGGAATCGTAAGTTTTGTTAGGAGTTGATCTCGATTCACTGAATGAGGTAGTTCACTCTGTAGACGATACCAGATTAATGTTATGTCCATTTCTGAGCGTTACTAGTTATTATTGTAAGCTCAATCAATCTGTGAAAGAAGTTAAATTGGGATGATTATTTCGAAGGGAACGATAAACTTATACTAGTAGCATACATGCAAGACTTAAATCTTTTGAGAATCGTTGTTTAGGTTCGAGAGAAACGTAACCCTTCTTTTGTGACGCAGGCAAGAAGGCTTATGCAGCATTCGTATTCACAGAGTGAAATAGCACTACTTTTTTAAGGAAGTAGTAATTGTTTATTCAAGTTAAATCTCATACTAAATCATTAAGGAATTGACTATTCCAATCTTGTATCTACTAATCGTGACATTTGGTGCTAGCTCGTTAAAGGCTGTACAAAAACGATCAGTTGAAAGGAAGTGTTTAGACAAACTCTATTATTGTCTTAGAGTGGTAGAATGTCAGAAACAATTGCCAATTTTTTTGTCAAAAGTAGAGTTAAAACCAGAGAGCTTACAGGTTCTGCTTCAGGGAAAGATTTTTAATTATAGCTACTGTTATAGTTTTTATTATTTGGTTTATTTAAGTTTTAGTTAATTTTCATGCTTGAGCCATTTTGTTTTTAATTCGTAAATTTGAAATAAACATTGAAATGTCGCTAAAAGAAGAACAGTTTGTGAATTTTCAGAATGTAGTGTTTTACGTTTTTGGGAGTTACTGTTCCTTTTTTTTATTTTTTGTGAAATTATAGTTATGCGAATAATTAAATCTAAAATTAAAAATTTTTGGACAGTTTTCTTGATCTCTTGGTTTAGCAACCAGAATACCTGAAAACCATACAATGTTTGATTACTTAAGATTTCTTTTAAAGGTTGTTTATAAAGAAATTAATATTTTTGGTAAGTGTAAATATTTTCTATTGGATAATCTGTTTGAAAGTCTCATCAGTAGTAGTTTGCAGCTATTCATTTACATTTTGGTTTTACTTTTTTTTCTGAGTAGTCTTTTTTGGTCGGGTATAATAAGATTTTTATGAATTGTTAAACTCTGTTTTATATTTATTGTTCTGTTATTTTACTTTTTAGCCAACTAGTTCTACTTTCTGACTGGACTGTGATTCAGTTGAATAAAAGGTTGGACTAAACTAAACTTCATCTTGTTCCCTGACTTGGAACGTTATATTTATCATCGTACATAGAACAAGTCTATCAAATACTAATTGTTATCGAATTTAAAGATGAAGAAAGGAGGAAATGAAACAGAAAACATTGTTTTGGTTGGAACTCAAGAAACGACCGCTCAGAATTTCAACCAACAATCTTTCCTCGTAAATATTGTAAGTTATTTATTTTACATTTAATCTCATATTAAATATGCATATATCATATACCTATTTATTATGTTTGAAATTTCTAATTTCAAGAAAACAAGTTGATATGCCCGTCGTTGCCCAGGAAAAGTATTGTAAAAGTAAAACAATTTAAAAACATATTTCTCTAAGAATTTTGGCTAATACGTATGAATGGACTCCTGTAATTAAAAAGTTTTACACGATATTCTGTATGTACTAAATTCTAGGCTACTTTTTTGTTTTCCTTCTAGAATGAGCAAACTTTTATGTCTTTTATAGAGATTGTTTAAATGTAGTTAAAATCAGAAAAATAGGAAGCGTGACATGTCCCCAATAGCTTTCTGAGGAAGCACTTTAGGACTCGGGACTACCTTCACTGTCTTCTTTGGAAAATTTTACTCTAGAATCTAGTTTTAATTTTATATGAATACTTTTTTCATAAATAATTGTAATTAATGACCATGATTGTTGAATTAATTAGACTAATCATACCTAGGTTTTGATGTATAGAGACTACCATTTCTAAATATTTGCAATAATTAATAAATAAATTAGAATTTTTCAAGTTACAAGTCTTTATTAACTCCCAATAATTTAATTGAATCCCCTAATATACTAATCTAGCTGTCTCAAAGATGAATTATTAATTAGTGCCTTAAGTGTAATATTGATGCTGAGTATGGAGAAAAAAGCTTTTAAATCACTTTGTGAACAGAACTCTCTAAAAATCGAACACATAATTTCCTGGAATTAAATGACAAGTCAGAGTCATTGTAGTAGAATATAATCAGAATCAACTGATTGCTGAGTGTGGAAGGTGATGTTAGGAGACAGTGGTTAAACTTGGTGCCCATATGTAGTTCAATCAGTGGTATGGTTCATTAATAAAAATCTACTTGTTGATGCAAAAGAAACCAGTTATAGTTTGGGAATCGTTGATTTGAGCAATGCTAAACTATTTAGGTCCAGAGCATTTGTAAAACCATTTACAGGTTTTATTTTAATTATAGTTAATGGGTTAGTTCCACTGAGGTTAGTAATATTAGAATTAGTAATAATACAATCCGTCATACCTCGTAAAGTCTCAGAAAAGCTCGACCGGTTTTGGGTCCGTCTGGATCTGTTGAAGACAACAACCGCGATAATGTATGCATTAAAAAAATAAAAACAACATACAAAAAGCCAACGCAATAGCAAGGGATCCAGCCGGATCCGAAACCGGTCGAGCTTTTCTGAGACTTTACGAGGTATGACGGATTGTATTATTACTAATTTATTTTAATTGTTCTTAGTTTGGCAGCTTTTGAATAAGCTTACTCAAGTATTTGGTATGAAAGTGAGTTTGGTAGCTTATTTACTTTTGAATAAGCTTACTCAAGTATTCGGTATAAGAGTGATCTCTTAAGATGCTAACATTGTTTTTCATTTTAATATTTATAGAATGGTACCTCGAGTTCTGGTGGAGAGCCGGGTTTTACATTGAGTCATGGAGTCGATGCTTCACAATTCCAAACATCTCCTTGTCATTTTACTCTTCGATCTAGTGAGATAGCGGAAATCGAAAAGAAACCTGCTTCAACCTCTACAGTTGCTACAGGTATCTTTGATATATATATATTCTACAGTAAACTAATTGTAATAACATCGAGGTAGATATAATATAGTTTAGATGTAATACGGTCTTAATATATGTTCCGTATAACTATAGCAACATAGAACATAATAGCCATCGATCTTGTTCTAACTCCATCAGTGCTACCTTATATGGCAATTGTAGTAGACTGAGAGTGATTCAAAACGTTTGCTTGCAAGAACGCACTATCCATTGCGAGGTCAGCATTTCCTGACCATACCTGGTACTGATCCATCCTCTGGTGTATTTATTGTGCATTATGTGATATACTGAACCCTTTAACCATAATATGGAAGGCTCTATTAATTTCTGCCAAGTAGAGTAGAAATATTTAACCATTATTCAACCATTTAATTTACAGCCGTTGATAGGGGGAGGAGGGGCTGTCTATGATACTAGAGGTCACTATTGTTTCCCAAGGGAGACAAGTAGCAGACAGGCACTTAAGAGAGGAAGAGAGCTGAACCCAAGATCGCCTATATGAAGAATATTTTGTTCTAGACTAGGAATCAGGAACACTTTTTACCTGATGACAATATTAATATTTTTCAGTAAATAAACTAAATGTGCATATTTTCTAAGTAGGGACACACATTTCATTTATTATTGTTAATAATGTTATATTGTAATTTATCAGTCATGAAGTATGTTCTTTCCGAGATGATTAATGTTACCTGATGTCTGCATGATTTTTACTGGTGGCATTGCAATCTGATTAATACTGTTTGGGCTAAGCTTGAGATTCCACCTGTTAATACATGTCAGTAGGGTCGGCATGACTGTTTTTCAAATGTAAGACGTTCAAACCTATATGTAAATGCAAACGTGGCAATATAAAGACATGATTAGATGGATGAAACGAGTACTTAACGTTTTATATTTATAGTTTACCATTTCAGTTAATTTTATTACTGTAAATTAGACACACTGGAATACCTGATCATTATACAAAACAAAATCCTCTGTCCATTACTCCTGAAAAGTACTACAATGCTCATTCAGTTTTCTTAACTTACATAGTCATGAAATGCATGGATGTTGTTAGTACAACAGAGATCAACATATGCTAAATTATGAAAGTTTATGCCTTATTACCTCTTATTCTCTTGGTGTTAAATAAGTAAAGAGTGAAGTAAACGATAAGTATAAAAAAATATACCAATGTTTTAAACGATAAATTGACATTTACATTCGAAGTAGAAATAAACAATCATATAAATTTTATAAATTTAATATTAGAAAATGTCAAAAATAAAATCAATATACAAAAAATTAATCCAACATATGTAGCTATTCATAAATCTTTGATCCTTACATCGCAACAATAATTAACAGCTTTTTAGATACGTTATTAGACTAATGTGGATACCTATAAATTCAAATACGAGAATCTTCAACTTCATAAAGAATGAAATTCCATAGTAGTAATAGCTATAATAACGGATATAATGCATGCCTGTTAAACAAAATACTAAAAAAGTAGAAAGATAGGAAAAACGTAAACTAATGAAACCTCTATAGCTAAAAAATAGCATCAATAATACGCATCGGAATAGGTAGCTGAAAAATCATTGATTAAGTAAGTTATAATTGCTATTTAATGATAAGTATTAAAACTAATATAACAAGTAATAGTGAAAACAACAGAATATAAAACAGGTAAAGTTGAAGAAAAGAAATGTAATACAAATTAAAGTGTAATAGATAAAGTACGTATTACAAACAGAAACAACACCTAAACAATTCAAAGAAATCGTATTTTGGAAAACACTTACTTAATAACGATAGAATTGGATATTGTTAAAGTATAATAACATATTAAAGACAGGATGAAAAGGCCATAGAATTATTACAACTGAAAAGTTAGAAACACATACGCATAAGGATAATTCAGTAAATTGACAAATTAATCAGAAGGATATTTCATTTTCAAATGTTAATACAGAGAAAGACGACATAACTGACTGCGATAAAGACGGAAAGAATAACATAAGGATTATGTTAAGTAAATTAATAAAGAATAATATTGAAAAAAAAATTTAGGTTCATCGATTTAGACATCAATTACTGGAAAGGTTCAGTTCAAAGAGTTTTATGTCTGTCGATTTTGAAGGTCACTGAAGCCAAAACATCAAACACCTTATATGAGATAAGACGGTATCAAAGACTGAGAGATTTGTTAAGAAATGTAACAAATTGACCTGCGAGTCATAGCATGCCGACCTCTGTTTCTAGATCACGATGCTCACTATTACTTTTATATTTGTTAATAGTTCTTCACATGAATTTAATCCATTTTCTTTTTAATACTGCTTGACATACTGTTTCTGTTTCATTGAATGTAATACTTTACACGATAAGTTGTGGTTGAGCGTTGTGTTTTCTTAAAATTTCTGTTTTCAGTCTTGAACTTATCAGTTAACTGATTTCTGTAAACAAAACTTTTTTTAATATGTGGGTAGATTCAGTTATACCTATCTTGCTTTTTTAATAGATAATTATTCAATATATTATTATTTAATTTATTGCTCTAACCACTGTTCATTGACTAAACATAAATTGATGTAATGTTTTATATGTATAGTAAAGCATACCGGCTTCCTAGTATGTTGTCTTCATAACTCGACTGGTTTAGAATCTTATGAAGATCTTCGAATTAGTTTTAAGTCAGCGTACTAAATAATACCTGGAATCATTTTATTGATTGAGAGAATATGCTATATTCTGGTTTTTAAACATAGTTTCCTAAAAAGACATTATATTTTTTGCTAATATGCTGGTAATTTACAATTAATATTTTCTAAGCAGATTTATGGATTTAAATGTGTGTATAGTTGGGTTAAATAGACAATTATTCTGTAAATGATTTTTTGTGTTCAATGTGCCTTATTTTGAAAATCGGCATCCTTCAAACATGGATGAGCAACATTACAGGATGTGCAGTGTCACCCACCCAAGTTTAAAAACTGCAGTGTCACCCACCCTATTATTGCTTAAAAACTTCTGTGATCGAGTAGGAACCGGTTTATCAACATAGTTTATGACCCATGCGCTATGAAATACTTTATGTTGGAATTTATTCAAGGTTAGGATGAGGGAAAAAAAACTAAGTCCTGACACAAAAGACTTATACAACGACACATTTCGAATATTTAGTGTTCATCCTCGAGTTATATTGTATATGTGATTGTAGTGTAGTGTAGTTTTATTTATATTGTCGATGTAACCTGAGGATGAACTCTTAAGTGTTCAAAACTTGTCGTATAAATCTTTTGTGTGGAGACTTGCTTTTTCTTTTTATCATTCAAATAATTGCTATAACTGTTGTCTATGAGAATTACTATATTGCTATAGACTTCTACATAGCATTACATTGTTCATTTTCATTGCCATTATTATATTTAGTGCGTCAGGCATGGATTACATTTTTAAATGATTTTTTCTTTACCATTACACAAACATATTCATAGCGAATTTTATATTTCTGGAAAAAGGAAGGCAACTGTTAATTTTTCATTAAAATACTGTCCCGAGTTGCATGGAATAGGTGGAAGATAATTTAATTTCTCTCATTTTTAAAATATAATTGTGAAAGGTTTCTGGGGTAGAGAGCCAGGTTACCTCAATGGTTAACCTACTCGCCTCTGTAGTGATTAAGTACCAGACCCTCGATTCATTCACGCGGGTGGTGATTAAATCTGAACACGTCGTCCCTTGAAGAAGACGTTAAACCGTTGGTCTCGAGCCTGTACGGTGTCAGGTAGTCGTTAAAAATCCCTACTCTACTTAAATACACTTTAGTTAGGCAAAATTTACGACTCCCAATGTAGAATCAACAGGTAATGTGGCTCGCCCATTATTGAAATGGGTGCCAAATAATAAATTAGTCACAATTTCCGCCCCTAGAACAGCACTAAAAGGTGGACACCTTATAAGTGTGGGCGCGGGAAAACAAACTGCATGACTTGTTCTGGAGTAAATGGTTTGGTTGTGACAGTATGTCTCAAGGTTTATCATAGGGAAGCGGAAATTTGATAACAGTTTTTGAAACTTAATGAACCTTAATGTTGAAAGGAATGCAGTTTTAAGTTAACCTTTCATTTCTTATGCTATGTCTGTTTGCATGAACTTTTTGTGGGATGAAGTAAAAGAATTTGAAATTTAGGATAAATTATTTATTATAATTATATTTTAGCAAAAAACCATTACCATAATGAATACACTAGTTCCTATAGAACACTGAAGTTATGCAACATTGTGATTGATCAGCATCTGGTTGGGTGACACCATGTTTGTTTGGCGCTCTCGTGAATGTGGTCCCGCTCTTGGTCACACTTCGCCACCGGAAGGTGTACAGTCTCAATAAGAATCGGCGTTCAAAAAAATTATAATTTAATCTTCAACTTATTCAGGTTTTGCGAATGCAAAGGAGTTAATTAATATGTTATCTGAAGCTTTAAGTTTAAAATATGAGTATTTGCTACCGTTGTGTTTCTACATTTATTTATGAAATTTATTGCCATGTGAAATATGAATAATGAATGACATGAAATGTACGGTTTCAAATAAACACATACACTTAAAATAATTAACTTGTTATATCGACTGGTACGTGAAATAGCTCTGAACTACTCAGTGAAGACCACGTTTAGCAAAGTTTAGAGATCAGATTTAAGCCAAATTTCTTTTGCTGTTGAACCTTCTCTTTTATTTATTATAGTTTCTTTGAATTGTTTTATGTAATTTTGTTGCTAGTTGGTAAACCAGCGCCACACTGGAGGGCCAGTGCTGTGATAAACGGCCACGTCACTAGTCTCGACCTTAATGACTACAAAGGACGCTACCTGATCATGTTGTTCTACCCTCATGACTTGTAAGTTCTCTTGTAGATATTGCTTTTCTTATTGTTCTTGTACTTGAACATTCGAATCATATTGCTTGTTGATATATTGGTGTCATCACCACTTAAGGTTCTTCCCAATTTAATAACATTTTAAAACGAAAAACTCTCCATTAGTCTATCATAAATCATGTGTTATCAGAGTCACTATCAATCAATTTAATTCTATGATATATTTTAATGTAGTAAAAGATATGATGGTACAGTTTTACCATTTTACAAATTATCACCTAAAGTAATCATTTTTATAAAACATGAAAAAAGTCAGACAAGTAATGATATCTAAAATTAGAGTTAGAAGCACTAATTGAAAAATATTAAATAAAAAAAACGGGGTCTTTAATAAAAAGGTGTGTAATCCGATGTGACATCAATATATGCCGGAGAGTTTAGACAGTGAATTATACTATGAATAACTTTAATTTATCATTTCCGGGAGTTTATAAAAGCGTAATAACCAAATAGCAAGTTAATAATACAGAAATGTTTTTATATTTTTTTTAGGTTCCATTTAATGATTTCTTTTTAAATTATATATTAATCAATTCAAAATCTAGGATACTATTATAAATTACTTTGGTAGTTGTGCATTGTTTTACCTAATTATCTTCAAATATAAATTAATACCATTAATTATTGTTTATTGGTTATTATCATAATATTTGAAATAAATTTAATTCTGATAAATTATTTTTTCATTAAATTTTGTTTATTAACATATTTAGTATGTTGAGTATTTAATAACATTAAGGTAACAAATCTGATAAATGGCTGCAGTGGAATTGAGTAGTAGTCTTTTATGTGTTATATTTCCAAGTATAACAAATACAGAAGGTAATGCATTTTGATCTTTTAATACTCATATTAAGACAATTCTAAATACCAAGTAAATTTCTAGATTGACCAGATGAGTAGGAAAAGTTTTTGGCCGCTTTGATGTAGAGTACTTTTCTCGTGATGTATTGCTCAAATACAATAGCGTTATTTTATACATGAAGGACCTTTTAAATTTCGTTGCAGTATATCAAATGGAGCGACTTGTATCAGGACTGAAATCTCACCGACGAAAAATATAAAAAAAAAATAAAACAATAAAATTAGGTTCATAATGAAATTAGGTCCAAAACCTCTATATCCATGAAATCTCAAAATCAAACCTTTTTTATGATCAAACATACCAACAGTAATATTAAAGATTGTATTTCATTTTTACTTGCTGTTGCATTCCTTGTCCCCACACTGGAATTTTGTGAATTTGCTATTAATTTGTTGGATACTAATAGATATGGATTTAGGTATCGCAACAAATTCTTTTAAAGAATTTAAAAGAAACTTTTTAGAAGAAAGCTTTCCACTAATTTATCGGAGCCGTGTTCTACCTGTTGAGATACCTCATTTGGCCGGACGCAGGAATGATTCTTTCTTCTTCATCACTACTTCTTTCCCTGGTGTCCATAGGCTTGGCAATGTTATGAAGGAGTTTTCCCCCTTCTCTCTTCTACTTCTTCTATCTTTAATTGGTCCCCACCTATCGCTGGTGGAGAGATAAGAAATTTGACAAATTCTTGATAAAATTGTTTAGTGGTTAATGAGGTAGGCTTATAGGTCACTCCTCTCCATAAAGTAAAGCTTTACGAATTGAAGCCTGTCTTTGTGGTTCCCACAGACAACACTCATAGACCAAGCGTCCAAGAGATTGAAGTATCTCCACGTTGCATGTAAAAGATGGGCTAGGAACTACTTTTAACCTGTTCTTTCTAAATGGCCCATGTCCAGTCATATATTAGGATAATTTATAATTTATATCGAAATGCTTCATTGAAAGTCTTTTTTATATGCTAGGAAAATATTCCTTTCTTAGAAAGCCTTTGGTACATTCCGCCCAATTTTTTTCCCATTGTGTCACTGTTTGCCTGATTAGCCTTTGCTTTATGTAAAATGTGGGGTATTTTTGATGTATAAAATCTCAGCTGTTGTCTTGAGTACCCTTTTTAGCTCAAGCATTCGCTGACTCATTATCGATGATTCCTATATGTGCCTTGACCTATTTAATGAGTGTTATAATCTCATTTAACCATTCCTTTTGCCTTAAAACCTTACTCTGTTTCTTATATACTCTTCCCTTATTTCTTATGAACCTTCCCATGTTGTGTTAAATTCTTTAAGGTAATAGGAGAAGATTAAAGGAAGTTAAGAAAATAGGAGGAAGTATTAAGCGGAAGAGAGCTAATAAAGGGAAATAATAAATAAATAAATAATAAAGGCAGCTAATAAGGGGAAAAAGTTATCTGAGTCTTCTTGCGAGAATGCAAGAAGAATTTTTTTCACATTATGCTAATTTTTATTTCCAATAACCCCTGACAGAAGAAAATTGCTTCGTAATTCGAATCTCTCAGTTAGAAAACCGTTATCTCCTATAACCGTATTTTCCTCTTCTATTGAATTACATCCTTCTATCGTCTTACATCTTTATTTAACATTCCATTTTATTTTTTGCTCTTTTTTTTTGTTCCACTGAAGATAATCCCCTATTGGATTTCCTTTAAACGTTAATACATCTACAATTATTTCTTTCCTTGATTTCTTTACCCTGTCAGAGTTTTTGTGATATCTAATTGCAGTTAGATTCAAACAGTTATCTTCTTCTTCCTTTTCCTTCCCAGCTTCCCTACAAGACTTAAGAAACTTTTAAATTGTATTTTATATTAATCATATGTATTTGAATTGATATTTGTCTTGAAGTTCTTTATCACTATTATTTTGTGATTATTTATTAATTAGCCAGACACATGCGAACAATGATTTAAATTTCACGATTATATGAGGTATTTTTTCAATCGTTGACAAATATACATAGACAAACGTGAATTGATTCTCTATGTAATGCAATTGTATAAAATAAAATATTAGTTTGATATGCGTACAACAATCAAGTCTAGTACTATCTTATTTAAAAATTCTTAGTATCTTACATGATGCCCACCACATACCTTACTGTACTATTTTTTAGATTAGCACTGTCTACACCAACCTTGGTCAGTTATTGTATGTTTTTTTTAGTTAGGTGGAATGTATTTTATCTTTAAATATATGCTTAATCTATTTTACATTCAGTTTTGGTGGATTTTCTTTATTAGAACAAGTGTTGTTTAAATGTTGACGTGACTGTTGTGGGTTTTGGTTGCAGCTGCAAGACTAGCAGTGGAGAGGTGAACAAGCTCAGTGATATGAGCAGTGAGCTACGCGCCCTCACCACCGAGGTTGTTGTCTGCTCAGTCGACTCCCATGCAAGCCATCTTGCTTGGTCTAAAATGCCAAGATTACCTGATCCAGCTGCTGGCGTTTGTGGTTCTAAAATTGCTATTTTATCAGACCCAACGCATTCTATTTCACAAAGCTATAACGTCTACAATAGTGAAAAAGGCCACTCACTCAGGTAAACAATAATGGAAAACCTACAAGTTTTAACTTAACTATAGATACTATAATTTTTTTTAAGCTTATTAAAACCTTAACTAAAGTAATTAAAACAAGCCCTACCATAACAGGAACTAAAACTGGATTATGTGATTTTGAAATCCTGAACAAGTTCAAATTGCAGAGTGGATGTGAATTATTCTTTTGAAAATTTCAATAAGCCAGTAATATTGAATCCTGTCTTTAAATGATTCCATTGTTAAACCAGACTCTTCGTTGATTAAAGAGTTTGCCAAAATTTTGTTTAGTTAAAAGAAAAATGTATTTTTACACATTTATACACAGTTCATTTATCTGTAATATCTGTATAATTTATCTGTAAACTTTCTCTTACCGTACTTTTTTTTTGTTGGATTACATCATTTATAGGTATTCTATTGAGTGAATGGCAGTTTCAAGTAATAAAAACATTTCACTGTGTTATCTGTTATTATGAAAGAACATATTTTGTTAACTTTTTTTTTTAAACAAAATGACTTAAGGTACACATCAAACAATAATAAGGACTTATATACTCTAAAGCAATAGTAGAGGTACAGTACTAAGTTACGAGGTACTAAATACTAAGTCAGGTACATTTTTTTACGAGTACCTGACTTTGTACAGACTCGGGACCGATAAGTTTAAAATCCTTTTCTAGCTACGATGTGTTTGGATTTTTTTCACCTACCTTGTGAATAAATTGAGGACCAGAGTGGGTAATGAATGCCGGATCTACCAGTCTAAAAGCCAGGACATTATCACTGCAACTAGCTTCTGGTCTGGTATGTTACTGTTATTCAGTAACATACAAATTGAAATAATGAATGTGACGAAAAATTAAAAACCCTAAACAATTTATAAATAAACTATTTCAAATTTTGCTTCCTTGTCTTTAAAACCAATTTTGTTATTAATGTTACCTCATATCAGAAACAATCACTTCTTACTTACCAGTTTTGTGGCTGTCTTAATCTTACTGACCCGACTTGTGATTGATTCAACTTGTCTAACCTACTGGAGTTGATAAATAAATGTCCCTTATCAAACTATAAACTTACAAAACTTCACTATTCTCTCTAATATATGTGTATGCTATGATAAATGACATTAATTTTGATATATGTTCCATATTTTTCAGAAATTTGTTATTTTATATCTTGATGTCTGTTATCATCTCTGTTAACCAGGGGTCTTTTTATAATCGACCGCAAGGGTATTATAAGGCACATGTCTGTGCACGATACTGGAATAGGCCGCAGCACTGTAGAAATCATGAGGGTCCTGAAAGCAATCCAGTATGCAGACAAAACACCTGAAACCTGTATCACAAATTGGATACCTACGTAATCATGAATGACAAAACCTTTTCTTTTTTTTCTGTAAGATCTATATTCCTATCTAAATTATCTTAATTTTAATAATGTATTTTATTTCTTTTATTCAAACACACAATGTATTTTGTGTGTGGTTTTTTAAACATGTAACACATGTCTTTACAATTGAAGGTGATACATGAAGTGTAAATATTATTCTAAATTTTAGTTTTATTTTTTAATTCTATCTCTTCCAAGTTTCTATTTTTTATACTGAAATACTGCATTTGTAAAAATAACATGAAGCTGAAATGTACACCATCATTAAAGAGTACAACTTTTTATTTATCAAATATACCCTTTTTACTTGCATAGAATATACTATAAAGTAGTAATTATCGATCGAATTGATCAATCGAATTGAGTATTAAGAATGAGCGTCTTAAAGCAGAGCTAATGCATTTCTGTTAGCAATAGATATAATTTGTTTTGAAGCACAGATGCATGTTGTAGAAAAATGTATCCGTGATTTATTATTATAAATTTTGTATCGTTGAGTCGGTTAAATGTGTAAAATAAACTTGTAAAATGAATTTTTATAATTACATTTCCTTGGAATGATAACCTGAGGTTTGGTTGAATATTGCTGACAAAACGAATAAAGAAGTTGCAATTATTGAGAGTACGATTGTTTGGAATTCGAACACATTTTCTATTCATTACTAATTATATGTTAATGGTTTTAGTTTTTGTGGCATAATTTCATATTTAAAAAATAAGAATCTGAAGGAGTAGTGAGGCAAGGTGAACTCGTTTTATCGCTTCAACAATTATCTGATTGTGAGTGCTGTAAGTTTAAAATCAACACTTTGTGAAACATAAAAGTCTTCATCAAGAAAAGTTTTCTGTTTTGGCCGTACTCTGTTATGGTCTAAGATTCGAAGAAGTAGCGCGATTCAAAAGGACATACACATGAGAAAGGACAAAATTATCCATGTGGTCAGTCTTGGTAAATCAACATGATGTTTCTCTGTAATGTGCTGCCATGGTGTAATCTTGTGAATACTAATTTAAAGAATACTTTGTAATACTTTCGTAGATTATGGTTCATCACTCAAAATTAATTTATTGTCTTGTAGTTATTGTTATTACCCAGGTGTCTCCAATAGCACTCGCATAGTCACTTTTTCCTATCTGGTCCCATGTTATTGAATCCGCGTAGTAATTTTGATAAGAGATTTTTGGATCAAAGTTCTTCTGAATACGAGCACTTTTCCATTATTAACAATGGAAAAAGATTTGGCTCATGTTTAACGTGGAGTCAAATGAAGAAAACGGCTTCAATGTAGCAGGTGTGTCGGAGATGAAAAAAATTAACTAGTAAGGAAACTTTTGCCCTACCTTAGCCATAAACAAATCATAGTTATGCCCATTGCAATACCTCTAGTTTGAAGAGAATAGGAACAATGAAAGAGAAAATAATTTCATTACAAGACATTATTAGTCAGATTGATGAGGAATGAAAGAAGTTTTGCGATCAAGGGTATATCGCAAAGCATCCAAACTCAAATTGGTCTGTGGAAGTATAGAAGTAACTGATATCCATGGTAAGAATGGGGAAGAAATAAGAGTTTGTGGAGAAACAATATTATGTATTGT
This sequence comes from Hermatobates lingyangjiaoensis, assembly GCA_026182355.1. Lineage (NCBI taxonomy): Eukaryota > Metazoa > Arthropoda > Insecta > Hemiptera > Hermatobatidae > Hermatobates > Hermatobates lingyangjiaoensis. The sequence continues at coordinate 116,652 of JAPFBL010000035.1, read as the reverse complement.
AGTTAGTGAAAAGTATTTTGATAATAACGGGATTGTCCACAGTAAGTTTGTTAGATGTAGCAACAAATGCCGAAATTCTTTCTGTCATACAGTCATAGCCAGAAAAAAGTGTACTCCAAAGGTCAGAGAATCAGACATTATGAAAGTTTAACGACTCTTATAAAGTAAAGTAAATAACATTTAGAACTAGAGGGTGGGAAGGAATAAGATTGTTGATGGCATCTTTCCTACTTACAGTGCCTATGTCAAGGGAACTGTATAAGTAGGAAAATTTGTATAAGTAGGAAAATCAGATCAGAAAGAAAAGGAGAAGTGGGATCGGAGGGGAAAACTTTACAAACGGTAAAGAGGGATTACAATGTTGACGTAATTTCTGAAAGAGTCAGATTGTCCTTTGGAGTTTGAGTGTTAATAAAGTAGGACCTGGATGAGATTAATAAAAGAAAAGGGTAAAAACACTGACAAGGATTTATTTTAATATTTCGACACTTGCAGTTATCAAAAGGAGATGTTCATGACCCATTTTACTTTACTATAAGTGAAGTATAGCGATTGTGAAAAAATTTGATCTCAAGATTTTGACGGAATTACATGTTTTGAGGTCCCAAAAGTCGTTTTATGAAGTTTTTTGGATGATGTCTGTGTGTATGTGTGGCTGGGTAGGTAGGTGGGTGAGTATATATCCAAACTTTGTGGTCACGCTACGTTCCAGAATATTTGATGGATCAAGTTAATATTTTACACAAAAATGGGCCTCAGACCCTACTGTGTAGATGAGCACTATTGTTTGGGAGCAATTATGCATGATGAGAAAGTCACTTTTTTTCCCCAAAACCTGTTTTTAGACATTTTTTTCTCCCAACCTACTAAATCTAGTCTTTTAATTTTGGCATTTTCTCTGAAACAACAAAAGCAGTAAACGAAAAATATAATTAGGTTTTTTAAAACAACACAAATTTGTTTTTCAATAAAATGTAAATATTTTGACTAATAATTCAATGAGAAAGCTTGTGAAAGCGATAGAAGCCATACCGTTTGACTGATCAAAATGAAACCATATCTTAAAATAAAACATTCTGAGGAGGATGAGTTGAGATAATTTTTTTCAAAATTACATTCACCAAAGGGGCGTTACAGAACTTTTCTGTTTTCAGAAAATGTCTTTTTGACACTAAACAGCTCATCAAAAAAACCATGAAAATTTGCCAAAAAAATAAACAAAAAAATAACAATTTAATTAGTTAAAAATTAACAGGGCCAACACTACGGATAAATTTACTTAAAATCTCTATTTTTCGCAACCGTGTCTTCGCTTGAAGCTCTTTTCCTCATTCCTTTTGAAGACGGCTATACAGAAAAATTAGAAATTTTAAGTGTCTATCGTAGTGTCTTAATATTTCCTTTTTGGGCTTTTGTTGGTCGGTTTGGTTCGATTGTCTTATAAGGAAAACATTTTAAAAATAAGCATATTAAAATAAACAAAATAACAGGAATATCAGCACTCAAACTCACTTCGATATTTCAACGTCTGTCATGATCTAGTAAAGATATTTGCATTTATTTATATATATATTTCAATGTGTAAATCGCAGTAATTCAGAAATATGACCAATTTTTCAACCAAAACCTTATATATACTCATGATGATTTTCTTGACCTCTTTTTTTAATATATTATCTATGCTTTTTGGAGAGATAGGTCTGAAAGTGATATGGAGTAAATAAAAGTAATACAATAGAAAAAGAAACAAGCGTTCGAGTATCAATGTGTAATTGAGATGTACAAACACAATAAAGTATAAACATAATTTCATATTTCTGATTATAAAGTACAAACATGATTTAATATTTCTCATTTAAACTACCTCAGACACTGTAATAAGTATTTAGTTTTATAGAAATGAATAACTGAGGAGGGAGGGTATTCTATTTTTTAATGGGACAATTAGAAACGCACTTTTTGGTAAATTCAACAGAATTGCAAATAAACCTAAAACGTATCTTTTAGGATGTACCTACAACTCTCAGCTATAAAAAATTGATCATTATTATTAATGTAAAAGGCAATATATAGATGTAAAATATTATAATGATGCTCTTTTAGAAGAAGTAAGTCACTTTAATTATTTAGGAGTTTGGTTTAGTAGGAGAGGGGTATTTGAAGAGGCAGTAAAACAAGCATTAAGCAGAGCTAGAGCCGCCTCAGGTGTGGTAAGGGAAGCCCTGGCCAAAGCTTCAAACAAATCATTTCAAGCTGTGTGTCAAGTTTACAATGCAAGCATCATCAGTACTCTATTATATGCAGCACCAGTGTGGGCCCACAGATATTTAGAGCAATTAGAAGTTGCTCAAAGTTACTTCTTTAAAAGTTATATTTCTTTGAAATTTAATACTCCGCATTATGTTATAAGGCAAGAGTTCCATGTTGAGCACATCTCAGTTAAAATTATGCAAATGACGATCAACTATATCTATAGTTTAGAAGAAACTAGGTTAGTGAGGAAATGCTTTGAGCGTCTGCATTACCTGGATACCGTACCTACCAACGCTACGAGATTGAATTGGGTTTCTCAGGTTAAACAGTTCTTTACCAGTTCTATTGACAATCAAAATATTCTAACAAGCAGGATCAGCAATGAGTCAAGGAACACAATCCTCAAAAATTACTCCAATAGACTTAAGTTACAGGACTTCCATAAAATACAAAGCTCTTCTTACAGTAATTATATAGAATAATAAACAGTTTTAACCACATAGACACTAGCTATTTAAATCCAGATCTCAATTTAACATATAATTATCAAAGAACACTAGCGCAAATAAGAACAGCAGGCGGTGACAGTCTACACCTTTCGTTCAGAGGTATCTTATATAAAATTAAAACTGAGGAGCTCTGTACAATATGTAATATGCAGGAATGTGAGACTTTGGCCCATATACTATTGAGATGTCCTATCTATGGCCCTCAACGGCAAGCCTTCTTACCCCACAGCTTTTTCAATAACGAGTGGTCGGATGAAACCAACCTTGCCACTCTCCTAGGAATTGTACACAAAAGGCAGGCTGCAAATATATTTTACTTTTTTGTAAATATTTTAAAAATTAGAGCTTTTATTTTAAACGAATAATAAAAAGGAGAAAAGGAAATTAAAAAAAGAAAAAAAAACTATTTTGTAATTAGTTATAATAGTAATAGTAATAATTAGTAATAATAGTAGTTTTGTAATTACTATTTTGTAATATTTAACTATTTTGTAATTAGGTTTTCAACTATGCTATAAATTTTTAATTATTTTGTAAAAAGTTTTTTAACTATTTTGTAAATATTTTAAAAATTAGAGCTTTTATTTTAAATGAACAATAAAAAGGAGAAAACAAAAGAAAAGCTTTTAAGAAATATTCAAATATCAGTATATTTAAGAATTTATTTGTTTTGTTTTTTATGTGTTTCGTTATTATTGATAATATTATGGCTTGAAAATACTAGCATGTGAATTTTAAACTATGAAGCAATGTAATACTCCTTTGTATAAAGTTTATACTTTAAATACAAATATTATTCTATTCTATTCTATATAGATGTAAAAAACTGAAAACTAAACTTAAAATAATGATAACCTGCTAAACTTATGTAGTGGATTTTTTTCATTGACTTAGAAATTTTTTATCAAAATTGGGTTTAAAAGAATTATTGTTTAAAGTTTAATAAAAGAAAATTGAAGAGTTAATATGAATGTAAGAAGAGTAACAATCTGAAAACATTAAAGACAAACGTTATTTACTAAATATTATATAATGTTTTACAGCGTAAGATGTACATTTGTCTAACAAAAGTGTTGTGATCAATCTACGTATAACGCACTTTAATCGAATCCGCAGTTCATAAGAAGATTGAGAATTGTCATTATCTACATTTAATCATTTTAACTAAACTAAGTAAACATTCTTCTCAGGATACAAGGATGAATGTTAGCATTATTTACTAGCAGCACGCCCCGGTAAAATTCGAATAAACAACTAATACTATCGTTATTTTTTGTTTAAAATATGTACTAGTATACGAATTCGGTCGTTTTTGAAGTGTAGAGGATCTGCCCTACATTTCAAATTAATAGGAATTCGTTAAAATTAAACTCGAAACTTTCGTTAGATTTTTTATTTCTATGAAATGAATTCCTTTTATTTCACAGTTTAATTTTAACATTATATCAAGTGTTTTCATTTATTTTATTTGTTTTTTTATCTTAATTTAACCATTTTCATCCTTGTACCTTGAGAAGATTACTTACTTAGTTTCGCTAAATTATTTAAAGTAAAGGATGCCTACTTTCATTCTTGTGTCCTTGGAAGTCTGTTTGCTTAGTTTAGTTATGTGATTTAATGTAGGTAATGCCTACTACTTCCATTCTAGTATCCTGGGAAGTCTATTTACTTAGGTTAGTTCAAATGATTCAATGTCGATAATGCCTACTTACATTTTTGTATCCTGGTAACTCTATTTCCCTATTTGCATGCAGTGGTTTAAAGTAATTTAATCTAGTTTCGTAGTTGCACACTGGTCGGTTGAAGTTATAAACTGAAATTTGTAAGATTTACTTTCATTGTTCTAATGCCTTAGTACTGGATTGATGAAACACTACGATGTTTGATCCTTGGCTTGCGTGGTTTTTATTATATATACCTAGATTCCAGGCAATTTGTTATCCTACTCAACATCAGTTAGATATTATAAATGCACTATATAGGTCTTTGATGTGGTCAGTGCAGGAGCAGGTGTTTTTTTTGTTTTCCTCTTAGGCAGTAAGCCTGCCATCAAGGAATTTATTTGAACCTTTTTAATTTCAGCATTTTACAATCTTATCTTTTATATTGTTTTAATGGTAGTTCAGTTATGTAATTCAAGTTTTGATCAAATCTTGTAACCAAGTTTTAATTTCGTTCTGCCCATATCCTTGTAAGAGGATACTTTCAATTAATAATCTTATTTTCCAAAAACAATACATGGGAATATATGGTGTAATATTTGTCTGTTCAGCTTCACCATCGTTTTTTCCATGATCAGTTAGAGCCATTGTTGTCTGAAATGTATGTTTGAGATTGATTTTTTTTCTTATTCTAATACTTGCAATGTATTTTTCGTGTATTTTCCTTTATTAGATTTAACCCACTTATCATTCAATATGTTAACGGTTACATAAGCGTAATATCAAATGTTAAAAAGAAGAACTTTCAGTCATTAAGTAGAGCGTCTGTGTTCACTAGATCTCTAAGCATTGATTTCCTTAAATTTCACATGGTGGACTAATTGACACAGTTATTGGGAATATCAAATGACTTATGGGACGGAAACATTTTCCAATTGCAGCTCTTAATAACGTTTAGAAAAGAAGTGCTTCAGAGAGATTAATGCATTTTAAAAAACGCATCATATATACACTTCAGAATACAACTGTAGAGGGAATAAACGGAGTTTTAGATTTTAAATTAGATTGCTATTTTTTTGGTGAATACAATAATCCTAGGATTATTGTATTTAGAAGTTACATAAATTGATGATATGAGAAATTGGTTAATAGAGGGCACTTCAATTGCATCCTTTCCATTCTTTCCCTCCTTACAACCAAGCAACACTGTTTCATAACAGTCTTTTCAATGCTTTGCTATCATTGCTTTCCGGCGTTTGGGTAAATTATTAGTGGAGGTGCGAAATATGATTTGACGTGATGCAAACTTTAATATCATGACAGAACTATGAATTTAGAACTATTAGGTATGACTTCCTTCGGTATTTGATGATTTAACCTGTAAAGTTTTTGTCATTGCTTATATATTGATTTGATATTTTTGTAATATTACTTTAAAACGTTTGTTGTTTGTAAAGCATGTATTTTGTTTACTGTAAAATTTTAGAACAGTAACAACAATTTCAGACTTTTAAAGTTTCCAAATACACATGAATACTTAAAGCAGAAACATGTTAACTAAATGAATTAATTTTAAAACTAAGTATAGTTACATTTGTCTATTTCCTATTTCAGAATCATTTGGACAGAACTATCCTGAGGTAAGTCAGATTTTTCTCAGATACTTTATTTTACTGAATTATATTATGTCATATACTGTTTATATTGTTAAAAGTTGTTAAAAAATGTTACGTTTACTATATTTGATTAAGAAAGACCCCTTGGCATAATGACATTGCTCTGTTTTAAGCAACAGTTAAACTATATTGCTCTGTTTTTTACAGTTGCCAACTTTATTTCCATGTGTACACAACGAACTAATTTATTATTTAAGTTATAGTTTTTTAAAATAAACCACAAAATGTAAAATTAGTAAATATTATTCGTCCTTCTTATCATTAATTTTCTATGTGTACTTCGAGAATAGAAATATTTGTACCGAAAACTTGAAATTATAATGACAGGTGTTTATTTCTTAGGTTAAAATCTGTACATTTTACTTAGAATAAATATAGATTTATGCCAAAAGTATTATGAGGCTTGTAGTTGTAATTTCCTTTTATTTAGAAAGGTTTGAACATATGAAGAATATTTCCTCTTTCCTAAAATTGGGTTTTGTTATGAATGCATATGATTCCTTTTATGTTTCTCATTACAATTACTAATATTTTATTACTTTCTGAAGTTAATATTTTTTCAACGCAACAATGAAGCCTTACATTTATTGTGGAAGTATTTATATAAATTTAGTTCCATTATGTTTATATAAGTTTAGTGTATCCAGATGAGAGTGCACTGTAAATATTAGGGAAATCTACTAAGGGCAATGTAGATCATATATTATTATTTAGAATAGACGAGTAGATTTATTTTTCAATCAGATAAACATGTCTAAACAATCACGTTAATATTGTCATTATTATTTTATGTTATACTGGATAGATATCTTTTAGAACAATAATGTATTTTTATTAGGAGTTCGATGGAACGTTAGATTGCGTTTCGTTGGCAGTGACCTGTGCTTTTAATAAGAGAGGTACGCTACTTGCTGTAGGCTGCAACGATGGCCGTCTTGTCATTTGGGATTTTCTTACCAGAGGCATTGCTAAAATCATCATCGCCCATGTCCATCCCATCTGCTCTCTAAGGTGAGCTTCATTCTATCTTTTCTCAAGGTAGTATTTTTCTTTCTTCATCATATCCATCCTAATATCTACTCTCCAAATGACTTTTCTCGTTACTCATTATTGTCTATATCATAATACTAAGGTGAGCAAATTGACCCATATCCATCCTGTCTGTTTTCTTTGGGATCCCACAACACATATACATGAGGTTGTATTTGCTTCCTTCAGAACTAACCTGAGAGCATAATCAATCTAATGGAATCTCTAATTTAGTATTACGCTAATCGTTTTATAATTTTAAAGAATAATTGTCCTAACGTCATTTTTCTTCTGAACCAGAAAAAGATATTGACAAAAGGTTCACACTTTACATCATTTCCTCCTCATCCTCATTAAAACATAGTTTCTCTCTCCCCACTCTGAGATAACCCTTCTGTTAGATAATAATTTACCATATCCATCTTCTTCTCTCTCTGAGGTAACCTTTCTGGTTAATAATGATTTGGTATACCCATTATGGTATTGCATGGTATCTCTCCATAGTAATCCTGGTGAGTAGTCATTTATCATATTTGTCTTATCTGCACATTTAGTTGTAACATTTCTGATAAATAATCATTCGGTCCTGTTAATGGTATTCCTGTACATCTTATTTAATTCAAAATAAGTAGTATCAGTTATGAATGTATTATATAGATGTTAGTGAATGTACTTAAGGATATAATTGTACGGTCTAGGCAGGGTGTAAACCTAGATGTATCAAATGAGTTAACTAATCCTAAAGCCCATGTAAATAATGCCCTCTTCAAAAAAAAAAAAAAAAAAATTGAAGTCAAAATATAAAGTAAACAAATTTGATGAGTCTCGTTAGATGATGTTCAAAACATATCTCTGTTGAGGAGACGTGAGAATCAGGAATCTGTAAATGAAAAGTATTTCTTATTATCATGTGTACTTACAATAAGAAATGTTGTAATCCATGAGTGTTGATGTAATCATTGCCGTTAGAATGTTGAATATACTTCAGCAAGCTTCAAACTTCAAACATGCATGAAAAGAATGTCATTATGTTTTGGCATTAATATGTAATTACAGTCAACCCTCTTTTACGCAACCAATTTGTACAGTAATTAGTGTCCCAATCACAATCTTTTTCTTTTAATTCATGCTATTTTGGCCTTTTAAAAAAACGTTTATTTAAACTTTTGGGGATGACGAGGATCTTTGATGGGTTAAGAGGGGTTTTGAGACTGGACTTCTGGATTCTTATTGACTAACCACTCAACAGTCTAATTCGTTGATCAATTCGAATAAACAGAAGTCGAAAAGGACCCCTTGAAACCGTAGAAATCATCAGCATCATTCCTAGAATCCGAAATTACTTAACCAAAATTATGCTGGTTGAGGCTTGACTGAGACTCTGTACGATGGCGTAAAAAGCTCGTGATGGCATTACTGGAGGAAGTATATAGACATACTTATGTTCGTTGAAACCTTCCATTGCTTTCATAACCAAAGTATATGCCTCACTTTTATGTAGCATCTTGTTAAGGAGGAGGTGCATCCTGGCAACCAAGTCAATGAGTTCCTTGAGCTGAATGTCGAGTACCCTGGGCACCACCTCCCTCCTTCTCCTCTTCTTCTATACTCTCCTCTTTGTAGCAAATTCTCTTCTATTATTTGAACAGTAGTAACAAAAATATTACAGTTCATAAATTTTGAATGTTGAGGGTTGGTAGTACTCATTTGGGGGCAAGAGAGCATTGGATTGACTGTAATAAAAGTGAATGCATAAGCGCTTCAGCTTTCAAGTTTTGTTCTAAGTTATTGTTTTTTATAGTTTGTAGGCTGATTGGAGGAGAGGTTACAAACTACATTCTTTGTTTTTAGTGCAGTGTCATAGCATTCATTGTACTGTTGATGTTTGCAGTTGGTCCCGTTACGGTCACAAGTTGGTTAGCGCTTCTACTGACAACAATGTCTGCATTTGGGATGTTCTCTCTGGGGAATGTGAGCAGAGGTTTCGATTTCCAGCTCCTATATTGAAGGTAATTTTTAAAGCTAGAAGTGGGTGATGATTTAAAGCTATTGCCTGTGTGGAAGTTTTTTTTACATTTTCATTGAGCTCAGTTTAATCTTACATCGATTCCTAATACCCACTATATGTAAAAGCAGATCAATTTTTTAGTTTAATATTTACTCGAACCAATACTAATATTAAAGGCAATAAAAGACAAAAACGTGTTGGGAACATTTTTTCCATAATAATAAAGTGTTGGGGGTTAGACCGATGTCACCTTACGTGCAGAAAACTGTCAACATTTTTCTTCTAACATATTATTTCATGTAGTAAAGTATTTTGAAATACATTTTATAGAGGTCTGAAAAACCGAATATATTGATCGGTAATAAATGTAATTTTCTGTGTACTCTTACAAGGTTATTACTGACTTTAATGTCATATTAAATGTTACTGTAAGTTGATGAATCAGAAATATATCACTTTGTCCAGTGATGAATATTGCTACTTCATCTCTTAGCACTCCCATAGTTCATTTCATCATTGGCAATCTTTGGTCTTTTGATGTAATAATTGTAGCAGGTTTTATTGTAAGTTAAATTAGAAATATCATCGTTAAATTTACCTATAAAAATGTTCAATGCGTGTATGGAAATATTCATGGATTTTTTGTATTTAAATTTAAACTGGAAAGAAGGGTACCAGTTAGCTGGATAAACAAGACATGAAAATAACGAAACTAAATGCAAAATGCACTCTTAATGTTTCTTCTTCCTTCCAAATTTCAAGGTTAGGATTATTAAAAGTGGAAAATTGTGTTAATTTGGTTTTAAATTAATAATTTCAAACTGTGATCATTATAATATTAGTGTAACCGTTGTTAAAAACATACTTATATTTTTTTCCGTAAAAAACACTAAGCAAACCTTTTTTAAATCTTGTATGGCAGTTTTTTTGACAAGTTTTGTTAAGTTTAAAGAATGGATAATACTTCAAGATCGGAATCAGTTAGTTTATACATTCGGTCGTTTCATTTACAATACAATAAAATTGTTGATCAAATAAGTTTTTTCTGTTAAAGTTTGTTTGTTTTCCAGTGATCATTATTATAGTTTTTTTTTCATCTTAATTCTGTTCTAGGGTAGTGAATGTGACTCATTCGTTATTTTTCACCCATTTTAATAATGGGCAAGCCGCATTAATGGGCTGATTTTGCATTGTGAGTCCTAAATTTTACTTAACTCAAGTATATTCTGAGTAGATATCTTTAACGATTACCTGATATCGTAAAAGCTCGAAATTGATGGCTTACGTCCTCTCCAAGAGACGACTCCATTTATTCAACCCTCGGATGAATAAATCGACGTCAGAGTGAGAGAAGAACACTGAAACCATTCAGCTTCCCTACCTCCAATTTGTTTCGCCTGTTGATGTGGCCCAGTTTTCTATCAAAAAGAAATATATTAAGTAAAATTGAAAGTAGTTATTGACTATTGTGACAGCAATAATGCACAGAATAACTTATGCATTTTATTATGTGGAAACTGTGAATTTATATACTTTGATGTTCGTTCTTCTTTTCATTAGATGGTCATAACTTGGTTAAAAGGCGACAGTTGTCTTCGCCATTCGAGTCGAGAACTAAAATGTTTTCCAGTAAATTGTGATACTCCTTTGTGTAAATTGTCTATATCATTGCTTGATAGTGTGAAAGTTAACTTTTCAAATTTATTTATTAGTTTAAGTATACGATAAACATATTAAAAGTAAAAAATATTTACTAAAAATTTCAGATGTTCTGATTTACTTGCAATTTTTTGCAATCCCTTCAACTTATTTTGTTACTCGTAGTTCGAGCATTATTTGTACACAACCCAGAAGTGGGATGATAATAAATTATAACACAGTTGTAAATATGCATAAAGTATTATATAGTGTCTTGAAGGTACGTTAAACAGTTGTAATTATTATACTATTGATATTTCTTAGGTACAATTCCATCCGAGAAATGAAAAGGTTTTTCTGGTTTGTCCTATGAAACATGCAGCAGTTCTTTGTAACTTGGATGGGAAACATAAAATAATACCGGTGGACGATGAAGTAAGTGTTATTTATGCTGGGAAAATTATAATTAATTATATTATATATGTCATTCATTTTATTTGTTAGTCATTATACTATGTATTTTATATTGATTATTAATTATAGGGCCAAGCGTTTACAGTTGAAAGTATACTTACTTCTGACAGACTTTTCTTATAGTATACATCGATAAAAAGATTTCACATAAACACGTGAAACAACAATCAATGATCAAACCACAATAAGAAATGGGAAAACAAGACTAAGATCTTTCAACCGTAACAAGCGGTCTTCGTCAGAGTCAAAAACCCAACTGAACACTAGATGAAGAAAACATCTGGTGAGGAGTTGAGAAGAGTGGGAGGGAAGAGTGGTATTTTAAAAGGGTGAGAAAGCACAGGAAAGGACTAATGTCCAGAAAGGGATGTTTGGGGAAACAAAGGAGTACAGTAAGAAAAAGTAAAAAACTATCCGCTAGCTGTCAACCCTCTTTGAAGAGGCTATTGCCCTCGTGACGAAAGTATCAAGTTTGAAGAGACCGTTACTAATGTTTATAATATTAGATCTATTAAATTTAATTAGAGACGATTCAATAATATTTCTTAACAACATTGATTTTTCATAGGTAATAAATTTAGCTCCTGTCCAATCAATATGATGATTTTCATTTTTTATATGCAAGAATAAGGCACTACTGTTTTCCTGTCTACTTACGTTATATTGGTGTTGTTTTACACGTGTTTTTAATGATTTACCAGTTTGACCAATATAAATTTTATGGCAATTTTTGCACGGAATTTTATAAATACCAGCGGACTCCAATTCGCTTGGAGAGTTTTTTATTAACATATTACCCACGTTATTACGATTAGAAAACACTATATTAAAATCAAGTTGTTTGGCTAATCTTGGAAGGGGGTCCAATGATTCGTGGTATGGCAAAACTATAGAATTTGATAATAAAATTCTATAGTTTTGCCATACCACGAATCATTGGACCCCCTTCCAAGATTAGCCAAACAACTTGATTTTAATATAGTGTTTTCTAATCGTAATAACGTGGGTAATATGTTAATAAAAAACTCTCCAAGCGAATTGGAGTCCGCTGGTATTTATAAAATTCCGTGCAAAAATTGCCATAAAATTTATATTGGTCAAACTGGTAAATCATTAAAAACACGTGTAAAACAACACCAATATAACGTAAGTAGACAGGAAAACAGTAGTGCCTTATTCTTGCATATAAAAAATGAAAATCATCATATTGATTGGACAGGAGCTAAATTTATTACCTATGAAAAATCAATGTTGTTAAGAAATATTATTGAATCGTCTCTAATTAAATTTAATAGATCTAATATTATAAACATTAGTAACGGTCTCTTCAAACTTGATACTTTCGTCACGAGGGCAATAGCCTCTTCAAAGAGGGTTGACAGCTAGCGGATAGTTTTTTACTTTTTCTTACTGTACTCCTTTGTTTCCCCAAACATCCCTTTCTGGACATTAGTCCTTTCCTGTGCTTTCACCCTTTTAAAATACCACTCTTCCCTCCCACTCTTCTCAACTCCTCACCAGATGTTTTCTGCATCTAGTGTTCAGTTGGGTTTTTGACTCTGACGAAGACCGCTTGTTACGGTTGAAAGATCTTAGTCTTGTTTTCCCATTTCTTATTGTGGTTTGATCATTTATAGTATACATATATGTGTATGTATATCAAAGAAATTTCTACAATAGTAAAAATTTTGTATTACTTTCTCTTTGAAATGTGCGATATCAAAGAACTGAAACTAATGAAAGATTTCTTTGGCAGCGAGCTACTTGGAAAGACAATATACCTTTCCATATTCACAATATCATTGTAATGATTTCTTTGATTATAGATGTGTTTAATGTGTCACTTCTGTAGTTGTATATATGAGGTATGGCTATGAAGTAACGGGACTAATACTACTACGGATGCACTCCGTATGCACTTATGCTTGGTGGAATGACCATGAGGAGCAACTGTGTATCGGAACCTCTCAATACCGCCTCTCACGATGGCTGTGGACATATTTTTCTGAAAGTGGTCTTAGTTTGCATTACGATTACACATTTTGTTTTTCCAACAAAATGGTAAATATTTTGACAGAGCAACGAATTTTGGAATCTCATATGAAACATGCAAAAACTGCTTCTGAATATTATATTATAAAAACAAAAATATATGGTAAAAAATGGGAGGTTTTTTGAGTCGTATAAGTGTTTCTAAGATGATGGAGATGAAGTTGAGGATGATGAGCACTCAGAAAGTCTTTCGCCTCAAAAAACGGATAAACGTATTGAAAAAATGAGTGATCTGATCCGTCGTTTAATATATAATATTTATTAATATATTATAGTGTTTATGAAATTGGTTGAAAAAATTCTCATGTTTGACCAAAAAGAAGTTCGTAAAACATGTTGAGATAAAACTTAAGGTAAATACTATTTTAAGAACAAATTTAGGGGTTTTTTTTAGTAGGTTATAAGTCAACTTCAAAGAAATGGAATAACTGCAGGTAAAATTACAAATATATCACAATTTACTAATTTGTATTACTTGTTTAATACTATCTGGCTGCAAATATTTAGTTTACTGAGGATATAACTAACGGAATTTTGTTTAAAAAGCCTTCGTCATTATTAGTGAGCCCTTACTTATATACATCAGGTATACATTGAAACTGACAGTTATCACAGAAAGATGTAACACCACTATTGCATGTGCTTTAAGTTGTGATTCATAGGAATATGTTGTGAATTGATAGTTAATAATGTTATTTCAGACAGATTTAAATATTGTTGCTTCTTTTGACCGACGAGGACAGCATGTATTCACCGGCAATTCAAAAGGTCGAGTGCTTGCCTACTCTGTCACTGACCTGGAGCTTAAGTCCTCCTTTCGCATTGGAGCGACAGCGACAACTGCTGTTAGAAGCATCGAGTTTGCACGGAGAGGAAAGTAAGATTTCAACTTGTTAACTACCATTAATGCTCATTGTACGTAGTTGGGGATAAGAAACTTTTACTTATATGTAGGTTCAACATTAAAACTCTTAGTGACAGACTTCTATTTTGAATTGAATTGAACTCCTATTCCTCCAGACTTTTATCTTTGGATTTTTTTATATATGTTCCAGAAAGTGAAGTTAAAATCATCCTTAAACATTGTGGGCATTTCTTTTTTACTTTAGTTCATATTTTGTTCTTATTTCTAGTCTTAACTGTTCGCCATATTTTTCTCTAAGTAAATGTTATAGGTACTGGTTGATTTTAACTAAATATTTGACACAACACTTAATAAAAACCTACTGTCATCGATATTTAAAATATAGTGAGAGCTCAATTCTGTGTAGTTTTTTGTTTTGGAAAGTCGTTGGTCTCTTAAAATAGAATAGCTTTCACAATTTACCTCCATATTTTGATGAATATTTTTTTCTAACAATGCCAGAGTCTTGTTGGGGATTGATCATAATTCCCAATTAGATGACAGCTGCTCAGTATAAATTAGTCCATTAAATAATTTACTGGTGTTAATTATCCCAGTGTTTGATAAGTCGTCTGCGTTGTCCACTCTAAAGTTCTTGAGGGTTTTAGTTTTGATGATGTACTCCATTCATTGTGGCAATTCCGATGAAGATACATGATGGACTGTCAGCAACACCTATTCCATGTAAATGTTTACTGAGAAATATATATGACAGAATTTGATGTGTATCCAAAAGTTTTTGGTACAAAAAGAAATAGTGTAGATGTGCTCTATTGCTGTTGGGTAATATTCCATCATTTGAAAGTCACTTTTTTGTCAAAAATGTGATTTTGGACAGCATTCTATTCTTCTAAACTGCTGCTTGCAGATTGTTGAAGCATTGGAATTATAATGAAACTAACGAAAGCTATAACTGAAAAGACCTCAGAATTAAAATAACGGTAAAGTTTTTTTTCAACATAATGCACTATTTTTGAATTTGTAATTATTTCATTAATCTTAGAGTCACGTGTGTTTTATTTTGACATCTATGAATATTTATAGAAAATACCAAATAAAATGTAATGAAAAAGACTACACCACATTTTACTAAAACAATAATAGAACACAAAACTTCTTTTCACTTCCTGATGACGAATGCTATGAGGGTCTAAATATTGAAAACCAAGTTATACTGTACGTATTTATGTTGGTGGTGTACTGTCATTCTGTATATATATTTAAAAATATATGAAAAGGATGTGATACGAAATATATGTTACCTTCTAAGTTCCTTATAGAACTGTTTATATTTGCAATCTAGGTTTTAGAATTTTTTCATTTAATATTGTTGTAATTTTTTTTTTTTAAATGAAGAGTCATGTATGTATTTATGTATATACATTCCATAAGTACATTTCTGCATATATGTATATAGCTTTTGCATTGTCGTAATTGTGTTATTTGTTTTAGCTGTTTCTTAGTGAACACAGCCGACCGAGTGATAAGAGTGTACAATTTAGCTGTTGTTCTAGCTGCCGGCAGGGATTCTGACCCGGACCCTGTGCAGAAGCTGCAGGATCTTGTCAACAAGTAAGCAATATTAGTGTAGTACACATTGAATTGCAATCGAGGAAACTAAAACTTGAATGGGTATTGGGTGGGTTGAAAGACTTTTAACTGTTTTTGTATAGAAGAATCCCATATTTGTAAAGTTGTTTTGCGATAGAATCAATCAGTTTATTGAATGAATTAATTCTGTCTGCTAAGTGATTGAAATTTCATTCATTTAGTTTTTCGTTAAATTTAATCTTAAAGAATAATCGAGTGGGGATTTCTTAATTAATAATAACATACTTTCTCATAATTTTATCGTTGGTTCTAAAGTATAAACGTTTTAGACTTCGATTTCTCTTTATATTATAAATAAGCAACCTTTGTTTATTAAACTGATAATATGTTTATAATTTATTAGTTATCGACATACTTACTTATGAAAATTTGAATAATTTATGTGTAGTTTATGTTTTTGAAAGTATACGAGTAAATAAGACCATGTTTTATGTTCTATTTTAAGACGTTGTTATTGATAATGAATTTTTTGTTGGTAAGGAATATGAAGATGTTTTATCTATGTGGACATAGTCTGCCATGGTTTGTTTAATAATGAACTACCTTTAGATTAATTAATGAACTCTTTATATTTGAGTGGGTCACTATTGAAGTTGTTTTATAATTATTTAAATAGAGGCAAATTTACGATTAAGATAGAATAATTTCAATTGCATGCATTATTAACTCGAGTCCTCCCTAGGGCAGGTGTGGGGAACTTGCGGCCTGAAGGTCGCATATGGCCTTTTGAACCATGAAATGCGGCCTTCTTCGGTTTTTTCAGAGAAAAGCTCCAACATATAAAGAACTATAATTATTTTAATAAGGACAAAAAAATTCTGGCATTTAGTAAGAAACTATTTATCAATCACTACTTGAAAAGTCCATGCTTTTAGAAAATCATTTTCCTGAATTAACAAAGGTAATAAACGAAGGCAATGAGGATACTTCTGAATTTTTTGAAAGATGCGAAACAGTTTTAGAAGCGCTGTTTGAGTAATATAATGATAAATTCAAGGATTTTACAATATAACTATTATATAAGAATTTGCTTATCCATTCGTGGTGGCTTTTTGGGGAAGTAGACGATGCTAAAATGGCCTTTATCCAAGAAAGGTTCCCCATCCCTACCCTAGGGTCTCATTTAGGTCCTATTATATTTATAGCACTTTGTAATAGGTCGTGAATATACTGACTGCTGTTCATCTATTAATATCCGATGGTGATCTAAAGGTGTATCTTAGAATCGAGTCACATATAGAATCATGATGATGTTCTTAACCCACTTTTCAAAATTATTTGACGATTGATTAGTGTCAACTTATTAACATTAAACATTGATAAATGTAATCTTATAATCATTAGTTGTGCAATCCATAATTGTGTGGTATTTACTCATTCTGAGATAAAATGGATAAACAAACAAAAGTCTCCATACAAATGAAGAATGTCTTCATTTATGTGGAGACTTTTGTTTGTTTATCCATTTTGCCTCAGAATAATCTTACAATTTTTTTCTGATTCTCCTAAGACTCACACTTGAACTTGAATTCTCCTAATTGAACTTACTTGTTCAATTTAAATTATCAATTTAACCAGGACTTCTTCTATGAGAGATTTGGATGTCATTTTTAATTCCTCAATGAATAGCAGTACTAGTGTTGATTCATATTTCTAAAAAGTCTTAATGTTAGGTATTAGAAATTCGAAAATCCACAAACGCCATAAGTGAAATTTAAAATAAATTATTGGGTTGTATTTTATACAAAATTCTTACACTCTAGGTATTGCTTATGGTAAATGAATGGAATAATTAAAATTAATTGCACATACTAATAAGAGAATTTTATTTTATTGCTAATTTCTTTATGATCTAACTAATGATTGACTGTTATGAACTGGTATTGCAAAGAAGTTTTATTTGTTCCCCTCAAAAATTTAAGAAAAAATCCCTTACTGTTATTAAATTTTGTTAAAGGCATTATTCCTTTTACCGATCTATTACAAGATTCATAAAATAAGTATGTTCAACAAGTATAGAAACTTTTCGAAAATCAATAATGTCAGTATTTTATAATACATACGAGTTCAAATTCGAAGAAGAATAACACACAGAGTAAGGAAATACACTTACAAACTCAAATTTTCGGGCAATCCGTCTCTCTTTTCTCCTGAAGACATATTGCCCAAAAATTTGGCTTTGTAAGTGTGTTTCCTTACTCTATATGTTACTCTTCTCCTATTTTTAACTCGTATTGTGTCCAGTTTGAATCGTCTTTCCGGATTTTTAGTGAATTTTATATGTGGTTATACGTTGGTTTAGTTTAATATAGTCCAAAGGTATAGCATTATATGTCACTCAATCTTATTTTTTTTTCTTGTTTTATATCTAATTAGGCTTTATGTTATAGTTTTTACGTATCTACATAAAGTTTCCTTTCCTTATTGTTTCTTATTTTTTTTATTTTGTATTTACATTATTGTATTAATGTTTACATGCAATTATACTATATATGTTTGTATTATGTCTATGAAATATATTTGTAATTGTGTCGTAGTTGATAGAACTACAATAATTCTGTTCAAGAACTTTATCTTCTTAAATACTTGATTTGAATGATTGAAAGGACATTTTTTTTTTTTTACAGAACCATGTGGAAGAAATGTTGTTTTTCTGGAGACGGTGAATACGTGTGTGCCGGTTCAGCTAGACAACACGCTCTGTATGTCTGGGAAAAAAGCATAGGGAATCTGGTGAAAATTCTCCACGGTACCAAGGGAGAAATGTTACTAGACGTCGTAGTCAGTATTCCTTTGTATTGTTTTCGTTTATATCCTCTATATATTTTATTTTAATCGAGTTGTTAGGTTTTTGTGTAAAATATATATTTGGTTTATTAGTTTAACTAATCAAATATATTTTGGCATTTATTTGCTTGATATGGATGGATCATAAGAAATATATTGTATTTATCTAAGTAGATGTCAACTTTATATATGTGATTGGAAATTCAGATTTTCGTTGCACAAAATAGTGTAGGAAAGAGTATAGTGTTGGAAGTGTTTAAACGATTAGAAGTAATTATTTGAGGTTTGTTGACAGTGGCACCCAGTTCGGCCCATAATAACAAGTGTAAGCAGCGGAGTGGTGTCCATTTGGGCGCAGAACCAAGTAGAGAACTGGTCTGCTTTCGCACCAGACTTCAAGGAACTGGACGAAAACGTCGAGTATGAGGAGAGGGAAAGCGAGTTCGATATTAGTGATGAAGACAAGTCTGTGAGTGCGGGACCACAGATGGAAGATGACGACCTTGAAGTAAATATCTCTCCAATCAATTTAACGTTTATAAGTAATGTGTTCACGATTTTAAATGCAACATGTCTTTAAATTTTACATTTTTATATAATATTAGTGTAACCACTAACTTTTTTGTCAGTATTTAACCGGTTATCGGGATTTATCCAACTAATCACAATAAAATCTCAGATAGAAAACGCTAAAACTCGCAGTGATATTTGTCTTGAGTCGTCATCAGATGTGTGAAGATGACTACTAGGAAGGCATAAGAAGAATAAAGTTTCCTTCTCTGATGCACTCTGTCAATGTTGTCACCTTACCATCGGAGGGGAGATAAGATAGAATAATAATATAACAAGTAAATATTATTGAAGTAATTAAAACAAAGTATATTAAACTGAAAAATATAGATACAAAAAATAAATAAGACATAATGTTAAATATGTAGCAATAAAAAATAATAATTAATCGTCGAAGTTGTTCCAGGGACAGATCTACCTCCGAAGAGAAAAATATGTGATACTCTGAAGGACTCAAAGTGATAATAGTTAGAATCAGAAATCTATTTAAGAATTAAGCACCTGTAGGTATGTGCTTTGCTCATGGAAACATTAATTAAAACTGTGTCCATGATAATATTAGTAAATGGCAATGAGTAGGTAGGATGCAGTGCATGCCAAGTGTTTTGTAGATATCAAGTTCACACAAAAAAATCGCATTGCGTACAGTCCAAAGAAGTTACCTGATTTCTTACGGGTTTACTTATTAAAGAAAAAAAAAGTGAAGGGAGGGAATTGACGTAACTACGTCTTTATTTTATTTGTATATATCTTGATCAACCCGAGGCTAAAATCATCACGCATGAAACATCGATTTTGTTAAGAAATATTATTGGGTCTTCATTAATTAAATTTAATAGATCAAATACGATAAACATTAGAAATGGTTTACTCAAATTAGATACATTATATACGAGAGCAATAGATGTTTACCTGGTTGATAGCAGATAATTTTTTATTATTGTTCCAGAACTCCTTTGTTTTCTTTGATTTGCCTAACCTTTTATTCCTTTTCATTGCTCTTTACACCCTTTAAAATACCTATCTTGCCTCTCTCCCTGCTCAATATCACACCAGATATGTCGTACAACATTTGTTTCAATATTAGTGACTCTAACGATGACCAGAAAGTTTGGTTGACAAATAAAATAATTTTATTTAATTGTTGTTTTTTGTTAAAAGTGATACACATTTTAGCAACATTCAGTAAAATGAAATTCCTATCCAAACTAGAAAACATTTATCAACAAATTTGGGTCTAATGAAACTGAACTGAAAATTTATAGAAAAAGATAACTAATCCAATGATTAAACTCAAAAGTTCTTAAATTGTAATAAGGGACATACCATAAGTATTTTCCCATTTTCAGAACACAGTGCATTTCTTCTTGGCTTGTGTAACATATGCTACCTTCAGTACAACAACCTTTCATTTCCACTCATGTAGCAGGGGCTTACCCAAAAGAGGAAATGTGTGTTTTTTTTTAATTACTCCACTATATAAATAGATTTCATTTCCTTTCAACTACGGTAAATTCAAGTAATCCTCTATCGTTAGAGGAAATATAACGCTTTTGTTAATTTCTTCACCTTTGTTAAACACATGTACTACCCTACATTTTTCGTTACAACTTAAAGTCTAATGGTTTAATCAATTTCAATTTTTAATTGTTTAATAATTTTTAAAAATAATAGATGAATCACTCTTAGGTAGTGAAATATCCAAATAAATAAATTAATTAATATAAAGTGAGTGTTTTAAAACTACATCTTTGTCAGACGATAGACCTCCAATTTTTGGAGTTCTTAACATTGAAAACTATTGTAGCTAATTTTCAGATAAATTATTCTATTTGACTCAAGATAGATTCTTCTATGGTTGTTTCATATTGATACGGAATTTTATGTGAAAATTTCAACAAATATTCTAGAAAAACAAAAACGAAAATAACTTCTATTAGAATAGTTTGTTATTGTACATCATAATTCAATGGACCCGAAGGACTTGATTTGTAAAAATTGTTACCTACTTGTTGACAGGTAGACGTAACAACAGTGGACCAAATCGTAGCCTTTTGTAGTTCTGATGAGGAGGAGGCGAATGAAGCGGATGTGCTTCAGTTTTTACCTATTTCTCCGGATGTTGAGGACCCAGAGGAAGGTGGCAATCCTCCACCCCCTCCTGCCACTTCACCACCCCTATCCCACAACTATCACTCCTACGATATTCATCTTGAAGGGACTTTTACCGACGGTAAACTGTGTTTAGTTGTGTTGATGTTGGGTGAAAATATCATTTCTACTGGAATTATCATAGAAGAAGAACTGAACCGATACAGAAAACTATATAAGAATCTATGTCAAGCAAATTCAGTGAGCATAAGTCATCTGAACCCGCTTGTATTTTCCCCGCATAAGTGGGAACTTGTAATTCGTGTATAGTCTTCTGCTCTTATGTTTCAGTGTTACTTGTCGAAATCTAAAAAAAAAAAAAATATTTGTTCTGAAAACTGTTAGGAATTTTTATGAAGAGTTGGTAACAACTTCTTGTGAACACAGACAATCAAAGAAATAACATGTCGAAATTTTATCTGTAACATTTTTGTATGAAACTGCTATCTTAAAAGGAAAGAAAAAAATAATTACATAAGTTAATTTTCCTTTCGTGGCTATAGCCCTGTTCAAGATATTTGTGTTCCCTTCTGTTCTATATTTGAACAATCCAGATATCGAGTTTTAACCGGATATCTTAATTTGTTATTACTTTTTTACAGAAATTAAATAAATTCTACTTGTACGGTTATGAAAACAATAAAATTATCTTCTTATATCATGAAGGCAATTGTTGCTTTAATACTCAAATAAGTTTTTTGTATGGAATAAATCAGTAACGGTTTTAAATGGGGATGAAATTGTTTAAGAGAGAACAAAAATGTTTATTTCTTAGCAATTTGTTAAAAGGTTTTTTACCCCAGTGATCTGAGCCTTATGTGAATTCTATTTCTTTTGTACTTTACTACTAGTAAATTGTAGTAATCACTAATATATTTAATTTAGAAATTTTGAGGGGTTTGGCACTTTGAGATCTCCTGAATCAATTTTGTTTTTGTCGGTGTCTTTAGGTGGGTGTGTTTTGTAAAAGTTCTTGGATACGCTGCAGGTGATACCGTTTGATAGATCAAATTGATATTGGACCAAAAATAGCCGTTATAGTGTAGATAAGTTGTGTAGTTGTTGGGAAACATTGGATCCGATTGGCAACAATAAAGGAAAGCCACTTTATTGGTCAGTTGTGAATTCAGATTCCATGTTTAATCTGTTGAACTACTAACTCTAGATAGTTTAAAAGTTTATAATTAATATGGAATTGTTTAATTTTGTTGGGAGTTCAAGCATGCAT
Source organism: Hermatobates lingyangjiaoensis (assembly GCA_026182355.1). Lineage (NCBI taxonomy): Eukaryota > Metazoa > Arthropoda > Insecta > Hemiptera > Hermatobatidae > Hermatobates > Hermatobates lingyangjiaoensis. The sequence goes on along the minus strand of JAPFBL010000035.1, from coordinate 94,101 downwards.
TTTTTTTTTACTTGTGATGAAGCTATCTATACCAGATATCGTGTCAGTCGCTTACACGTTTTTTCCTTTTGCTTCCAGAGATGCATCCTCTTCTTAGCAACAAAGGTGGCAAAGAGAAGCCTTCTTCAGGGAAGAAAGGTTTCAAGAGGATTCCAAAACAGTGAGTGATTGACAATGTGCTTCAAAAACTTATACTATCTTTATAAGTACGAGTATACGGATAGTATAAAACTTATGCTATCTTTAAAATAACTTTTTAATCTAGTCAGTTTTTAAACTAGCGTCGATTGGGTTTAAATTATTGTATATGTTTTAAGAAATTAGTTGTTGTTTGTAGTGAAAATCATTTCTTGAATTTATTGACGACATAATTCAACTTTCTACTTGTAAAATTTGGATTTCCAAATATTTGAGGAATTGATTTCTTAGTATACAAAATGTAACAGTTATAAGTCAATTCCAATAGCTAGAATTGTGAGTAGTAACGTTTTCAGTTGTTATTATTATTATTCGAGGGTGATTGTAGCTCTGCGTCGTAAAAACTATTGTACTTCCCCCTTCTGTACCCCAGCAGTTAGCTTCAACGCCGCAGTCAGTTATCAGGTGCAATTGTGTTTCTTTCTCTTCTTTGCAGAATCTGCACAAACCATCATTGATAATTACGTTTCGGGAGAGAGTGAATTCCTTTCTTCTTCTTCGGGACAGTCTTCTTCAGGTCCTTAGGTGAACTTGTGGGAGGTTGGCTCCCATTAGTTAGCGCTTTTGGACCCTCTGCGCTTCTGGAGGATGGTCTCCGGACTTCTTTTTCCTTAGTATCATGCAGGGGAAAATCCCTGAAGCTCTGTCGGTGATATACGAATAGCATTACTCTTTGGATTGGGGCTGGGATAAGAGGATATGATTTGGGAAGTTGGAAGGATGTGAAACAAAGGTGGTCAGGCCTAGCACCTGGTCACCTTCTCTTTCGTTTGTCCCTGCTTATAGCAGGTTAACAGGGTAACCTCGTGAAGGTCGAAAGTCGGAGTTGAGTACTAGAGGCTATTAGAGGAGCATAATCACTCCATTACTACCCCAACGTTTTCAGTTATATTAAGTGTTTCCAATTATTCTGTAAGAGTTACATCACTTATTTGGTTCTTGTGAACCTGAGATAACCGTTATAATGAGATCTGTTGGCCGAACATGAATGAACTCTTGTTTGTTTGATAATGGTTTTTTTTTTTATAGAAAGCTTTGTTTGAGTGATTCTTAATGTTTATAAATCGGTTTAGTGGTTGTTTACACTGGTTTTGATAAATATCTACAGCTTTTGAATTATTTTGTAATTAATATGACATGCCTTCTTTGATTATTTATTTATACATCTGTGTTTATTTATTGCGACGAATGGTTGAATGGTCACCAATGGTTAAAATATATATGGATTCAGAAATTTCGTTAAACACTTTTTGAACCTTTGTTTTACTTTCTTTTCTTATTAACTTTTCTAATTTTCTAATTAGTGTTTTGATGTTTTCTGGGATATGAAATAATAACTGTCCAATAGTTTTATCTTTATACACACTTTTTAACAATTAACTGACGTTTCAGTCTCCATGGACCATCTTCAGGGTATTTCTTTTTATAAAATTTAACTGACTAAGGCTAGAAATTTAAAACTATATAAATTAAGATTAAAAACTATACAAAAAACAATAAAACAGTCGACATGCATAATGGTTACATAAATAAGAGAGATTACGATAAGGCTATGCTCACTCAATTGAAACAGTTTAACCTAAATATTTGTCCCTAAGGCTAAGCCTAATTTCAATTATCTTCTGCATTCCTGCTCGCTGACTCCTCTACATGTAGCTTCAAAATTCTTGTAAAACTTGTAAGTTGGCCATTTATTTTAGGTTTCTTTTCTAATATCTGGAGTGTCTCTATTATTTGTAGCCGACCGACATCATTTTCTGTTGATAATTTCGCTACTGTTGGTTAACATTTGTCGGCTTAATTCCTAGCCATGCACCTTTTTTGTGTATTCTTTAGGAGCACCTGCTGCCAGGTGCATTGTGAGTCTTCTCGATAAGGTTGTTGTTTTTAAACCAATGTAGTTAGTTTTTAGGAACTCGCAGTTTCCTAGGGTGCATTTATAACTATAAACTACATTTGTCTGTTGGAGTTTAGCTTTGTGTTGCAAGTTATTCTTGATTACCAGGTTCGCTGTATTTTTTCCTTTGTAATATATGATGAGTTTCAACTGATCTTCGGGATTAATACAGTTAATATTAGCTTGGATTATTCCTCTAAGAACTCTTTCGTCAACCTTATGAGCTTTGGAATATTGGTTCATGTAAAACACTTTATGTTTAATTCCTTTGTTGTTTTGGTTTGGTTCGTCCTTGCTTACACTATTTATTTTATGGATATAAATTTGTAATATTTCATCGAATTGTTTATTGCTGTATCCGTTATTAATAAGCACCTGTTTTAATCTTTCTATATCTTGATGGAATAAAGCGCCCAACTGGAAGTTATCTTAAAGGTTCTATGAATCAGGGCCTTTATCGTGCCAACTTTGTACCTTTCCGGGCATTCGCTTTGAGCATTTAGATATACTCCACATGAGTAGGTTTCACATACACAGATGTCTGGTAATCAACATTATTCTGTTTCACAACGACGTCCAGGAAGTTCATTATTTTGTTTTGACTCAACTCTTTGGAGAACTTTAAAACGGAGGCAGTTTGGAAAGAACATCGTAAATCTTCAATTTGGTCTATGTTATCCATCACCAGGAAACAGTCATCAATATATCTGCAGTAAACTATTGGTTTTTGGATGGCTTTTTCGTCAAGGATGTAGTTCTCTATGTGATATTGCAAAAATTTGCAAAAATTTGCAAAGGCCACACCTAATGGAGACCCCATTGCTACTCCGTCTGTCTGATAGTGTAGACTTCCATCATATGGGTGAAGGGGTTTTTTGTAGTACATGCCCTTAACAGTTCTTCTAAGATTGCACTTTCGAAGGGAGGAGGGAACAAGGTTACGACCAACGACCAACGAATATATCCGCGCACTATAGTGCACGTCGTAACTAGCAGTTCCAGACCAGAGGCCTTCTACTGCTTGCTTACTGTCCTACTATAACTTGGAATACTGTTTGTCTGTACAGCAAAGATGTCGTATTCGCGGTCATGTGGTCTTGTTGAGGTCATGGTTTTCAAAGTTTTTAGTCATCAGTTGGAAAAGTAGTCAGATAGTCAGTGGATGAAGTAATTGTTCAGTAAGGTTGAAGAAGGTTGGTGGCAGGATTTAGAGTTTGTACAAGGAGGTTTGGATGAGTAGATAGTTTGTTATCTTCATTGGTAGTAAGTCGAGTGATGTAACTATCTATGGATTCCATTTTCAAATCATGGTGAATATTAACATTACCATGATTATCATTATAAGGCGGGCACACTTATTTTGAACAATCTGGATACACGCCTTGTTCGTTGGTGCAGCTCTAAACCAGACGGAGCATCCATAAGTCATCGCTGAATGAAGTAACCCCCTTATAGACAAGGTCCTTGACCGAATTGGGAGAATTCCTTGATTTAAAAAGAGAATATAGATTGCACATCAAGTAAATTCCAAACTTGGATTTATTATGAAGGTGTTGCTTGAAAGTTAATCTAGAGTCTAAAATAAGACCCAGATATTTTACATGGGTTTGGTAGGGAATTATCTGGTTACCAATGAAGACTGGAGGAGGACGGGGAGAGACACCCTTGCAGAATCGAACATGGGAACTCTTTGTTGGGTTCAACGCTAGTTTCCACTTTGTGAACCAATGCAAAGCCCCATCGAGGAAACATTGCAATTTCCTGGTGGCATAGCTCACATTAGCACATTTATAATCTACAGCGGTGTCATCAGCAAAGAGTCCGAGAAATGTCTCGATCTGATTGGGTGAATTTGGAGTTATTATAGGAGGAGGCTTGGGGAAGTCAAATGTATACAGGCAATATAGGATTGGACCAAGAACACTGCCCTGGGGAACACCTTTATGCATTTGTCCTGTTGGAGAATGTCTGTCATTAACAGAAACAAAAAAGTTTCGTCCAGAGAGGAAAGACCCAATAATCTCCACAAACCATTCAGGCAAACCAAAACAGCCTAGTTTGCGCAATAGACCTCTATGCCAGACAGAGTCGAAAGCTCGCTCCAGATCCAGAAACACTGCCACTGTCTTATAAGGGAGGAATGGCCTTGCCAGTGTCGTTCCTTGATTGATGAACTGGACCAATCTTCGAAGCTGTAAAGTGGTCCCATGTTCACTTCGAAAGCCTAACTGTTCCGGCTGGAATAGCAAATAAGATTTTATTTTCGAAAGGATCAGTCTCTCAAAGACTTTACCCAGACAAGGTAACAGGCTAATAAGTCTATAGTCCTGCGGGGAATGACCTGACTTGTGTGGCTTTTGTAATAATATGACTTTTGCTAACTTCCACGCAGCTGGGAAGTAGCACAGCCGAAGATAAGAGTTATAAAGTGCAGTCAAGGCTGCTACAACTTTAGGGGGAAGTTTAGAAAGTAATTTATTACAAATGCCATCATAACCGGGGGAGGATTTTGATTTAAGTGATGAAATGATCAGTTGAATTTCGGTGGGAGAAAAGAATATTGGAATAGGAGGACGAGTGTTAGTTATAAGGGTGGATACGAAGGGAATGGGAGAGGGAGGTTGAGGTCTGTACAGGTTTAGGCGGTAGTGGTAGAAGGTTGAGGCCTTCTGGGTGTCGTCTATGAGAGGCTGGTTATTCTCCCTCAGGGGGTGAGACGCCCTTTATTTTATTTTATTTATAAATAATACTTGGTCCTTTCTTCATGTGCCTGATAATACGCCACGCAATAACATGAGACGGGTCTTCTTCAGAGCTAAGAAGATTGGCCCAATGTCTACCATTGTGGGACCTGATAAGAGAACGAATCTCCCATTAAATCCCCCATTAAAAACCTTCTTTTAAAAATTCAACATCTTGCGAATTCCTTGATCTCTTGTGACTTGAAACAACTTCCTCAGTCTGTTCTTTTCCTTAATTTTTTGTAAGATATAGGGAGGGAGGGGATTAAGATAGGAGCAGGAGGGTTTATTGACGGATGATTTTTGAAGTGATGATAACAGATGTTCTGTAAAGGATTTGAGAAAATTGTCAATATCTAAAGGAGTGGAAAGGTTTTTCGGAAATAGAAGGTTCTGAGAAACAAGGGATTGAAGCGATTTCCAATTGGTTTTAAATTTACTTACGTTAGGTCTGTAGTTTATTTTAAATTTGTGTAGACAGAACAGAACTGGTAGGTGAGTTGAGTCAAGGCAGTTTAAGACCTCAGAAGTCACAATATGATTGACATTGCAAGAAAGAGAAACGTTCAGAATATCAGGTCGGCCGGCAGCAGGCCGAGGGATATGTGTGGGTGATGAGGGAGCATGAATGAGAACATTGGAGTTGAGGATAAGGTCAAGGAGAATGAAGCCTGAATGATTGTCAGTGCAACAGCCCCAAGCAGTGTTTTTGGCATTCAGGTCTCCCCCAACGATAGAGTGAATACCTGAATGCAGTAGCTGTCGGAGGTGATTGACGTTTGGAGTTTTGGAGTATGGGGAGGTTTGTATACTGCTGATATGAGCAGGGGGATATTGGAGTTAGGGAACTAGATCTTCACTGAGGTGTGTTCAAGGGGAGCCCAATCGCTCATAATTCTAGCATAGGGGATGCTATTGCGAATAAGAACTGCTGTACCACCCCCAAAAGTGGGTCTGTCAGTTCTCTCTACTTTGTAGCCCGGAATGGAGAAGCGAATATTGGGCTTTAAGAACGTCTCAGACAATAGAACCAAATCAGGTTTCAGAGATCCTAGCAGCTGAGAGAGTTCTGTCTTTCCTCTCTGGACACCACCAGGATTGTACACAATGTAAGTCAACGAGTCGGGGGGAACGTTAATTGCTGTCGCAGCCATTGGTTTTAGAGCAGATGTCATCGTCTGTTTGTTGGTCAGTGAGGTTGTCAGAGTGGAAGTTGGAGGCCTCGGCTATCTTTGTTACTATCAGATCCAAGATCCCTGACTTTTTGAGAATGTTGATGATTTTGTCGTCCAATTCCGATGAAGATTCGTTAATACTCGATTCTGGACATTCCTTCCGTCCAAGATTGTCTCGATAGGAAACAGACAATGGAGGTGGGATTGGAGCGGGAATGAGTCTGGGAGAAGGAGCTGAAGGGGGATTTGCTAAACACCGGACAACCACGGTAGTTAGCAGGATGTGCTCCCCTGCAGTTTACACAAACTGGTGATGTCTGCTTGGGAGCGGGACAGGACGAATAGTGGTGGTTACCAGGACAGCGAACACAGCGAGGAACCTCCCTGCACCAAGTCTGGGTATGGCCCAGTCGCTGACATCTATAGCACTGCGTTGGCCCAGGCCTTCTGCGGGACTCCTCGACCGTAATCGCAATGCCCAGACAACTGGACACGGAGGTGATCGTTTTGATATTAGGGTCAGGCTCAACCGTGATTTCAAAAACTGGGAGTGGTCTGGGTCCTGTATCGTCAGGGAATCTTGACCTTCTTGATACTAACTGTCTAGCTCGTGCCCTATGTCCTTTGTCCAAGAAGTCCTTCTCTATATCGGTCGGGTCTGTGTCCGTCGGTAAATATTTAATAATAAATTTTAAAGATTTAGGTTCCCAGGGAGGTCTAAAGGAGTGAAATTCGATATCCATATTTTTTAGTGACTTTGTGACCATCCGGTAGGCAGTAGGTGTTTTGGTCTGGATCCTAATAGACTGACCACCTGATGTGACAGCCATGTCGTCCAAAAGGCTCTGCTGGGCAGAAGCTCTAAACTTTTGGAAAGCCGACATGGACCTAATCATAATTGGAGGCGGAGCAGACAAGGAAGAGGTAGGAATGTTATTACTTCGATCCGTCGGGTCACCAGTCGAGTCACTTTGGGTAGGAGTGGCGTCAGGAAGGTAATTTTCAGAGGGACCATCGGCGAAATCTTGTAAGGGTGCAAATGAATTAGGAGTGAATATGGGGGCAGGAGGTGTAGTTTTACTACTAGAGGCCCTAGTAGTGGGACGAGGAGTTTTTGGGAGTGAGGCAGAGGAAAGACTGGGTTTGGTTGATTTTGGGTTTGACTTTTTGGAATTAGATTTGGCCAGGGGTTTTGAAGGGATGTCTATAGTGGGATTAGTAGACTGAGGGGCAGATGGGGTGGGAGAATTACCATTAGACTCAAGACTGGCCGTCTCCCGAGCCAAGGCGGGTAGAATGTCCAGCCCCTGAGCCTTCCATTCAATCAGTTGCGTCAACATAGTTTTCAGGGCCAGGTCAAAGGAAGTCATGGTCAAGTCAGTAGCTGTCGATAACAGGTAAAATAAATCAGTACGTGAGTTCTGTACCTTGATCTAGCGTCCGTTGATCGTTGGTCTCCTGGTTTCACTATTGATACAATTTTGAAAATCACTAAGCACAATTTACTCTGATACTACAGTAACATAAAAATAAAAGTAAAAAATAAAGAGATATGAATAGATAGAGTCACAGAACACTGGAAGATACAGAAGTCGTTGGTGGGGACGGATATTAGTTGGTTCTCTGAAGTCTGATGGTCTGACGGTGGTGATGCTAGCTTGTTAGGACGTCGTTTGTTCGGTAGGTTGTATAGACAGATCCGTGTATTGACTAAGTCAGTGGCTCTCAACCTTTTTGGGATCACGGAACACTTTTAAGTGGTCTCGATTTTTGCGGAACACCATTATCATAAAATTTGTAAATCTAATGTAAATCTAATGTAAATCACACAAAATAATTGGAAGATTAATATTTAATTGAAATAAAGATATATATTACATGGTAACTTATTTTAATGAGAAATTTGCGCTTGACGACCTTTACAAATTTCCTCAAGGTTGGGTCTTATGTAAGAGAGCGCTACTCTCATTTCTTCTTCTAAATTGGTAAGTCTTTCTCTTTTTTTGCTTTTAATATTTGTTAGAGTTGAAAATCCAAGTTCGCACAGATAGGACGTCGAAAAGAGCAACAAGATATTCAACGCTCGTTTTGCAATAAATGGATGTTCATTCTCGATGGAAATCCAAAACCTTTCCACTCCTTCTTCTTTGAATTTTAGTTGTAACGTTCGATCCGTTGATATATTAATAAACTCATCTGCTTCCTGAATAGAAAAATCTTGGTTCATTATATCAAATTCACCAAATGGATTTCGCGCCCAATCAAAGTCTTCAATATTAAGAGATGGAAAGTAATGAGTTATTTTGTCTTGCAATATTGACAAATGCTCTGCCACATTTGAAATCATTTCGTTAATGTTAACAATATTTTCCGTTGCTAATAACGGAAACATATCAAATTTGCGATTTTGAGCAATACGATTTTTCCAAAGTAAAAGCTTTTTCTGGAAAGCTAGCAATTTGTCTGTGGATGTCAGAATATTTTCATTTTTTCCTTGAAGAGATGTATTGACTGAATTTAAGTAGCTGAAGATGTCGGCTAAATATGCTAGCTTAGTACACCATGCATCATTTTCCAAATATTTTACGTATACATCATTACCCTCTTGTCTAAAAAAAACTAGCAATTCCTGTTTCAACTCATGAACTCGGGTTAGCACTTTTCCTCTTGAGAGCCACCTCACTTCAGAGTGCAAAAGCAAACATTCATATTTGGATTCAATGGTGTTACAAAGTTGTTTGAACATACGGGTTTTTAATGGTCTCGATTTAATATAATTCACCATATGTACGACTTGTTCCAAAACAGACTTTAAGTTTGCTGGTAGACTCTTCGAAATCAAAGATTCCCTGTGCAGAAAGCAGTGAGTAGAGACTATATTTGAATTTATTGCTTTAACTCGACTACAAAATCCCTTAATACTGCCACGCATGGCTGGAGCTCCATCAGTACAGATTCCTGCGCAATTTTCCCAGGATAATTTCCATTCTTCCAAATAAGATGATACTGAATTAAATATGTCTTCTCCAGTTGCGTGACCAATAAGTTCCTTGCAGAATAAAAACTGATTTATTATTTCAGTGTCGTCAACAAAGCGAATAAATCCGATTAATTGGGCTTTGCCACTTATGTCAGTGGATTCGTCAATTTGCAGCGCAAAATTTTTTGTACTTAATTTCGCCGTCACTGCGTTCTCTATAAAACCTAACATATCTATAGTTCTTCTTTTTATCGTATCGTCCGAAACGGGAATTTTTAGGACGTCTCGCTGCGCTTCATTGCCAAACATAATCTTAATTTCTAAACATGCGGGCAAAATTAGCGATTCTGCGATATCATGCGGCTTTTGCTTCAATGCAATTAGTTCTGCCACTTTATAAGAAGCGATTTGCGCTTTATCCGAAATTGTAACGCTCTTTCGAAAGCATGTTGCTTGCACTTCTTGATATTTCAGCAATCTTTTGAAATAATCTTTACCTTTCGAAGTTAGACAAGAATGTTTTGTTGAAAGGTGTCGCTGTAACTTAGCTGGGACCATTGCACTGTTAGCCAATTTTTCACCACATACAATACATCTCGGAATAGGAACATCTTGACTACCGCTCCATGTAAAACCAAACTTCAGATATTCTTCCGAATAATGCCGAACTGATTCGGATATCTTTTTACGTTTATTTTCGGCATTTTTGTTGCCTTGCATATCTCCTTCAATTGAAGAAGACCTGCTTGTACTCGCCCCAACATTAACCTCACTTTCAGTCTTTCTTTTCAAAAAATTGTCCATATTTCAGATTTAAAAGTCTTGTATAAATGCTAAAATAAGCAACTAAAAAAGATAACAATACTGTTAAAACTACACAACTTGCATTTCATCTTACCAATTTCCAACAATATAAAATATATATATATACAATAAAAAACACACTCACGAAAACTAGATATTTATAGTAAATTATGGCTGAACCGCAGATCGAAATTGCGCTTTTGTTATTTACGTACGAAGAAAGAGAAACAGCACGAAATCAACACTACGTAGCGCTCCCTGCGTTATCGAGTACACTAGAAATTTAGTGGTATTCCCCGGAGTAACTCCAAACGACGTAACTGCGTCGTTCGATAATTACACTGTTAATAGTTGTTTTCGCGGAGCCAATCCGGGACTAGTCCGGCGCCTGCGCAGTTTCAAGGAAAGCTCCCCCACCCTTTGGTGAGGTTGAGGAGGTTTTAACCTTCTCCGCGGGGAGCGCTAGAGAGTCAGGAAAGCGTTCGTGCTGACATTCAGTCCCAGACAAGTCCACGGCAGAGCATGCGCAGTATAACTTGTCAGTCGTCCACTCCGGACTAGTCAGGGACTATCTCCGCGAACATACCTAATATTATTGACTGTTCCGCGAAAATTTAGAATAATATTGAATATTTTTGCTAAATTTCAAATAATTAACAAAACTATGTAGTATTTATTTTATAGTAATAAAAAAATTACTGTTTCTTATTATATTATATTCAAAATTTTCGCGGAACACCTGGGACAGCTTCGCGGAACACCAGTGTTCCGCGGAACGGCGGTTGAGAACCAACGGACTAAGTAGTTAACTAGTCTGGGGCTCCAAATTCGTGAGTATGTTGGGACAATAGACTCCGTTAAGAAGGGTTTTGAAGGAAGGCGGCGAGGGAGGATGGATCAAAGTTAATCCCTTATGACACGGGTTGACAGTTGATGCGATGATAGGTGACAGGGGGATGCAGGCTGAGAAGGTCTTCCAAGTGGACTTTGGGGGTTCAATAAAAATATTTAACAACAGGAAAGCTACAGTACAGATGTTACCTCTTCGGCGTCCCAACACAGACTGGGAACAAGGTTGGATGGTTATAAGCACGGTTGCAAATAATTCTCATAGCCTCTTCCACAGGAACGTTTGTGAATAACGATTCAACGTCAAGTGAGGCCATCTTTCCTTTAGCCATAGTAGCACGTATTACTTCAAGGAAGTCGTCGGTTGATCTAAGAAGGTATTTATCCGGTAAGTATGGAGTTATAATTTTGTTTAGGGCTTTAGCTGTGCTGTAAGTCGGAGTCGTTACTTGAGATATAATGGGTCTTAAGGGATAGCCTGCCTTATGTATTTTTACATTGCCGTAAATATATCCAAGACTATATTCACATTTAACTGGTTTCAATATTTTTTCATCTTTATCCTTATTTGCTTTTTTAATTAGTTTGTTGATTTCTACTTTTAGCTGGCTGGTGGGGTTCTTTGTTATTTTCTTAAATTTAGTAGTATCTTTCAGTATGTCATCCAATTTTTGTTTATAGTCTGACTTATCCATAATAACATATTTGTTTGCCTTGTCAGCCTTCCTAATTATAACATTTTGGTTGCCTCTAAGATCATTGGCAGCTTCTTTTAGTTGTTTGGTAAGTATAAAGAGAGTAAAACAAAGGTTCAAAAAGTGTTTAACGAAATTTGTATTAATGAAAATCTGCTCCCTAATTATACAAAGATTCAGAAATGTATATATTGAGAATAACCAATACTTCTGTGTCTGTCGGCTGACAAACTCCAAGTGTGGCGGAGTTCCTCAAGAGTGCTCTGCTGGCAGTGTACTTTATGAACTCGATATGCCAGAACTGGAATCAAGAGGTCTTTTTTTTTTACACAAGTACAATCATTCAGTTCACCGGTGAATAATTTATATATGACAAAAAGAAGTCATTTTGTTGGGAGAATAAACATTCATGATTTGAATGTTATATATAATTCTTATAGTAGTGATAAGAATTATAATATCATTTTAAGATAATATACTTTATAAATAATTTATAATAACTAATAATAAATAAAACTATAACTAGTCGTTGAAATGAAATAAACAGATCTGGGTAAACTCAACTTTACTATCAACTTACACAAAACGTGACAAAAAGAACTAACAGCGTGACAGAAAACGTAACCAATTGTCACTACGGCTCATATCGGAATTATAAACCAGCTGACCAGGGCTGCCTCCTTCATTGGCTAAGCAAGAATGGGCCCCTCCCGATCTGGCTGCCTGGGAGTACTAACCCAGTTTTGACTCTGTACCCTCTCAGATCGGCCCGCTGGTGTCAGCCCTTGAATAGAGGAAAAACGAGGAGATCCAGTTCATTTACCTGTGTAGTGTAATATGTATAAGATGGGTTTAGTAATGAATTAGAGAAAAGTGGGGCGCTTCAGTACCTTCAGTTGCACACCTCAATTGTCCCCTAAGTGGGATGGTTCGGGATCCCTTATAACGGGATCTCTTAATCCATTGTATGTTCCATTTTTGAATACTGTTAGTATTCAGTCTTTTTTTGTGGAACGACCATGGTGGCATATGATGTTTTATTGGCCCAATTGTATCTGTAGTCATTTGCTTTGTAATAGAATCTGCAATTTCATTTCCCATAGTTCCCACATGGGCTCTCGTCCATGTAAAAATGACTTTTCCTTGTCTTTGGAGATTATTAAGCAGGTTTCCAATATTTGTAATTATGGAGTTATTGGTCAGAGGTTTGTTTGCAGTCAACAATGTTAATGCCTCTTGAATGGCTAAAAGTTCCGCTTGGTTGTTGGAGCATTCTGGACCTAACCTGAACCCCTTCTCTTCAATAATATTATCACCGCTGTAGACAACGAATCCTGCTCCTACTCCTGAGTCCGTCTTGCTTCCATCAGTGAAGATTTTGTATACTGCTGTGTCATCATGAATGTCAGAACGAACTATTTTTGGGTATTGTCCGGGATGAGGCCAGAAATTGAAATTTAAATTAGAACAATATGTTTGAGTTATATTGTTTGACGACCTTAAATGATATTGAAGATATAATTCTTCAGCTTCGATCAAAATTGGTTTCATACCAGCTAGAATGCATAGAGCGTCCAGAGAGATTGTGCGATACCCACGAACTATTCGTGTAGCCATTATTCTTTGCACTCGTTTCAGCTTTTTGCTATTATATTTCACTGCTAATGCACTATACCATAGAGGTATAGCATATAAAAGCATTGGTAGCACAGCCCCTTTATATATAATTTGTAATGCTTCAGAGTCTAAACCCCAGTGTACCTTTGCTGCTCTGGACAGGATATGCAAGAATTGTAGACCTTTATCACAGATTGTAGCTATATGTATATTCCACTTCCATTTGTTTGTCAGAGTTACTCCTAAGTATTTCATACTCTGCACACTTTTCATTTATGACTGTCCCAGATATAATACTAACTCTGGTTTGTAAAGTTTTCTGGTTACATGCATATAACAGATTTACTTATGGAGAACGTTATTCTGTTTTCATTCGCCCATTTATTTACTTTTCTTAATGATTCGTTAGCTATAATCGCTGCCATCTCTGGACTTCGGCCTGCAATCATTAATAAATAATCATCAGCAAAGGCAATTACTTTAGTATTAGTGGGGTAAACTAATGTTAGTAATGAATTAAACATTATGATCCAGTATCCTGGTCCACTGGAGGAACCTTGAGGACAGCCTTTTTGGACTCTACGACGACATACGTAGCCTTTGCTCTGTATATAAGCTGTCCTTTCAGAGAAGTAGCTTCTTGCCAGTTTGTATAAATTCTTAGGTCAGTCTTCATTGTATGATTTCTGGATTATAGCAGGCCACCAGGCAGAGTCAAATGCTCCCGCAACGTCTAAAGATACTAATAAGACATCCATATCATTAGAAAAGCTGTCCTTAACCGTTGCAGGAAAAAATCCCCCGAGGAAAAAAACCCCCGGAGGAAAAAACCCCCCGAGAGAAATTTCCCCCGCAAAAAACGCTTCCCCCCAAAAGAAAATGAATTTTTTTTACTAGAAGTAGTACATTAAACCAATACCAAATTATAAAAAAATATAAAAACATCTGGAAAATCAAAATAATTTTTACAGATCATTATGTTTATTTAAACAAAAACTGGAAAATAGCAGAATATAAAAATGCTGAAGTAAATCAAATTCATCAGTCAAATAAAATAAATTAAAACAATAACCAAAACATTTTTTGATATAAGAATGACAAAATCATTTCTGAAAAATAAAATAGATCCAAATAAAAACATTGTTAACAATATGTCAAAGTATAATGTACTCAAGAGTAGCTAAAGAATAAAAAACCGAAATTAAAGAAAAGAAAAAAAAAGATATTAATTTTATCATATAGTCTGAGTTTAAAAACTAAGATTAAAATCTATTCCTTTTAAAAAGTCTAAAATTGACCTATTGTGCACGTCTTCTGTGATGGTTTTGATGCGAAGAGCAGAGTTCTTATATTTCTTTTTCTGTTTCACTTGAGGATGGCCTGAAAGGACTTGTGTGACATACACTTCTTGTAATGCATGCTCTTTTCTAATACATCGTATGAAAGTCCAAATGCTAGGGTGGGAGCAACCAACCAATGAAGCAAAACTTCGATGCCATCCTTCCACTGCGTTGTTCGTTTTCGGTAAGTCATCTTGTACTCTTGAGTGCATATTCCAAATATTTGCTTCAAATCTTGGTGGTCTTCTGAATTTACGGGTTAGTCTTCCAATATAATTATCTTCAAAATAGTCAATGATGTCATTTGCTTCTTCAGGCAAATATTCTGTTAGAGCATCAAAAGCTTCCTCTACTTTTTCTTGTGGATATAAAGCTAGAGCTGCAATCATTCGCATTTTCGAGGAAAAATTAACATCATTATTATATAACTGCGAGAGACCAACTTCCTGAATTTTTCTGTATATGTTTTGGCTGAAATGGAAAAAGCACCCTTTAACTTCTGCATTGGGGAAAACAGTTTTTATGCTATTAATCATAGCTTTCTCAAAATCCACCATTATGCTTCTCGGGTGTAAATTGTTCTTAAAGCTTGGTACTCTCTCTAGTAAAAATGTATAGGTTGTCTCAGATTTATCTGGTAAAAGGCAATACAAAGCCGGTACGGCGCGACAACCTATGAAAGCATGTATAGTGTACACTTGGGAAAACAGTTTTGGAGTGACACTAAACGTTCCATCCATGTACCAATCTTCAAATTTTTCTAGATACAAAACACTCTTTTCACTGCCAAATATTAAAATCCTTTGATTAATTGGTCCAGAATCATACAAAAGAAATTGTTCACCATTTTTTGCGCACTTATACTCTAGAGGGATAACAAGGTCTTCTGTGTTTTGCGGTACTGGAAGAGAATTTTGGCTTCTTTGCCTACTTGTCTAAGATTCCTTCTCAAATGGCTCACTGTAGGAAGATTCGCCGCAGACACTTCACTCATGCTCTCAACCCCTCGAGAAATTATTTGCTGAGGAGTTTCTTGTGTATATCTAGCTCTGGTTTTCATTTCCTGAAGTGCTTTTAAATTTTCTATTCTCGTAACATTTGGGCCATGTGTATGCTCGTTCACTTTACCAACTAGTTCATTGTCTTTTACTTTTATTTTGGCTTTGCAATTGTTTGTTGAACGTCGTAGTTCACACTCATACGATGTTACTTCATTAGCTAATTCATTCTGTTTCGAATACACATAGCCTTCAAAGGCAATTTTGACTCCACCTTTGTTAGATTTGATGAACTCCATGGGTTCGAATCATAAAAAAAAAATTCTAAACAAAAAATAAATCACTGGTCATCTTCTTCATATGCAGCCTATCCTTAATTAGAGGAAAAAACCTGTAGGTCCATCTATCAGTCTCGCCGCCATCCCACCTCTGTTGCCATTCACTCAGGGCCCAATCCGACAGCTCCCGGAGCCTATCCTCTGTTCCCTTACTCCTGAACCTGACCCAGATGGGGGGCAAACTTCTCTTAACCATGAATTTCTTCTCTTTCCATTTAATCATAATGTCAATCGGCATTTGTGCTGCAATGACCTGTGCTGCCAGGGCCGATATTGTTTTATAGCCCTTAATGACCATCAATAATGTCCGGCGTTGGTAAGAGATGCTGCATTAAATGCTCCTTGAACGTCCAGTGATATCATTAAAATTTCGTTTCCAACAGTCAGCTGCTCTTCCACTGTGTCTCTTACCATTAATAATGCGTAAACAGCTCCTCGCTGTGGCGTAAAGCCAAATTGTGAGGGTGAAAGTAGTTTATTTCTTCTCAGGTGATGTTGGATTCTATTCATTAATAATTTTTCCAGCAGTTTGCCCCATACAGATAATAAACTAATAGGTCTGTACTTATTTAGATCATCACTATTTTCTTTACCAGGTTTCACCAGTAATAATATATTGGACTTCTTCCATATGGAGGGAAAAACACCTTTAATCAAACATTGGTTAAAGATGGCTAACACCACGCTGGGAAATTTATCCAACACTTTCTGTATTATAATTTTCGTAAATCCGTCCAAGCCTGGTGCTTTGTTCTCATAGAAGGTACTTAATGTACTTTTAACTTCTTCTATTGTAAATAGTTTATCATCTGGGGTTTGTATACCTTGAGAATTTGCTTGCTTTATAGTAATATGAACCGGTTTGTCTATACTGTCAGTAAGAATGATAGAATCCATGATTAGTGTGAGAGTTTCTTGTATATCTTTTGTGTAAGTGCCATCTGGTTTTTTCAAATTAGTTAATTTAATTGGAGATCTTAACTTACCTGCTGCTGCTTTGTATACAGCTCCCCAGGGGTTTAATTTATCAGTGCACTCACAATATTCCCTCCATGATCTCTTCTTAGCATCCAAGATGACACCTTCGTACTTTTTTTTTGCCTCATAGTAAACCTTTTCTCTCTCTAGTCGTAATATTTGATTATTTCTTGTGCGTTGGAATACCCTTCGTTTCTTTCTTACATCTTTCCTTAGCAATGTAAGTTCTCTGGACCACCAGGGAACACTTCTTTTTCCTGAAACTTTACAGGGAACTTTATACTGTGGAATACTAGCGTTGCAAGCCTTTGTGACTGTGTGGTTTACCTTGCCTATCAAAGCATCCAATTCATTTGTACTATTGATGAAATCAGAAACAAGCCTGTCTATGTGGGTAAAACTTGGACACTGTTCTGTGTCTGGAGTGTAGCAATCAGAAACCAGTTTTCTGAGCCCCTGCTTCAATGTGTTCCTAAATAGCTCCCAGTTTGCGCTTTTCACCTTGTATTTATGCCCAGTTTTCTTATTATTTGAATATACATTTGGTTCCCCTTCTCCTTGTTTGTTAATTAGAAAGGTAAGCACCCGGTGATCGGAAAAACTTTCTTCACTGTTATTTTGCCATGATTGGATAACGCGCAACATTGCAATGGTTCAGAGAGTTAATTCTATTTTACTTTTACGACCCCTAACTTGGAATGTTGGGTTTCCATCGTCTTCATTAATTACAGCCAAAGATCTTGATGAAATAAAGTCCTCCATTAGTCGTCCTCTTCTATTTGTTTTCATGTCGTACCAAGAGGCTGATCTAGCATTACTATCGACGCCTATAACTATTCTCTTGGAATTTAAGTTTTTGTCTAGTACGTTACTCAGTTTGTGTAAGTCTATATTCAATTCTTGCTGGTCGCTGAAGTATGCACTAATTATAGTAAATGTTGGCAGACCTCTGTGAAACATCCACACATACGAAGTCCTCATCACTTAAATTACTATGTAACATTGCCTCTACATCTGAATTTGTTATAACGATCGCTGCTCTCTTCTGATTGTGACCTGCTTGAAACACTCGCCATCCTGGGTAAAATCCTGAAACTGCCTCACCCACACAATATGGTTCCTGAATGAGTAATATGTTTATTGAGGTCTGTTTACAATCTCGTTTAGCGTTGTAGTTGTCAGTCTGGATCTATGTGTGTTGAGTTGTAAAATCTTTAGTCTACTATTTGCTATCGTTCTTAGATGACAGTTAATTTCCATAATCTATTGTTTCTTTTAATCTAGTGAGACTGTCGTGGTAAGTTTGACAACTACGTGAAAAGGACGAGTGGTTTACATCTCGTTTCTCTTTGTTTTTAGAATGCTCGTTGAAAATCTTGCAGTTTATACAGCAGTATTCTTCTTTGGGTTTTTTACAGCTTTTAATGTCATGGTCTCCAGCACACAATGGACACGTTAGGCTTCTGACATAATTGTAGCTGAAGTGCCTGAAGCGCGAGCATTTAAAGCACCTACTCACTTGAATATAGTCGTCAACCCCACAGACTGACCAGCATAGTTTTATTTTCGATTTCAACAGCGTTTTGCGAAGTATTGGATCCACCTCCACTACCATACTCCTATTTGTTCCTTTCAGCCCTGTTTTCTTAATAAATTTTGGAACAATGTCACCTTCCATATTTTCATTTTGCTCTTTACAGACATTGACAAAATTTTCTTTATTTATCTCGGTTGGGATATTATATATAATCATCCTTGGCTTGAGTTTATTACAAGCCTCCGCTTTGACCTCATTCGAACAGTGTTTATTAATTTCTGCACAAAGTTTTTCACACTCAGCTTTCGACTGAGTTTGAATAAGGACTCCACCTTTTGAAATATTTATTATCTTATCTATTCCAACTCCCAAACTCACAGGGTCTACTTTTTTTTTAATAATCTTTTTACATTCGTCATGCTGTAATTCAGTTGTTGGTTTTACTACTAATTTGAAAACCTTTGCAGGATTGCCTACTTTTTGTTTTCCCTCCAGTAGTGCTTCTTTAAAAGTTTTCTTCACTGGTGTAGGTTTTGTTTCCAGTGCATTCATCTTCTCGTTTAAGCATTTTATTTCCTTCTTCATTGTTGTATATATTTATAAAATGTCAGCTGCCTCCTTCAATTTGTTTTTCATTTCCGCTCTTAATTTACTTGAATTGGCAACTTTATCTATAAACGAGAGTGCAGTTTCAATATTTGAGTTGGCCTTCGTCTCCATTTTCAAATCACAAGTCTCGCTAAAAGTCAAATATTTCTCCTGTCTAGTTATAGGGAGCACACTGTCGCTATTGTTGGGCTTAAGTTTACAAAATGGCTAGTAGAGATGTACTCACTCTCTCAGGCAGTGTTGCCAGAATGTAAGCTCCAGAAGTAGCCTTGAAGTTTCCAAAAAGTAGCGGATTTAATGAAAAAGTAGCCCGAGTATTAGAAATCCAATATTTAAAAATATAATTATATTTAACAGCTATTCTTACCTTTATTTTATAATTCAATATTGTCCAGCAGTTCAGACTCCTCTTCCGTTATATCCTAAAGTGACCATATTTTTTACAATGAAAAGGAGGACGAAAAATTACTTGTCGATATATCTCTAAGTAATTCGATATATCGATATATGGCGTCAGCTCACAGATGTTCATCCAAAATAAAATTTTTTAGGTGACCATTTTTTTTACAATGAAGAAGACGACTTTTTTTTTAAAAAGTACAACTTAAACAAAGAAACATTTTATTAATTGAAATGAAAGTACAATAATTATGCTTACAATCTTTTTAAATATTTAATTAAATGAATATTTTTCCATTGAGTGAATATTTTTTGTCAACATATCATTTTCTAACAATATATGGGAAATTTCAGAGCAAGATATATCCTTCAAATTAAATTTTACAGTAAGTGCTGCAGCTTGAGTGTCAATATTTAATCTTGATTTTTCACTGGTCCAAAAATCATAACCAATTGAAAAAACTCTTTCAACTGCTGCATTAGTACCAGGGCAGCTCAACACAAATTCAACAAGAATAGCTAAATTTTCATATGGAATGTGTTCCTTTTTGAAATAGTTAAATATTTCAACCCATCTTTAATCAATTTCAACATATTGATTTTTCCATATATCTAACTTATCAGAATTTAAATTAAGATTTAGTCTTCTTATTTCGTCAAACAGAGCATTGTCATCAATTTTAATATCAGGCATTTCTGTCGATAAAAACTCAACACACTTTTCAATATCTGCCCAATTAACTTCAGATGAAGTCAACAAACACCATTGAAAACTGTTATTTGTTGTCATATTTGTTTCTGACCATTCTTCGACATATTGAAAACTTGTTTGGTAAAAATTCTGGATTTCTTTGATAAACTTATTCGTTACTATAACTTATATCCTTATATAACTTATATCCTTATATAAGGTTATATAACTTATATCCTTCCTGTTGTATATGCTAGAGTCAAAATTCAACATAGCTTCAGTTGGTTTAAAATTGTGGCAACAAATATTCCTTTCCTCCAGCATCATTTTGATTCTCAAGATTGAATATAACAAGTCTAGTCCCATACGATTTCGTAATTTTGTTTTTGTTAAAGTTACTCTTGAGAAAACTCTTTCTACTGTTGCGTTACTAATTGGCATACAATATGCTTTTAGTGCATATTCCGATATATTTTGCAATAATAAATCACCCGCTGCATTCTTAACGGTAATTACTTTGCACCAAAAAGATGTTCCATCAGTAGGCATTTCGTCAGAAAAAATGTTACTCCAATTTAAAGAAAGCAAAAGTCGCCATTCGTTTTCAATGTCACTTACTAAATCTTGATCTGCTAGGTCTAAAGGCAAAGCAGAGAACGGTGGGCGTGTTTGGGACAGACAAACACTAGGAGACAAATTTGTAATTTTTTTCAGAACATCTATATTTGCTGAAATCCGGATTAAAAGTTCTTTGCATGCTTTTTTCAAAAAGTTAAAACATCGATTCTGTACATTGCATCTTTTCTCTAGAATAATCAGTTTTGAGGACAATGCACTAGCCATTGTGTTTGAAAATTCGAATCCAAAGTCAATGCTATCCATAGGAAGGTATTGTTCTTCATTATTTAAGTTGGTTTCAAGACTAACATACTGAGGATGCAGAATTCGTCTTAGCATGGATAATGCAAAATTACAGAGATCGTTATAGATGATGCAATGATCTGCTTTCTCTTTCTGGAAAAGCAAATTTATTCGTTCAATAATAAATACAGCTTATTGGTCATATCAGAGTACATTGTAGATAATTGTTGTGCATAATATTTATCGGAACTTGACGAAGCAAGTTGAAAATGCAATTTTAAAGCATCCCATTGACTTAGAATTCTCTTCACTGCATTACTTCTAGCAAGCCAGCGTGTAACTGAAAGAGGGATTAGCTTAAGAGGTTCTTCACCATCATTTATTAATTTATACAATTCCACATATGATTCGCATCGCAATGCAGATCTGTGAAACCAATTAAAAGTTTCTCGTAACAAATAATTTATATTAGAAGGAAGTTGGTCTGCAGCATGTGAGCAAGCTAAGTGCAGAGAGTGGCAGATGCATTTTACTGGAATTAAGTTTGGGTTATCTTTCTTCATTAAAGTGTATACTGAGTTCTTGACACCACAAAGATTAGATGCTCCGTCAGTTGCAATGGCAAAACACTTCTTAATGTCAATTCCTGCATTGTTCAAATAGTCCTTAACCCCTTAACGCACGTTTTTTTTTTCGATAAAACGTCAAAAATAAATCTTTTTTTTTATTATTGATAATTAATATATAGACCAATGTCAAAGCAAAAACATTATTTTACATAAAACATTATTTTCATATTTACATTATTTTTGATATTCAAAATAGTCAAAAATAGTATAAATTCTTTTTTATTCAAAACTAAAAAAAAAATACATGAATATAATATATATGTATATATATACACAACACACATGAATATTACAGTAAAAAAAATAAAAAGTGTTCAAATAAAAGCTAAAAATTTAATTCCATATGGTAAATTTTGAAACAGGGTACTACACACAATCCAACATTACATTTCTGGCAGAATATCGAGTTTCTTTCCTCCTTTTCTTGCCTTTGCTGTCCCGTTGGTTGCAACAAACAGCACAGCATCTAGTTGGCGCAGCTTTTTTTTCCGTTGGTGGAATATAATCTGGGAAATGTCGCTCTGTTAGTCCTAGGGGCCCAGGTTTCTTTGGTGGACCAAGTTTTGTTGTCTTAGATTCACTATGATAAGCCTCTACTAGACGTTCCACTAGAGTTAACCGAAAATCTAAGTGGTCTTTCTTTCCACCATCTTTTTGATACAAAACAAAGGCGTTATATATAGAAACATTAGAAATATATAGAATATATATATAGAATATAGAAATATATAGTGACATTAGTTTTGAAAAAAATGGAGTTGACAATATTTCATTCAAAGACCAATACATTCTCTCATCAGGTTTTTTTACAATTCCTTGAAGTATATTGATTGCCAAAAATACTCCAATATCGTAGAATAGAATAGAATAGAATAATATTTGTATTTAAAGTATAAACTTTATACAAAGGAGTATTACATTGCTTCATAGTTTAAAATTCACATGCTAGTATTTTCAAGCCATAATATTATCAATAATAACGAAATACATAAAAAAACAAAACAAATAAATTCTTAAATATACTGATATTTGAATATTTCTTAAAAGCTTTTCTTTTGTTTTCTCCTTTTTATTGTTCATTTAAAATAAAAGCTCTAATTTTTAAAATATTTACAAAATAGTTAAAAAACTTTTTACAAAATAATTAAAAATTTATAGCATAGTTGAAAACCTAATTACAAAATAGTTAAATATTACAAAATAGTAATTACAAAACTACTATTATTACTAATACTATTATTACTAATTACAAAATAGTTTTTCTTTTTTTTAATTTCCTTTTCTCCTTTTTATTATTCGTTTAAAATAAATGCTCTAATTTTTAAAATATTTACAAAAAAGTAAACTATATTTGCAGCCTGCCTTTTGTGTACAATTAATTCCTAGGAGAGAGGCAAGGTTGGTTTCATCCGACCACTCGATATTGAAAAAGCTGTGGGGTAAGGCTTGCCGTTGAGGGCCATAGATAGGACATCTCAATAGTATATGGGCCAAAGTCACACATTCCTGCATATTACATATTGTACAGAGCTCCTCAGTTTTAATTTTATATAAGATGCCTCTGAACGAAAGGTGTAGGCTGTCACCGCCTGCTGTTCTTATTTGCGCTAGTGTTCTTTGATAATTATATGTTAAATCGAGATCTGGATTTAAATAGCTAGTGTTTATGTGGTTAAAACTGTTTATTATTCTATATAATTTACTGTAAGAAGAGCTTTGTATTTTATGGAAGTCCTGTAACTTAAGTCTATTGGAGTAATTCTTGAGGATTGTGTTCCTTGACTCATTGCTGATCCTGCTTGTTAGAATATTTTGATTGTCAATAGAACTGGCAAAGAACTGTTTAACCTGAGAAACCCAATTCAATCTCGTAGCGTTGGTAGGTACGGTATCCAGGTAATGCAGACGCTCAAAGCATTTCCTCACTAACCTAGTTTCTTCTAAACTATAGATATAGTTGATGAAGTTGATCGTCATTTGCATAATTTTAACTGAGATGTGCTCAACATGGAACTCTTGCCTTATAACATAATGCGGAGTATTAAATTTCAAAGAAAAATAACTTTTAAAGAAGTAACTTTGAGCAACTTCTAATTGCTCTAAATATCTGTGGGACCACACTGGTGCTGCATATAATAGAGTACTGATGATGCTTGCATTGTAAACTTGACACACAGCTTGAAATGATTTGTTTGAAGCTTTGGCCAGGGCTTCCCTTACCACACCTGAGGCGGCTCTAGCTCTGCTTAATGCTTGTTTTACTGCCTCTTCAAATACCCCTCTCCTACTAAACCAAACTCCTAAATAATTAAAGTGACTTACTTCTTCTAAAAGAGCATCATTATAATAACATTTGTGGCGTTTGTGTGAGAGTTTTCCCTTGGAGAATATCATGACTTTAGTTTTTCCCGTGTTCACTGTAAGTCTGTTACTCTGGCAGTATTCATGTAGAATTGTGAGAGCTCGATTTAACTTTACAATGGAATCTGTAAATATTGTTATATCGTCAGCATAAGCTAAGGTAGTTAATGAAGTCTCAGCATCCAGACTAAGTCCTTCAAAACCCCTTTCTTGAAAGAAAGTCTCAATGTCACTCAGAAAAAGGTTAAACAAGAGAGGAGATAAAATTTCTCCTTGTAGAAGGCCCTTTGATATTTCGATTTTGGAAGACAACTCGTTATTTAAGCTGATTTTCGTCTGTGCTTTTTCGTAAAGATTTTTAATTATTCTGACTACTTTGGAACTAATTTTCAGTTTTATTAATTTATTAAATAAGATCATATGAGTTACACTGTCAAATGCTTTCTTGAAGTCGATAAAGGCTGTTACAACTTTTCTTTTAGGTAACCTTATATGGTTTTGTACTATTGTGTTTAATATAAATATATTATCGACACAACTGCGCCCAATTCTAAATCCATTTTGGGTCTCTGGGATAAGGTTTCGACTTTCCACCCAAGTACTGAGCCTGTACTAGGGTACTAGGAAGGAGTCTCTCTCGGGCATACGCAAATTTGTCAGTAAACCTTGCCCGAATTACGCTCGGGCATGTGCGTTAAAGGGTTAATAACATTATACAATGCTTCAGCTGTTGTTTTAGTAACAGAAATCAATCCAAGATATTGTGAAGCAATGTAGTTGTGTTTGTGATCATAGTATCTTACACATAAGCAAAGATGTTTAACACAGGCAATGTCTGTAGATTCATCTAAGATTAATGAATATTGACCACGGTTTATCTGTTGAACTTGATCTTTGAGTAAGGCTGGACTTACATTTGAACATTTGAACTAACTAACATTTGAAATTAATGCTGTACACTTAGTTCTGTGAATCTTCAAGTCATTTGCATGCATTGGTGAAGGCATTTCATTTTTAAACAATTCTCCTAAATGATCTACATTACGAATTGCTGAATGGCAGACTACAAATACAGCTAATTTTAATTCAAGTCTTGAAATTTTAGCTTTACTTGCAAAAACTGACAGCAGGCTTCTCTGAGACGGAGTACATATGACAGAAGAATTCTTTTGATGTTTCGATGAACTTGCATGCTTTTTCAAATCGGTTTTGTGAGCCCGTATTTCAATACGACACAATTTGCAAAACGCTTTTTGATCATTATGTTTAGCTTCTTGAAGCCAATTACTAAACTGTGGGTCAGAAAGCCATGCTTTTTGAAAATGTTTGTCATAATCTTTAAATTTGCTCATTTCAAAAGTATGGGTATGATTAATTAAAAAAAAGTAACACCTCACGAAAATCACAGAAAGAATTAACAATCACACATGTACACCTCTATATATTCACTCACATTGCTGGCAGGAATTTCAAACTAAACAGCTACTGAGCTACAGTGAACAGTAACGAGAGACGAGACTGGGTTTGATAAGAGCCAGTTGCCAAAAGTGTTATGTTGGTAACAAAATACTTTCTTTTTGCCTATACATATTTTTATATTTTGTTACAGCATCATTAAAATTTGTTAGTATTTTAATTTCTAGAGTTATCTTAAATTACAATAGCTGTTACAAACAATTCATTATAAAAAAGAACTGTTTCAAGCATGAAGCTGCATCAGTCCTCATGTTCAAAACTTGTATTGTTAATTCTAGAAACTTCACCGGCTCACCAAGTAATTATGTGAAAAGTATTTACAGCAGATGCATGTTTAATTGAATTGAAGTATTATTGGTTGGAGTGGGAAGGAGTCCTTTCTCTACAACGATTGCTCTCCGACTGCTCGCCTACGACTACCTGCATAAGGGCCGCGCGGTACCCTCGACCTTCCCACTCCACATTTCTCTCAAATAACAACTAACATACCGGCCACCTTGAAACATTGTTTTAACATCAAGAATGAATTAGAAATGAGTAGCTTAAAATTACAGTGGTATACAACAATTGTATAAAGTTAAAGTCCAAGCTTAGTGAGTCAAAATAAGAAGTACAGCTAAGAATACAATAGAACACATCTATACACGGTTATACAATATATTATAAATTCAAAGTCTCAAATTTAGTTGTGTCGTCACAGATACATCCTCCTCAAGTGGTAGTGGCACTATCTTCGAAATGGACCGTTTTATTACACCAGAAGAAGTCTTCAATGTGTACACACGGCATCGGCCATCGGTTCCTGGGTGACCTTCTAAAATGTGTGCCATTCTCCATGACAGCGGTGGTTTAAAATCTTCTTTTACGATGACAAGAGTGCCTTCTTCCAGATTAGGTGAACTAGTCTTCAACTTGTACAGTTGATGCAGCAAGGATAAATACTCAGTAGACCAGAGTTTCCAGTAGGCCTGCTTCATTTTCTCAATCATCTGCCAGCGAGACAATAGATTATCTGTAGTATGAGATAAGTCAGATTGTGGTAAGGAAAGGAGGGGTTCTCCTATTAGGAAATGGGAAGGAGTCAAGGGATTTAAGTCTGCAGGATCATCACTTAATGGAGTAAGAGGTCGAGAGTTTATACAAGCTTCGACTTCTGTTAAGAGAGTAGACATTTGTTCAAAGTTAAGTCTGTGGTTACCAATTATGACCCTTAAATGTTTCTTAACTAATTTTATAGCCGATTCCCAGAGACCTCCAAAATTCGGGGATCTCGGAGGAATAAATTTGAATTGGATTAAGTGGCTTCTAAAATAAGCTCTGATTTGTTCTGATGGAAAATTTTCGAAGTCAGCCTTTAACTCCCGCTGAGCCCCTACAAATTTTAATGCATTGCCACAGTGTATAGTTGTTGGAACTCCACGTCTAGAAATGAATCGTTTCAAAGCAGCGATAAAATGTTCAGAAGTCAATCCTGATACTAATTCTAATTGAATGGTCTTTGAGCTAAAACAGATAAATAAGCAAATGTAACATTTTAGAATTGAAGGACTACGAATTAAGTTCTTTTTTATATATAAGGGACCCGCAAAATCAATGCCACAATGTGTAAACGGTCGTGTTGGTTTGACTCGATCGATAAATTTCTGAACATAGGCTACAACTCTCAATAATTTGTTGGAGTTGGAATATTTGTTAATAAGATCTTCTAGTAGACTCAATTTCTTGAAGGCTATATTACTTTTTTCAAGTGTCACATAACAACCCAATCCTCTTCGTTCTATATTGATTACATCTTCCTTAGTGGTCAAAAAAACCTCGGGATCAGCTGAGAGTGTAAGATTACTGTGAGTAAGCCAAGAAGGACCCGTCCACCACAGTTCACAGTTTATCAGATCTTTAGGTTTGCATCCTCTCGATAAAAGATCAGCGGGGTTTTCAGATGATTTTACATGCCGCCAGACGCCCTCATCACTGAACCTATGAACTTCTGCCAGTCTATTAGCCACGAACGTTTTCCAGGTGCTAGACTCAGCGCGAAGCCAAGATAGAACCACCGTTGAATCTGTCCAAAAATGGACTGTGGTGAAGTTGATTTTCAAATTCATTTTTATCTTGTGGAATAGATTAGCTAGAAGCACGGCTCCACAAAGCTCTAAACGAGGTAATGATTGTTTCTTCAGCGGAGCTACCTGAGATTTAGAACATAATAACATTGAAGTTAAGCTTCTCCTCGATTTACATATTAAATAAGCACCGCAGCCATAAGCATAATTTGACGAATCGCAAAATCCGTGAAATGCCACTCCAGAATACTCGTATAAATCAGTACTTCGCTGTGGAATAGATGTCTCATCCAAATCCTTCAAGCCTTTTTGATAATCCGACCACCGTAGAGTTAGGTTTGGTGTGACTGGTTCATCCCACTCCGACTTCAGCTGCCATAATTCTTGCATCAATAATTTTGCCTGAATAATTACAGGCGAGATGAGTCCTAAGGAATCATACAGCTTTGATATATCTGAGAGAATTGATCTTTTAGTGATATCAGTACGGCGTGGCAATTTTGGAGCTACAAAATTGAAGAAATCAGACTGAGGTTCCCATATCATGCCCAGTTGCTTGATAAACCGGTCACTGGAATGTGAATTTATTAGATATTTTTGCTCTTGCAACTCAATGGGTATTTGTCTTAAGACTATTGGGTTATTTGAAACCCACTTATGCAGTTGAAAACCTGCGGAATTTAAAAGCGCTATTATTTCCTCTTGAGCTTGAAGCACCGTTTCTAAATTGTCAAATCCTGTAATGACATCGCCCATGTATGTATGTTCCTCTATAATTTTTGAAGCTAATGGTCGGTCGTCTGAATGTTGATTGGCTAAGTGTCTTAAGGTTCTTCTCGCAAGAAATGGAGCTGAGGAAGTTCCATACGTCACCGTTAATAGCCTATAAGTTCGTATTGGTTCCCTTTCATTACTTCGCCGCAAAATACGTTGTAGATAGCAGTCCTCAAGTCGCATGAGAATTTGGCGGTACATTTGCTTTATATCGCAAATAAAAACAAATCGTGGCATACGAAATTTTATTAGAATAGTTATTAACTCAGATTGTATGGCTGGTCCAGAGTATAATAAATCATTTAAGAACAAATTAGTCGATGATTTCGCTGAGCCGTCAAACACTACTCCTACTTAGGTAGTAGAGCTAGCATCCCGAATGACTGGATGATGTGGAAAGTAAAAACATTGTTTAATTTTCTCTGGTTCTAACACTTCTTCCGTATGATTCTGTCGGAGGTTGTCTTTCATAAATTCAATATAGGCTCCCTTTAATGTGATGTCATGACTAAGTTGCCTCTCTAATTTCAAAGATGGAGTTAATGCCGAATTTATAGAATCGCCACGTAGATCAGGGCATTCTTTATGATTATCTTCACTCCTTTCCTCAGAATTGGTTTCTTGAGTTGACTGTTGTTCTTCAATTTCAGAAAACCTGGACAACTGATTATTAAGATCTCCCTCTGATGTAGTAACAAAGTGACAGTAACCATTCGGTTTAGGATTATGGTTAGACGATGTCCCAGATCCAATCGAATCCTCTTGTCGAGCCTCTGTATCTGAATTTGATGTTTGATTATCGGGACTGCTCGTCTTTGTGATCGGCGCCAGAATAGGTCTGGTTCCTTGCTTCTTTCGCAACTTCAGGATACATGCCATTATGTAGTAATAATTGTTGTCAAAGGATTCTACTTCCTCGTTTAATTGATCTGTATCTTCCACTAACCCAGAGTCTTCCATTTCTTCAGTGATATTCCAAAATTCCCTAAGGCATTCATCCAATGCGCTCGACCTTACATCAAGTTCCTCTACCTCATTTTTAATATGATTGTAACCCTGTACAAACGATTTTATATGTGTTATACGGTTCTTAAGATTGGCTCGCTGTCTTACAAGTTTTTTATAAATTGACATGATAACTACAATAATTAAAATGTAAATAAAGGTCTACTGTTGACAATGTAATTAAATAAAAGGTAACCACAGACTTAAGATTTTAAAAACAATTAGATTAAGTGAATAAATATTGGAGTAGGGTTAGGTAAAAGAAAGAAGGGTTAATTTGAAAAGGATAAGGGCTTATCTGAGGTATTCTGGTGACTTGCACAGCAGGTACTTGCAACGTAGAAGCTGGGTCCTGTTACCTGGGCTCAATTCGATAAAGGTTTCAGATGTCTCTGCTCTTGAGTTCTTCTAACTTCCAACACTACTTTTCCAACACAAACAACTCTAACACAACACTACTTTACGATTTAAACTTTCTTCTTGCGATTAGAGATCGGCGCTAGATAATGGCCGAATCACGTTTTGTTCTGACTCCAACACTACTTCACGATTTTCACTTCCTTCTTACGATTAGAGATCGGCGCTAGATACTGGCCGAATCACGTTTTGTTCTGACTCCAACACTACTTCACGATTTTCACTTCCTTTCGATTAAGCGATTGGCCAATCCGTTTGTCTGCTCCACACTTACGATTTATCCTTCATTAAGTGCCGCGGCCGAATCACGTTTTGTTCTGACTCCAACACTACTTCACGATTTTCACTTCCTTCTTACGATTTAGAGATCGGCGCTAGATACTGGCCGGATCACGTCGGGGTCACCAAAAAATGTTTAATTGAATTGAAGTATTATTGGTTGGAGTGGGAAGGAGTCCTTTCTCTACAACGATTGCTCTCCGACTGCTCGCCTACGACTACCTGCATAAGGGCCGCGCGGCACCCTCGACCTTCCCACTCCACATTTCTCTCAAATAACAACTAACAATGCAGTTATTCTGTAATATTTTGCATAAATAGTCATTTGTAGCGGATTTTAGCCTGACCTATGTAGGAAGTAGCGGGAAAAGTAGCCCCTGTAGTTGGCAGGATGAGGTCCCGCGCAGTTTACACAGGAAGGCTGCGTTCCCTTTGGATTGGGGCATGAAGAATAATGGTGTGCCCCTGGGCACCGAAACAGCGAGGGGTCTCCCTACACCAGGTCTGGGTGTGCCCCAAACGCTGGCATCTAAAACACTGGGTGGGACCAGGTCTCCTATGAGACACCTCAACTGTTACTCTAATGCCCAAGATATTTGTTAAGGGTAATATTTCTTTATGATTTTTGTCAGACTCTACCGTAATTTCAAAGACTGACAGCGGACGGGGAAAAATGTCTCCTGTGAAGTGGGGTCGCCTAGACATGAGTTGTCGCTTTCGCTCTGATGCCATTGTCAAGAAGGCATATATATAGATAAAATATAAATATAGATTTTCTATATCTGTTCCCTCTGTATCAACCGGTATACTTGACCATGTATCATAACATTTTTTTCTCCCACGGAGGTCGAAAAGAATGAAAATCAATGTCAAGTTCTGAATCGTTTAGTAAGTTCTCTGTATTTGTCCGGAGTATTTGTCATAATCCTAATAGTATTTCCTCCTGAGGTAATGGTCAAGTTCGTCATTAGGTCTTCGTTCGTATGTTGCCTTAGTTTTTGGTAACCCCCCATGGTCCTAACCAATACCGGTGGAGGAGAACGTAAGCCAGTTGGACATTTAACAGGGCCGTTCGAAGTGTCTGCAGTTTCAGTAAAAGTACCAGTAGAAGTAGTATCATCAGTCCGAGTGTGAGGTGCTGAGTGGCTTTCAGAGTTGGTCTGTAGGGGACTGAAAGGATTCGTAGTTAATAGGGACTGAGACGAGAGAGGTGAAGGGGTTCTTGAATTTTTGGTAGTTGACCTTGTTACAGGTCTAGGAGTTTGAAAGGTTGGGAGATGAGGGGCTTTTTTTGAAAGGGTAGAGCAGTTTCCTGTAGTAGCTTTCTTCAGTTTCTTAAGTTTTGTTGGGGGTTTGGTAGTGGAGGACGATGGAGAGGATTTGGTGCTCTCGGCTAGGCTTGCCATTTCCCTTGCTAGCACAGGTAGTATGTCCAGTCCACGCGCCTTGAGCTCAAGAAGCTGAGTTAAAATAGATTGAACAATGCTGTCTACTGAGTCTGTCATGTTTTACTTGTAAGAAAAGGAATTCAATATAGGTCAGTCAGTATATCAATGAGTCAGTCGATCAGTCAGTCAGTCAGTCAGTCAGTGACCCAGGTGCTTGTAGTGTATATACCTAACGGAATTACTTATGTGAACACTATTTTCTTACAATCACAGTTTAGTGGACACCTGATATGATAAATTGCTTAGTCTATGAAATTAAAAACTACACTTTTTCACAAGGCACTTGAAGTTCTGATTGATAGCTTCCTGTTGAACTCAACTTAAGGTGGAAACAAAACTCTTCAGAATTGATGGCAGGAACTTATAAGTAGTCCTCACCTCAGATGTCCAAGAAGGAAGATACTCGATCAGGTGCCAAGGTATAAGAAATGTAAGAGATGCCACACATGACCAAGCAAAGATAGGTGCAGTGGTTTGGTGTAGAATCAGTAGGTAGAAATAGCAACCTTCAGCTAAGTTCTATTATGATTTATATTAGAAATAGGTAAAACCGTCATACCTCGTAAGATGATCCTGGAGTTGGAGCGCTTTGATCCTCGGACGTTGTCCATCTTCGATCGCGACAAACCGATAAGTTCTATTATGTTGAATTTCTACCAGTCTAGTACGATGAGCTGATGGGTCAGTAGGTAGAAGTATATGGTTAGCAGGCCAAACAGCTGGTAGCAGAGCAGGCACAGAGGTCTTGGGGTTGAGTGACAGCACTATAAACCCACCATAAACCGACTCCAACTCAACTATTGAGCCTATACACTTCTGAACAGATTCGAACAGTTTCAGGTAGTCTTAATATTTACTGTGGGCCTAGTGTAAACTACCACCGAAGGACCGGGATATCTGAGGGACAGCAACAAAGAACTATAGAACCTTAACCGACCTTTCCCACTATTCAACTGTCATGCATCTCAGACAAATAATCTGTTTCATACCCGTAACAGAAAAGAAACACTGTAATAACGATGATACTGACGATACCCGCCATAACTATTGAAACTCTTTGTTCCTTTTCCACTTCCGTTTTCATAAATGACATAAATACAACAAGTATTTTCTGTGCCATTGCTATTTTAATGATTCTAACGTCTTTCCCAAAATTTAAAAAAAAAATTTTCTACAAGATTCCAAAAGATAGCGTAATGTCGCCGGATATACACCTATTCTTACACCAAACGTTTGGAGTTCTTGTAGAGACAACATTCCAGTTAATCATATATTTCTACAAAAGTTCTATTAAGCTTACTACTAAGTACTGTCAAACTCAGCAGTTCTCTTATAATTTTCAATAAGAAGGCCTCACGGCCAAAACCTTCCTCGAGGCTTTCATTGTAGGGTATAGTTTTGTTGGTGAATAGGAAACTGCCCACGACAAGAATTGCTCTAGAATTATGGACTGTATCTTGTGTCAAATAATAACACCCGTTTTCTACATGGGCCAACTTCATGAATTTTCAGGAGTTGATTACAAAGTGGCTACTATTCATTAAATATACAGTTTGGAATTTAATCTTTCCATTTCCATAAGAGCTGAAAAGAATAAGATATCTTTGTTTAGATGCTGTTTATTTTTTTAATGTAATTTGTCTATCGTTACATTAACTGAATTAAATTTGCATCTATGTCCGTCATTTAGTGTTATTTTTTTTTCTAGTTCTGACTCCTATATTTTCTAATATTGTATTGTTGTGTAATATTGCTATTCATAAATATTCTTCTAAGATTTAATCTTTTTTTATTGACGAAAACATAAAAACAGTCTTCGCTTAATTAATGTTTTCTTCATTTATGAACTGTTAAAAAAAAATTTTATTGTTAACAACTGTGTTGAATACACACCTTTTGTCTTCCTTAATTTCTCTATGATTAAATTAAGACATTCAAATTAATAAAGAAGACTCACGTTGGGTGCCAAATGTTCTAAATACAGTATTATTAGTTATTGAACCTAGGAATGTAATAGTAAGTGGACATGAAGCCTGTTTTGGTATTATTGCGCGCACCCTGCTTCTTCAGCAATATCGCGAGTAATAACAGAACAGATTGATGCCTTTTAACGTGAAAGCTCTTTCGCCGCATCTCAGGAGCACGAAGCCCTAGCCGAGGATAGAGGCAATGCCAGCCTTCGAGATACGTCCGAGGTGGACCACGCGGAGGCGAGCTTCCACGACCCTACACTAACTTTAGTTTCCTTATTGGTCACAAACTTTTTTGTTCCATTCTCTCCAGAAACCTTTTAAATTATATACCGTATATTCAAAGAATTATTTTAGTAAAAATAAATAAAAATAATTCGTATATTTTTCATGGCTTTAGGCCATGAAATTATTTTTCCAATGGCTTATTCAATAGGCTGAAGTCGAAGGGTATACATTAAATCCCATGTAACGTCTGTGAAAATTTTATAAAAACGCTAGAATAAAATTGAAAAGTCCAAGATTAACATTTAAAAGACTTGAATTAGAATAGTTTGAAAACATATTTACTTACCCAATTTTTTATGACATAACTTCCCTTCCTTAGTTAATGCCTCAAACATGTAGTATCTTCCTTATGTAAATTGTATCGAAGCAATAGCAGGCTATGAATGTTGGGTATCCCGGTTGCTGAGTGTTTTGCTAGTATCATTTGCTCCATCAATTTTGTCACTTTTTGCCTTTGTATGTAAACAAAGTAGTGCAGCGAATTGGATTAATATAAAATATATTACATTTTCTCTCGAAAGCTATCTTATTTGTTATAATTAACGAATTTATAATCTTCAGGTATATAGTTGACAGATTCTTGTAAAGAGTGAATTCACGCTACCTCTTATTGCTGCGTTGAAAACTCCAAGTTCCATTTTTGATAAAGGTTCTAAATAGTGTTAGGAAGGTTATTTGATAATAAATTACATTTAAACGCCTTTTTTCAAGAACTTTTTGAATTCATTAACGTACAGTTGTCTCTCCCAAACTAGATGTTTTCAAGAAGAATATTTCCTTTCATTTAATAAAATTTTCAAAGATTTATTTGGTCATATAGTTTTTTCATCTTCAAGTGGCTAGGAGTGCATTTGCAAACATTTACATCACAAAAGTCGAAACCTCTAACCACTGTTACTAAATTTAGTTATTTAAATATTTGCATTCTCATCAATAATTGTAGAAAATTTTTCGATCTGCTTTTTTTATTTTTTTTTTTAATCATAGCTTAAATTTCGTATTGTAGTTTTGTTCGTTTCACTTATAATTGTAGTGTGGTTTGACCGTCTAAAAATCATTATCAGATGATGAACTTGAATCAAATGATGATTATTATGAACAATGATGTGTACTGTGAGATGGCAAAGTAAAATAAAAAATGTTTAGTTGTATCACTAACATTTCCAGTTTTAAATAGCTGAATCTGATTAAATATTACTCAATATTTGCAATTGATTAGAGCCAGCAACAAATTGACCACTTCATCTTATTCCATTGTTGTCCTTCATCAATTAAACTATATTGATGTTCTTCATATAAGTAAAAATGAGTTTTCCTCTTGAGGCTAATATTCAATAAGAAGGCCTCACATGGACGAACCTACCTCGAGGCTGTCATTATAAAATATAGTTTTGTTAGTGGATTGCAAACTGCCCCCCACAATTCTAGCTCTAAAATCAGAATGTATCTTGTATCAAATAATAAAATCTTCCACAATAGCCAACCATATTTTTCATGAATTTGTTTTTATTACAGGACCTTTTAGTTATATACCTTCTTTTTATTACAGAATGATTTGCTAAAAGATAATTGCTATTAAATAACGTTGCACTGAAAGTTTGATAAAAATGTGAAAAACTAACCGAATCCTGATATATAGTTTTTGTTCTATGAAGATACAAGATAATTTCGTCCTATTTTTATAAAATTGTGAAATAAAACCAGAATAGGCTGTGAACATTTTATTTGATCCTGAAAAACTGATCTATTTCGGACACATTTTTTTTTGTGTTCCACGGTCTATATCTTTTTCAAGTTATCGTGGGCGATGTGTACAGCGTTAATCACTTCATTTTTACCTACTCACTTATAACTTAGTACAGGAGAAATCAATTCCTAATGAACTATGTAATTTACTTATATGAGCCGCTTATTTTGAAAGTGGCCTAATTCCATTTATGTTAAAATCGAGATATTTAAGGGTTTGCGTTTTACAAAATATAAAAATATTGTCATTTTATTTATCAACTAATTTTTGTTATAAAAATTCTTAGTAATTTTAAATAAATTTTGTACAATTTGCTGCAAAAGGTAAAGATAACGTAAAAATGTAATTATTTAAATAGCTAGCTAAATTTTTTTGGAAAATGGAATTAGGCCACTTTCAAAATAAACGGCTCATATGTGTTTCACCTTTTTTATTAAAATTTATTTTTTTTTCATTTTTAGGCTAAAAGAAAAGTTATTCTAAGCATATCGTTTAATTTGAAATTAACCCCAGACCAAGTCAGCTGTAATTAAGAAAAAATATTTTGTTAAAAAAATTGTGTTAGCAAAAACTGTCTCATAGTTACGTCACTGATGGAATTTTTTTATGTATGTATATTTCAGTTTGTAGTTATATGTGTAAAGAAAATGTATTTTTGTATACAAATCTTGTTAAGAAACTTTTTTTATTTACTGTATATATTAATTTCATTTCGTTTGAAATTATTGGAATAAAACTAAACAATTTATAAGCATTCTTGTTTATTTAAAGAAAAATAATTATCAAAGCTTTGTAGTATTTAATTGAAGTCAAAAGTATTGTTTTTAAATTGTGAGGAACCTAGTATAACCTGTTGATGTTCAAGTTGTATTAAAATGAGATAGTAGGAGTATATAGTTATAGTTATATACTTGACCAATGTTTTCTAATAATCAGTGAGTAGATCTTAAGAGATTGTCAGAAGTTAAAATTGTATAATCTGCAACAAAGAAATAACAATTCACGTAAAACAGTGTTTTAAGAAAAATAAAACCTAATTAGAGCATAACTCTACATTGTATAGTATACTGTGTAACTAGATTGTCCATTGTAAATTCATTTCACTTCGCTTGATTTGAGCTGCTCCTCAGAGTGGGGACGTACAACTTTATATTAGGACTATTCAACAGTGTTTAGCATCACCGTAACTCAACAGTTTTGAAGAATCCTGCGACAACGCTTCACAACATATAATTTTAATTGTTACTTAAATTCATATTGTGACTAAATTCTAAATTTCCTCAGAGGGTCAGAATCATTTTTCTTACTTTTGTATTCCTTAACTAAATATGGTGCCTCAACTTTGAGAGGAGTGGAGGTAGCACTCATTGATTGAATTCATTTTCTTCTTTTCCGATTCCATAGAGGATATATCCTGTATTTTATGTATCTGATGGGTCAACATTTTGGGACTGTGTATGCATGTTAGTTCAAGACTATGCATACATAAAATAAGATTGTTTAGTTACATATGAGAACTCTTTAAGAACTTACAGATTCGGGAAGGGAGTCAGGTGTTCTCTTACAGGTAGCATTATTGCGTTTACACTCAAGATTAAAGATTGAATCTTGGCCATAACCCTAGATTTTTATGTGGGAGATTGAATTTTTTTTGCTCTCAGTTCCCTGTACGGGAACTCAGTTACCTGTACGGTGCAGATACTCGTTAAATATAAAATATTTAACACCTTAACTACTCTCACTGGAAAACTCTGAAAACGAAAAATATATCAAAATTAACAAACCTATTGTATTTCCCTCTTCGTTTTGACTATTCTAACATGAGGAGCATGAAAATAGAAAAAAATTACCAACTAAACAAACATTACAATACAATTCTTCACACCTTAACTACTCTCACTGGAAAACTATAAAAACGAAAAATATATCAAAATTAACAAACCTATTGTATTTCCCTCCTCGTTTTGACTATTCTAACATGAGGAGCATGAAAATAGAAAAAAATTACCAACTAAACAAACTTTACCCTACAATTTTTCAAACCTTAACTACTCTCACTGGAAAACTATAAAAACGAAAAAATATATCAAAATTAACAAATCTATTGTATTTCCCTTTTCGTTTTGACTATACTAACATGAGGAGCATGAAAAAAGAAAAAAATTACCAACTAAACAAACTTTACCCTACAATTCTTCACACCTTAACGACTCTCACTGGAAAACTATGAAAATGAAAAAATATATCAAAATTTCCACTCGTAAAAAAGTGGAAATATTGGTAATGTGGCTTGACCACTACTAAAATGGATGCTAAATAACAAATTGTGACATTTTTTGTTCCTGGAAGAGTATTAAATGTGAAAACATGTTTATTTTATGGATTGTTTGAAGCTATTAGTATTAATTTGTAAATTGCAATTATTATTTTCACCAATAGAATAATGAGCGAAAAATAATTTCAGTTATTTTGTTATTATTTACATATGGACAAGAAATAAATAAAACCTACTTCGTAGGATTACCTGAATGGCTAATGAATAAATATTGTTATCCAACGCCCGCTCATGGCCAGCCAATCGGCGTCATCCAGTACAACTTCACCAATGATATATTCGTGTGGCTTCAGGTGTGTTAATGGTCCTTCATAAGGCAGGAGTTGGATCGCTATCATGACCTCTCCAGCAATCCAGTGAGAGCAGGTAAATGCCTAAATTTAAACGAATGGAACACACTGATTTATGTTAGTGACTTAAGATTTTTGAGATCATATCAGAGACAAATATTGCTACTACTATAGCGTAATTCCTACTATCAAAGTTCTACTATAGTTTCCTGTTTATAGATTCCTACCTAAGGAGGATAGATAAAACATACTTCGTGACACTATTTATTCTATTCTATAAAACACTAAAAACTGGATAAAATGAACTTTGAAAAATCAGAATTAATTTCAGGCGTCAGTGTAGCAATGCTCATTATCACTTGACATCCCAATTTATGTATTGAACCGTAACAAATATACTGACGTAACAATTATTATTTTATGTAAAACGCTATGGATGTCACAAATATTAGAAGTAAGACCAGTAAGTAGAAGTAAGAAGTAATAGTAGTAAACAATGAATTTTGTTTGTTTATTTCGGTGGTCTGGTGGGATAACTTATCTATTCTTTGCTGACTCAACTCTTTATTAGCTGTACTTGTAGTTTCCCTTTTCATTTTTCCCCTGTAATCCTTGATGATCCCTTTCATCAAATAACCTTTAGTCTTTTCGAGACTGGCATAAGCTTGAAAGCTTTCGTTGATGTAGATCGTGGAAGCCCGCCTCCGCGAGGTCTACCTTGGACACTTCACGAGGACCGTTTCATCGTGTATCATTCGTGAGAGGACGGTTGGTTTCTCGTGACGTGGCGAAAGGGCTCCACGTTAAAAAAACATCAACCTATTTTGCTTTATCATGTAATGAGCCGAGAGGCTTGGGAACATGCATAAACCAAAGAAGGTTTGGCAGGATCTCTCCCTATGTTAGAGAGTAGGATCACCCTATATTGTGGTAGGAACAGAAATAAGTTCAGGAATCACGCTATAGTAGCACCAATATTTTTCCAGTAAAAATTATAGAGCATGACTTTATAGTCGTAATTGTGTTTGTATCAGATTTTCTCTGAAGCTTTTGTTTTAAAATACTTTAATTTGATTGTTTTAATATCAATTTGTTTATATACTTAATTGCTTTCAGGTTTTAGATGTAAATACGATCTGTGAGGTGTCCTTATACAGCTGTCGTAATACGTAAATTGATTTCGTTTATTAGTGGGAATATTTTGTATTTTATCAGAATGTAAAATAGTACACACGGTTTTAAAATAATATTTTACGTCATTTGCACGATACAGAAGAAATATAAATGGAACATACATTTCTGAGTGCTTGGTTTTTATAGTTTCAGAATAAAATAGTAAAAGTGTTTCAGAATAAAGTAGACCGTTAGGGGTCTTATTTCTAAAAGCCTGGTAGTAGTTTGATAAGATCAGATAACAGTTTCTTTGAAACTGTACGTTTCACAGTTTTAACAATGCGGTATTTGCTAGTTGGAAATATCTCTTTAGATAAAAAACTGTCCATTACTGTCTTGATTATACATCAGGATAACTACCTCATTCATGCTTATTATGTAAAGGATTTTAAAGAGCAATTGACATCTTACGAGCTGGGGATCTCCGGCTTACATCCTAACAAAGAAAATTTTAACGGAATATTTAACTGGTATGTTTACCACCATGTGATCAATAGATTGCCATTCTGCGCACAGACTTGACTGATTTTTTTTCATGCAGAACATCATCGATACCAATTTCTTGCCATGATATGATTAATTTGAGGTTTCTTTGACTCAAGGCTCAATGAATTCAGGAGGAATAATCACGGAATCTGAGAAAAAAAGAAAAGTACTCGAATGACAGCAGGAAATGCATTTCTAATGGAAAAACAGACTCAGAGCAGTCTGCGAACACTTATCAATCTAGTTGATCGCTTGGTACATATATAGAAATTGGTTATGTATTTTACTAAAATTTTGTTTTATTGTTATTTTGGTAAATTCAAGGAAACTTTAAATGATATTTTAATTTTGTTTTTAGAACCATTAGAAATAGGTTTCAAACTATATTGTATATGAAATCTATATATATATATAAAAATGAATGTATGTCTGTTTGTTTGTACTCGATAGATTCAAAAACCATACATCCAATTGCCGTGAAAATTTATTCAATTATTAGGTATATCCCCGGGGAGGTTTATGTAAAGTTTTTTACAAATCAGAGTTGTGGTTCATGTAATATCCCAAATATATTATAATAGATAAGGTTTGCTGTATAACCGGTTTGTTTACATTTTTACTTTAATTGGTAATGGCAGCCGCAGGTAGGTTATTCTTTATGATGATATTTCCACATGCTTTGTTCAATTGGAAATAACCAGGTACCAGAAATTTTATTATTGTTTTCAGATTGATATTAAAGACAATTATTGTAATTTTATATGGGTTTCTTATTAACTTCAACAAATCTTTAGTTATCAATAGTTTACAATTAACTTTTCATATCTGATTGGTTTGACTTGCTTTAAGCATTAAAGGAAGTTACGCGTTAAATAATAACTTATTAACTTTAAGTATGCATGATAGTATTACGAATAATAATGAAGTATTTGAACCGTTAATTCTAATCTTAAAAGAATAGTTAAAGTATTTTGTTTAAGTTTAATGGTTGTAAGGTTTTTTATTTATTCCTGATTGATTAATTCGTTTGTTTAAAATATTTAATTATTAGTAATTAGTATCCGTCCCTACTCCATATAGGCAAAATGATAAGTTATTATATATATATCGATGATATCTAACTAGAAGACGTTCATGAATGTCTAAATCAGTAAAACTTATAAGGGAATATATACAGCATAAAAAATGGATGAAGAAATATTCAAATCAAAATGTACATGTATAAAACTTAATCACTGTATGTATTTGAGGGTATGAATACAGTTCTTAACTTAAAAATATATTTAGAATTTAGCATTTGGAATTCAATTCAAATGCTTCACAAACAAATAATATTTCATCAAAATATTGTTATTCAAACTTTTAAGAGACAATTTTGTTTACTGATATAATTTTAATTGAACATTTAAAACTGTGTGAAGTCTTCAAATTGAAATTATTGAATGAAATGTAATGCGATATGGTTTAGCCTCTTCAACTAACTGGTGCCTAATTGAAACGATTTGGGGGTTTAAAATTCGTATGATTATACTTAACAGATAAGACATATCACATTTAATGAGCTTAGACTTCTTTCAACATTTCTTGATGTATTGTTTGGCAAATAATATTCTTTTTATTATTTGTTTAATCTAATCTATCAACTACCAATTGTATTAGACAATGTGTGCAATTTATAATCAGTGTTAGATTATATCTTTTTGCGTAATCTATAATTTTAATTCTGTAATAATTTCGTTATCTCAAAAAAGTTAAGTGTAACGGAACTATAGAAAATTTAAATTGTTTTCGTTTCATGTAATTTATTATTAGAGTTGGAATTAAATTGTTTCCCGGGTAAAGTCGGGTAGATCGTAGATCAGCTAGTTTTAAATAAATAAGATATTAAAAAATAATTATTTTTATATATTACTTTTTTATTTTTAATTTTTTTTCGCCACTCAATAAGTATAATATTAATTGAGTTGTTATAAATACTAAATCGGATAACCTCTGGTGGGAAAAATTCGGACTCGTACTTAAACTTGGAAAAACTTTGGTTTCCTATAGAGTGCTTCTTAAATTGTGTGTAATTTGTTCAAGTACTCTTAAGATATTTATCTAAGACCACGAAAGATCGCCATAATGGGAGACTACAGGGCGTGGAAACATTCGTCGGACGTCATTCATCGCGGATCTCGCGATGTGGGCTGTGTCCATATTGTATGAGTGCCACATTTTTCACAAGTTTAGCCTACAACTAGTGAACGTTTCATGCATGAATTTGTGTAACGACAAAGAGCGCTGACAAACCGTAACGTTGCTACTCTCTCTTTTAAAAGGAAGGACCAATAATTGTGGGAGTTTTATTTTGTGTGGATACTTTATTCATGAAGTGTACTTAAAAAATCACACATAATCGAAAGCTAAAATGTCCTTTTGTCATCGAATCACACTTTTAACAAATATAATGCTGAATAGGCTAATGCAGAACTTCGAGAAACAATTCCGATTTCAAATATAGTAGAGAGGGCAATGACAGACATTATATCATAAACTTAATCTAAATTACT
The DNA here is from genome assembly GCA_026182355.1 of Hermatobates lingyangjiaoensis. Taxonomy (NCBI): domain Eukaryota; kingdom Metazoa; phylum Arthropoda; class Insecta; order Hemiptera; family Hermatobatidae; genus Hermatobates; species Hermatobates lingyangjiaoensis. The sequence continues at coordinate 52,101 of JAPFBL010000035.1, read as the reverse complement.
GCAAAAAATGCATTATGGTAAAACATTTTTCACTTTTTTGAAATTGAATCAAAATATGGAACTTCTTCTCTTCGAAATGTGTATTTGCTCTACTCCAGCCTGTATTTGAACATTCATGGATTAATGTTACCATTGTGTATTAGTCAGAATCTTCTATACTCAAAGACAATTACTTAAACATACTTCCTGAAATGTATATAAACCTCACCTTTTTTTAATAATTTGCTGATATTTTACTGTCAGTCGGTTACAGAGCCTGGTAGGCTTGTGAATGATAGATTGCTGAGCTACAGTCAGTCGAACTGGCTTTTTGTAAGAGGTTAATCTAAGTAAAGGGAAATTGATGACAAAGCAAAATATAACAGTTCGATGTTATATCGCAGTACTATGTCGGTTAATAAAGTAGTCTTCAAAACATAGCACCAGAAACATATATAACCATCAATAAATGCAATATTAATGATTGGCATGTCACAATAATAATAGCTAATCCATCATCTGAGAGTGAAGGTAAGAGGTGTATCCATTATCTGATACACTGAACTTGATATGTATTAACACATCCAGGAACAGCCTTCTAATAAAAGTCTTCATTAAACCAAAACATTCTAATTATTGTTGTTAATTTAACACAATAGATTATAACTGTTAAAGTTTTGAACCAATCTTCATAATCATGTAATAATTAATTAATGATATTAATTTGTTTAAATCTTGAAAACACCTTATATTGAAGTAAGTTCTAGTTGAAGCCAAAACCTTGATAAAAACCACTTTTCTTTCTTTTTTTTTTTTCTAAAAAAAGGCTTAGATCAAAGTTTCACGCAATGGAAGACAAACTCCTTTGCTACAATAATCTGTAGAGAGCCCTCTCCTGCTTGAGGCTTACAACTTTGTTTTGAGATGTTCCTTTCGCTCCTCCACCAGTCCGCCACACACTATAGCACATACTAATTCCCCTTTCCCTCATCTCTTATTTCTCTCTAAGTAAAACCCTTTTTATCGTTATGCCTCCATACGTTTATAAATAAAAATGTAATACTTCATGGGGACGAAATTTTAAATTACAAAAAAAAAATGCAGATACAAATAACTGACAAATCATTTCTATATTCTTACACCCATTGCTATTAGGAAGAGAAGTGGCTGTCTACATGAATATGGAAACTTTCTCTCTCTCTCTCTCTCTCTCTCTCTCTCTCTCTCTCTATATATATATATATATATATATATATATATATATATATATATGCGTTTAAAAAATGAATGTCCGATTTCACACTATTTAATTTGTTAGAAAATGTTTCTAATTTTCTAAAACTCTTTTTTACCTCTGGGTTTCTTATCTCATGAATTAACTCTCCATATTTCTTTCCATTGAATTTATTCTTCGACATGTTTCAGTGCTGCAATCACTATCGTCAGGAAAATGTTATTAGCATAATTGATTATCACACATAGAATAAAAGAAAATAAAATGAATTGAAACTATTACACTTGATAAACTAAACATTACTTGATAACAACAGGTTGCAAAGTCTGGTTTAGGGAATCAGTCAGGTTACGTCAGGTTGTGTTAGTAACTGAAGTCACTATATATATATATACACTTTAACACATAGAAAAGAACACAGAAAGACACTACAGAACTCACTTCGATATTTCGACATCCGTCGTCATCGGGAAGAAGTGCGAAGTACTCGCGTTGAGAAGCAAACTACTACTGGCCTCCAGAGTAACTCGTGGAACCACCGCAATGCTGCTCCCAGCGGAGGATAGGAAAAATAGAAATCCTTCCAATATTTATTTAGAAAACAAGATAAAATATATATAAAATACGAAATAATAATAATAAAAATAAATAATAATAATAAAAAATAATAATAATAATAATAATAAAATAATAAATAATAATAATAATAATAAAATAAAAATTAATTAACGGTACAGGTTGAGACCAGGAGGAGAACGAGCCCCAAGGAGGCATATGAATGCCTCTTCGGAAGCTCTAAGGTGACATGGGGATTAGACTCGGGGATTTGTTTGAGGATTTGTACCCTGAAACAATCATTGAAAGGAGGTCATGGGAATTAGCATGGATAGCTATGGGTAGGTCTCTGCGCTGACCAAACGGACGCCCTGTGATTGTTTCATACGCAGGCTCAGCTTGGTTGAAGCCTATAATATTATATAATATATATATATAATATATATATATAGATTCAGTGATCCCTCTATATATATTATATATATATATATATATATATATATATATATATATATATTATAAATTCACTTGATTAACGGAAAGATGATCCAAACTGGACACAATAACAGTTAAAAATTGATGTTAGGTAGCACAGAAAGTAAACAAACACACTTACAGACTCAAATTTTTGGGCAATTCGTCTTCAGGAGAAAAGAGAAAGGGAGACCAAGCACGTTGTAGGCGCAACGACTAGTGCTGCCCCACCGTACCCGGTCTTAAAGTAATAGAATTATATTAGTAAAATAATAGAGAAAATATAAACAGAAATTCAGATAAGCAGTACAAGTTGGGAAAATATAAACGATTTAAAGAAAATTTGAAAAAAAATTAAAAAATCAATAAATAAAATGCAACAAAAAATTATACCAGCAATAATAAATAAAAAACTATAAAATGTAAGGTTAAATGAAAAGATGTAAATAGAAAACTAGTAAGAATGAGCGTCTAAAAAAATTAATACTATATATAACATACAGAACAAACTGGAAGTAACGAAAAAAATACTAAATAAATACAGAAAAAGATGCGAAACCTCTACTGTATCCTGGACTAAACCTTAAAAGATAATTTCTTTTTTATATATATATATTTATATCTATTTATGATTAATCATATATTATATATTTATATAATTCATTATATTTTTAATGTATATATATATATATGATTTATATATATTTATATTTTTTTACATTTTATATTTTTTTTATTTATTACTGCTGGTATAATTTTTTGTTGCATTTTATTTATTTATTTTTTAAATTTTTCTCCAATTCTCTTTAAATCGTTTATATTTTTCCAACTTGTATTGCTTATCTGAATTTCTGTTTATATTTTCTCTTAATTCTATTACTTTAAGCCCGGGTACGGGGGGCAGCTCTAGCGGTTGCCGTGTCGGTTACTAGCCGTTGCGCTAGTAAACGGCTTGTTCAACTGCATGATCAACCAACTGCTTGGTCTCCCTTTCTCTTTTCTGCTGAAGACGGATGGCCCGAAAATTTGAGTCTGTAAGTGTGTTTCTTTACTTTCTGTGCTACCTATTTTCAATTTTTAACTGTTATATATATATAAAAAGATTTCACTTTAAACACGTGAAATAACAATCAATGATCAAACCACAATATGAAAAGGGAAAACAAGACTAAGATCTTTCAACCGTAACAAGTGGTCTTCGTCAGAGTCAAAAACCTAACTGAAACACTAGATGCAGAAAACAACTGGTGAGGGGTTGAGAAGAGTAGGAGGGAAGAGTGGTATTTTAAAAGGGTGAAAGAGCAGGAAAGGACAAATGTCCAGAAAGGGATGTTTGGGGGAAACAAAGGAGTACAGTAAGAAAGAGTAAAAAACTATCCGCTAGCTGTCAACCCTCTTAGAAGAGGCTATTGCCCTCGTAACGAATGTATCAAGTTTGAGGAGACCGTTACAAATGTTTATAATATTTGATTTATTAAATTTAATTAGAGACGATTCAATAATATTTCTTAATAACATCGATTTTTCATAGGTAATAAATTTAGCTCCTATCCAATCAATATGATGATTTTTATTGTTTATATGCAAGAATAAGGTACTACTTTTTTCCTGTCTACTTACGTTGCATTGGTGTTATTTTACACGTGCTTTAATGATTTACCAGTTTGACCAATATAAATTTTATCAGGAGGGACTCTTCGCCTCCTGGTGACGACGATGGTCGAAATATAAAAGTAGTTATTCCTGTGTGTATTGTCTGCTATCTTCTTTTTAATTTGTTTTTATATATTATATGGGTAACATAGTAGCCTAATACTCCTACGATAGTTGATATATCAATCGATATTCGTCGTCAAAATATAACTAGTAGCTGTACAGAAATAGTGATACCTTCATCTTCCAATCTTCTGCTGATGTCGAACAACAGGTCAAAATATTTACCAGAATAATTGTCTTTTCTGTCATGTATCTGTCTTAATTTCAAATTTTTAGAAGTCTCTTTCAATTAAATTTGTTTATTCGAATATATATACGCTATAACATAAGAAAAAAAATAATCAAAATCTATCTGTTACTGAGGTTCGATGAAGAACAGATACACTACTTTACTTTAATCAGTGGTGTGTTTAATGCAAAGAGGCTCGTGAAGTCTCGTATAGCAATTTACAAAGTGCTCCGAATTTTGCCGAAATCAAGTTTTTTTGCAACGAATACAATTTTGTTTAAGTTAAAAAAATCAAAGGAATGCATAAGAGCAAAAAATATATAAAAATAACTTGAAAATCGTTGAAAGCTAAAGAAGTTTATTGTATAAGTTTTTAAGAGTAAATTCAACTGTAGAGTCACCATCAACATCAACCTATGAGAAGAAAACATATGACGATCATGTTACAATCAGTATAATAACTTGAATCATGTTTAATGTGACAGTCGTGTAAATGCATTGCCAGACTCATTGGTCAATTCCTTTAATTATTGCTTATCTTCAATGTGGCTATGTCCATTTAGTCAGTTATTAAGAATACTGTGTTATAGCGTAACCTAACAAGTGACTACAAATGTAACCTGGACATTGCCCTTTGTAGTATGGATATTATTTCCAGTATTTAAACTTTTTACTTTATTGTAGTAAAGTATAATAATCATGAAAAAGAATCAATCTTACAATTTTGACGGATTTACATGTTATGAGGTTCCAAAACCGTTTTTTGATGTTTTTTGATTATGTATGTATATGTTAATATATGTGTGTGTGTGCTTGTACCCACATGCGATTGTGCACTTATTTAACTTTAAGTACATAAGTTAAATTGAATGGTGACCCTTTCAGATTTTTATTGCATCTGAAATATTGGATTTTTCATTGTTTGTATTTATTTTTTCGAAATGCAGTTAAAGTTTTTGGTCTCAAGTTTCAGCAAAAATGTGCTAAAGAAATACGGCACTTAAATGCAGACTAAAAATGTCTAACACTTTTGTTAGGTATTCTTAAACTAGAAGTTTCCGATAAAGCTTGACTTACATCTGCATACACAGTGAATATAGTTATTAGTTTTAAATCCACTCTTTTTCCAAAAATTCCAGGATACAAATACTCATTGTATGACTGTAACACTCTTGTTTGCAATATTCTAATTTAACATGTGCTTGCAAAAGTTTAGGGTCTGAAGAAGAACAAACTTCATTCACTGCTCGATAAGATGCTGGTAGGAAAACTTGAAACTTGTTCGGAATCAACAACTCCCTCGAGGAAGTAGACACTGAAATAATTTAATCATATGATCACTTTGATCGTGCCACCTTAAAAAAGTACATGGAAAATATTAGCTTTACATATCGGCAAGAAGTATTGTGATAATTTAAACTTGTAGAACCACTGCTTATCTCTACTTTTAGATTACAGTTTGCAATTTACAGTTACTGTCGAGAATTGTAATGACGTCAACTTGTTTACATAATTAATTACTTCCAATATAGAATACCTAATTAAAAGTTGACTTCTTTTTTCTTAAGCTATTTGCCAAGGTGGGTAGTCAAAAAAGTTCGAGATTGCAGGATGTTTGCATGGTTCCAAATATTTTCAAATTGTTTACTTACTTTTCTCCAGGTGTTTCCCTTGTTCCCGGGTACTCACTGAAAACCAAATTCATTTACACTTTTTACATTATTAATTTTCATTATTCTTCTAGTAATCATAGAAAATTGACATTAATTTTGCATTTAATACTATAAACATTATAGTATTATATAGAAAAATTCATAAATTGTTATTTATAAATTATTTAATTATAATTAATTATTTATTCATATTATTAAAAGTTGAAAAGAGTAACTCTTAACTTTTTTAACTCTTTACTTAACCTGTGTTTATTTTTCAAATCATTTACATCTGTGTTATTAAAAGAAAAAATGTTCAACAAAAATCGAACTGGTGAGTCCGGGTAAATTTAAAACAACGTTATGAAGTGTTAATTAAATGTAGTTATTTTATCTACATATAATATCACACGTATATATTAGTGAGGTATGATTATATTAATATCTTTTTTAATTTGATGTATATGTGAAGTTACAGTTGTAAATATGGTATGTGTTTTATGGTCTTAAAGTTTTCATTAACAGAATAATTTATATTTTTCTCTATAATGTGACTTATATGGCTTTGTGGGTATAAATGCTTTCATGTTTACAGAGAGATGTTGTTAGTACTTGGATTGTATTGTGCATAGTAGGTTCGTAGTTGTTGAATAAGTAGATGTCTTATGACACTTAAATCTATTCTTGCACATCTATTCCTATTCTACCCTCATATGTAACTCATATGGTTTATCAGGTCAAATGTGTTTGAAGCCTATTCCATTGGTATAACTACTTTGATTTCGTAATTCTGTATTTCTTGTTGCTACTATGAGATATGCATGGATTGGCATGTGATCATATAATTATAGTGAATCAGTAGCATGTATTTTATAAGAAGCTCTTTTTACTATTTTTTTGTTTTTTTTTCGTCATCTTATTCTTAAGTTATATTATAGCAATAAATTAGTTATATTACTATATATTCTAGGAGGTATTTACTCTTTTAGTTAGTCAGGGGGGTCCTGGGGCTTGGGTGGCTACCAGGCGGGTCCGCAGGTGGTGGATAGCGGAATGCCCTGTACGACCCGTCCGCTATCAGGGTAACCCCGAATAACCAATAAGGGGTCCCGAACCAACCCCTCAAGCCTTCTTTTAACAGCATACAATTTTAAATAATTTAAAATGGAACTCATTTTTTAATGAGGACTTGGGCAGCTTTCTTCTGACAGTTTCTGTTCAATTTTCTTTGGCTTTAGTTTGCTCCAGGATTCCTGTGTTTCTAAACTGTTATTCTATTTATCCGAAAATAGTCTACACAGTATACAAGAATTTCTTTTCGTTTACCTAATCATGACAACAGTTCATCCTTCCTCGTAAAGACTTCATAAAGCAGCAGAGCCTACTTCCATTGATTTGCCATAATGACTACCTTCTCCCTACCTATCTACCTTTTCCTGACTCAGCTGTAATGTAAACATCTCTTAAACATGGGAACACATTATTTTCGACTGGCCAATATTTGATAGGGAATGATGTTTGTTAATTCAGCAGGTGATTATTAGTTCTACACAGATTAACCACCTAAACTTAACATAAGTATCTAAAGTACAAGAATTTCATCGATACAGGATTCACTTTGCCTTTACATCCTCTAGCATTTTTCTCTTCTCTTTAGTTTCGATTGTCATTCTTATTGGTATAGTTTTTAATTTACAAGAGATCGTTTAAATAAGAACCTGAGTATGCTAATAGTATTTGGTTATGTCTAGGTTATAAATTTGTAGTCCGTCATCTAATATGAAACCCTTTATAACAATAGCTAATAAGAGGAGTATATCACTAATTCTCATCACTACCTGCAATTCATTGCTTTCACTTTATCTTTGAGATATTTTGATGACCTTATGCTTAATCATCATTGATTCTTGCTTAAATCATTAATAAGTAATCAATTCGGACTTAGGTTACCCACAGGTGGACTTGATTACACTCGAGGAGGACCAAAAAAAAAAATTGTGCCCTCTTTATTAGAAAGATTACATATAAACATTCATATTGTCAACATCAATTACAATTTCAAAAGTACTAATACTATTTTTCATTATTAAAATAATACTAAATGTATTTAGAAAATTATGATTATTGAGAATGTGATAATGATTCGTCAATGATTGTTGCCAATAAATCAACTTCAAATAATTGATTTGAACTGTTCAATTCTGTGATGTTATTCAGTTAAAATTGAACAAAATGATTAAATAAATTAGATTAGGAAAGTTGATAGCCCTGTTAAGCATCACTCTATTACATGAACTCACACTTATATAATTGCAAATTATAACGGCAAATATACGTTTGGTTATTTATAAAAAAGTATAGTGGAATATTAGAGCTTTAAAATTTGGATTGGATTGTTTTGAAGACAGTCCAATATCAAGGATCATGCAATATCCTTCTGAAAAGACTAACGACTACAATGTAGAGCGATATGATAGGATAAAGACTGTAGTCCAGGATCTTCGATGGATCAAATTAATATTTTACAGAAAAATGGGCCTCTTAGTATAGATGAACTCTATTGTTTAGGCGGAATTATGCATGATCGGAAAGTCGCTTTTTTTTCTTTTGTCAAAATCTGTTTTTAGGCAAAGTTTTTTCTCCTAAACTACTAATTCTGGAGTCTTGAAATTTTGATATTATTTTTGAGGCTACAAAAGCAATTACTGAAAAAAAAATCCTTAGATTTTTAGAACAATTGATAATATTTTTTCAACTGACGATAAAGTATTTTCCTTCATACTTCAACATTACCAAAAAAAGATATACTTCTTTTCTTTTCGACACCAAAAATTGTATAGGTTAATTTTTATTAACATGTTTCAAATGGCTACATTTGGGATGTTACAATATATTAAATGTACAAGGATCTACACATCTCAAGATACCAGTAAAAAATAATATAGGATATAGGAAAATATTATTAGGATGTATTCGTAACACGAGTACATCCTAATAATAATATTTGTGTTCAGTTTTGTACTTGTGCTGAAAGAATCTAATATAAAATATTTCTTTTGAAGCATTAAAATGGCCGGTAAAATGCTATTATCACGATACCAATAACTTACTCGTATGCATTCATTCTAATTTGTAAGATTATGCTTCTAAATAATTTTCGGATTTATAACTGCGAATTTAGAAAAATTATATTAAATTGAAAGATAAAGTTTTAAAATAAACTCACGTCACAATTGACAGCGCGCAGATTTAATTAAGAGGTTTAATATATATATTATACTTCAGTATATTAATAAATGTTAAAGGATGGGTAAGGGTTAGATAGCAGAAATGCTTGACAGCCTGACACTAAACAAATTACAGAACAAACTGACTGAAACTTTGAAACAATAAAGGAATGACCTTTTGCAAAAATATATACAAACTTTTAGGAGAGAAAACAAATCACTGTCGATTACTACAGATTAATATTATCCCGTGAAATCATTAGTTCTCCCCTTCTTGTAGGTGACCATTCATGAATAAATAGTGACAGAGAAGAAACTAAGTAATTCATTCAATGCTTTGAAACTATTTTTATTCCCATCTCAGAACAGAAGGTACCGTTAGTTTGAAAAAAATAATTAATGAACTATTAATCCTGTTTAGCTCTTCTAACTACTTCAATCATTCCCCTCATATGAAGTGTCCTGATAAAGAAACTGCCTAAAAGTTTCCGGAATATGGCCTAACTAAAAATTATGTAAAAGACAAAATTCCCTGTGGAGCTGCGGTTTCTACTCTGGGAGGCCTTAAAGCTCTTTAATAAAAAAAAATGTTTATATTATTTCTATAAACAAGTAAACTTCTATTTTAACGTAACATAACGAATTCTGTGAAGTAATGTTTATTTTTCTAAAATCCATAATTAAATTCTAATTATGAAATAATTTCGACGATTTTAAAAATGGTGTCTCTGCAAATGATCGGTTGGGGATGGAGGTAGCCCAATAGCAAAGTGCGTGCTTCTGGACTGATAGATCTGGGGTTCGTTACAATTTCTAGGCCTCGATTAATTTAGTAGGAGGTGAACAACTCTAATCGGTCGGTGAAATCGTCCTCGGTGAAAACGTTAAGGTGTTGGTTCCTAGCCTGTACGATATCTGGCCCTCGTTAAAGATTCCTAACTCTAAATACACTTGAGTTGGGCAAAATTTAGTTCTGCCAATGTAGAATGTTTATTGTGTGGTATCACAAAGTGCGATCGTTTGGTCAATGTATACCTCTTGATGAACTACCACTGCAACCTAATCTAAACGATAGATTTGTATAATACAATAAATAACTGCTAGTTGCATGATACAATACCACCAATTGACACCACTTCTTAAATGTCTGTCTTCGTTGAAGTATCATCATAAGCATATTCACATTAGGAGAGTGTAAATAATTTTAGTGTGATATTTTATTAGAAAATGTAATTGTGAGTATATTTTTTTTATAATGAAGTACAATACTAATTATTATTAAATATAATAATAAACTATTTTTAGAAGAATGGATAATTTTTTGACTGGTTATAAAAGGAAGTATTGTTCGACGGTTTTTTTCAGATGACAAACCTTTGACAGAATATGGGATCCTGGATTGCTTTGAAAGTTGAGGAAATCTTCCCATTTACCTACTACCTAATCATGCAATTCTATTTCAAGCACAGTATTAACCAAGTCACTATAGAATACTATTTTCTTTATCATTCCCCTATCAGCGCAGACGTACCATAAGAAAAAATACTTCATCTTCTTCTGTAATCCTCCTCTACCTTTCACACGGTATTAGCCATTCTTTACTATAGTAAAAATCCTGACACATCATTCAAACAGTATAAAGGTTTGGTTAAACACATGGTGAATGCTTATAGAGTAATAGAAGAAAATGTTCTCGTAACTTTCAAACTGCGGGTAAATACTTGCAGTTAGAGTCTTACTAAACCGCGGTCCAATCCGACAATCTACAACCACCGAATGCTTAAAACTTTACTTTGGCTCCCCTATCCAAATGAAAAGGACCGAACTGAATAGACACTGTCAACTTATACCTAGTGGTTCACAGTTCAAAATTAAAAAGTATCAACGAACTACTTCTTTACAATACTGTTCCCAAGCCTATTGAGCTATGGTATTGATACGTCACAGTTATCAGAGAAGGAGGTAAAATAAGTTTCTTTTACACGCAGTATCAATATTTTGAACGATAATATCTTGAATACAATATTTTGAACGATACAATATCTTGAAGAAAATATATTGAACCTCAAGATCATAAAAGTTTACGTGGTTGCTGTATCAAAGTTTTAAATATTTCCATCAACTTCTTTCTAACAATTTGAGAGCAACAAATTCTTCTTAATGAACTAGAAAATTCCGAAAGACGTCTTGAAGCTTAAAACCAAGAGTCTTATTAGAGTGAGTTATGTTTTATCAATTTCTCAATTATGATTTTTTATAATTTTTGTTCACAGTGTTGCCACAAATTACTTTATGTTAATTATTTCATCAGTTATGTTTTGTATGTTGTTTTGTTATCAGTTTCCCTTGTAATGTGTTTCCAATTTATAGTGTTGTAATTATTTTTTAAAACAAAATGTTCACTATAAATAAACTTTGGTACCAATATTCCAAGACTTATTATGGTAATAGTAATTTAAAAATTTTAGTGAACACATTTTCAGACTGTACCATCAAATATGTTAAGAAAACCGTTTTTCGTATGTATCATATGAAAACCCTAATTTTTGTGTTATTATAATTTTATAATTTTTATAAGTTTTAAATAAAAGAAACCCTAGGTTTTTATAAAATATTTTTTTAAATTTAAGTCATTTATCCTTATGGATAAAATATAATTTTATTGACATATTAAATTGAAGTTGGTGTATATTTTTTTGATATAAATTTTTGGAAGGTAAAGGAAAGTTATTTGGTGCTTTGATGAGTGAGAGAGTGAGAGTGAGGTGGTAACATTGAACTTTCCCCACCAGAGGGGCTTCTTTTCTGGCCTTATTGAGTTACCTGTCAAAGAATAACCTTCCTTTTGAGGCCAAAAATAATGCTGCTTCTTTCTGAATCAACTTCTTAACGAACACAGTGGCGGAATACCATCAGAAAATACCTGCCTTTCAATAACTTACCTTCGACTTTATCAATACCGTTTACTTAGGGCCTTTAAACACTGACTATTACTTAATATTGCAACTTAGCATTAACGTGAATATACCATTTTAAAATAATCTTTTGCTTAATTGTCGATAATGCTTATTGCACTTAAACATTATCGTTCTGTTATTAACTGTTCCAGTTTTCTTATTTGAGTTAAAATTATTAAGCTTCAAGTAATAATTACATTTAGTGTCTACTAATTCAATGAATGATTGATAATTTTTAGATTAAGCATGCACTTTCCTTTTGGTAATGAAATAATCGATAACAATGTATTTAGTTATTATTAATTGTTTTTATAGCTTAAGTCAGTAATAAGTAATTACTAAGAAGGTATTATAGGTGAAATGTTTTAGTTGGTCCCTACTGCTCTCTCCGTTCGTTTCCTTTGTTCGTTGAGCATTGTTGCTGGTTGATCCTTCTTGTTGGAGGCCGTCATTTGTTATGTATAGAGTCCATGCGGTAAGCTGCATGCACCCTTTTCATCTCTCTGCAGTGACTTCCTCTTACTGTGATAAAAAAACGAGCTATGAATAAAAAAACATTATTTTATGTTATGTAGTTTATTATGTATTGTAACCAAACTACTTTAAAAATGTATTGTTTTTTTCAAAAATGCTCACATTTTTTCGTCACAAAAAATAAATATAAATCACTTTCCTTTGACTTAAATTAATGTAATATTTTATTTCGCTGCTCCAATAATTTCGATTTTGTACCGAATGTTGGTCAGGATTTACTTATGTCATTTAGTTATTTTGGCTTCCTCGCTGATATTACTGAGCATACATTTAAAAATATCCCTAGTGTAGTGGTTTTAAACTTTTCATGGTGGTAAATCCCTGCTTTAAAATTTTAATCCCACATTTAAAAGAAAGGAAAAGTAATGCATTTTGGATCATTGGTATCATGAGTGGGAGAGTAAAAAGGTGACGGGGAAGGAGGAATTGAAGAAGGATAGAGAGCTATAGCAGGGGCACAGATAGACTTACCTCGCCAGTGTGTTAGAGTTAGATAGTTAGATAGAAATCTGCTCCCTCTCTTCTGTAATCTCCTACCTCCCCAAACACCATCCGTGGTTATCAATCTTCATCTCTCCTTCTCATTTATGTGAACATTTTCACTCCTTCTACCTTCTGTCGCTCTTCCCTCCCATGTGAAGTGACTGTTAGAGACTCTAGTAGAGGAAAAGTGAGAGGAAGTCATTAGGAGGTAGAGGCGAGGATTTTAATCTAAAGACTGTCACTAAAGAAGACCGAAAAGAAAGGGTGGAGAAGGAGGAATGACGAATGAGGTATGCAGGAACGTATAGAGTGATGGTGAAGTTTGAGTGCAATAGGTACCGTATACTATCGTCTAACTGAAGCAGGCGAAGAGAGAATAGAGAGGGATAAGGAGAGATATCGATTATGAGAATTAACTAAGTAGAGAGAATGCTAAGTGGGGAGATATATGCTTGATATATTTTCCAGAAGAGCTACACTTTGACAGACATCTTACTTTAGCTACCTCTATCTAAATGAAAAGGACGGGACTAAATAGACACTGTCAACTTATACTTCACTTAGTGGGAGACGTATTTTTCAAAAATTTGAGTTTCTAAGTGTGTTTCTCTTTACTCTGTGTGTTGATTTCTTCACACAGTGCAAATAGCGCAATGTTATAACCTCCAGTGTGGTTACTACTCGTTCCTTCAAGTGTAAACTCTTTTACTTGTTATTGTTCCTTCTTTACTGACTTCCTTTTTTTATTCTATTTATTTATTTCCTCTTCTCCTCATTGTTCATTTTCACTTTCTATTTCTTAGTTCTTTGCTTATTCCTACTTAATATTTCATACTTGACTTTAACCGGGTACGCGTGTGACAACACTGTTGGTCTCCAACAGTCGCTTCGCAAGTGCGCTTGGTGTCCCTATCTCAATTCTCCTGATGACAGTTGAACCGAAAATGAGAGACAGCAAGTGTGTTTATTTCTTTTTTCTGTGTCTGTGGTTTACTGTGAAACGTTTATTGTCCTTTTGGATCGTTTTTCTGTTTACAATATATATATAAATAAAAGAATGATTTTGCCTGTGCATTGCTTAGAATAGACTAATTTAAAGTTTTCTTTATGTTTCGTACATTAGAGAAACCGAATGCATTCTTAGAAAAATTTCTGTCGGTTTGTCTGCAAAATTTTGTCACAAGTAAACTCAGTCACCATAAGACATAGCAATCTGAAACTGTGACAGTAGATTCTGTATGTCTAGCTTAAAATATAGGCTCTAAAGTTATTGGAAATTCAACGTAGGAACGAAGTTATGGGCGTTTAAAGTAAAAACGTTTGTCACAAGTAAACTCAGCCACCGTGAGACATAGCGAGCTGAAACTTTGACACTAGATTTGTGTATGTCCAACTTAAAATATAGGCTCTCAATGGATTAAAAATTCAGTTTAGATGCAAAGTAATGGACGTTTAAGCTGTATTTCACTAACTTCACACACAGGTTTATTTTGAAATTATACAGGTGTGGCAAGTAGGTATTGTTAGTTGATTTTAATTTCATTTGCGTACATAAATATATTACGTATTTCAGCTTATTGACAAGGTATTTCCCAGAAATCAAAATGTATTATCTATTCAGAATAAATAGCTAATGAACTAATGAACAGGCAGAAAAATCTACAAACAAGTTCTTACACCATAAAACAAGCCGAAGAAAGAACTTACATGTCAGTAATGAGAGTGATTAGTGATGAGGAAGCAGTTCATTATTTAACTGAATTTCTTGACTCAGTGACTGCTCCTGGACTGGCTGCTCTTGAATAAAAACTTAACGTAGGAGCACCAATCATGCTGAGATTTAGTAGAAGTAATAAATTTCATGTTACGAAACTTGAGTGCCCAAAAATATACAACGGGACACGACTCTGAGTTCGTGCTCTGCACAGATACGTCATAGAGGCGGACATCATACTGGGTATGGTAACTGGGGAGTCTGTGTGTATACCACTCATAGCATTGATTCCAAGCCACTATCCATTTCCACTTAAATGATTGCAATATCCTGTCAGCGTCTGTTTCGCAATTACAGTAACTAAGTCCCAAGGGGAAGCTCTACCCACCACAGGAATTGAAGTGAGTGAGACCAAGTTTTTCTCACATGGTCAACTGTAGTTTGCTTGCCCAAGAGTCAGAGGTTCCAACTCTTTCTACTTTCATGAACCTGAAAGACATACGGCTACGGTGGTGTTTACAGAGACATTTGCTTAAAACTGTAATAATAATGATGTTTTCTACTATTCTATAATTTCTAATGATATTTTGGAATACCATGTATAATCGAGTTTGTGACTCCGCCAAAGACGGGTACGTTTGCTAGTATATATATATATATAAATCAATGTTTTCTAATCTCGATGACATATTATTCAACATTTTTTTCTTTGTCGAGGTTTGATCTAGTGTCACACAATATAACACCTTAAACCAATGTTTTTCTATATTTATAGACATCTCCAGGGTTACATCAATGCAGAAATTAGTTACAATAACATAAAAAAATATAAATAATATATAAATATGGTATCTGTAATCTAAAGAAATCATTGAGTGAGAGGCAGTTGTTGAAATGGATGCCAACGGTTAGCTTAGAGTGGCTGTTGACGGAAGTTCGGTTCACAGGAGCCTCTTATTGTGGCAGCCTATGTAATAAAATGTAACGTAACATAAAATGAATAACATTTAGTACATTCGAAACGGAAGAATTTAGAGTCCAAACTGAGAATAATCGATTAAACCTCATGTTGTGTTTTTTCTTGGAATTATTCTTTTTTATTGAATAATTTTGAATTTATTTTTGAATAAGTTTTGATTATTCAAATATATTTAATATGTACGCATTATCTGTACTTATATTTCATATTCTACCTTCTCATATATACAGACATGGGCTAGTTTAAGAAAAAGAGGATTTTTATAATTCGGTTGATTCATATTTAAAAGAATAACAAAAATAAAAACGTTCCTTTGCTAAATGATCAATGATGTCAGAGGTAAAAGAAATATTAAAATACTATAGAAAGTAATTGAAAAATGGACTAAATTTAGTTGATTTGGGGAAGAGAGATGATATGAACGTGTCATTAGGTTCAAGGTTGTGATGGAAACCATCATACGGTTTGTTTAGTTGATTGATAAGAAATGTATTTGCAACACGGCTTGTCTCTTTCATCAAACCAAAATTAGCATATTTAATAAGGTATTGTGTTGCAGCAGAGCGTTTTTTTTTTTTCAACAACGCTTCATACTATAGAGCCAAAGAATTCTAGATTCAGCTTGAATTTATCTTTCAAGTGGAAATATTTTTGTATAGTCTAATTTGTTTTTGTTTGAAATTTATTACAACGGAAAATATAGAAACTCATAGAGATACGTATGCTCTAAAAGATTATCAATCATAGTGTTATTCTAAATACCGAATTAACCTTTTGTTGAGAGAGATAAAGATAAGAATGCAGTATCATCAAATGTTTTAGGAATAAATTGTGTGGATCTCAGAGCACTCCGTTAAGGTCTCTTAGACCAGTGATCTTCAGCCATTTTTACATCACGATCCTTTTTTGACGCCAAAATCACTTCACGACCCTTTAGTGAGAATAAAAATAAAATTAACATCAAACAAAAAAGGGAAAATTAAAATGAATTAGATCAATAGTAACTTTAATATGATTGCTTTAAATAAATAAATTATTTATTTAATTTAGTCCTTTATTTTCTATTTAAAAATAAACAATTTCAAACATTTCGCGGACTTCGTTTAACCCTTTCGCGACCCCCTTGGGGATCACGACTCACCGGTTGAAGACCCTTGTCTTAGACTAAAGATTTGAAGAAGTCAGAAATTAAATTATTATATTTATTTTACTAGATACAAATTCTTTAGAAGTATTGAAAGAAATATAATTAAAACTAATAATTTTGAGTTCACATTACGCGATGAAGTAACCGTTTTACCTCGAATGTTGGTGGTGGGGTCATTCGATCAGCTTCGGACGTCGTCCATTTTCAACTGGAACTAATTTAATTCCTGAAAATGTAGGTTTATATAGCCTTCTATTAACTAGTGCTTAGTCATGATAATTATTTAATATATTTTTTATATGCATATCTATTTACATATATTTACCATCACCATACTTATGAATGCACCTCTTATCATTAGCTGACTACACAACATTGGATATACTGATACTTGAACGAGGCGCTAGCTACAAATTTAACGACCAGTTTATATCTGCGGTAATTCGGCAAGCCTGAAGATAAAAACAAGTTGAAAATAATAAATGAGCTACAATTCTCCTTTGAGAGCGTGGACAGATTTGAGATAGAGAAGAGAGTAGACATTGTTTAAAAAACGATTTATATAATTCAGTTCAATATGTATAAACAATGTTTACATAAATACTGATCTAAATGACTTACCCAAGAAAAGGGGTTAAACACCGGTGTTTTTAAGGCAACAAAGTTTCTAAACAAGATGTTGCGAAGTCAGCTCTTGTATTGAGTTGTAGCACTGCTGATAGCTGCATTTATAAACAAGCTTCTTTCAGCGCAGTTCCCTCCAATCCAACACATCCACCCTTTATATTATTTTAGATTCATAAGGGATTCTTCTTTTTGCACAGTTTTTGTTCTCACACAATAATAACTTTTATTTTTTTTTCAAACGCCCTATGATGATGTAATAATCACCAAATTTTAAGTTTTGTATTACTAGCATTATTAATTTTGCTATTTTTAAATTAATAATTTACTACAAATTTTTCCGCTTTTCCAGTATTTACAGAAAGTTGACGTTTTGTATTTCATATTGTCTTTATATGTGTATTCGTAATAAAAATTTTATTAATTTTATATTTTAATATTAGTCTCATGAACTTCTGGGTTCTGCTTTCTATAAATCGGGATATATTTTAGTTAAATTTTTGGGTTATTACAAGATGGAAAATGCTGACTGAATTTCTTTAAGAGTTGAACATTATTCCCCATAACATGTTATGGAATTTGCGAAAAGAATTTGATAATACTGACTTGTCAAGGCTTACGATATGATAAAATGTTCAGTACAGCGACTTGGTCTTCCTTTTTAACTTTGTAATTGAACAATGCAATGTCATAACCTTTCTCCCTTTGATATACATTTTATAGCTGCAGTAACCTTTATAGGCTGAAATACTTTGCTGTTATTAGTGGTTGACTATATTTTTTGTTGTTGTGATTTTTTCTGTTTGAATTCTTTAATTTATATAGCACTAACTGATCTACCCGGTTTTACCCGGGCGTTTTGGTTATGTGCGGTAAATCCCAAAAAAGAACCCTGATCAAAATCAAAATGCCATAGTTAGTTCCCTCTAAAAAAGTCATATAAGATTTATCTGTTTCTTTGTATCTAAATGTTTCCAGTTTTATTTCTATTACGGACGGACAGACAAACTCTGTAGTTTATATAAAAAATTGAATATTTTTAATGAATAAATCATTGACTAAGGGCCTATTATGCACTGCTGGTCATATGGGCTATTACTGCATGCAGTTTTGTAGTACCCACTGCGGGACAACCGTAGGGTCGCAACTAGGTCACCCACCGAACTCTTTCCGCATTTGAACAATATTCCAAATCTTACAGCTAATTATTTTAGTATCTCTACTTTATAATTACAACTAGTAAATGTATTGAAACTAATAAATAAATTAAAGAAGTTAACTAATTTTAGCAACATATTAATATCCACGTGATCGCACTCTAGCTTGGAGGGCTGTCGTCCGCATTAGTCTTATATGGTTAACGTCACTCTTTTTCCAGACTTTTTCTTGCGAGGCCCGGTGGGGTTGTTGTGTACCTAGATTGAGTTCCGCAGTAGAAAGGTCTGGCCAATGGGAATCTGGTCTATAATTGTGACTATTGAGAACAACAGTTGACAGTATTGCTTATCTTCACAATCTCTAATTAGAATGATTGTAAAGATTAAACAGATGTTATTGTTTAAAGTAAGAAAACTGTAAACTTTTTAATCATGTGCAGACATGTTTCAAACTACATACAGTGCTTTACCAGATCCTCCTAAAGGACATTACTTATTTATGAGTCATTGAACATTCTAGAAACTGTGGTAAATTATATATTAGCCTTCCAACTAACTATGGAGTAATTTATGCAGTTTCGTATTGTATATTATGTTAAGTTTGCAACTTTGGAGATAAGCACTATGGTTTTATGAGTATTGTAATGATTCTGTTAAAATTTACTTAATGACATTTTCCGATATGTTTACTTTTCATAAGCAATGTGAGGAAAGTAAATAAATACAGGGTGAGCCAAAAGAGAGATGGTCAGTAAATAACATATGCAATTGCTCAAAACTGTTTTTCATCACGATTTACATAGCTTTGAAGTCTGTCTCTTACGCTTCGGCAAACATTCTTCGCACAAGTCTCTCTGAATATTAATTTCTTGAAATGCTCTTATGTGATTTTTTGAAATCGCCGATACTCTTGGTTTTCAATATTCAACTTGTACATCTTGATCTTGAGTACCTTGATGAAAGATTGCTTGGGAAATAGATTCGAAGAAGAGGCCCAATCGATTGCCGGTACATTGACAGGACTTGACCCCGATATACTTTTTCTTTTAGGGAGTACTTAAGGACGATGTTGTGCCGATACAGACGATCGTAGCGATCCGTCTGGGTAGCTCTGCAAAAATGTTAGTTGAAGCGTTACAGACAGACTTGAAAGCTGTGTAAATGAAAGCAGTATGAGCACCTGCATCGGTCAAATTTAAAAGCTTTGTATTATTGTTAAAATAAGATTTAATTGTCAATGTAAGAATTGTGTCAGTACATATGTATTCGTAATTAATCTCTAAATAAATGTTATTTACTGTCTACCTACTTTTGCCTCACTCTGTATATGTCAAATAGATGATTCTATGTAAAATTAAAAAAAAAACACGCGAGTATAAAACGTACAGTTCTACTATTCATGGTCGCTGTTCGAGGAAAAATTTGTATGTTGACGACATGGCAGATGAGTTTGCAGTAACGGTGAAAATGCATGTATAACTTGGAGTAGGTTATCTTCAAATATGAGTTTCTTCTAACAAAGAAAGTTTATGTAACGTCATTTTTATTTAACAGTTGGTTTAACAGAAAAGAAATAATTTTGTTATGAATTGGTTTCATTTTCTAATTCAAGGATTAAAAGCTATTATTCGTAAAATATATTTCTTTAAAAACTGCTGAAGATTTATTGAATTTAAAAAAAATATCAAAACATGTCAGAAAGCGGGAGAACTTGAGAATTCATTGTTATGGGAACTAAGGAGATTATAAAATTAAAGTACTTCATCTTTATTGTAAACGTATTGTCAAGTATGTAACAATCATTTCGTTACTTGATTTATTTTAAAGTGGCTGTCTCGATTTTGTAGAATTACGAACTATAGTTATGGGACTAAGCAGATTCTAAAATTACAAGTACTTAACATTTTAGCTTGTCAAACGTAATTGTACAAGTACTGTAAACAAATCATTTCTTTACTTGATTTCTCTTCTGACACTGCTGACATAACCATTGTACACATAATCTGTATCCTCAATATACATAACATGTTCTTCATTTTTGTATATCACGTAAATGAAAACACTCAATGTTTATTACAATACATATAATTCTTTATTGATCCTAACTCTAAATCTGATTATGTGACATAACCGTAATGTGTGTTACATTCTGAGGTAAAATGGTATAAACCAACAATAGTCTCCACACAAATGAAGTTTTCAACGCGTTTCGAATACTTTTGTATCATCATCACGAAGACAAAGTGTTCGAAACGCGTCGAATGACTTCATTTGTGGATACTTTTGTTGGTTTATCCATTTACCTCAGAATAATTAACTGTAATAATAAAAACGGTAAATGAAATAATTACTTATGATAATTACTGTATAATGATTTTAATTTTCTCTTCTCTGTTTTATATGGATACCATTTCTTCTGTATACTTTCTATTGATTTGGACACTACTTGATCTTAGTCCACTGGCATTACTACTAATAATAACACCTGGCTGTCACATTTTGGTGCTTCAGTCCTAAATCTATACCCTATCACCCGGCTCTGAAATCTCACTTGTCACTTTCACTTGTCCATTGTAGTACTTGCTATGTTATACCTGATTATTCATCATTGGTTGTTACAAGACTTCTCAACTACTGCAGGTTCTAATAAATTCTTTTAATTGGTAATTTTATTAAATAGACTCGACTGTAACAACTGAGCAGGCGACTATTTCAGGCCAGCTACAAGAAAATTTCTATTATTTCAGTAAAAACAACTCAAGGCCTCAGCCTGTCTCTTTCGCTTTTATCAACATTCCTTTTGCTACATCAACTTCCTTTTCCGCCATACTCCATTTGAGCACGCGGATAATATGGACTGGAATGTATACTCTGGGCAGGAACCCCACTCCTGGGCAAATTTTTTAAATTCAACAAATACATAGGTACATGGTTACCTACTTTCACTTGAGGAATTCCATATTAACTAAACAATGTTTGAAATCTATTAAAGAATGCAACTGGATGACTTTGAGGACACCAGAAAAAATTGAGTAACAATCATACATAATGAAATAATCATTCAGCCCTCAGTTTGACAAAGGGATATTAGTGGAATAATCTTGACTGAGTAAAGGATTTTACTAAAGGAAACTATTGCGCACAACACATGTTGAAATAAAATGTATCATATTCATATTTATTAGTGACTATGGGAAAAACTTTTCTGTTGTCAATTTAGTTTTCCTCATATCTAATGTGTTTAATTTGAGAGTTTGAATTGTTTGAATTAATAAACTCTTTGAAAAGTTTAATAATAGTTCACTTTTATTGTAAAAGTTTAATAATAGACTTTGAGAATCAACTAATTTGTTGTCATAGTAAACCAATTATTTTCCCAGTCAGATGGCCGGCCCTTAGTTCAAAGTATGGCTTAAAGTCTGGATCTACCTGTTGAATCGAATTTGGCCACCTTTCCTGAATATACCTCAAAACCATTCCTAACTCCGGATCTGCTTTTATTTCTAATTGTTGTTCCCTCAGTTTTTCATCAGTGAATGACTATAACTTTAAAACCTAATGTACGAACAACAACATCAATGTCTTTATCCCAGATACACGAGAAAACTATATAGCTTCTCGATAATAAATCCACGATTTACATAATTTACCCCGTTTATAAGTCACTTTAATATTTTTATAATAGTTTTAATTTCATATGCTTAATTTATTGTTAGCTATTTTTGCTATGACTTTCCCCATAATGGCAATAAAGGGCTTATGATCGGTGATCACGAGAACATTTCTACATTCAAATATGTAATTTTGGTATTTCGTAAGAAAAAAGGGTGAAGTTCCTTTTTGCTATGGAATATCTGGTTTTGACTCACTTTGCCACCGTCAAGCGTAGTCATATAGGTTTATTATACTGCAAAAGGCCAGCATCCTATCACATTGCTAAAGGAATCACATTGCAATTCAACATCTTTATTGGAATCAAGATTAGTGAGAATAGTGGCTTTAGTCATAAATTGCTAATCTATGATCATGATGATTTTCTTATTTAAAGTAATATTTCCCTTATTACCTTATCCTTCCTTATTACTATCCTATTTTCATTAATTTCTCAACAGTCCAAAAATTTCTGCTATGTTAGGAACAAAGATTTGCAGATAATTTACTATGCCTAAAACACTCTATAATTTCAATTGCTGTAAATGCAACTCTTCTATTTTGTCTACTTTATTTCATCCGGAAACCTATCCTTCTAATTAAATCTAGAAGTTATAAAGTTTATTTGAGTTTACTTCATCTCTGTTTTTATTAAACTTTATAAAATTCTAAGAGAGCTCCTCTTGAAGACTTTTTCTACAAATGAATCATGCTCCTCTTCAGAATCAAGCCCGAATTAATAAGTCGTCAAAATATAAAACACAAACAGTGATTTACTTCTTTAATGTCTCCAATATATATTTCTATTAAATTTTAAAAGTATTTCTGGTGGCATTAACAAACCATACAGTAATTTGAGAAACCTGTAGTTGGCAAACGCTCTACTAAAAATACAAAGTTTACTGGATTCTTCAGTGAGTTTAATTTTCAGATCAAGTGTGTAGAAAGATATTCTGCTAATTTTGGGGTTATTTTCTTAAACAGTGGATCTGAAAAAGTTCTAACTATACATTTATTCAATTCTGAAGATTCCTTTGATATAACATTAAAGACTGGCGTCTGAACAATGACTATATTAACTCATTCGCAAAGTTCATGGGATTGTGTCTCAAGGAACTCATGGGTTTCAAAATGTGTCAACCTGTAATAATCTCTACAATGAATTTTCCTTGATCAATATACTTTTTTTTTTTATGGTACGCTATAAAGTCTATGATGAAGGATAATGGACAAACAGTTATTTAAATTAATTCAGTGTTTAGAAAGAGATTATGTTGCATTTTTAAAAGATTGATCATTCGGACAGGATTTAACAGATGCTGAAGTTTTCAAGTTCTAAAGTGCTTTACTCAGGTCAAGCTAGTGCGATGAGAATGTAACAAGAGCATTTCCCATGGGAGGCAGTCAACTGTCCTAAAGTCAAGATAGATGTCAAGAAGAGGCATTTGTAAGAAACTTGGTTCTTCCTCTCACCTCGTAACCTTCTCATAATTGGGCAATTTTTTCAAACAATACATGTGATACACGTTTATCAAGTAGTGTTTCAGTAGTTTCTTGAAAGCAAGTCGAGATCTTTCATGATATCTTTTAGTAATACTACCATTGCAATTAACGAATTGTATTTGTTATTATTATAAAGAAGATAAATTATTTAGTTTTTAAAATACTTTTTCTCACAAAAAAGAATCTGATATTTTTTATTCAGTTATTGCTCACTAGTATTCACAAAGAAACCAACATTCCAAGAGATAACATTTTTAAATCATTGACTGATTTAGGATGCTTTGAAAAAGGTAAAACGAATTGAGGAGAGGAGAGTGAAGACGGTAGAGAGAGTAACAAATAAAATAAACGTATTTCAGAAATAGGGTAGAGAGGGAGAGAGAGAAATCGATTATTCAATAAGTTACATAAACATGTAATAGATAATAGGTGAATATTGTTAGTACCACAGAGGCTCGTCAAATGATATTATTACATTAATCTGGCTTGCCTCGTAAATGGCAGTTGTAGTCATCCAACCAATTTCTTTGACTTCATTTATTTCAGAGGGAAGAGAAATGTATTTAATAATATGAATAGATAATAGGTGAATAGGAGGAAGCAGCGATATTCAGGTATAAATATAGCATAACTCGCTGAAAATTCTTAATACAGAAGTTTAATTGCGAACTCTATAGATTAAAGAAGACAATTTACTAGATAAGATGTTTCTTTGATATGGATAAACTTAAATTAATTCTTATGAAGAATTTAAATGTAATACATTAATATGTAAGTTGTAGTTGTTGATGTAGTACAAATCACGTCTTTTGGCAAGCGGTTCTTTCCATGAAATCTTCCTGTTGATGTGATTAGAGGTCTACTGGTGGTTAGAGGCTAATTGGTTATAGTTGCGAGCAGACGGTAAGCTGGCTGAACAGCTCGAGTTCTGATATCGACCTGCAGGAGCGAGTTTTGCTTCGGGCTGACATCCAATATTTAGCAGTTGTGAGGAGCAGCTCGTGGGGTGGCCGGCTTCCAAAAGCCCCCTGAATAATAGATGTGACAACGTTTATGGCCGACACGGCCAATCCTCTTCCTTTTAAATATAAATAAATTCCTTGCTTTGTAAATCATTAGTTTTTTTTTTAGAAATTCATGCTCCATCCTATTTAATTTTTCTTAATTTTTACATTTTATAATTTTTGTCTTAAATTAGTATCACAAATATGATATCTCATACGGAGAACAAGTTTTTTAAAGTGCTATTCTATTGTTCTGTTTTCTCAATAATTTGGCATTTTCTTTATTCTTCTTGATTAAACAAGACAACACACCATTCATATTTCTTGATTTTTCATCAGCAATAATAAAAGATTCTTGGGGATAATATTTCCTCTTCATTTGTTATTTTCTCTCATAGTTTTTATAAATAATTCATGTTTTGTTTCCCATATAATAAAATATTTTACAATTTTAATTAAAACACATACTTTAACATTTTGAAAGGAATGTGAAGTTTAATATAAGGTTTCTAAGAAAATATATTTAATTTTTATAAGAACTTGATAAAGGCATCAACCGTGAAATCAAATAGAATAAACATGTTTACTGTTTTAAAGCTTCAAATAACATTTTTACACTCAATGATTAGGTTTTACTCCAAACCTTTTTCAAAGCCAGAAGTACTGAATTTTGAAATAAAAAACACGAACTTTAATATATAATACATAATTTATGTAATATATAAATATATATTATGATAATATATTACTGTGTATAATATATTAATATATAGTAATAGGAATTGAAATATGTGTAAGATAACAATACCGATATTCATGCTTCCAAAAAATTGCTAATAACTTTTTTGTTCTTATTTATTGCCTAAAAGTTTTGCAAAACATGGAATCTGTCAATGTTTTCATAGTTTAGATGAGAAGATTTATATTGATACACTGATGGTTGTTGGAATCAGTTGTGAACTCAAGAAAACAGGTACAAAGAGAATTGGTGATATGCAGCAGTTAGCGTACGAAGGAGTGTTTATTATTAAGCCATATAAAAGAGGACGAATAGGGAACTTGTGAATAAAGCAGAAGGCCATTAACATACCAGATGATAACATTTTAGCACAGATTGAAAATGCTTTTGTTTTGAATCCATTAAAAGTTCAGTGATTATCTTTTTCATTCCCTGGCATTGAGAGCCACAATTAATAAATTTGACGGTTCAACTGTTCGGACAATTGAACAATGAGTATCCAAGTTTGAAGACCTGCCAATTCTTTTTGGATGATGTAAATTACAAAATAATTTTTGTACAACCGTCACTCTCTGGGTTTGCAGTAAAATTCAGTAACTTAGAAAAAAGAATATGTTCTTGGTCCATGCTGAAACTTTATTGTCAAATCAATTTAATAATCATTGATTTGCAGCAAAAATTCATGCAGTAATTCTTAAAAATGAAAAATCTGATTAAAACGAGGTGGAAAAATTATGTAACTATTATTTTTAAATGAAAAAAATGATGAAGAAAATAAGGCGATAAGTTCACCACTCATATATAAGTTCAGCACTTCGTCATGTTAGTAATGGTATAGTGTCCCACAAAGTTTTTCAGAAATTAATTTTATATAAATAAAAATTTAAATATTCGAGAGTTTAAAGGAAATTGGGAATATATGACAATGCCAGACTGAGTTTCTCAAAGAAGTTGTGAGTGAAAGTCCCACTAATAAAGATTATGAAAAGATACAACATTGTTACAGTCAGCTTGGTAATTTTATTGTAAATTGTGTCAAGCTTAAGAGCCCTAAAAGATGTTGTTATAATTGTGAACCGTCCCAACATCATCTACTGCAATGTCCAGAACACGTAATCCCTTGAGTCTACGTGGTGACATCTCAGACCACACCGTTGAAGTGGGATTAGAAGGTAAGGTTTGAGAGCCTACTATCATAGAAACAGCTAGCCCATTTTAATTATTGGTAAACAAGGTCTTAAAAAGTGGTATGTGTTTGTCCAAATATCATGGCCTTAATTTATATTTATATTTAAAAGCTATCAATGGAGCGGAATTAAATGTTTTAGATAGAGTTTGCTGAAATTTAAATACAACTTTTAGCTTTTCCAATATTTATTGGTAGAGATTTTTTTGCAGTAGTAGTTATATTCAATGCAAAAACTATTGGATATTTGAATGAAAAAATTTCTGTAAGCAACAATGCGAGAATTTTCTTACTAAAATGTATAGTCTGATTTAAATTTTATATAACTGATAAGAATTTAACAGTTGATAAAGATTTTAACAGATTTGGAAAAGTTAAATACGTCTAAAATTAAAATACGAGTATACGAGTATGTTTATATGCTAAGGTTTTGTATGTATGTATACCTAAATTAAAAATGCCAGTTTGTGTCTAATATAATTATAATGCTCTTTACATACAAAAAATTACTTTACGATGAGAAAAATACTGTATGCCACAATCAAAGACTTACTTGACACAGAAATAATTACAGCTTGTGCTGTACACATTCCCGTTCAATTGTAGTGGCTAAGAGTGATTTTATGATAGCTGTATAATATCGAGCATTAATTTTGAATTCGTCACATTGAAGCACTGAGTGGTTTTCCTCCTTGCCTAAGGCAGATCTCAAGGATGCGTTTAATGATGTAAGAATTAATGAAACATAACCAGCTATAAATGAATTTGTAATGTTTATTCATTCCGGTTTATTTGTTACTCAAACTGAGTTTGAATATAATATTATTTGTAGTAGTCTAAAATGAATGAAATTAACCCAGAGTGTTCTATGAGATTAATTTACTCTGCTCCCCAGTACTTATTAAATCAGAATAAAATTTTAATATATTTAAATCACATTTTAATTGTGTCTAGGTCTGTAAATAAAGGTTTAATCATTCATGAGGGAGTTTTAGGAATTCCTGTGTCTTATTATTACGAATATGTTGATTTTTAATGCTAGAAATCAATTGTTTGGTCTTTACAGTTGTGGTATTCATCTAACTTTTAATCATATTAAATACATATTGGATGTTCCATTGCATAGAAACTTTAAATTTTAACACAGTTAATATATAACAAGCTTTTGGAAATTATTGGAGGAAATTAATCCAAAGTTTGAATGTTTACAAATTCCGTTTATGATTTGGTAAATAATGAAAAACAATTTATTATAGCCTCTTTGAAACTAAAAAGTTTTGACGAATGAATAGTTTGTTTAGCTTTCAAGCTGGTGTTGTCCATTTATTGTCCCATATCATTAACAGAGTTCTTTGTCAGATAAGTTCTAAAGCTAATGAAGCAGTACTCATGTGAAGTCAATAAAAGTATCAGAAATTCCATCTAATCAGCTTTTTTAGGATGTAAACCTCTGGAACAGAGTCCACAGATCATATTTTTGAACTGGAAACTGCTGTAATTGTTTTCCCATTGAAGCGTTTTAAGAAGGGCTTAGGAAATGGCTTGAACACATTGTTGGGAATGAAAATTATTTGTAATACGACTGATTCTATTAGTACAACATTAATTTGTAAAAGAAAAACATCATCCAATAATATGACGGTGATAATTTATAGAAATTATGATTATGAACTCTAACATAGATCAGACTAGTATTTTATCAGGATGATAAAAATCATCAGAAATAAGACTTTTACCTGTTATTATATATATATATATATATATATATATAGAACAAGATTTTACAGAAACATGTGATAACAATCAATGATCAAAACACAAAATTAAAGGGAAAAAACACTAAGATCTATTGGCTCTGACGAAGACAGCTTGTTACGGTTGAAAGATCTTAGTCTTTTTTCCTTTTTCATTTTGTCGTTTGATCATATATCTATATATAATAATTTATATATATAAGTTTGATTTTGGAAACAGAATAATATGTGAATTTGTTTTATATACTTTAAAAAAAATGTAGGTCAAATCTAGGTAGAAACAAGGTATCCGATTTGATGATTTAGCATTTTAAGAACATGGTTTTTTGTATGTAGAGGTTTTCTTGTATGTAAGAAGAAATAATCATTACGTCTGATGTAGTTAAGTTGCAAAACCTTAACGGTTATAGATTAGTTTTAATTTATTTATTAATAGAGAAATGATGTGCTACAGTTAAGACTAATGAAATGAATAATTGATTTTAGAGGTCGGGTCACTAGAATTAATACAAGATAAGAATGACGTGCTGCCATCGAAGGTTAGGTTATCGCTATGTATGCCCAGTTGAGTAGTGAAATCGGCACTGATGATGCAGAGCACGAGGCGATTACTGACTAGGTTACCTTCTTCAGGAAGACGAGAGTACCGCAAGGGGACGGTCAAGCCCTTTTCCAAAGTACCCGGTCCTCTTAGACTGCCGGTAATAGGAAATCTTTGGCAGTACAAATTAGGTCCGTATAATTCTTCTGTGTTTTAATATTAATTATATATTTTGCTGTATACATATATATATATATACAGGAAACAGCAGAGGTTTTTGAGGGTTGGTCTACACAAACAAACACTTCACTTATGCCAATGTTTAGCTATATTTTTATAGCATCATCATGGCTGTACAAATAACAAAATATACGTCCGACAGATAGACACAACGAAAACAGTAGTAAATATTACAAAACTGATAAGACAGGTTATACGACAGGTTATAACAGGTTGTCCAGAAAAGCTAACCGTTTATAATATTGCAATAAAGTTTACTAAGATTGGCAATGTCTGTTTTTTTTGTTATTTTGAATGGATGTATTTTTCAATTTTCAAAGGACGTATATCTTGTTATTTGTACAGCCCTGATGATGCTATAAAAATATAGCGAAACGTTGGCGTAAGTGAAGTGGTGAAGTGTTTGTGTGTGTGGACCAACCCTCAATAACCTCTACTGTTTGCTGTTATTTTTTGTGGTCGAAGAAAGATAGAATTATATATATATATATATATATATATATATATATATATATAAATATTTTACAGTGAACACGTAAAATAAAAATTAATTTAAATATCAGTGTCTAGTTATATATACTGTGAAAAATAAATAAATTGCAATCAAAACGGACAAATAAATTACTTGAAAGTAAAAATCACAGAAAGGAAATAAACACTTATGATTCTTAACAATTTCGGGACACGTCATCTTTAGGAGAAAATAAGAATACAGAAGAGTCAAAAATCAAAGAAATTTTCAGAGTTACAAGAGACACTTTATCGGACTGTTTAGAAGAGTGACTGACTATCGTCTCCCTGTTCTGAGTGAACCACTTTACTTCTTCAACCTTCTATATTCTTGTTTATTCTTAATATGGTATGTTGCCAAAATTATTGAAAATCTGTAGTTGTGACTTTAAATTTTTGGTTATATATATAAACCAAATATATGTATTACCAATATACATATAACTATTATATATATATTATATATGTATAATATATATATATATCATTCTATATATATATATATATATATATATTTATATAAATATATTATATATAAAATACTTTAGAGATATTTATGGAAACCATCTCTAAAAGTAGTAAAACAAATGGAGGAAAAAGTTCTAAGCATTTTCTAATTTTCCAAAAACGTTTTTAGTTCTTTCAAGACGAAGACGATGTTCTTTGGTAATAACCAAAGCTCATAAGAGATTTTCCTTTTATTTTTCCATTTTTAGTGCTATTTTTTTTAATTATACACAATATAGAAGAAATAACTCTCTATAAACAACATTGAATTCAACAGCTATGAATACTATATTTTTTATTAGTAATTAGTAATTTTCTTCAACAGCGATTAATTCAAAATAATATTCTATAGGTGCTTAATTTTTTTAATTAATTATAAAATTGGATGAAAAATAACTTTTATGAATACTAAGTTTTTTTTATAGTAATCCATTTGGCTCTTGATGTAATACAAACGCTAGTTTGAATTTCCTTTTCCTGCAATAGTACTCCTTTCAAAACAGTCCAATATCACTATCAATAAATTCTCTTCGGTTGTCATTGTATGGCAATTGTAACTAAATTTGATATCAATGTTTTGACGGATTTATTCATATATTTATGATTTTCCACTATTTATGTATTTTCTCAAATTGTTCAGAGTTTGATCATATGTTTTATTTTAGCTACATAAAGTAAAACAATCAATTACATCTTTTTAAAAGTTTTTTGAACAGATACAGTTCAGTTGAGCGCAGAACATTTCATTTTTTTTTAATTTCATTTGACTAATTTTACATGGTTTTTTAATTTACATATATTTGATTAAGGAAATTTGCAAAAGAGTAAGACCTCTCCGATTTATATTGGATGTCTTTGACCGTTCTTATAAAGGGAGCAAAAAGACAGGCAGATAACAACGACTTGATTTCTACGTTGAAGTACTTGCTTCTTCTAAAACCTTTTGAATGCATTTCAAGCAGAGACCACCTAGTCATTATTTATCCTGCTACTCCTTTATCTTACCTTTAGTTGTACAGTTGCCTTGGAAATAGTAAATGTAAATGAAAACTTTTACGCGTGAAGTGCCTTCATATTTATGTCAGTTCTTTTGGCTATAATTAAAAACACAAGTGTGTTTTAATGGTATAAGTAAATAAAACAGCTTGAACTGACTACAAGTTAAAAAGGTAAATAATCCAAGTTGGTAAATTTGGAATAAGGTCCTTGAGAAAGTTGTGGTTTATTGAAGCGAGGATGCTACTTTCTTGTAGTTTCCTTTCGCTTCCAGCGCTCCCCTCTTTAAATATTAATACCTTCAGAATATGCACAACGCATTAAACACTGAGAATCATTTCTAGAATATAGAAGTATATAAAACTGGATAATATTTTATTATTGTAAATATCTAGAAACAGTGAAAACATTGTTAAGAAATATGTTGTCTCTATGCACTAACTGCCAACCCACTCTTTGCGTTTGTGTGAGAGTGAAAAAAAGATAGTCTACTATACCGATATAAAATGCAACGAAGATATCATATTTTTTTTGTTTTCTTTTATATTGTCACAAAAAAGGAATTGTGTCAAAGTGCTTATATCTTAATATTTACTACTACACTACCTTTTTATTAAATTTTAATGTATTCATAATTTATTGATTATATCATTTTCTAATTAGAAAAGTTCAACTTACAGCTGACCTTAATCAAATCACTTATCTCAAGGCAACTTTAACATACAGCAGTTGTTGGAGTAATAAGGCTACATAATAGAATAATAGAATTGTTATTATATATCTATTATGCTAAAGTTTTTTTCTATGCACATCGTATTGGAGACATTAGCGCGGTTTATGAATAGTTTATTATAATACTGTTCATGTTAGAGATAATAGAAAAAAAAAAATTATTTTAAAGCAATGAGATGATTATTTAATTGAATTCGAATGCACTTGTGGACAATTTATTATACCGACTTCATTTATAACTATCTATTGATTTATAGGACTTCAAGGGTACTTGTTTTAAAATTACTTCATTTATTTAATCAGCCAAGATATTTTAGCTGATATTATATCCCTCCCGCACAACTGCATACACCGTTTTTCAAATATTGTGTATATATCAGGTTATATTTTGCAAATCAATAATCTCGTTATACTAATTTTTTTCAAAATTGAATTACTTCATTTTGTTTGGGTATTTCTTTATAGATGAGTAACAATAACCTATTTGAAAACTTGGTATCAATACCTCAAAAGTGCTTTCAATATTAATTTTAAATTTAACGACCCTGTGAAACTTCTAAAATAGGACGATTTTAAACTGGCTTTGCCATAATTTTTTCTTGTTACTTTAAGAATCACAGGAAGGGTTTGCTAAAAGTCAACGTGAAAGACAAAGGTAACCGGTAAGTGTAATTGCTAAGCTAAATTTACCTTACTCGGATTATTAGAGAAGAGATCTTTAATCAGTACCTGATATCGTACAGGTTCCTTCCGAACCATAGATAGCGACCTCAAATTTTCCATGTCGCACATGAAAAATGTATGTTCAATATATAATGCAAGCCTGCTACTTGTTACACCAATTATTGGGCAAAAGTATTAGACAGTTCAAGTTTGTATTTGTAATTATTTGGACTAGGATATAAAATAAATTGAATTTCTATAAGTAGAGCAGAAAATTTGGACACCTAGCCAAATTGATTTTGTTCATAATAATAAAATTGTAAAGACAAATATAGCAGGTCAGCTGATGATTGTTACTTTGAATAAAACGCTTTTGACCTCATACATGAAAAATCAGATATTTTATATTAATACTAGAATTGAAACTATTAAAGAAGAAAAAGGCTACCATAAAAGGCTTTTATGATACTACAAATAAAATAAACCTATTATGAAAGTATTTTTTGGTAATCTAATAAATAATAGGAAAGGCATTATTGAAAACAATAAATTAAATCAATTTGTTTGTGTTAATCAGCTGTCAGGAGATCAATTAAGCAGCGTCATTTATTAAAGGCTTAAGTCAGGCTTCATAAGGTATCGTATTTCAATTGAGGAGGGGAATTTATGCTGGGCATCCAAGGGAGATCAATCGGTACCAAAAGTGGACATATCTGTTGGATCTAAATCACTTGGATTAAATTGTCTTTATGATTAATAGAGCTGTCAGCTTTGTTAATTCCCTTTCCAATATTGTGTCTACCATTAATTCATCAATTTAATGTAGCCAACTAATCAAATCCTTTAAAAAAAAAAGAATAAATCAGATTAATGCTTGTTTTTTTAAGTAATTATTTCAGTTAATCTAATTTAATAAGATATTTAAAAAAATAAGTTAAAATTATAAGCAAGTTGAAGGAGGCTTTTGCTTCTCAAGGCTTGATGTTAACTGCAGTAATATCAGTCGAAATTCTAAACGCAAAGGAAAAGAAATTTTTTAAACCTGAAAGGTAAGTAAGTCAGTTGGGACCATGGGAATTGGAGGCCGTGAGCAATTAGACATGCCACTATCCCGAAGACACCAATCCCTATAATGCTTTTACTATATTATCGAATATCCGCTTAAGCTTTGACATTCATAATTAGTGCAACACTCCACCCAGTCCAGACACCGGAGTTGCGATCACGGTTTTTCAATGTACGACTTTTCAGAAATGTAGCAAGGAGTTCCAGTGAAGCTTTCGAAAATATTGATGAAAACTGTAATGAAAATAATTTCAAGATCCCTGCTAATGTCATATGGTTGATTATTACTTGTTAGGTCACCAAAGTTGAATAACATTGTACGATGTTAAAACTTGAGTGGGTAACACCTGGAAAAGCTCAGTATTAGATTAAATAGGTGCCAGATCATGCATTAGTAAAACATTAGCTCATTGTAAAGCACAAAAGGCATATAACTTTTATAAATGAAGGTGTTTATAAATTCAATTTTATGAATTTTATAAATTCAAGATCATTAAATTTTTAAAGCAAAATCCCTTTGTGCATCAGTGACAACTAATATTTTCTTTCACTTATGGATGGCTGGTATTGAAATTTGTTCATGGAGAAATGAGACTAGTAATTAACAGCTGTATAATATCAAGTACAACGGTTTCAGTACCTCTCCAAGAAAGCGTTAAAGAGACAATTATCTATTATCAAGATCATAGGAACTACAAAACAATACCTATTAGACTTGAATTATGATTTGAAAACTGATGCCCCTAGGAATTTTACTTAAAATCCAGTATCAAAACATACTATATATAAGACTTAATTGATTTGTCAATGAAGATTATAAAACTAATCTACCTGAGCAAAGTCAGGTACTAAAAGGAAAGTTAAGCAACTTAGAAGATTTAAAAATGTTGTTGGTTTGCTTTTAGGCTTTTATTACTGTGTTGTTGCAGGGGCAGGGAGTGTGACTTACTTGTTATTTGGCATCCATTTTAGTGTGGCCCTCACCTCATTACACTCTTAATTCTACATGAGTAGTAACAATATTCTTACATAGGTATATAAGGGCAGTTGACATCGTACCTAGTTAGGTGAAAGAGAATCTAACATCGTACAGCATTGGGACCGACTGTTTTACGACCTCTCCTAGGGACGGCGTTGCAAGGTTTTCAATCTTCTATGGTCCGCAGCCTATCTGGAGTCCTCGTGTTAAAAGAAATTATACACATTTTTCATAGTACGGGATTTCTAAATTGAAACGGAATAAATTAAATTAAGTTTAAAATAATGTATATTCTGTTATGTAAAAGTTTATACAGACATAGAACTACAACAACTACATAATAAGGCACTATTAATTTATTATTATTTTCTTATTAATCATAATTTTATTATTTAATTATTAATTCTTTGAGTTTTCCGCAACAAACATTAATAACTTTATTTGATAAATAACTTTTAATTAAAAAACGAATATTTAATATGACTGGAATTTTATTATAAATAGATATGACTAATAAATCAATAGATATGACTAATAAATATTTTTCTTGACATTTTGAAGTACATAAATAATTATTTTTTAATAAATATTTAATTTAGAAATTATTTCTATTCACAAGAAATTAAAAATGCTCAGAAAGTTATATAAATGCTCAGTACTATTATATATTTGGCAAGGTTTCATTAATCCATTTATTTCCATCCATTCATTTTCATACAACATGAAGATCTATCACAAATTTTACACTGTATATTAAAATTGAAGTTATTCAGTTTCATCGTCAAAAAGCCGATCTTAATATGTTTAATAGCTGTAGGTAAACATTTGATATGTTTATTGGTCGTACAAGAAAATCTATAACGGGTTGAATTGACTGCCATATACGTGTTCCTTATTGTCAATGGTTTGGTTTCAACATTTCTCACACTTTTATTGGTATCGTTTTCCAATCTCTAGCCATTATTCATATATATACAACTAATGTATTTTCGGGAAAATTAATTAGGACTTTAAGCCTAAATATTCAAATAGTTAATAATTGTTTAAAGTGTTGTTTCATGCGCAAATCTAAGAATTTTTGAATTATTTTAGTTATTAACGGTTTAATAATTTTAAATTATATATTTATATATGAATAACAATTAAATACAGGATGAGCCTTCAAGAAAGTAATACGAAATATACTGATTTCCTAAAATAAAAATCATACAAAAGAACATGAAGAGTAAATCTATTGTTTTTAACTAATAAATCTTATCCTTATCTTTACTTTTCATTATCTTGGATGCAATACATACACTTTAGCAATAAGAAATAAAATGCGTGGACATTATTGTAGGGACATGTTGCTCTTTTCAAGAGGGTTTGTGAGGTATAACCAGCTGACATTATTAATGATAAATCTGGGTTCATTGCTAAGGTTTGATTCTCCGAACTCCTGCAATAATAGCATGCAGTCTTACCACATCTGATTCCGGACGATTTATGTTAATTATGCTCATTAGTGGCTTTAATTAACTCAGTAGGTCAGTAGGTCAGAATTAAGGGACTTACCTGTCTAGGGCTGGCTAAGTTTTGAATATTACTCCTCATCATCTCGTCAGGTAACTGGTATCTACTTATGAGATTTTCAAAAATCGTCCTATTATAGTGTATGCCCTTTGTAGAAAAATGTCGTAAAAAAACCAATGAACTATTATCTCAATGAATACAAGTTGGTAAATAGCTTTCCACTATTCCAGAGAAATTCATTGCATAGTTGTATGATGATTAAATCATTTTTTTTTATATACACAACTTGTCATTCCTTTACATTTAGTTGTCCTCACTTGCAGGGGTTAAGTGTAGGATGACAGGTATATGCTTGTCTTTATTATTGATCTCAGATTAAAATCATGCTCATGTCCAATATATTTATATCCTTGAAATGTGAAATTTGGTCAGGTTGTCCCTGGGAGAGGTAGGTAAATGCTGTACCTGTAGTATATCAGGTACTTTTTAAAGATCTCTTCTCTAATAAACTTGAGTGTGATAAAATTTATGACTCTCAATGTAGAATGAAAGTGGCTCAATAACTCAAATTAGTGCCAAATAGCAAATAAGCACAGTCTCCTTCTCTACAACAACATTGAAGGTGAAAGCCTTTAAGTATGGGCTTTGGAAAACTTGTTTTCTTATAACTTAATAGAACCATTCTAGGTTATGGCACAAAGTTATTATAATTTTTATGGGAAATATTAATTTTTTTAAAAAGTATTCAAAACTCGATTATCTAGTCGGTTTCTTGTAAATATTATATTCTTTTATTAAATTTATTGATTCAAAAAAATTACCTCATCTTATGTATCTTTTGAAGGCGATTTTTGTCAATGAAACGTTCATCTTAAGTAATGTTTATTTAGGGGTCAGTGTAGTCAAGTAGAAGCGTGCTTATCGTCAGGATTAAAGGTTTGACGTTTGAATTTGGTAATCTGAAAGGTCAAAGATCTTGTATTATTATTATTATTATTTGAGGATGACTATAGCACTGCGTCTTAAAAACTTAAAAACTATTGTACTTCTCCCCTTCTGTTCTAAAGTACTCTACCAGTTAGCTTCAGCGCCTCAAGAAGCTCAGCACTTTTGCTGAGTCCAGCGGTAAAATTTTTTCTATGGTTTTGTTGAGTGTCCCGAAGCACCTACCTCTGTGCAGCAAAGTTGCCTGACAGCCAGCAGGTGCAACGGTGTTTCTTCCTTTTCTTTGCAAAATCAGTACAAACCATTGCCCATTCAGGCTCCCTACGTTTTGGGAGAAAGTGACTTCCGTTTTACTTCTTCGGGACAGTCTTCTTTGGGTCCTTAGGTACACTTGTTGGAGGTTGCTCCCACTAGTTAACACATTTGGACCCTCTGCGCTTGCGGAGGATGGTCTCCGGACTTCTTTCTCCTTAGTATGACACAGGGGAAAATCCCTGAAGCTCTGTTGGTGGTATTTTGCCCGCTCCGGCAGAGCACTTTATACTGGAGTAAGGCTATTAATCAAGGAGGTCACCAGGTACCCTTGAGGCTCCGTTCGTTATACAGTAGCCCCTGTATCATCCATTCTTTGGCGCGGATCGTATAATGCCTTTAATTGGGGCTGGGAAAAAGGAAAGGATTTCGGAAGTTGGAAGGATGTGAATGAAAGTGGCCAGGCCACCTTCTCCTCCTCCTTAGTTTGTCCCTGTATATAGCAGGTTAACAGGGTAACTTTTGGAAGTCCGAAAGTCGGAGTTGTGTGCTAGAAGCTATTAGAGGCGACTAATCATTCCATTACCACACCAAGATCTTGTATTCACGACTCTTGTTTTGAAAGCCATCAGTTCTAACCTTGTAAGAGCTGTTATGAACTCGCTGAACACCACTGCTCATATGAACTAAAGTAATGTTTAAAAATTACGATACCGTGTATTGTGATTCATCCATAGCTAAAATCGATATCAGTTAAACACTTGTTATACAGTTGAATTGTTAAATGAAAAAGCCTCAGGTTGGACGTTTAGAACAAACAAACAGGTAACGATTCCCAAATCATTTGATTTCTAAGAAAAGTAAATATTGGTTATGATTAGTATTTGAAGACGAAGTGATGCAGACTGCTCGAGTAGCTGTAAGACTTGTATGTTGGCTTTGCAACATTAGTTAATTGCTTAAATAAGTTGGGATTATTTGAAGGCAGTTGTAGTAATTGTTTATTTTGTGCGTGTGGTCGCGTGTGAGCGAGAGGTCAGTGTGAGTGCGCTCCCTAATAGGTAAGAATTAATCAGGACTGGGCCATCGATACTGATTAAGTGTTAGAGTAGATTACCCCCATCTCAAACCAACTTAGGCTTTAATCCCAGCAGCCTCCACTCTGGGCATTCCGCAACAACACAAGCCCTAGGGTCAACAATACTCCTCCCTCCCTGCACCAATCTTAAAGAAATCCTATGTGAAGCCAACTTACCAAAGCAATGCAACTAATGTATAAGTTACTTTTAACACCATCTGAAAGTTTGATTGATAAAAGCTCAATAGACGAATAACTTAATGTTCAAGAGGACAAATATATCACAGTTACCACTTCACCTTTTTTTTACAACTCTTTTAATAAAGTCACATATGCATTAGTTTCTTTTAAAGTTTTGCTAATAATAGTTTAATTAAAGTAAACTCTGATGTTGATCTAGATCATTGTGAATACCTCATTAATAACATATATACATACATCTTCTCTTCCTTTTTATTTTCCTTTCCTTAATTTCATATACATTTTTACTTTACTATAAATAAAGTATAGTGATCGTGAAAAAATCGTTCTGGAGATTTTAACGGAATTACATGTTTTGAGGTTTCAGGAGTCGTTTTATGAAGTTTTTTCGTTGATTTCTGTATGTGTGTGCGTGGGTGGGTGAGTATGTATCCAAAGTTTGTGGCCATGCAACGGTCCAGAATCTTTGTTGGATGAAGTTCATATTTTAAACGAAAATAGGTTTCATAGCGTAAATGAGCCCTATGGTTTTAGAGCAATTATGCATGATAGAATAGCTCATTAACTACTAATATACAACAGCTTCTTTCCTTTTAGTGTTGTCCTTTCTTAATTTCATATACATTTTTACTTTTTAATAATTATATGTGAAAAAATCTTCTGATTTTAACGTGAATTATTAAATTTAGGTTCAGAGTCGTTTTATGAAGTATTATCGTTGATTTCCTGTAAATATTAATGTAGACGATAGTGGGTAGTATTATCCATAAGTATTGTATATTAATTTGCACTTATCACTTTTGAGGATCTTTTTTTCTTTGGTGAGTCACATTCTCTAACTTAATAGTCTTCTCTGAATCCGTTTGGAATTTGAACCTTGTAGAAGTACACAAAAGCAGGCTAATCTATTCCTCTTTGAAGTCGATAAAAATAAGCTCGTCTGAAGTATTTCAAACTGCTTCATTAATCACTTATCTTGTAGGTTACCAGCCGGCTAAATCTTAATCACTTTATGAAGTCGATTGCTCGTCTGAGTTTTCAACTGCTATCATTATCACTTATCACTTTTGAGGATCTTTTTTTCTTTGGTGGCACATTCTCTACTTTATCCTTCTCTGAATCCGTGGAATTTTGAACCTTGTAGGTACCAGCAGGCTTCTTTCCTTTTGAAGTCGATTGCTCGTCTGAGTTTTCAACTGCTTCATTATCACTTATCTTGTAGGTACCAGCAGGCTTCTTTCCTTTTGAAGTCGATTGCTCGTCTGAGTTTTCAACTGCTTCATTATCACTTATCACTTTTGAGGATCTTTTTTTCTTTGGTGGCACATTCTCTACTTTATCCTTCTCTGAATCCGTGGAATTTTGAACCTTGTAAGTACCAGCAGGCTTCTTTCCTTTTGAAGTCGATTGCTCGTCTGAGTTTTCAACTGCTTCATTATCACTTACTTGTAGGTACCAGCAGGCTTCTTTCCTTTTGAAGTCGATTGCTCGATGAGTTTTCAACTGCTTCATTATCACTTATCACTTTTGAGGATCTTTTTTTCTTTGGTGGCACATTCTCTACTTTATCCTTCTCTGAATCCGTGGAATTTTGAACCTTGTAGGTACCAGCAGGCTTCTTTCCTTTTGAAGTCGATTGCTCGTCTGAGTTTTCAACTGCTTCATTATCACTTATCTTGTAGGTACCAGCCGGCTTCTTTCCTTTTGAAGTCGATTGCTCGTCTGAGTTTTCAACTGCTTCATTATCACTTATCACTTTTGAGGATCTTTTTTTCTTTGGTGGCACATTCTCTACTTTATCCTTCTCTGAATCCGTGGAATTTTGAACCTTGTAGGTACCAGCAGGCTTCTTTCCTTTTGAAGTCGATTGCTCGTCTGAGTTTTCAACTGCTTCATTATCACTTATCAGAGAAGGATAAAGTAGAGAATGTGCCACCAAAGAAAAAAAAAAAGATCCTCAAAAGTGATAAGTGATAATGAAGCAGTTAAACTCAGACGAGCAATCGACTTTTCAAAAGGAAAGAAGCCTGCTGGTACCTACAGAATAAGTGGATATTGAAGCGTTGAAAACCAGACGAGCAATTTCGACTTTTCAAAAGGAAAGAAGCCTGCTGGTCCTATCAAGGTTCAAATTCCACGGATTCAGAGAAGGATAAAGTAGAGAATGTGCCACCAAAGAAAAAAAGATCCTCAAAAGTGATAAGTGATAATGAAGCAGTTGAAAACTCAGACGAGCAATCGACTTCAAAAGGAAAGAAGCCTGCTGGTACCTACAAGATAAGTGATAATGAAGCAGTTGAAAACTCAGACGAGCAATCGACTTCAAAAGGAAAGAAGCCTGCTGGTACCTACAAGGTTCAAAATTCCACGGATTCAGAGAAGGATAAAGTAGAGAATGTGCCACCAAAGAAAAAAAGATCCTCAAAAGTGATAAGTGATAATGAAGCAGTTGAAAACTCAGACGAGCAATCGACTTCAAAAGGAAAGAAGCCTGCTGGTACCTACAAGATAAGTGATAATGAAGCAGTTGAAAACTCAGACGAGCAATCGACTTCAAAAGGAAAGAAGCCTGCTGGTACCTACAAGGTTCAAAATTCCACGGATTCAGAGAAGGATAAAGTAGAGAATGTGCCACCAAAGAAAAAAAGATCCTCAAAAGTGATAAGTGATAATGAAGCAGTTGAAAACTCAGACGAGCAATCGACTTCAAAAGGAAAGAAGCCTGCTGGTACCTACAAGATAAGTGATAATGAAGCAGTTGAAAACTCAGACGAGCAATCGACTTCAAAAGGAAAGAAGCCTGCTGGTACCTACAAGGTTCAAAATTCCACGGATTCAGAGAAGGATAAAGTAGAGAATGTGCCACCAAAGAAAAAAAGATCCTCAAAAGTGATAAGTGATAATGAAGCAGTTGAAAACTCAGACGAGCAATCGACTTCAAAAGGAAAGAAGCCTGCTGGTACCTACAAGATAAGTGATAATGAAGCAGTTGAAAACTCAGACGAGCAATCGACTTCAAAAGGAAAGAAGCCTGCTGGTACCTACAAGGTTCAAAATTCCACGGATTCAGAGAAGGATAAAGTAGAGAATGTGCCACCAAAGAAAAAAAGATCCTCAAAAGTGATAAGTGATAATGAAGCAGTTGAAAACTCAGACGAGCAATCGACTTCAAAAGGAAAGAAGCCTGCTGGTACCTACAAGATAAGTGATAATGAAGCAGTTGAAAACTCAGACGAGCAATCGACTTCAAAAGGAAAGAAGCCTGCTGGTACCTACAAGGTTCAAAATTCCACGGATTCAGAGAAGGATAAAGTAGAGAATGTGCCACCAAAGAAAAAAAGATCCTCAAAAGTGATAAGTGATAATGAAGCAGTTGAAAACTCAGACGAGCAATCGACTTCAAAAGGAAAGAAGCCTGCTGGTACCTACAAGATAAGTGATAATGAAGCAGTTGAAAACTCAGACGAGCAATCGACTTCAAAAGGAAAGAAGCCTGCTGGTACCTACAAGGTTCAAAATTCCACGGATTCAGAGAAGGATAAAGTAGAGAATGTGCCACCAAAGAAAAAAAGATCCTCAAAAGTGATAAGTGATAATGAAGCAGTTGAAAACTCAGACGAGCAATCGACTTCAAAAGGAAAGAAGCCTGCTGGTACCTACAAGATAAGTGATAATGAAGCAGTTGAAAACTCAGACGAGCAATCGACTTCAAAAGGAAAGAAGCCTGCTGGTACCTACAAGGTTCAAAATTCCACGGATTCAGAGAAGGATAAAGTAGAGAATGTGCCACCAAAGAAAAAAAGATCCTCAAAAGTGATAAGTGATAATGAAGCAGTTGAAAACTCAGACGAGCAATCGACTTCAAAAGGAAAGAAGCGCTGGTACCTACAAGATAAGTGATAATGAAGCAGTTGAAAACTCAGACGAGCAATCGACTTCAAAAGGAAAGAAGCCTGCTGGTACCTACAAGGTTCAAAATTCCACGGATTCAGAGAAGGATAAAGTAGAGAATGTGCCACCAAAGAAAAAAAGATCCTCAAAAGTGATAAGTGATAATGAAGCAGTTGAAAACTCAGACGAGCAATCGACTTCAAAAGGAAAGAAGCCTGCTGGTACCTACAAGGTTCAAAATTCCACGGATTCAGAGAAGGATAAAGTAGAGAATGTGCCACCAAAGAAAAAAAGATCCTCAAAAGTGATAAGTGATAATGAAGCAGTTGAAAACTCAGACGAGCAATCGACTTCAAAAGGAAAGAAGCCTACTGGTACCTACAAGATAAGTGATAATGAAGCAGTTGAAAACTCAGACGAGCAATCGACTTCAAAAGGAAAGAAGCCTGCTGGTACCTACAAGGTTCAAAATTCCACGGATTCAGAGATATATATATATATATGCATTGTTGTAAAATTGATTGCACATGGTAGCACAGAGTATTTCTTCACTAAATTGCTTAGTATATCGTATTCAAGTGAACGTTTCTTGTAAGAACAACAAACACTCAGAAAAAAGTAATCTAATTATATATTTATTAAGTTTTTTATTGTAAAATACAATTGAGTGTATTAGCCACGAATGAACTAGCAAAGAAAGTTGTTTATTTTGTTCATTATCCGCGTTATAATCTAATCATGAAAGGAGAGGTTTTTTTACCTTGTATCCTGTGCCTCAATTCCCTACTATGTTAAGCCTATTATGAACAATCTCAGATCTTCAGTAAACAGCATGATAACTTGAAAAATTCTCTATATAACATTTTATGCATTTTTTCATTCACTGTGATTAATAGTGATTAGTAAGAAACGAAGAATGCAGTTTTTCTTAAGAGATTGAATGAGTGAGTGATAGATAGAAAGCGCGAAGGAGAAAAGTATAAAACAGTGAGGAAGAGAGCAGTTCTATAAACACCAAAAACTTGCAGGTATAAACACATGAAGATGAAAATTTGTGTCTAAATTTATTGCTGGCTTTTACTCATATAAGTATTGATAGAGTTTCTATTGATATTTAAAGGAATTGAAAAATGTTTAGAGGGAAACATTAAGAAAAATTTTGAGGAAGAGATAATGTAATGCTTCAATTGTGCATATTAGTATCGAAATATATTCGTATATTAAATTATTTAAATTAAAATAAGGAAACGTTTTTAAGTTGGCATTAAACAGAATATTTTAGACTGAAATAGTGAGCGAATATAGTATATGAAATTGTAGTTTTAGTGGAAGGAGGTAAAAAGGCCAGATCATAATGAACCTGACAGAGTGGCTAGCGAAATGCTTTTTACTTTATTACCAACTTGAATATTCAGACTGGAGAATTTCGAGTATCGCATTCAGTAATGAAACAAGATATCAATATTAAAATGGTTTCACTATCTAATGCCTGCTTTGTTGGATTTACAGTAGCGTTTAAAATTTATAATACTCAACTTTTTTTTATTTTTGGCTCTTTACGTTTAGGCTATGTACATAAAAGTTGTCTTCATTTTGTTGTTCTTTATTTGAAAAATTTAATAATATGTCAGCATGAACACCACAGGAAAGAAAACAAAAAAAAATACGCACCAGTCAAACAACAAATGGTGTCCACATTAGTGGCCTAAGATTTTTTTTTAATGGTTTTTAAATCCAAATGTCGTTCGGTAAAATATTCTATCTACCGTTTAAGTTAGCTGCTCTTGGTGGAGAATAAGGTATCAAACAATGGCACATCCACATATTTAGCACATATTTGCCACAATTAGTGGCAAAAATAATTGAAATTTATTAGATTTTTCGCATAAGATTTTATAAAAACGAACCATTGTATCCCGTATGTCTTCCTTACAACTCATCCTGCCTTGGAAGAGTTTCATTCTCAAGAGTAAACTGGAAGTTATTCTGTTTAATTGAGGTCATAGGAAGACAACAGTACATCTACCAGTATTGAAAAAGGACTGTTGTCCTCTTCGAATAAAACAATTTTCAATCTTAAAAT
Source organism: Hermatobates lingyangjiaoensis (assembly GCA_026182355.1). NCBI lineage: Eukaryota > Metazoa > Arthropoda > Insecta > Hemiptera > Hermatobatidae > Hermatobates > Hermatobates lingyangjiaoensis. Next base: position 7,408 of record JAPFBL010000035.1, on the reverse strand, counting down.
TAAAAATATTTTTCATTGAAACTGTGATGCGATAATTTTCCAAACAATGACTTTGTCATAAAGTTCCTTATTTCTTAGTCTTGTGTTATTACACAATCGCGGTGGATCGCATTTCTCATGGCTGGACAGGAACTTTCTTGTTTCAGTTCTAGTTCTGTTTGGGCAATCCAGACAACTCTAATAAGCCAGAAATTCTTGAGGGTAATGTGTGATTTCTGTTCTTACACAGAGTTATATGGCAGATATTCTTTAATTTCTCCTGGAAAATTTTCAATGAACTTATGATTAATTTTTTGATGGCCTCGTTAAATAAAATTAATATAGAATTTTCTGTGAACAATATTTGTGGTTGGGAAATGAAGAGTAAATGCATTCAATACACTGGAAAACATTATGTGAACGTTTAATCATGTATTCGGGCATTATAATCTCATTATTTTCATTTTTTCAACTCTGTCTTCACCAGTATTTATCAGACACCTAGTGTATTTCTAGACAACCCCGTGACCACCCATGTTAAGAAATTAAAGCAACATATAATAACATAAATTCACTGAACGTTATTAACAGGAATAACTGTTACTGATGTTTCTTGTTAATTTTTTTAACATATTTATTTAAATACACAACTACGCATATGTTGCATAACAAGCATAGGTAATATGAGCAATACAAATAACTTTGGTAATATGAGCAAAGAATGATACTCACTGGTTCAACTTTTCACTTCATTTCCTGATTCTGGATGATCATGGCAGAAGGTCCCTAGGCCATCTTCTCTTAAGTCGTCTTGGGGAATTCTGGGAAGTTGTGGAAAGAGCAAGGTTTTGTACGAGTGGATTTGGGTGAGAGGATAGTTTGGTATGAAACGCCTTGTAACGATCAGTGGCTAAATTATCTTGTTATTAAATCATGAAAACAAAGATTCTTATCTTTCGAAGAAAATAGCTGCTAAGTTTATTCAATATCGGTAATAAATTTTCCATCTAGAGTCATTAATTTACCTGAATTATTTTGAAAGAATTTATTTTTGATTTTCTTTTTACTTTACTATAAGTAAAGTATAGTGATCGTGAAAAAATTCGATCTTGAGATTTTGACGGAATTACATGTTTTGAGGTCCCAGAAGTCGTTTTATTATGTTTTTGCGATGATGTCTGTGTGTGTGGGTGGGTGGGTGGGTGGGAGGGTGAGTGTGTTAGCATTGCTTGTTACCACGCTTCGGTCCAGAATCTTTGATGGGTCAAGTTGATATTTAACACAAAATGTAGATGATCCCTATTGTTTGGGAAGAATTATGCATGATTGGAAAGCCACCTTTTTGCCAAAAACCGGTTTTTAGAAAACATTTTTTCTCCTAACCTGCTAACTCTAGAGTTTTGAAATTTTGGCATTATCTTTGGAGTTACAAATACAATAAACGAAAAATGTATTCAGAATTTTAAAACAACGAGAAATATTTTTTTTCAATAAAATGTAAAAATTTTGACTTATAATTCAATCTCAAAGCTTGTGAGAGCGATAGAAGCCATACCGTTGGACAGATCAAAATGAAATTATACCTAAAAATAGAACATTATGTGGAAAATGAGTTGAAATAATTTTTTTAAAAATTGCGTTCTTCAAAGAGGCGTTACAGTACGATTTCTATTTTCAGAAAATGTTTTTTTGACGCTAAACGGCTCGTAAAATAATCATGAAAATTTGTTCATAAATGGAACAAAAAATTAGCAATGTGTAAAAAAAAATAATAAAATTTCAATGATGGCAAAGGGCAATAAAGCTATAAAAATTGTTTGTTTATCCTAAAATTTTTGAGTGAATCTTCTGAGATAAAATTGATGTTTATAGTGGAAAAAATTTAAAAATTTATTGACTTATAGGAGATATAAGAGAAATAATATTTTTAGATTATAAAATCACCGCCAATAAACATAAATAAATTTCCTTTGTCTTCCGTGGTATGATAGATTTGTCTCATAAAATGGTTTAATAAATCTATATATTGCACTTTTGAGCAAAACTTTATAACAGTTAAAATTACTTCATCTTTGTGAATTGTACTCGTAGGATCTTACCATGATATTGAAATGTGACGAATGGACTCTTTCCTCAAGAAACAGGATTTATGTTTGTTGACAAATATCCAGTTTTTTCACTATTCTAGTCTAAGAGTTCGTATTTATTATTTTCAAAAATTAGAAGCTCCCAACTATAACAGTTATAGTTATACTGAATCGTTGACTTTGACTTTGATTTGAGTATGTAAACTGGCTAATTGCATTAATATTCGAAATTTTCAAATTTTATCCAACAGTCTTCTAGCTCAAACAAACCCACTTGCTGAAACCCTGTTGTCATATGTACATAACCTTCTTAAAGTATTGAAGACGGTTGAAAGGAATATACTCGTAGCTATATATTTGACATTAAATTGACACATCACAGTAGAATCACTATTTGGATGCCACCTATAGATGACATCTAAGGTTAGCACCTGTGGATGGCACATGTAGATGCTACCTGTGAATGACACCTATGGATGACACCTGTGGATGCTACCTCATGATGACACCTATGGATGGCACCTGTGGATGCCACCTATGGATCTCACCTGTGGATGCTACCCCTGTATGACACCTATGGATGGCATCTGTGGATGACACCTGTGGATGCTACCTGTGGATGCCAGCTATGGATCACACCTATGGATGTCACCATGGATGTCAACTCGATTCCTGTTAATCGAATAGTTAAATCACCAGGATAGAGTCATAAATACTTCTACAAAACATATGAATTGTAGCAAAAGTAAAACGAATAACTAGAATATATATCCCGATAGTGGTGAGTTGATAGACAGTTGTCTATTTCTAAATAGAAACTTGTAAATACAAGGAAAGTTTGTTATGGACCAATTATCCACTTTTAGTTGTCATAGTAACTGCAAAATTAAAATTTATTCCTATTATAATTCCTAAAAAAATAATTATGACATAAAACGAATTGAGTCTTACATATTCAATAACTTCATTATTCAGTAAACTGGCTTAACTCAATATACATTCATAGCAACCTTATAACAGAGTACAGCAGGCAGGAAAAAGATAACACTCCCTCAGAAGAAATGTGTATACATGATTTTGACAAAGGGGAAGGAAAATAATTTTATTAAATACCAAAAAGCCATAAAATTACCAGTATAATAATTCTATAACAGACCAAAATTGTAAAATATAATTCAGAATTGAAATCATTCGTTTGAAGATTAATGAATGTAATTAACGTACATCCATAATTATAAATTATCTGAAAAGGACATCTTTTCTTCGATGTTTATGATGTTTTTCAGAGAAAATAAGAGTATTATCCTGTTTTAAATTTAAAAATTTGGCTTAAATATTTAATGTAGAAGGAGGTGAAGTAAACGATGTAAGAAATCCACTGGCTATTTGAACAAAAGCCATGTTCTCTTGTAGGAGATTATTTCGTATCAAGAAATTTTTTACTTTGGCTTTTAAAAAACGTTATTACTGCTGTAGTTATACTAATGAGATTATTTGGATCAGTGGTGTGATGTACAAAAATAAGCTTATATATTGATAAGTCGATACTTATTGTTCAATAAGTGATATTGATCAATCACTACTGTCTGACTGCCTCAGGATTGAAACACTAATAAACATCTCCCATTTAGATGTTTACATTATGCTTAAATGAAACATTATATATTATATACCCAAGAAGATTGATATTAAATTTACTTATAGTAAAGTTGAGTGTAGGCCACTCCAGATTTTTTTTAATACCGTTATTTATAAAGTAATATATTACTGACTGCTTTCTTGAATATTTATTTCGATAATTCGGCATAAACTGGAGTTAACAGGTATTCCAAGTTTTGGCTGTGTGCAAACAAAAAGTAACAAGCAATAAAGATCAACAGAGTTTTATAAATATTCAAGACGTTATTTACATCAGGTTTTGGGACTGTATTGTAAGAAAGCCCCGATAGCCCAGAGGATAGCACAGGACTTCAATTACAAAGGTCATGGGTTCGAATCCCACAAAATTACGTATGTTCTATTATTTATTCAGACAATGAACGGTGGCAAGAAACCAAATAAAGATCAGTCATACGAGTTTAATAAGTATACTAGCACATTGACGGGTAGTTTTTCAAAAATTCGGAGATGATACACTGTATTCCAAAATATCATTAGAAATGATCGAATAATAAAAAATAGCATTATTAGTACAGTGTTAAGCAAATGCCTCCCTATACGCCAGATTAGCTGTCTGTCCTTCAGGTTCATGGAAGAACAAAGAGTTGGTCAACCTCTGACTCTTGGGCAAGCAAACTACAGTTGATCATGTGAGAAAAACTTGGTCTCACTCACTTCAATTCCTGCGGTGGTTAGGGTTTTCTCTTGTGAGTTAGTTACCGTCATTGCGAAACATACACTGACGGGACATTGATATCGTTTGAATGGAAACTGATAGTGGCTTGGAATCAATGGGTTGCCTGGTATATACACAGACTCCCCAGTACCACACCAAGTCATGATGTCCGCCTCTATAGCGTATCTGTACAGAGTACGAACTTAGAGTCGTGTCCCGTTGCACATTTTTGAAGCACTCACGTTTTGTAACATGGAACTTGTTACTGCTACTAAATTTCAGCATTATTGGTGCTCCTACTTTAAGTTTTTACTCTGGAAAACAGCCTGTCAATAAGCTCAAATACGCAATCTTTATAAATAAAATAATGATTTTGTCTGTACATTGCTTAGAACTGACTCATTTCAAGTTTTCTTTACGTTTCATACATTGGAGAAACCGAATCCACCCTTAGAAAAATTTCTGTCGGTTTCGTCGGTTTGTCGGTTTGTCGGTTTGTCGGTTTGGTTTGTCGGTTTGTCGTTTGTCGGTTTGTCGGTTTGTCGGTTTGTCCGCAAAACTTTGTCACAGGTAAACTCAGCTACCATAAGACATATAAAGCTGAAACTTTTACAGTAGATTTGTGTAGGTCTAACTTAAAATATAGGCTATGAATTGATTGGAAATTCAACGTAGAAGTGAAGTTATGGACGTTTAACGCAAAAATGTTTGTCACAAGTAAACTCAGCCACCATAAGACATAGCGAGCTGAAACATTGACACTGGATTTGTGTGTGCCTAACTTAAAATATGGGCTCTAAATAGATTATTAATTCAGTACAGAAGCGAAGTTATGGGGCTTTTAGCTGTATTTTCCTAACTTCACAGACAAGTTTGTTTTGAAAATACACAGGTGTGGCAAGTAGGTATTGTTAGTTGATTTTAATTTCAATTGAGCATATGAAAATATTGCGTATTTGACATCATTGAAATGGTGTTTCACAGAGTTAAGGATGTACTATCTATTGAGAATAAATGTTTTGTAAACGAGCAATTCTCAGCCCTTAATATGAACAGGCATAAGAAATCAACAAACAAGTTCTTACGCTCTATGAAGCCGAGGAAAGAACTTACAAGTCAGTAAAGAGATTGGATTAGTGATGAAGAAGCAGTTCATTATCTAATTGAATTTCTTGACTCTGAATTTATTTCTCCTGGACTGCCTGCTCATGAGTAAAAACTTAAAGTAGAGCACCAATCATGCTGCAATTTAGTAGCAGTAACAAATTTCATGTTACGAAACATGAGTGCCCCAAAACTGTGCAACGGGACACGACTCTGAGTTCGTGCTCTACACAGATATGCCATAGAGGCGGACATAATGACTGGATGTGGTATTGGGGAGTCTGTGTGTATACTTCACATACCATTGATTCCGAGCCACTGTCTGTTTACGTTGAAATGATTGCAAAGTCGGGTCAGAGTCTATTTCGCAATGACGTTAACTAAGTCGCAAAGGGAGACTTCATCTAACGCAGGAATACAAGGTAGCAAAACCAAGTTTTTCTCACATGGTCAAATGTAGTTTACATGCTCAACGGTCAGAGGTTTCAACTCTTTCTTCTACCATGAACCTGAAGGATAGACAGCTAATGTAGTGTATTACCTGGAGGCATTTGTTTAACACTGTAGTAATAATGGTATTTTCTACTATTCTATAATTTCTAATGACATTTTGAAATACCAAAAATGACGGAACTTCTGATTCCTCAGTGGTATAGCCAAAAGGCATAGGCACACGGCAATAAAACAAAACAGGAACTTCTGATTCCGTCAAAGACGGGTACGTTTGCTATGTATTATATATAACTGTCAACTTTTTTTTAATTTAATATTTGCTTAATAAATACACTGGTAATAATGTAAGGTATGGGACCAGAGTAGCCCAGTGGCTTGCGTGATCGCCGATGACAGTAGTGCAAATTTATCTTTATAAATAAAATAATGATTTTGTCTGTACATTGCTTAGAACTGACTCATTTCAAGTTTTCTTTACGTTTCATACATTGGAGAAACCGAATCCACCCTTAGAAAAATTTCTGTCGGTTTGTCGGTTTGTCGGTTTGTCGGTTTGTCAGTTTGTCGGTTTGTCGGTTTGTCGGTTTGTCGGTTTGTCCGCAAAACTTTGTCACAGGTAAACTCAGCTACCATAAGACATATAAAGCTGAAACTTTTACAGTAGATTTGTGTAGGTCTAACTTAAAATATAGGCTATGAATTGATTGGAAATTCAACGTAGAAGTGAAGTTATGGACGTTTAACGCAAAAATGTTTGTCACAAGTAAACTCAGCCACCATAAGACATAGCGAGCTGAAACATTGACACTGGATTTGTGTGGCCTAACTTAAAATATGGGCTCTAAATAGATTATTAATTCAGTACAGAAGCGAAGTTATGGGGCTTTTAGCTGTATTTTCCTAACTTCACAGACAAGTTTGTTTTGAAAATACACAGGTGTGGCAAGTAGGTATTGTTAGTTGATTTTAATTTCAATTGAGCATATGAATATATTGCGTATTTGACATCATTGAAATGGTGTTTCACAGAGTTAAGGATGTACTATCTATTGAGAATAAATGTTTTGTAAACGAGCAATTCTCAACTCTTAATATGAACAGGGAGGAAAAATCAAAAAACAAGTTCTTACGCTGTATGAAGCCGAGGAAAGAACTTACAAGTCAGTAAAGAGATTGGATTAGTGACGAAGAAGCAGTTCATTATCTAATTGAATTTCTTGACTCTGAATTTATTTCTCCTCGACTGCCTGCTCATGAGTAAAAACTTAAAGTAGAGCACCAATCATGCTACAATTTAGTAGCAGTAAAAATTTCATGTTACGAAACATGAGTGCCCCAAAACTGTGCAACGGGACACGACTCTGAGTTCGTGCTCTACACAGATATGTCATAGAGGCGGACATAATGACTGGATGTGGTATTGGGGAGTCTGTGTGTATACTTCACATAC